>CM039582.1:26033625-26693383 GCA_022457205.1 Saccharum spontaneum | reverse complement strand
TCAGTCCCGTCTGTACACCAGCGCACGCGACCCTCCGGCCCACGTTTATTGACCCCACATGTCAGTAGCACGCACTCTCCCTGCAAGGCTGCAAGAGGCATAATACAACACAGCCGCGTCACCGTATACCGAGCTCACCTCTCCCTCTCTCTCTCTATAACCCCCTCGTACGCACGAGCTCGTCGGCGGTGAAGGAGACGGCGGAGGAAGTTGAGGGGAGAAAGCCTAGGTCGTCGCCGCGTGGCGGCGCCCCCCGTTGGGATGGGGATCTCGTTCAAGCTGTCGAAGGTCGGGGTCCGCGTGCACCCGGCCGCGCGCTCGGCGTCCGCGGCGCTGGCACAGGCGGCGGAGGCGGAAAAGCCGGGCGCGGGGGAAAAGGAGGGGTCCCTGTCTGAGTCGAGACGCGAGGTGAGGCGCTCGTGCTTTCAATCGCTTGCTCGCTTGGGTTCGTGTCTCGCTTCGAGATGGTCTGGGTACCAACAGTGGGGGTGGGGATCTGGGAGCGGAAAGCAATTTGTGCGGGGGAACTGATGAAAAATCTGATCTTTGTTTTGAATTTGGTGTTTTCAAGCGAATTTCGTTAATTCGCTGCAAAGTTTAATATGTTTTGGGTGATTTCGGCTCGAAAGCTTCTGCTGGACGCTCAATCGCGTTTTCCTTCGGAGTAGTCAAATCCTTCGGAGGGATTGAACATTCAAAGACTGTTTTTTTTTCTTTGTGTGTGTGGTGTGGGGGGGGGGGGGGGGGGGGGGGGGTTGTTCTGTTCTTCGTTGCCGATTGAACTCTCTGCAGGAGTTTGAGGCAGTTGTGGTTTTTCTCTCTTGTGTTGGTGTTAGCCTCGGTTTTTTTGGATGGCTATGTGCGGCAGTTCGGCTATGGCAGCTGAACTAAGAGGGTGCCAATTTGGGCTGCTTGAACTCAGTATCTACCGAAGAGCTTTTTATCTTGTGAACTACTCTAGCTAATTGCTTGTTGTCAATTACCTTAATTTTGATTGTCCGTTGGGTCTAGGGCATTTTACGTGCGGTTTCCAAGGATTTTCCCGGACGTATTTGCCATGAAGCAAGGGCAATGCTCCTACCTTCCAATTAACATAAGAACACCAATACTGGAGATTCTTTTTGAGTTGTACTAGTATCTGTTGAGACCAGGGATGTTATCTTGTCCAGCTCTTTCCGTTGATTGTTGCTCTAGTGTTCAAGTAGCTTCTAATTTTTGTTGGGAGACAAGCCATACCAATTGGAATTCTTTGTGGTATAGCAATGTAAAATTACCAAGCATTGGCATGTATAGATGTACCTAGTGTGTTAAACTTAAGTGGACAGTTGATGGTCCAAATCTTCTTGCCAGATCTTCTGTTAGCTTAAAATGATGGGAGAGAAGATACTTACAGCATGTTTAAAAAATTATATATTTTGCTTTTCTGGTTTTCTCTTTGTATTTGCTTTTATTAATTTGACTTTGACATGCAATTCTCTTTTCTTCATAATAACTTGGTTTGCTATGATGGAATGCTCATTTAATGTCTTTGTGCAGGACAACTTCGTTGAGAGAGGAAAAGATGTCAATGGCATCAAAATTTTACCAGCGTGCTCCAAGGAAATTTTGCCAGGTATTTTGAACAGTTGAAGATTTTTTATTTGTATCAGTTTTTGTATTTACACTCCTTTATGTTATGCACTCAACATTGTACTGCAGATCATGAGGTTTCTTTCACATTTAGCCTCTATGAGAGAGGTTATCTCATTTCAAAGTCAGCATCTGTGAGTTTTTCATCTGGAAATTTATGTAGTTAATTTCAGTTACTATTCTTGTTGGCATTGATTTTTCTGGAACTCGAGAGAAAGGCATTCAACTATGAATATACTGCTGACATAAAATACATATATGTTCAGATGGATCCGAGTCAGACCTCAATTCAGGACGGCAAAACACTGCATCCCTATGATAGAGCATCAGAAAAGTTATTCTCTGTAAGTATGGTATCACTTGCTTGCAAGTTTTATTTTAGTTGTGTCCCTGGATGGCATTTCCATAGTGCATGCAATGTCATACCCAAAAATTGGAGCCAAATTAGGTGTGAAAACCAACCAATTTGGTTCATACCGCATTTACTATTTTTTGTGTGAACACAAATTTGAATTGCTTGAAATATGGATTATTGTATGTTGTAATATGGATAGAGGTGGGGGCGATGTTTAAGGCCTGTTTGGAACACAGGAATTTTGTAGGTGGAATAGGGAAAAATTCTTGTGTTTGGAACGCAGGAATTTCATAGGAGGAATAGGGAAAATTCTTGTGTTCCAAACAGGGCCTTATGCTTTCCAGCCAGATGCAAAAACTTGGGTAATTGTAAGATACCACTGAGAGTCTATCCAATTATAGTCATTCCCATTTATCTATCTCATCGAAAGAAACTGGAGTTTACATTAAATTTGTTGAACTCTTCAAAATAAGGCTTATGACACTGACAGTGAAATATGTATATTTCTTTACCAAATTCAAATATAAATAGCTGGGATAAACTAAAACTTTGGAGGGGAAAAAGTCTATATCATATTTGCATCAATATTGTTTATGTATACTTGAAATAGTATCAGGTTGGTGCAAAATTATGAAATTGGGTTGGATTTGAATAAAAAAAAATCATTGCCAATATCCTATTGAGTAAGGTATAGTTTACGCATATTCCTTTTGCGGTCTCAACCAAGAATGTTGAGTCCCATCTGAAAAAACAAAAACGAGAAGTTTTCAGATCAGCACCTCTTACATAGTGATGAAGTTCTATTCTTCTATAAGACCATACGATTACAACATTGGTGTGACCCTATAGTTTGACCTTAGCATCCTGTAGCCCAAGAGCCCAAGTTTCCTGTGCATGATCATTTTCATATACTACCATATTATGAGTGGCAGTTTTCTCTGAAGTATGCAGACGTTTTGAGTACTAGACAGTAGACACATATTTTTGCTTTGTTTTTTTTGAGCTTCCTAACTGATTGACCAGGTTTATCCATTTAGCTGGCTAAAAATAATATGTTAAATATTGATCTACATGACTCTAATAATAGTTAAATGAGTTTCCTCATTATCTCAAGGCCATTGAAGCTGGGAGGCTACCTGGCGATATTCTTGATGAGATACCAAGCAAGTACTATAATGGATCAGTTGTTTGTGAGGTAAGTTGTTTTTATCATACTTAAGAAATGCTATGCATGCAATGTTGAAACCTTTCTGAAATCTATTCTCTTATAAGTAATAAGTTGTGCTTGGTTTTTCTGATACATGGTTCAAAAAGCATACTGTCACAATTTCTGTACTGAGGTTTTACGCTATATGGGAGAAATCCTTCTTTAAAAGAAAAAAACTAGAAGTTTGGCTAGCTTTACTGCCAACATGTTCTACAATATGCCAACCTACCAGTACTGTACCAACCTTTTTCCTGACACTTTTTTCAGAAACAATGGTTATGCATTATCGTGAACCATCATGTTGTCATGCACTCATGGTCATGTGTTACTGTACCTTGTTGATAAGAGACCACTGAGTCTTTAGCAGTACTTCATACTTCATTGTCCTACATCGATATAAGTAATGAGATCTCTTTCTAGATACGTGACTACCGAAAGCATGTGTCCAACGAAGCGCCTGCATCATCTGCTGAGCTAGGATTACCTATTGTGAATAAAGTACGACTGCGAATGACCTTTGAGAATGTTGTGAAGGACATTACCCTTCTATCTGATGATTCCTGGACTTACAGGGATTTTGTGGTAAGTATGCTGTAGTAACATCTACTCTATTAGTTGGAATTTCAACATGGCTCATTTTGGCATCTGTACTTGCAGTTTTTATACTCTAGTATCTATAGGAAATTGTTTATTTGAGAATGTATTAACTGAATTTAATCATTTGTGTAGCTAATATTTAGCAACTGCAAGTTAGTTCTTCAATAACTGATTAGTAACACTGGAATAGCATGGTACAGTAATAGAAACGTAAAATATATGTATGGTTGGATACCTAAATGAACTTCTGTAATAGAGTAACCTGAAATTTCAGTTAATGCTATTCAATTTGCTTTGCTGAACCATATGGGCTATTGTGATATGCATGTTTCTCTAGGAAGCTGAGGCTCGCATTGTGAGAGCTCTACAACCAGAACTTTGCTTAGACCCTACACCTAAACTGGATCGACTTTGTCAGGATCCTGTTCCGCATAAGGTATGGACACATGCTGAACAGAAAATATTTTCATGATAGGTATATATGTCTCAGGCTAAGCCTCTTATGTTACTTGCAGTTGAGCCTCGGTATAGGGAAAAAGAGGAGGCTGAGGCAAAATCCTGAAGTAGTTGTCACATCCAGTAACATGTCTCATGGTAAAAAGGTTTGCATTGATAGGTTACCTGAAAATGCCAAAGTTGATGAGATGGGCATCACTAGCAGTAATGCAGCTCAGCAGGTTGGTGATAACATTACCATCCAAAATATCTCGGTCTTGGGTGGTTCTCGACCAAATAATTCTTCACAAGATGCTGCCAGAATGCATTTGTCCCAATCTGGTCTACAGCAAGCCTTAAGTTATTCTGCTGCTGGTAATGATCGTATGGCAGGACTGCCTGCGAATTTTTCTGGAATCAATTCAAGCATTTCATCTCCTCAGAGCATGATTGGTTACAATGACACTGTGGCTGCCAATGGCCTTCTATCTGTGAAGAGGGAAATGCAAGATGCCCCGCTTCAAGATCCTAAGAGAATAAAGCCAACTGGTGGCATTGATCATGTACAACAACAGCAGATAAGGCCTCAACCCCTTGGTGGGCAGGAGATGCAATGGAAGAACCATCAACTGCATCCACAATTAGATGTCAAGGGGATGCAGTATGCATCTTCACTGAGTGGTCAGAGATATCCTTCTTCAATGATGAGCAACATGCAAGATCCAGGATCTTCCTTATATTTCAATCATCAGCATAATTTGAGATACGGTGCTAAGCAAGAGCAGATGGATGGTTCTGATAAGTCGAAAGACGCCTTGCAGTCTATGGCACCTGAAAGTTCCATGCTGGATCAGCAGCAATCCCAGGCTCAACATTTACCGCAGCAATCAGCGGCAAGAAACAATGTTCCAAACATGGGACAGTGGCAAAATACTCGGTTCGCAGCTGAGAAGGACTTGAAAAAAGAAGAAACAATTCCAAGAAGAAAATTAGCACCTAGCTCTCGTGCCCCTTCTGGGCCTATGGTTCAGTCTCCAGTGTCCTCAAAATCTGGAGAGATATCAAGCAGTTCAATGGGTGGCCAGTTTGGTTCTGCTGTGACATCAGCTGTAATAGGGGTACAGAAAGATAAATTTGCTGCAAATTCCAGTGCTCCAGTTGGATTTCCTTCTGTAGCTTCCAGTCCTAGTGATTCCATGCACCGAATACAACAGCCAGCTGTTGCTTCCTCCAAGAGGAAAACAAATTCTGTCCCCAAAACTCAACCGCCTGTGAGTGCTGTTGGGTCTCCAGCCAGTGTTTCAAACATGCATGCTCCGCTGAATGCGAGCAGCCCATCGATTGGGACCACACCTATGGGAGACCAAGCAATCCTTGATAAATTTGCAAAAATTGATAATATTTCCCTTCGGTATGGCATAATTTCCACATCTACTCTCTCCCTTCATGAAATTTTGTTGTCACTTTCCCTTCTATTCTTAGGTTCTTTGGAAGTCTGTCATGGGAGGCACTTTTTTAGGAAGTTTTGGGTTGCACGTTGTGAATTTGACGTGTAGGCTATTTTAAAGCTGAGATTCAGCCCTATTACTTCCTATGGTCACACAAAAAAAGTGTCAGGCTATAATGTGCGAATGAACTGTTTCAATTCTTTACCAAAGTTATCAACATTTTAACCTAAATAGCTAGTCCCTCCATTCCAAATTGTAAGTTGTTTTGGCTTCTCTAAACTATGTATCTAGACATAGCGCGTATCTAGGTACATAGCAAAAGCTATGTGCCTATAAAAGTCAAAACAACTTACAATTTGGAATTGAGGGAGTACCTAACAAAATGAAAGGGTAAAGAATTAAAACATCTTTTAAAGGACTGGAGTTTGTCAACTAACTAAAATCCTGAAGAAAGCCTTGCGAGTCTAAAATGTTTTTGTAGTACTGAATCTCATGTACAAAGTGCATTGGTACCTTTTATCAGTTGTTACAAGTGTGGATTATAATTTAGTCAATTTTTCCTGTATATATTTGCCCTTAAGTTTGCTTAAATATAGAATTCCGTGAAGTGAAGTCAGCAATGCATATACAACAGCAACAAAGCCTTTTAGTCCCAAGTAAGTTGGGGGTAGGCTAGAGCTAAAACCGAACTATGCATATATGTTCTTTTTTTTCAATATAGATTATAAAGTGGCAGATAGCTGACCCTTGTGGACGATTTGAAATATTTCTTTTTGGCCATTGCATTGTGATAATATTTTTCTTTCTACATGTACTTATTGTTGTGTATCCTTTTCAGGTACCAGCTTTTCAATAAGAAGAACAAGGTTGATAAAATATCTCAAAAGAAAACCATTACCAATCAAAATCATCAAGATGTAGCTAGATGTCTCAATAGTTGTTTCCATTCTGAGGATTATAGAGATACAACAAGACCTCTTTGTAATTCTATGATTAGTGGAACTATAAACACGTGCAAGACTAGAGTGATAAACTTTGTGAGCACAAACCGCATGTACCAAGGTATGCTTTACAGACATTTTGCTGAAAAGGTCCCCAGGAAAGAAAAGCCACGGCACCTTCAGTTAATCTGATTCGCACTGTCCTACAGGTCATTCAAGGCCATTCCAGGTTATTTTCAAGGAAACGTCTGATGAAACTGTAAAAATGCAATATGGAGATCTAGAAGATTTTGATGGTCCGAATTCATATGATTGTGTATTCATATTACCGACAAAGGTTTGTTGTTATTTCTCAAGCTTTCACTGTTGCCCTTTGTAGCATAAAGGCCCTGAAACACTAGGGCATACTATTTAATGCTCTATTTCTGTCCTAACTTTTCAATTATTTGCTCTGCCAGTACTATGCCGACTTGCTTGCAGAGCAGCTTATTCCTCTTGTAAGTTCCATAACCCTAAAGCCCAAAATAGTAAGATGCTTAAGTCAATCTTCTCATTTTTCTTTTCCTTTCTGTACTTTTTGCTCTAGATGTTGCAAGATGGGCATTCTAAAGCTGATGATAAAGTCGTGCGTGGCACCCCCCTTGCTAACCTCAGTACACTATCTGGAATTTTACCAGACAATTTAGTGAGTGATGTAAAGCAAGAGGGAGGTGTAAGCCAGCAACTTAATGCTGCAGCCCATGCAAATGTGGCACCTGGAACACAGATGCAACAGCTTCCTGTCAATAGGATGCTTTCATCTCCAAGTAGCAACCAGGTTCTAGCAATGCAGCAAGGTTATATGCAAGGGGCAGCCATGCCTCCAAGGAGCCAACAGCTTGACCAAAATTTGGTTCAGCAGCCGCAGCAGCAACAGCCACAGCAGCAACCACTGCAGCAAAATGCTCAAGCCCAGATGCAGCAACCATCCTCTCTTCCACTGAACCAGATGCAAAGACCTCAGCTTCTGCCCACGAGCCCATTATCTCAGATGTTGGGGCCTGGCTCAAATCTCCCAATGGGCTCAAGTCAGATAGGTAACAATAAAGCTCCTACATCCTTGCAGCTTCAAATGCTACAGGCACAACAGCAACAACCTATGTCTAGGAAAGTGATGATAGGGCTTGGCTCAGCCATGAACATGGGCAATATGGTTAACAATGTTGGTGGTCTTGGCAGCCTTGGTAATGTTATGGGAATGAGCAATGTGCGTCCCATATCCTCCCCCATGGGATCAATGTCAGGCTTAGGTAACAATTCAAATCCAATGAACATGGGAATGGCGTCCAACCTTGCTGGACTTCGGCCAGGTATGAACCCTGCTGCTTTTGCCAAGATGCGTATGGGGTTGGCACAACAAAGGGCAGCAGGCATGTATCCTGGAATGGTTGGAATGCCTGGAAGCAGCTCTCCAATCCTTCCTAGTTCAGCTGGCTTATCTATGATGGGCCAGCCGCTAAACAGAAGCAACCTTGGTCCCCTGCAGAGGGCCATGATGTCGTCTATGGGCCCTCCAAAAATGTCAGGAGGTAACTTTCAGCTGAACCCTCAACAGCAAATGCAGCTCCAGCAGCAGCTGCAGCAGCAGCAGCTCCAACAGAACCCCCAGCAACAGCAGCAGCTCCATCAGAACCCGCAGCAGCAGCAGCAGCAAATGCAGCAGCTACAGCAGCAGCAACAAATACAGCAACAACTGCAGCAGCAGCAGCTCCAACAACAACTGCAGCAGCAGCAGCAACACCAGCAGCAGCAGCAACAAATGGGATCTCCGTTACAGCAGGCACAGGTGGGCTCACCTGCTGGCTCGCAGCAGTCGCTGATGATGCAGCAGCAGCAGATAAGCCCACAGCAAATGGGACAGCAGGCTGCAATGAGCCCCCAGTTGAGCTCAGGAACTCTGCAGCAAATGAGCAATAACGCGGCCAACCCTGTAGCCACTCCAGGCCCTCCCCCAAGCCCGCAGCTGAGCTCCCAGACCCATGGGTCGGTCAACAGCATAGCTAATTCCCCGATGGAGCAGCTGCAAGGCGCCAATAAGGGAGGTCCTGGTAGCATGTAACCACAAATAATTGGTTCACTTCTTTGCCTATATATACAATGTAGGAAGGTGTAAACACTGGCCAAGATCACTGTTTTCTTGTTTGTTGTGGTAAATGAGGTTAAATTAGGTGTTATAAGTTATATACCATAGATGATAGTCTGTTAAGGACCAGCAAATGGTGTGTGTAGGAATGGATTTTTATGCTGTAGAGTGTGGTTATTAGTAGGAATGGTGTGTGTAGGAGCTTGGTAGTCAGTTCTGGGCAAGCATTATTCAATTGGACAGTTTTCTACTTTTCTCGCATCATGTTTAAATTAAATTCTTCAAAATTATGAACTTGTTACGTGACCATTGTGTTACTGATACGTATCTTCATTTGTTCGCCAACAATTTTGTAACATGTTAGAGATTCGTCAAATTCAATTTTGGATGTGTATATGGGGCTGATTAGTTAATTGCAACAAGTTAGAGATTCGTCAAATTCAATTTTAGATGTGTATATGGGCCTGATTAGTGCTGTATTATTCTATACTAGCAAACATGCCCGTGCGTTGCAACGGGAGAAGAAAAATCAAACGTTAATAAGCAACGAGAATAGAAGTGTTGCATATTTATTTATGTTTTACCCTTTTATAAACTGTATAGAGCTGTAATTTATTTTTAGATGATAATAACATCCCAAATATATAAGTTAATATTAAGAATAATATGATAGTATCTAATTAAGTCTATATTGAATATTTTTCCACTGTAAAACACATAAATATTCCTCGGAAGGCAGCGATTAGATGTTGGACGGTAGTGAATTTGTTATGGAAACCCGTGTCCGTCTGATGGCGTTCTATCTTGACGGATCAACGGTGTCTAGGTGACCTCGTGCCTTGATGGCACTGCACGATCCCCGCGCCTCGATGGATCGATGGCGCTGCTCCGCTCTAGAGTTACGATCTCCCCCTGTGCATCAATGAACGGCGCTGCTCCGTGCCTCTGTCCTGATGGCAGTTCCACAACCCCCACATCTTGATGCCCGGCTACCCCGGGACCCGCGCCTCGACAACCTTGCTCTGCTCCTGCTGCTCCTGCGCTCTTGAGTTCCGATGCCCTAGCCGCGTGTCCTTTTTTTGTTTTTTTGGTGATTACGTAATCTATGATGGTTGTTGTTCTCGATTTCTATATATTCTATTTGTATTTGTATTGGACTTCAATCAAATTAATGATGATTTGGGGCGACCAGGCTTGCACATGCGTATAGGGAAAGGATCCAGGGCGGAGGGTGCAGGCGTACAGAGACACAGGAGTAAGAAGAGACGGACACGAACGCTATATTACTTTTTTTAATATTTGGTTTGAGAAAGAGAGGTGTTAGGACCTTTGACAGTAGGAATGATTTATTGATTAGTTTGAGTCCTATCCTAATTTGATACAGACTTTGAGAAGGGCAGACTGGAGGACGGAAAAAAGAATCTAGGAAAAAAATAATACGAATAGAACTTGGTCTGGAATAGGGAAAAAAAATATATATACAAGCATACTAGAGTGGAAAAATCTTGGCGAAAAAAAATCTTGGCAGAAATTTTGCCTCTTTATTATTATTAGGTTTTCCTTCCTCCTTCATCGTTTCCAACTAATAAGTTGAATTAGTGCGTTGATTGAAAACTAATCGAGTTCCTTCATGATTAAACCAAGTATTCCCAGGCACAAAGCAACAGATGGAACATGAGTAGAAAAATCAACTCAACCTATTAATAAAGTAACAAAAGAATTTAGTATTGTTGTCCCTATTTTTAGATTGCAAATGTAACTTTACCTTCACTTTTTTAACTTTCTGATTTTGTCCTCACGACTTTAAAGTGAAGCCTCCATTTATCCTGGTTTGTACCAGTGTTAGATGTCAGTATATTAAATGGCAAAAAAAAAAAAAAGGATAAGACACCCATACAAAAGGACTTATCTTCTCTTCCTCGGTTTCTCCCGAGTCCCGATGGGGCTCCTCGCCCATTCAATTCGACTTCCACACACCTGACCCAAAAGACGACCAGAACTCCTAGCGGTGGCGTGTGCCATGGGCGTGAGAGAGAGCGGCCAGGCGACCTCGCGCGCTCGGCGGCGGCCGGCCCCTTGCGCAGGCGGGTGGTCAGCGCGATGATGGTGCTTGCGTAGGTGTGCGTCGACCCAGCGGCGACCGCATCCGACATCAGCACCGACAAGGGCTTGTACTCAACGACCGAGTGGTGCAGCAGGGCCTGCAGGCTGACCACGCGTCCATGCCGCCGCGAATAGAGGCGGGCACGGCGGGTTCGGTGCGCGCGGGCGTGGCCAGCATAGTCAGACGGTGCTGCCGGTATCTCCTCGTCCGTGACAACCAGCTCCGCCATGTCCATCGGGTACCACGGGGCTCCTTGGTGGATGTGGATTTGCCCTGTTGATGCGGTGCGTGTAGCGTGCTTCCTGGTGTATCTGTGTTTCTGTTGTCCCGACCGATGCGAGGTAAGGCCGCAGCTCCTCACTACCCTTCTTCGCCAGCAACGGCAGGTCGAACGGTGGCCACAGGCCACACGAACTCCAGCGTCAGATTTGAGCAGATGGCGGGGTGGACTCAGGCAAGCGGAGTCGGCTCGTGGCAGGTAGAAGGCCACACCCTTCTTTGGCACCCACGACGGTATCCTCTTGAAGATTTTCATCCTGTCAGCAAGACCATCTGATGGCCCGTGCTGAGATCCTATACTGCTTGGCTTAAGCGGAGGGGAAGCGGACAGGCCAACGCTTACGGGGAACCGGCATAGGAGACCGATGCGGACAGCGGACGGGAGTATGGCTAACGGCGCAGGAAACCGGTGCAGACGGGAATTGGACCACGTGGACGGGAATTTCCAATGGTGAGAGAACGAACATGATTTTTCAGATTTGGTGACCGAGGCCGTCCCTCAAAAAAAAAAAAAAGAACTTCCACGGAAAACGGACCGTTCCATAATAGAGAAAATTGGACGTGGAAAATTTTCGGAAGTCTCTTTAGATTTAGACCGGACTGGAGGACAACTCGGACTGAAATAGAACCCGGAGTGGAAGAAAAAGAGGTGGAAAAAAATCTTAGCGGAAATTTTGTCTCTTTATATATATACCCGTGCGTTGCAACGGGAGAAAAAAAAACTATCAAATGTTAATAGCAAACGAGAGTAGAATATTATATATATATATATGTTTTACCCTTTCTATAAACTTTAAAAACTCTAATTTATCTTACGAGCTATTATGGATGGCGTCCGGGCCCACCTCCTTGATGCGGCAGCATATTAATGTCAACAAAGAATTAGATGGAAAACTCACTTGAGTTGAGTTTTCGCATGTTAGCCATCGTTGATGATTGTATAGAAACATTTACTATTTAAATTTTCTACTCACATTTTGATTAGGTGAATCACATGTTAATCTAGGTTTGAATATTTTCTAATCAAAATTATGTTAACAACTTGGTAGTAGAAAAAAATCATAAAGAAATATCAAGGTTCAAAGATCCATAATAATTATTCTTAAAAAATCAATAAAAAACCACCTACGAGGATAATGGATGCAACAAAAAAGAAATCGGATGCAAGGCCAACAAAAAATCAAACGAAAGGAAATTTATATGGCAGAAGTTTTACCTAATAAATATAAAGGTATTATTGTAACACATGACATGTTGTAGTGTGGTAGTAGGCAGTTTGTTTATCAATCCTAGTGTCTAGGGTTCGAATCTCACCGGTGGCACATTTTTTGGCTACCGGGAATTATTCGGACCACATGCTAGAGTGGGTTATTGGGCTAGCTAAATTGGGTTGCGAGAAAGCTCAGATCACCTGGCAGACCGAAATCTACGATGGAAACTAAAAAGTGTACAGAAATCTTCACAATTTATTATTAGGTATAGATAAGGTTTGCTTGCTAAAAAAAAGGTTTGCTTGCTAAAAACAAAAAAAACTCAAGGGAATCGTCCATGGCAGAACAAAATCTTGTCGTAAAAAAATACTTCGAGGGAGACCGGAAGGGAATACAGATGCAGAATACTACAATTGGACTCTGGAAAAACCGGAAGGAAAAAATCGGATCGGAAGGAAAAAATCTAGAAAAATCTCCGGTAAAAATAAATACGATCGGACTCATACACGATAGATTATATGACGTATACGATTCGACTCGTACACGAGGAGACCGGAAGGAAATACTAAGATCAGACTCAGGAAAAACCGGAAGGAAAAGATCTAGAAAAGTCTACAGGCTAGAGTGGGTTATTGGGCTGGCTAAATTGGGCCGCGAGAAAGCCCAGACTACCTAATTGCATAGATTACGACTAATTTGCGAGACGAATCTATTAAGCCTAATTAGTGCATGATTTGACAATGTGGTGCTATAATAAACATGTGCTAATGATAGATTAATTAGACTTAATAAATTTATCTCACAAATTAGTCACGACTTCTATAATTAGTTTTATAATCAGCTCATGTTTAGTCCTCATAGTCGCAAAAAAAGTTGGCATCCGAATATCTGATGTGACAGGGAGTAAAATTTAGTCCCCTAGTCCAAACACCCCCTTAAAATAGTTTGACTTGCATGCATCTACAGTAACATTCTTTTATGGTCCGAGGAAGCAATAAGAGAATAGAGAAACTGAATTAATTAGTACTCTGTTCGTTTCAAACTATAAGGTATTTTGATTTTCTTTGGTATATCAATTTGCTATGCATCTAGATCTGTCGTACATGCGCGATGGAGGTGTTTGCAAGAAATGGTTGGAGGTTCAGCAATAGAATTATATGTTAAATGTTGCTTTTAGAACTTTTACCTTGTTCCGCTTTGCCTCAGAACTTCGTTTTTGAGATTGCGTGGACCTTTGTTCTGGTGTTTGTAATAACGAACAGCTATATGCATTAGTCGATGCAGAAGCTGAGATAGTAATATATTCCCTTTTCTAAAAAAAATGTAGATAAATAGCAAATTATATATAAAAAAGTAGTTTGGAACAGTGAAAGAGTATCAGCCAAAGTACGTGCGGAGCAAAATTTAATGCCAGTATGGCATGCTGATCGTTGACGATTCCCAATCAGATAAGGCCCCGTTTAGTTCCAATTTTTTTGGCAAAATGGGTACTGTAGTATTTTTGTTGTTATTTGGCAAATAGTATCCAATTATAGTCTAATTAGGCTTAAAAGATTCGTCTCGTGGATTTCGTCTAAACTGTGTAATTAGTTTTATTTTTTATTTATATTTAATGCTTCATGCATGCGTCCAAAGATTCGATGTGACGGGGAATGTGAAAAATTTTGCAAATTTTTTTGCAAACTAAACTGGGCCTAAGTAAATGAAACGAATGTGGCTTACGCACGCCACCTTGGTACAATCAGCCAACGTCAGTCACAGGAAATAAAAAAAAATCGAATTGATTAACTGGTCGATCACGGCAGGTGGGACAGGTTGATGCCGGCGGTGACGTTGAAGTACTTGAAGGTCGCCGCCCAACGGCGGTTGTCCTTGAGCATGTGCACGGCGATGGTGTCCGGCCGGAAGTTGTCCATGAACCAGTTGAGGTCGTACATCCTGGGCTTGAGGTCGTACCGGTTCTTGCCCCTGCCGCCGATGTTGAGCCATTTCCCGACGAGCAGGTCCTCGGGCCCGTGCGTGTCGTTGTGGCGGAGGATGTCCTGGTTGGTGGACACCCAGCGCGCGACGTCCCAGGACACGACGTAGCCCATGCCGTGCATGAACGGCATGGGGTCGTCGCCGACGGGGAAGCCGTAGCCCAGGTAGACGTCGTGGCGGGGCTTGGAGCGGAGCTCCTCCACGAGCGGCGCCACGCGCAGGTACGTGTCGTCGTCGGTCTTCATCACGTAGTCGTAGGGCGACGACGCGAAGACGCGCGGCACGGAGGAGAGGTACGCGTGCGTCTTGCCGTCGTTCATGTTCTCGGCGCAGTCCAACACGACGATGTCGCCGTGGCGCCGGGCCTCCACCGCCACCAGCGCGGCGTCGACCGGGTCGGTCACGTTGCAGAAGACGAAGCGGACGTCCACGCGCGCCACGGACGCGGGCGGCTGCAGCGCGTAGGCCATCCGCACGATGTCCCGCCGCTCCCGCCGGCTCGGCATGGTCAGCACGCCCACGAGCAGGCTGAGCTCCGGCTGCGGCGACGGCGTCTCGGCGTCGGCGGCGACGGAGGCCTTCTTCTTCTCGTCGGCGCCCGTCAGCGCGACGGAGTAGTAGCCGCCGGCGCCGTCGTCGGTGCCCGCAGCCTAACAAGTCATGCACTAATCTCACCACAGCCCTGCGCATGGGCTAAGGCCGGCGACCTGAGCTTGGCCACGAATGCGCCCTCCAGTTGTGGCCTAATCGGCCAATAGATCCCGGCCGCTGATTGTGATCGAACGGCTACAAACACCTCGGCGAGGAGCAAAACCGGGATCCAGCACAAACCCTAACTCACTTGTTGTTCTCTTCCCTCTGTGTTTTTCGCGAGCGGCTACCGGGAGCTCGTGTGCAGCGGCGCTGGGAAGAAACGGCGCCGGCACGGGAGCCTCTCGCTGGGGCGCGCGTGCGGCACAGGTGCGCGCCGTCCCATCGAGGGCTCCCAGCCGGTGCCCAAGAGGACGGCGCATGGAACCATCACCGCGGCGGCGGTGGCCTCCTCACGCGGCGATGTTGTGCTCATGGGGTTTTAATGGCAGCCTGCACGGTGGACTTCGGGGGCGGCGCACGGAGTGGCTCCAGACGCGGCGGCGGTTGCTCGTGCGAGGCTAGCGACGGCACGTTTGGAGGCCGTTGCAGATTGCGGCGACGCGTCTGCAGGAGGGTCGCCGGGTCATCGCGCCTCCCAGTGGGGCGCCGGGTTGAACACCTGCAGCTCTGGCAGGCCGCGTGGGCTCGGTGGTCCTGGTCGCGCGGACAGGTTAGCAGGTCTTCGATCCTTTGATTCGGGAACATTTGGTTACGACTTTGTACATGGTGCTAATCTGATTGGTTCTTGATATTTTTGGACGCCGTGAACTTCGATCTATTTCTCTGCTTATATTTTTTTGTTATTGAATCATGTACACAGCGCTGATAGGCTGATTACATCGATCAGATGCTGATTTGGGTTTCTTTTGTGATGTATATATGCATATAACTTAGCTCGTGCATTTTATTTTTAGTTTGTTGTTTTCCGGATCTGATTCAAACTTCTTTCGGTAGATGGATTCGATGAAGTTTTGTTGTTTTCCGGATCTGATTTAAACTTCTTTCGGTAGACGGATTGGAGCAATGTAGTTTTGTGTTCTTTTTTACAGAGACAGACTGATGCCCGAAAGAGAAGATGAAAAACGGACAAACGCGGAGAGACAATTAGTTTAGCCGGTGAAAGAGGTATACGAAACGGATATGGATAGGCCAGACAAATTAAATCTAGACGAAAAAAGGCTGAAATTTTGCCTCTACGGAAGGTATGCCCGTATTGTACCTTAGCTTTAATTTTTTTCTTTCCAATCTCTATTGCGTTCGATTCTCGTTGGATTGGAATCTCCACCGATTCCTGCCTCACGTAGCCTGGCTACCTCATTACATAACCTGGCTGGCAGACAGAAAATTTGAAGCGGAAACAAAAAGTAGTGCAGAAATTTTCACAATTAAACACCGGCAACCACGTCCACCACACTGGTCAGGCCCCAGCCATGGGAGGTGCAGAGCAGGTCACCGTACGTGCATGCTCAGGCGGCAGATGGGCCATTGAATCAATCTCCACTTGATTACTTTGCCGTGCAGGTCCACGACGTGGACCTCAGCTGCCTGTCTTCATCGTGGTGGCAGACGACGATGACGTGCGGTGCCGGATGGCGTGTGGCGCGTGCACCCTGGCAAAGTGCGTGTTGGACGTCAGCGACCGCCACATCCGGCACACCAGCCGCTTGCGGCAGACCTCGTCGGAGGGAAGGCAGGGCAAGATGTCGTACAACATGTCTGTGGGCAGTGGGCCGTAGTCGACGACGGCATCGCCAAGCGGTGGAGCACGTGCAGCGCCAAGTGCCATCGTTGTTGTACGAAACGGAAGCTAGCTAGATGGATTTGCTCGTGGTTCGATGATTCGGCCAGGTGCATGTTAATTTATACTCCCTCCGTCCCAGAAAAAGTGTCGTTTTAGGTTTTTCAGACATCGTGTTTGACCGTTCGTCTTATTCAAATTTTTTTAATAAATATTATTTATTTTGTTATGACTTATTTTATCATTAGAGATACTTCAATAATGATTTATTTATTTTATAATTTGCACAAAATTTTTGAATAAGACGAACGATCAAACACGATGTCTGAAAAACATACTTTTTCTGGGACGGAGGGCGTAGGCACCTTAGTTGGTAGATATCCGTGACTTGATTTGATTGCATGATGGAACAGAATTAGTTTTGTCCTGTCTAAGCAGGAGTCTGATTCCAATGACCAGGCTCAATCTGAGCCTCCGGTAATATATATAGCATTGTAGCATTGCCGTTAAAAATTATTGTAGGAAATATTATGTGTTTTCTTTGATACGGATTCAGTCAGAAAATTAGATTTGCATAATTTATTTTTGATCGGTTGCACATTTGAGAATAGGAGACGGAAATGTTTTGGAATCGGACTCCGTATCGCGCTAGATAAGAGCTATCAGCAGGATTTATATATAGATAAGTCCAGACGAAAGAAACTCTTCATTGTTCGGTAGTTAGGGGGAGACGAACAAAAAAAATGGATGGACCGAAAAAAAAGAGTCTGAGGACACTGGTACGTACGAGCGTGTGCTACTCTTTATACGTACTGTATTACTATATAGGAGTACATACATACAGTACATATTTACTTGTATTTACACTCGAAAACCAAAGGTAGCCTAGGATCTGTTCCGGTTGGCCGTGGCTGGTAGGGAGAGGTGGCACAGAACCTGGTGAGACCAACTCTGAGTCTGATACGATGCTCTGGGCAGACAAAAAGAGGAATTGTGAAAATTTCTGCACACTTTTTAGTTTCCGCCATAGATTTCTGTCTGCCATATAGTCTGGGCTTTCTCGCGGCCCAATTTAGCCAGCCCAATAGCCCACTCTAGCCTGTAGACTTTTCTATACCTTTTCCTTCCGGTTTTTCCGGAGTTGGATCATATTTTCCTTCCGGTCTCCCTCGTGTACGAGTCGAATCGTATACGTCCTATAATCTATCGTGTATGAGTCCGATCGTATTTTTTTTACCGGAGATTTTTCTAGATTTTTTTTCCTTCCGATCCGATTTTTTTCCTTCCGGTTTTTCCAGAGTCCGATTGTAGTATTCTGTACCTGTATTCCTTTCCGGTCTCCCTCGAAGTATTTTTTTTACGACAAGATTTTGTTCTGCCATGGACGATTCCCTTGAGTTTTTTTTATGTTTTTAGCAAGCAAATCTTTTTTTTAGCAAGCAAACCTTATCTATACCTAATAATAAATTGTGAAAATTTCTGCACACTTTTTAGTTTCCATCATAGATTTCTGTCTGCCAGGTGATCTGAGCTTTCTCGCAGCCCAATTTAGCTAGCCCAATGACCCACTCTAACATGTGGTCCGAATAATTTCCGGTAGCCAAAAAATATGCCACCGGTGAGATTCGAACCCTGGACACTAGGATTAATAAACAAACTGTCTACTACCACACTACAACATGTCATGTGTTACAATAATACCTTTATATTTATTAGGTAAAACTTCTGCCATATAAATTTCCTTTCGTTTGATTTTTTGTTGGCCTTCCATCCGATTTCTTTTTTTGTTGAATCCGTTATCCTCGTAGGTGGTTTTTTATTGATTTTTTTAAGAATAATTATTGTGAATCTTTGAACCTTGATATTTCTTTACGATTTTTTTCTACTACCAAGTTGTTAACATAATTTTGATTAGAAAATATTCAAACCTAGATTAACATGTGATTCACCTAATCAAAATGTGAGTATAAAATTTAAATAGTAAATGTATCTATACAATCATCAACGATGGCTAACATGCGAAAACTCAACTTAAGTGAGTTTTCCATCTAACTCTTTATTGACATTAATATGTTGCCGCATCAAGGAGGTGGGTCCGGATGCCATCCATAATAGCTCGTAAGATAAATTAGAGCTTTTAAAGTTTATAGAAAGGGTAAAACATATATATATAATTCTACTCTCGTTTGCTATTAACGTTTGATAGCTTTTTTTTTCCTCCCGTTGCAACGCACGGGCATCTTTGCTAGTATATATATATATATATATATATATATATATATATATATATATATATATATATATATATATATAACTAAAAAGCCTCAAATGTTATCGTCTTAGTTAGACGATCGCCCCGCTCCGCGCAAATCTTCCGCCCCCGCGCTAAACCCCCGCTCTCTCTGTCGCCCCCCGCTCCTGTACTGACGCGGAACCGCCGCTCGAGCACGACGCCTACAGAACCGTCTCAACGCAGCTGACTCCCGCCCACGTCCCCGACGCACTCCCCCTCTCGGTGGACGCAGCTGCCGCACAACCGCTCACCAATCGCAAACTCCGCCATCGCCATCCCCCAGATCCAGAACCCTGCCATCCACCGGCCATGGCCTCCATCTACCCTCTACTTCTCTGCTCGCGACAACTCGCGTGCTCATCATCGACGGAGAAGGAGGTGGGCGTGTCCCCGACCACACGCTGGCCGGCTGCGCTGCTTGTCCTCCGCGGAGACAGAGGTGGGCGCGAGCGCCGCCGCGAGCATGACAGCCGCCGCGGGCGCGACCTCCCCTCCCATCCTCCATGGCCGGCGCGACCTCAGGAGCAAGAGGCTGCCCAAGTTCCCGTGCACTGCAGAGGCAGCCGCCGGCCTCAGTCGTCTTTGGCCGCGGCAGCACTAGAGGCTGCTGCCGCCGCGAGCGCCAGGGAAGGGTCCAATGGACGTCCGCGACGCGTAGGCCAAGGCGCGGGACAGCCGCCGGCCTCAGGGGAGGCGTCGTCGTCTTCGGAGTGCCATGGTGCAGGGCATTCGATTCGTCCCAACCCTCATCCTCATCCCGCATGTTCAGGTAAGCGATTCTGTCAGTTATTGCGATCTGCCCTTTCAATCTTCTAGATTCGGCTGTCACAAATCTGATTTGCCGAATGCCACGCGTGCAGGTTTGTTGTGCTGGCCGGGGAAGGAATGCTTGTGTCGACATGCTAATCCTCGGAGCCGTGCGGTCGCTATTGGATTGTCTCCGGCCTCCGCCCCTGGGTTGGAATTGGAAGGACACAGGATGCTGGCGGCGGCGTCGAGTTCAAGAGGGTGGACGATGAGGTGGCTGGGATGAAGGCGAAGGTGCTTACCACGCAGCGGCAGCTCATGCGCGATCTGGAGGTGCTACCGCTGGTGGAGGCCGCCGCAAGTGCGAAGAGCATCAACGGGAATGGCACCTGCCGTCGTGCTGAGCTGCGTGGGTTCCGGCAGGTTGTGGCAGCTAAGATGGTGGTTGCTTTTGATGTGGATGAAGGTATGTGAAATAATTATGGCATAGAGTTGTGCATTTGAAATTGTCAGCTGTGCATTTGTAGTGTTTGTAGTCGAATGCATTGACTGTTTTAGTAGTATTAGTGGGCCAAAATCAGAGATTTGCAAATAATACACTGAGAGAACATAGTGTCCCTTCTACCGTGCTCGGAAATGTAGTTATAGTTCCTTTGGATGTAGAAGCCTCTGTGTTGGTTTGTTTATGACAAAGATACTCCTGAAGGTTAGGGCCTTTGAATCAAGTATCTAAGATGGCGTTTGGTTCTGTGACTGTATAGCATCATTTATGACTTCTGTGTATATTGTCATTCCTTTTGACGCAATTGAGGTAAATAATATATACATCCCTATGTCTGCATCCATATGGAGGTAGCAGCTTTAGATGGCTCCACTGCTTGTGATTTTTGTCACACAAATTCAGTGCCACCAACTTCACCAGCTCAAATTAATGGCATGTGTATGCAAATTCGGCCGGAGCGGCATGCACGACTGTTCTGAAATTGGATGGAGCCTGCGATTGACAGGAAGATGGGAGGCAGCAGCTGTTCTGCGGCAGGGTGATTGGAGGTGATGAGCATCCTTCAATTCAATTCTTTGGATACTCACTGATTTAAGCTTTTAGTACCCTTGACTCGACTTCGTTTCTGCAGCAACAGTAATAAGCGATTAAATTGAGATGCCACTTGACAAGGCTGACAAATCAGCCCTTGGAACAGATGCAAAATAGTGGTGTTTCAGACAGTGACCAGATAATAGAGATGTTTCACATGCATTCAGTTTTCGAAAAAGCCAATTAGATAATGTCTGAACTGAAGCAGAACTGCATAGAGGCTATTTTTATAACTGCTATTTTTTCTGAAATTTGGTGGTGCTATATTGCACTGATTTCTTGCTTTTCATCACTGCTGTATTGTCTATTCCTAAAATGCATTTTAGATTAATAGATTGATCCTGTAAAGATTTTTTGTTTTGTTTTACCCGGCATTAAGTAAATTCCGTTTTAAGTATTGTCTATTTTAATGATGCAGTTTGCTGCTGTCCAGAGTAGACTATGGATACTGAGCTTACCTTGTATAAACCTTGGCACGCAGGATGCAGAATATGGTTTCAATATTGGCAGAGCAACCAATGCTGTTTCTGACTGCTCACGGTAAATACATGATCTTAGTTCCAGAGCACCACCTAACTGATATGGCGTCCATGTGGCGTCCATGTGTATGCATTGGTAGCTAGCAAAGCTCTCTTGAATGAAAAGAGGGGTTGAGGGAGGGGGAGATATTCCTTATTTCTTATATTCCCTCCTATGCAGATTAGTAGGAGATCTTAGGGTGTAGCTTGCCATTTGCCAACTTAGAAAGGCAAAGGCCCTTGGAGCCTTTCAAGCGTACCTGGATAGGTAAGTTCACCAGTAAAAATGATTTGTCAACATGCTTTTTTTTGTCCTTTATTCTTGTTTTGGTTGCAAGAATGAATGTAAGATTTTATTGGAAGAAGAACAAGTATTGGGCATTTTTTATGGAAAGATTGAATAATTATTTGTGCAAATCCTGGTATGCAGATTGGTCAATTCTTTGTGCGGGTCGATGCATCACTGCATCGTTTCTGATAGCTGACAAGCCACAGACCACAATGTGTTTTCTGTTTGCAATTTGCATGCTCGATTTAGTTTTGTTTAAATATCACTATTTATCTTCATCTCTGTAATACGATTTAGTCATTGTTAGTGATTCTGTTTGTTGCTAAGCATCATGGAGGACCCATATATCTTGTACACATGCTGAAATGAAGGATAACATATTAGGAATGTATATGTTGTACCGAAAAATTTGTAGAAAAAGGATACTACACATAATAGTGCTACAGAAACAGCTTTTACAAAAGCACAATTAGCTAAATACTTCAAATTTGATAGAATTATGTTTGGATTTAATGTCACCCGTAGCGTTAGGTCGCTGTTTCCAACTGTCTTTGTTGATGTCTTGTGCAGTAAAAGGCCAGCAGAGGATCACCCTCCTGTTTCCCTAAAAAAATCACGGTCAACCTTAGCAATCCATACGAGGAACTTACTCGCTGACCCAATATGCATGCTTGTTGTCCAGGTTTGAAGTTTCTTAGTATTCCCTTCTGGAGCTGTGGAGCATAAGTTTTCATTCTTTGTGATGCCATGGGTATCATCTTCACAGGTGCCTGGATGGAGTGGACTGTCAAACGCACAAGTCACAACATTTGATGATGTTTACCCTTTACCAGCTGAACAACAGGTTTCTGTTTAACCTCCTTTTGTTGCTTGATTTTGTAATCAATTAGGTATTTAGTTTTCTCTTGACTACAGGCATTTTTAGCCATATGAGAGGGTTCTGACTGATTTCCGAATCCTATTGTAATTTCTGAATCCTATTGTGAAGCAACTGTTCTTTGGTACGTAGTCTTTTCTGGACTGAGATTCTTTAATATCAAATGTCCCTTAATTGATAACTCCTGTGTGAGCTACTATTATTTGGAATCAGTAACACTTTCTCATGGATGAGAAGGGAAGGGAGTGATTGCTTTTCATGCTCTTGAGACATGATTTGAATTCAGAATGTACGATGTATCTTGAAAACTGTTAATATGAAATATTGAGTCATATTTTGTTCTGTCATTCCTGGTTTAGAACTTTTGTGAACTAACTTATTTGTTCATATTCATCAGGAATGGGCCCATAAGCAATATGTAGCAAAACATCAGCCTTGTGTAAATTAGGAGTTGTGACAAACTATTCTTCCTAATAACCAGAATGATCAGGGGCTTTGGAATTGTTGCATGGGTAAATGTTAAAGAGTACACAACCACCCAACCTGACGAGAATACAAGATAGCAGCTGTAAAGCTGAATTGCGTTTTTTTTATAATATTGATTCATGCATGCATATGCCATGGCTGATAAGTGAACCCGTAGCAACGCACGGGCACTCAACTAGTATATATATATATATATATATATATATATATATATATATATATATATATATATATATATATATATATATATATATATATAATATATAGGAAATAGGAAATATGCCCGTGCGTTACAACGGGAGAAAAAACTACTAAACATGTGGTAACGAATAATATAAATGCTATATGTTTGTTAATTATGTTTTATCATTTTTTATAAATTTTAAAAATAATTTATTTTTTGATTACTATGGCACTACGTGTTGTTCGGAGCTCCGTATGGCAAACTTGATCTTGTTGTTTTGTGGATGGTGAGTAGTACACACTCATTGGCGCTTCATGATTTGTATCTATGTTTTTTTGCATAATATGCTATATTCTTTGGTTTGGTGTTTGCCTTATTGTTACATATACATGTATATTAGCTTGCGCATTTGATTTTTTTAGTCCCCGGAGAACGTGCTATGTCCGGCTTGAAAAGTATATTAATTTGATTTAAGACGGTTTGTGACTGTGAGCTCATGTTTCAATCGGCCTCGGCGACCCGGTGCGATCATGTGTGTGGGCGTGGTGGCCCCGGCCATCTCGCAGCAGGCGAGGGGCACGGGAACGGTGGCTACGGGCAGTCCAGCGCTTGTGAGGTGCCCCGGCGGCCCTGCCTTTACTCCACAAGATCTATAGAGATATAGACGTTTAGCTAGATTGGATCTCCCATCTATTTTTTTAAGTCTGATTCAGTTTTCATAGTAACCGTCCAATTTTTGAGCTTGAGACAACATACATGTTAGTTAGACCCACTGAACTTGAAGGGGATGGCCCTGATGACGATCTAGTGGTACACAGCCGTAAGCGCTGCTCCGACGAATAGCTCCACCTAAAAGATCCACTGCCACAATCCAGTGCAAGCATTGCAATAATCGTCAAAAGATAATAATTTTGATTAGTCTAATAGGCACCATCCGTGTATGTATACGGTTGATATCCAAACTTATGTGGTCGTGTCACCCGTGCGGGCTGTCGTAGATGATGGTGACGCTGATGCTCGCCCACGCGATGCCCTGGATGCCCACGGTGCCACACTTGGAGGGGGACTTGCTCACGCCCATCACCGTCGTCAGCACTGTCACGTAGAGGAAGAGGTACGTGGCCACGAACTCGGCGATGCCCGCACGGTAGAAGGAGTACGACGAGAGCTCCAACGCCTGAACAGTGGCGCTGGCGGGGGCTCGCTGTAGTCATGGCCCAGGTCGTCTGCCGCCGTGCCAAGGAATTTGTATCCTGTTTTGTATTGGTGTCGGACTCAAGAAATTTTTTGTATTTGCCGAGACTGCTCCTCCTGTCCCTGTCGTACCTGATGGTCGAGACCGCTGCCTGGGCAGGCTTCCTGGCCGCCGCCGCCCTTGCTGCCTGGCTCGCCGCCGTCGCCTGGATTTTTTGCTAAAATTTCTGCACATAGTAGTGGCCGGCGTTGGAGCTTCGCCATGCATGGATCCCTCGGGCTTGGCCACGTCGTCAACTGCCGCTGCCAGCCCTTGAGCGATCGGTGCGGGTAGGCCTCGGGCGTCCATCGCGCCCAGGTTTGGGGCGTCCGTCGTGGCCAGGTCGTCTCGGGCACACGCGCCCAGCCGCTTTGCAGTAGTTGTCTGGCCTTCGGTGGCCACAACCAGGGGAAGCGAAGGGCCGGCCATGGCGTCGGGAGGCTGGTCCTCCATGGCCGTATGCGTTGGGGGGAGGGGGGCTAACTCTTACGTGAGATTATTAATTATTAGTGATAGAACTGGAATAGGGGTAAAACTGGAATAGAACCCGGAGTGGAAGAAAAAGAGGTGGAAAAAATCATGGCGGAAATTTTGCCTCTTTATTATTATTATTATTATTATTATTATTATTATTATTATTATTATTATTATTATTATTATTATTATTATATATTATATATATATATAATATAATATTAGGTATATAGATATATAGATATGTAGACTTGTGTAATGCAGGTTACGTGTATCTGGTTGTCCGTGAAGATTTTTATGCAGTCTTCTATAGTGCTCAAAGCAGGTTCAACGCAGCATTAAGCAATACCCTAGATTATTTTTTTTTAAAAAAACTAATACCCTAGATTCAATTGTGTATTAGATAATGCAGATTTGACACAAAGCCAATGGGACACCTTGCGTGCGCATAGCAACCGTAGTACCAAGATGTTACGTGTGCACATGCCGATTTAGATTATGCTACATAACGACTACGCAAACAGCCAATCAAACCCTAGACACACCAACCCTGGTTACACTGTTTGCACATTAACATCATTTACTCTGTTCTTTTGATGGCAGATTGCAGCATTTACATTCTGGACAGCCAATTCCGAACCTTTGCAAAATTGACTTTTGAGCAATTTCTAATTATTGTGTAAAATGCTTCAAAGGATGCCCACGATGCGGTTTCCAGTGCAACAGCAAATCGCCGTTGCAAGATACTTTATTCTGAAACTTAGATTACGAGATAACCATCAACTATCTGCTGAATGTGGGTGTCGATGAATGGTACTGTAACGATTGCATTTTCACTTTCAGGACATAAAACATGCATGTACGTGTAAAAGTTTCGGTCTGCCGTTTTGAACTCTGTAATTCCTTTCAGAGAAACAGCTGCATGTAAGTTGCCCACGCAATAATAGTCTACAAGACTACAACAGCTCTTCAAAATAACAGGGAAAAATGTTCATCCGCTACTCAAATGTTTAAGTATATTTTGTACATCTTCAACTAAATAAAAAAACAATAAGAGCTGGCTTTTCACTTGGACAAGTTTCTCGTGATATTTTTAGCTGCTGTCTTTCCAGGTATATTTGGGTACCAGTTCAAAATTCCTGAGGGAGCAGGGGTCGCCTGTTATCTTTCAGCATTAACCCTCTTCCCACACATTATCATCTTCATCATCGCCAGATTCTTGGGCCTCCGCATTCAAATCTGCCAACTTGTATGTTTCGGTTGCATTCCCTACACATTTTTAAACAGATTAGGCAGAATAGTGGATGCAAAATCTATATGGGTATATTAATTGCACAAGTGGAGGTTGAAACATTATAACTGAAAGAGATTATGAAATTAAAAAAAATCACCAGAGGTTAAAGTAGTTGTAAAATAATTATGGCACAGACCCAAGGTAGTCTCTGTCAAGGTCTGGTATCATAGTTATTAGGGTAGCTGATAATCAGACTTCGATACCCTTCATAAAACTGTTGTTATTCCCTCCTTCCAAGAATGATATCATATTTTGATCAGCAGAAGTCATACAAAATATATTTTGACCCTTAATTTCTTACAATATGTTATTTGCTGAAGTATCATATCATCTTAGAGGCATTTTAAATACAAATGTATTGATACAAGTTTTATGTCCTAAACTTTTATATAATTCAAACAATTGTGGTTACAGTTTGTAAATTTTGACTTTTCCCTATACAACATGCTTATCATTCAGGAATGGAAGAAGTAAAAAGGTAGTGGATGTTTGATATCAATGAGATCTCAATGAGATGGTGATGAGGGATCAGAAGCTATGAGAAAACATGTCTCAATTGTTGATTAGAGGAACTCCAAGAGCCTCTTTATATCCATCCATATTGATAGGAACAGAGATTTCGGTGAAAAATGCCCTCTGACTTCTCTAATTAAACATCCAAATATTGACATTCTCTATTCCTGATTTCTCACTAGCCAAAGATGGAGAGCCGGGTTAGCTCTCTAGAGTGCACACAAGATATATATAAAAACTGTTGGAGGGTGAAAACATATAAAGAGCTATTTTTATTGGAATGACTCCAAATGAGGATTTAGTGAGTTTAAGAAAGACTCTTGGAGATATTCTTAGACCAGTATTTTAGTAAGGCTTATAATAGGAAGAAAAGAAAAAAAAACCTCAAATACATGTACAAACTTTATTCAAGTCAAAAAGGTTAGTCAGACTTATTTTTGGAATCAGTGATTGTACCATGTCCACATATTAAATACATGGATTTCCATGTACACTATCCTCAATTTGCTATTTATTAGACAATAATTCAGGTATAGTTTGAAGATAGGTTGAAAGACCAATTTTTACTGATACAAGCATTTCAGATACAGAATACAGAAAACTTAAAATGGTCGAAGCTAAAAGATATGAGTAAGAAAAAGATACCTGTACCTGTAGGTTGATGCTCTTCCCATTCAATACCTTCATCATCATCATCCCGCTTGTATTTCTTGCCCACTTGGCGTTCAGTTTGAGAATCTGGGGCAAAAATCTTGCCTTCCTGCTGCATTCTCCTTTTTGCTTCTTCCTCTTCCTGCTTTTTCCTCAAGGCCTCATAATAAGCCTTTATGTATTCTTCCTACAGGATAAAAAAAATAATATAAAAATTTCTGAATGGTAGATTCTTTACTCTAAAGTCCAGTATATGTCCATTCCTGAGCTGACCTGTACACTTTGATCATCTTTCGAGTCCTGTTTCTTGTCATCTTTGGCTTCAGATATTTCAAGTTTTTGTGGCTCAATTTTCTCTCCTCTTTGTTCCTTTGTAAGATTCATGCCATCTTTGATCATCCATGGAGGTAAGACTTTCAGTTCAGAACCATTTTTACCTGATTCAGCACCTTCTTCTTTCACACCATCAATCAAAACTTCAACCTGAAAAATGAAACAGATGTCTCACCGATCGAGCAAAGGTATGGCTGTAAAGTGCAACAACTATATGCGACACAAGCTAAGCACATGTGTGGTGACTCCATATTAAACACATAAATGCATTGGTGAGAATTTTTTTTTATGGAGATATCGTAACATCATTCAACAAAAGGTGTGAAAACGTCTGACTTGATTCAAGGAGTTTTTCTTATTTTGATGGATAGTAGGGAAAAGAAGGGTGGACTTCTGTGCAGATGATGGACTAGTATGATTCAGAAGTTCATTGGGATATATGGAAAAGAGTTGAAATCTAACTTAATTATGTCGAATATACAACCAAGAAGATCCAGTAGCACTCGGAGCAATATGAAAGTGGAAAGTCTTACCTTTGTCTCTCCAATGAATGGCATTGGTGTACCATACTGCCCTTGTGAATTCCTAGAAGAATCAGCTGCAGCAGGGTCACCAATTGCAAAAGCACCAATATTTGCTCTTTCCCATGTTTGTAGACTCCCAAACTCAGGTGCAGGCAGATTCTTCACTCTATCAAGTTGTGCAACCAATGGCTTCAATTGCTCCTAATGTAATAGAAAAACAATATAAAGAACATACCTCAGTCAGATTCTTAAATACCAAGAACAAGATTCTGAGACACTTGTTGATAGATCGGTATACATGCAATCACCTCCAATACGTTGCATATAGAACACGATTCATTCTTTTCCCAATAATCTTTCTTTTTACCGAAGAGACTTATATTCTCAATTTCTCATCCAAGCACTTGTAGTGGTATGAGTCAAACTATTTCCTGACTCTATGCAAACAGATTATATAAATTCTAAAAAACTGTAAGCAGACAGTCAAGGACATGAAATGATTGGTTTTAGGGCCTGTTTGGATACACATGGCTAGTCACTAGTCGGAGCTAAAAATTAGCCCAAATTAGCTGAAGTTGGCTAACAACTAATTGAAGGCTTGGCTCAAAAATCAGCCCACCTATTAGCCCTCTTGTTTGGATGCACTAGGGCTAATTTTTTAGCTAGCTAACAATTAGCCCTTGGTATCCAAACAGGCCCTTATACCAGTGGGATAATTGCTATTTACAATATCAAAAAATGTGTAATCTCTAAAGGCTATAGCAAAGTTGGTGATGTTCATGGTGGTAATCAGGGGCGGAGACAAGGGGGGCGAGCAGGGAACCATGCCCCCCTATGAATGCGAAATATCCACTGAATTTTTTGAAATTCAAATAAATTTTGAAAATTTAACACTGCTGCTCACCCCCCCCCCCAACCCCCCAACATTAAAAAAAATAACTTCCTGGCTCCGCCCCTGGTGGTAATGGGCCATTCCTATCACAGGTGGATGTTCGTATCAGTTTTACAATATTACATCAATGCAGCTATATATGTGTTCTTGTTTTCTTCCAAACTGTTTGGTTGACTTCCCCAATCAATAACAAAAGTATTTCCTTTGTCAACCAGCTATTCTCAGAAGTTGTGCTGGAATGCTGAAAACACCTTACATTTTTGTTTCCTTCCATAATATTTAGAGTGAGCACGTAAATTTTGGCATTAAAACTTAGAAGAGTTCCAAAGATAACCGAATACGAACTTCAATTCTTTGCTGCATGTCCTTTAATTTCTCACGCCTGCGCTTTCTAACATTGTCATCACCATCTCCCATTTCCTCAGAAGCAAGCTTGTCACTCTCCGCAACCAGTTCACCATTGCAAGTTTCACAATGGAAGTACTCATCCGTGTAGCTTACCAGTTGTAGTGCATCAAAGGCGGAGTATCTGCAGATCAGAAGAAAAAGTTACCAGAGCGCACCAGTTTTCTGCCTAGCATGAATAAACTAGACGAACACCTATTACCTTTTATTACAGCTAGGACATATATAGTGTTGAATTGTGTTTCTGCTGTCCAATTCATCCTTCAATTTTTTCTTCATGCGGTGAATCCGGTACCTTACAACATCACAGATCTGTGTTTTGGGAGGACAAACATCCATTATAATTTGTATTGGATTACAGAACAAGAGACAGAGGAAAGATGAATGGGGACATAATGCTCTAAGTATAATGGTGAATTTCGTACACAATAAATATCAACAAACTGATGAAAATCTAAATGATAACTAAACTCGAGCAAACGACCAGTGATTTTTTTGCGTTGATCCAAATACAAGTGTTTTGAGCTAAAGAGAAAAGAACAAGAGAAATGCCCGCAATATAACCAGAACTAGAAGGATTCCCCGCGCGTTGCTGCGGGAATTAGCGATCACTCATACTATTATTATAGAGCATGGACTATTTAGAATTTTTGCTAGAGGAATTATTTTCCATTACTTGGCTAACCCTAGAAGGGTAGCTATATAGTTCCATACATGGGCCACATGGGCCTTAGCCTCATGGGCCTACATATACTCCAACACCCCCCCGCAGTCTGAACTACCGTCGCAGCGGAGTTCGAGGCTGAAACAAGAAAGAACACACACAACCCCCCCACAGACGCAACTAGCCACTGGTGATGTTGAGGCTGGAGCGAAACTCGGCGAAGGTCGAGGACGGGAGGCCTTTGGTGAAGATGTCCGCGAACTGGGAGGTCGTCGGGACATGAAGGACCCGCACCTCGCCCATGGCCACCCGATCACGGACAAAGTGGAGGTCGATCTCGACATGCTTCGTCCGCTGGTGCTGGATGGGGTTGGTGGAGAGGTAGACCGCACTGACGTTGTCGCAGTAGATCAGTGTGCTCCTGGAGGGTGGAGTGTGCAACTCAGCAAGCAGCTGCCGGAGCCAGGCGGCCTCCGCCACGCCGTTAGCCACGGCGCGGTACTCCGCCTCGGCACTGGACCGGGAGACCACCGGCTGGCGCTTGGACGACCAAGACACTAGGTTGCCGCCCAGGAAGACGGCGTAGCCGGAGGTGGAGCGGCGAGTATCCGGGCACCCGGCCCAGTCAGCGTCGGTGTAGACAACGAGGTCGGTGGAGGAGGCCCGGTGGAGGAGGAGGCCGTAGTCGAGTGTGCCCCGGAGGTAGCGGAGGAGACGCTTGAGAGCCGTGAGGTGAGGCTCCCGGGGATCATGCATGTGGAGGCAGACCTGCTGAACTGCATAGGTGATGTCCGGCCGGGTGAAGGTGAGGTACTGAAGAGCCCCGGCAAGACTCCTGTACGCAGTGGGGTCGTCCACCGGTGGTCCCTCTGCCTCAGACAGCTTGCCCTGAATGTCGACCGGGGTGGAGCAGGGCTTGCAATCAGACATCCCAGCCCGCTCCAGGATATCCCGAGTGTACTGTCTCTGGTGAAGAAGGAGCCCAGCAGGACGGGGCTCAACAGTGACACCGAGAAAGTGATGGAGCTCACCCAGGTCCTTCATCGCAAACTCCTGCTGGAGAGCTGCAATGATCCGGCGGAGAAGAGGCTCGCTGGAGGCGGTGAGGACAATGTCATCAACATAGAGTAACAAGTATGCAGTGTCGGCCCCATGGTGGTAGACGAACAGGGACGTATCAGACTTGGCCTCCATGAACCCCAGGGTCAGCAAGAAAGCAGCAAACCGGTGGTTCCATGCCCGAGGTGCCTGCTTGAGGCCATAGAGTGACCTGTTGAGCCGGCAGACCATGTCAGGGCGGGTGTTGTCGACGAACCCCGCCGGCTGACTGCAGTACACCGTCTCGGTAAGAAGGCCATGGAGGAAGGCGTTCTTGACGTCCAGCTGGTGAACGGGCCAAGACCGAGCAAGTGCCAGTGATAGTACGGTACGGACGGTGGCCGGCTTGACCACCGGGCTGAAGGTCTCATCGTAGTCGACGCCGGGGCGCTGAGTGAAACCCCGGAGGACCCATCGAGCCTTGTAGCGCTCGAGAGAGCCGTCCGCTCGGCGCTTGTGAGTCCAAATCCACTTGCCGGTGACGACATTGGCGCCCGGCGGCCGGGGCACCAACTCCCACGTCTGGTTGGCGAGTAATGCGGCGTACTCCTCTTCCATCGCGCGGCGCCAGTGAGGGTCCAGCAGGGCGTCGCGGACGGAGGAGGGTACCGGAGAGACCACCGCGTCGCCGGTCGAAGCCTCGAGGGCACGAGGCGGCAGGGTGCCAGCCGCGTGCCGTGTCACCATCGGGTGAACATGCCGCGGGTGTCGGTGAAGTAGCGGCGGGTGGTAGACCGGCGGGACACCACGGGCCGGCGGAGACAGTGGCGGTGGTGTCGGTGTTCCCGGCGGAGAAGGGACCGGGACCACGAGCGGCGGTGGCCGCGGCCTGCGCTGGTATACCCGTACCGGCGCGGCAAACCTCGACGGAGCCGCCGGGACAGGATCCGGCGTCGGCAACCGGCACGACCCCCCCGGGGCAGAAGCGGGGGACGAAGGCCCCGGGTCTGCACCAACCGGAGAGGGCGGGGCCGCACCGGAGGACGAGGGGCCCGGACTCGCAGGGGAGCCGGGACCGGTGGCCGGCTCAGAGCGCGTCGAGGCGGTACCTGCAGGAGACCACAAAGAAGGTGGCTGGACCACCGGGTCAGTGGGAAATAGATCGGGTGGGTCAGTGACCGGAGGGGTAGTGGTGCTGGAAAAGGGAAAGACGGACTCATCGAAGACCACATGGCGCGAGATGAGAACACGTCGGGAGGTAAGGTCGAAGCACCGGTACCCCTTGTGATCAGGGGAGTACCCGAGGAAGACACAGAGCGTGGAGCGAGGGTCCAGCTTGTGAGAAGAAGTGGCAGCTGTGTTGGGGTAACAAGCACACCCAAACACGCGAAGGTGATCATACCGAGGCGGGGTACCAAAGAGGGCGTGGTGAGGAGTGGGAGCGGGACAGGCAGCGGAAGGAAGGCGGTTAAGAAGGTAGGTGGAGGTGTGCAGGCCCTCAGCCCAGAAGCGAGCAGGAAGAGAGGCCTGAAACAGGAGAGTGCGCACGGTGTCGTTTGTGGTGCGAATCATCCGCTCGGCCTTGCCATTCTGCGAGGAGGTGTATGGGCAAGACATGCGGAGCTGAACACCGTGAGAGAGGAAGAAATCTCGGGCGGTGGAGTTATCAAACTCGCGACCATTGTCACACTGGACGGCCTTGATGGTGAGACCGAACTGAGTAGACACCCAAGTGAAGAAGTGGAGGAGCGTGGTAAACGTATCAGACTTCGCACGAAGAGGAAAAGTCCACGAATAATGCGAAAAATCATCAACAACCACAAGATAGTACTTATAACCAGAAATACTGATAACAGGAGATGTCCATAGGTCGCAATGTACTAGATCAAAAATGCGGGCCGCATGAGAAGAAGAACTAGAAAAAGGAAGACGAACATGTCGGCCCAATTGGCACGCATGACACAGTTGCTCATCATGAGCTCGAGTACATGGAAGACCAGAGCTACGACTGAGCTGTATCAGGGCATCACGTCCAGGATGGCCGAGGCGCCGGTGCCAAGTAGTAGAGGAAGTAGAAGCGGCGAAGGCAGCTGACAAAAGGGACGGCGAAGAAGACGAATGCGCCGCCGGGAAGCGAAGGGTGTAAAGGGGCCCGGAGCTGTCACATCGGAGCAGAGGACGCCGGGTAGCCAAATCCTTTACAGTAAGACCAGAAGAGTCAAATTCCACAGAACAAGAATTGTCAGCTGTAAAACGTCGAATAGAAAGAAGATTATGAACCATAGAGGGGGCAACAAGAACATCAGGAAGACGAAAGGAGCCATGAGCACCGGCGGTACCCACAGACGAAACTGGAATACAAGAGCCATTTGCGACCATAATGGACGAAGGAAGAGAGGAAGAGGGAGAGTGAATCGACGAAAGAATACCGGGGTCAGGAGTGGTGTGGTAGGTGGCCCCCGAATCGGCGATCCACTCGGGTCCGACCGGAGGCGTCAGGCCCAAGGTGCTGAAAGAGCGAGCCAGGGCCGCCTGGTCCCAGCTAGCGACACCCGGTGGAGTCCCGGAGGGTGGAACCCACGGCGTAGTAGGGAAGGCGCCGGGTGAAGGACCCGCGGGAGGCACTCCGGTGAGCATGGCGGCTCCGGGGGCGTGGTAGGGCCACATGGAGATGCGACCGGACCACGGGTGCTGAAACGAAGGCCATGGTGCCCCCCCGTGCGTCCCCGCCGGTGCCGGAGCCTGAGGTGGACCGCCCCGGCCACCTCCGCGGCCTCCTCCACGGCGACGACGAGAGCCACGACCCCCCCCACCTCCGCTCGGCCCGGAGGGAGGAGGGCCAAGGAGAGACGACGGTGGCGGAGCAGACGACCGCGGTGGAGTAGGAGGACGCGGCGAAGTGACAGCCAGGGCCGTCGAGGAGGACGCGGTGGTGGTAGAGCCCGGCTGGAGACCCTGCGTGAGCTCCTCCATGACGAGATCGTCACGGACCTCCAGGAAGGTGGGAAAGGGCCTCTGGCGGGTGATCCACGTCCTGAGGTGAGCGTAGCGGTCGCTGAGCCCCCGGAGGACGTTGAGGACCAAGATGCGATCCTCGACGGGCCACCCGAGATCCCCCAGGGAGTCAGCCATGCCCTTCATCCGACGGCAGAACTCACCGACGGAGAGGTCACCCTGGACGAAGGTGCGGAAGCTCGCGTCGAGGCGCAGAGCCCGGGCCTCGGCGTTGCCCAGGAACTGGCCCTCGAGGGCAAGCCATGCCCGGCGCGCATCCGGAGAGGTGCGGACGAGGTCGTGGAGGTCCAGAGAGATCGTCCCCAAGATCCAGGAGAGAACGATGCTGTCGAGACGGATCCACGACGGCGTCTGGACGGCGACCGAGGCGTCGACGAGGACGTGGTCGTCGAGGGCGTAGCGGCGAAGAGTGAGGACGACCAGATCCCGCCAGCGGGCGTACGAGGGCGACTCCGGCTCGAGGACGACCGGAACGAGCAGGCGAATGTTCTGGACCCCCCCGGCCTGGTAGTGCAGCTGAGCCACGAGCGGATCGGCCGGGTCGTGCCAGAGGACGGCAGTATGCGACACGCGGCGTCCCGGCGAGGCAGAGGAGGTGGCTCCGGCGTCCTGGCCCGCGGGGGAGGTGAGGAGGTGCTCGGCCTCGGCGATCTGACGAGCCAGGGCGTCTGCCGCGTCCCGCTCACGTTCCCACACGAGAGCGGCCGCGCGCACGCGGGCCTGGCCCTCCGCGGCGGCGGTCCGGGCGGCGACGAGAGCAGCGGCGAGGTTGAGGTTTGGTCCCGTCAGACCGGAGGTCGCAGCCGTAGCCAAGAGACCCTCAGGCAGCGATTGGAGAAGCGGCTGCGGGTGGGGCTGCGGCTGGAGGGGCTGCGGCTGGAGAAGAGGCTGCGGCTGCTGGAGGTCACCATCGGCGGCCCCGGTCTCCGTACCGGCCGTGGGACCCCCCCCAGCGGCAGATCCAGCAGCTGTGGTGAGGGCCTGGGCGCTGAAGGTGGCACCAGAGACGGCTGCAGCGGCTGCAGATGGGAGCTGGGCGGCTGCAGCGGCTGCAGATGCGAGCTGGGCGTAGCCAGCAGCGTCAGCAGAGAATCCGCCCATGGCAGGAGGGAGGACGGCACCAGAGACGGCGGCAGATGGGAGGTGGGCGGCGCCAGCAGTAGCAGCAGAGGAGCCGCCCGTGGCTGGAGGGAGGACGGGCGGGCGCGCCCCCAGGACCGGCGCCCCCAGGACCGGCGGCCCCCCAGGCGGTTGGGGCTGGGGCCGCGGCGTCCAGTCCGCACCAGAGCAGGGCGGGGTTGGGAGGGGGCGGGAGGAGGCCATGGTAGCCCAGGAGGGAGAAGAGAGGAGGGGAAAGGCTTGGAAGTAGGTAGGGGAAGGGGGAGGTGGCTGGCGGCCAGCCATGGGTAGAGATGGCCGGCGGCCAGGGGAGGAGGCCAGGGCCGGCGGCGCCCAGAAGAAGGGTCGGGCAGCAGCACCTAGCTCGATACCATGCTAAAGGAATTATTTTCCATTACTTGGCTAACCCTAGAAGGGTAGCTATATAGTTCCATACATGGGCCACATGGGCCTTAGCCTCATGGGCCTACATATACTCCAACAATTTTTTGACAAGAGGGTACCACAAAAGCTAAAAGACAAGTTTTATAGAACGGCAATTAGACCCGCTATGCTGTATGGAGCAGAATGTTGGCCTACAAAGAAACGGCGTGTTCAACAACTGAGTGTTGCAGAAATGCGTGTGTTGCGCTGGATTTGTGGTCACACAAGAATGGTGTGGAATGATGATATTCGTGATCGTCTAGGGGTAGCACCTATCGAAGAAAAGCTTGTCCAACATCGGTTGAGGTGGTTTGGCCATGTCCAAAGAAGACCTTCAGAGGCACCAGTGCATTGTGGAGTTCTAAGTCAAGATAATAATGTGAGGAGAGGCAGAGGAAGACCGAAGTTGACATGGGGGGAGGCAATAAAAAGAGATTTGAGAGAATGGGATATACCTAGAGATCTGTGTCTGAATAGAAGTGCTTGGAAAACAGCTATCAACGTGCCTGAACCGTGACTGAGGTCTGAGGGTGCTTGTTGGGTTTCAACTCTAGCCTACTCCAACTTGCTTGGGACTGACAGACTTGGTTGTTGTTGTTGTTGTTGTATGGACTATTTAGAATTTTTAGGTATAATTGGAAAACGTAAGCAGCTAGCTGAAAAATTACAAAAGCACTCTTTGTTATGGTGCAAAAATGCCACGTGTATTAAATGTAAGATCTATTTTTTCTAAGGTTATGCATGACACTTTTTTAAGTAACTGATAAACATGGGAGATGAAATGGAGAAGTAGAAATTAAACTAATTGGAACAAAGCAATGCATAATACATGTGAGGCATTGATGAAGACATTTAATGATGATATTACAGGAAAGAGCCCTCATCCACTGGTGATTGAACATGGAAAAAGGTTTTTCAGGACACGTGTCTGTGGCAACCACACGGTGGGCCCCAAGCAGAATTAACCATATCTATTTAACAAATCTGTTCCATGATTCTCTCCCCATCTCTATTTCTCCATTCGCTTTCTCACGCTTCCTCTCCTCTTAGATCCATAGCAACCTGCTGGAGCTCGTGCGCAGCCTACAGTTCACGTGGATGGCGAGCTACCATCAAAGGTCATGCGAGGCTGCATACATGGCAGGGTTATTGCACCAGCCATTGCGTGTGGGTGTGGCGAGGAGATCGCGGCGGCAAGCCAGCGCAATGGGGAGCGCATGTGGTAAATATCTTGCGCATTGTGGAGCTGATGAAGCGGATTCCTGCTCCCTCCAGAAGGCTAGAACTAGAATCTTATATCTTCTGATCCGATGGCAACAGAGGATCTAGGCATGGCGCATGGACGCTGCTACTTGCAACAGTGGGAAGGTGGAGCCACAGAGGTGAATGAATAGATGAGGCGAAAGAGGAGAATTTAAAGGAAGCTGATGGGAAGGAGAAGCGATTGCTATTGCAAAGCAAAAGAGGAGAATTTAAAGGAAGCTGACAGGAAGAAGCGATTGCTATTGCAATCTGTAGTGGTGAATGGGCGCCTCAAATGCTCCATTCGGTGGGTGTCTCCATGTGGGATGTGATGATGGATGGAAGTTTCTCAATCTATTAAAACTGCGAATGGGACTGTAAAGGCCAGCCATGATGTGCTGCTGTTTGGTTAGTGGATGACGTGGAGAGCTCTGGTGTTAGATAAAACCTCTAATGGGGTTTTGCTTTATAAGAGATAAAGATACATGTTCAGAAGATGATACTAAAGCCCATTAATGCTATGTACTCCCTCCATCCCAAAATAAACAACTTTCTGGAAATTCAGACAGGCAGATTAAGGATGCTAGCAAAAGACGCATGTACCCTCATCTCCTTTCCCTTCCCGGAGGATCTCTCCTGTATTTGGCAATTATCATTTGCATGTGTTGGAGTATGTGTTTAGGCCCATGAGGCTAAGGCCCATGTGGCCCATGTATGGAACCTATATAGCTACCCTTCTAGGGTTAGCCCTAATCAATGAATCACAGCTTCTAGCATGGTATCAGAGCCGGGGTCTGCCGCTTCTCCGGGGTCCTCGACGGCTCTGGCAGCTACTCCACCGCATCCTCCTGCTCCACCGCGGTCGTCCGCTCCGCCACCGTCGTCTCTCCTGGGCCCTCCTCCCTCCGGGCCGAGCGGAGGTGGGGGGGCGTGGCTCTCGTCGTCGCCGTGGAGGGGGCCGCGGATACTCGCCGCTCCACCTCCGGCTACGCCGTCTTCCTGGGCGGCAACCTGGTGTCTTGGTCCTCCAAGCGCCAGCCGGTGGTCTCCCGGCACCTCCGTCGAGGTTCGCCGCGCCGGTACGGGTGTACCAGCGCCGGCCGCGGCCGTCGCCGCTCGCGGTCCCTTCTCCACCGGGGACACCGACACCACCGCAGCAGTCCCCGCCGGCTCGTGGTGCCCCGCCGGTCTACCACCCGCCGCTGCTTCACCGACACCCGCGGCATGTTCACCGATGGTGACACGGCACGCGGCTGGCACACTGGCGCCTCGTGCCCTCGAGACTTCGACCGGTGACGCGGTGGTCTCCCCAGTACCCTCTTCCGTCCGCGACGCCCTGTTGGACCCTCACTGGCGTCGTGCGATGGAAGAGGAGTACGCCGCGCTACTCGCCAACTAGACGTGGGAGTTGGTGCCCCGGCCGCCAGGCTCCAACGTCGTCACCGGCAAGTGGATCTGGACCCACAAGCGCCGGGCCGATGGCTCTCTCAAGCGCTACAAGGCTCGATGGGTCCTCCGGGGTTTCACTCAGCGACCGGGCGTCGACTACGATGAGACCTTCAGCCCGGTGGTCAAGCCGACCACCGTCCGTACCGTGCTCTCGCTGGCGCTGGCTCGGTCTTGGCCCGTCCACCAGCTGGACGTCAAGAACGCCTTCCTTCACGGCCTTCTTACTGAGACGATGTACTGCAGTCAGCCGGCGGGGTTCGTCGATTCCACCCGTCCTGACATGGTCTGCCGGCTCAACAGGTCCCTCTACGGCCTAAAGCAGGCACCTCGGGCGTGGAACCACCGGTTTGCTGCTTTCTTGCTGACCCTGGGGTTCATGGAGGCCAAGTCTGATACGTCCCTGTTCGTCTACCACCATGGGGCTGACACTGCATACTTGCTGCTCTATGTTGATGACATTGTCCTCACGGCCTCCAGCGAGCCCCTTCTCCGCAGGATCATCGCTGCTCTCCAGCAGGAGTTCGCGATGAAGGATCTGGGTGAGCTCCACCACTTCCTCGGGGTCACAGTTGAGCACCGTCCTGCCGGGTTACTCCTTCACCAGCGGCAGTACACTCGGGACATCCTGGAGCGGGCTGGGATGACTGACTGCAACCCCTGCTCCACTCCGGTCGACACTCAGGGCAAGCTGTCTGAGGTTGAGGGACCCCCGGTGGCCGATCCCACTGCGTACAGGAGTCTCGCCGGGGCCCTTCAGTACCTCACCTTCACCCGGCCGGACATCACCTATGCAGTTCAGCAGGTCTATCTTCATATGCATGACCCCCGGGAGCCTCACCTCACGGCTCTCAAGCGCCTCCTCCGCTACCTCCGGGGCACGCTCGACTACAGCCTCCTCCTCCACCGGGTTTCCTCCACCGACCTCGTCGTCTACACCGACGCTGACTGGGCGGGGTGCCCGGATACTCGCCGCTCCACCTCCGGCTACGCCGTCTTCCTGGGCGGCAACCTGGTGTCTTGGTCCTCCAAGCGCCAGCCGGTGGTCTCCCGGTCCAACGCCGAGGCGGAGTACCGCGCCGTTGCTAACGGCGTGGCGGAGACCGTCTGGCTCCGGCAGCTGCTTGCTGAGTTGCACACTCCGCCCTCCCGGAGCACACTGATCTACTGCGACAATGTCAGTGTGGTCTGATGGATAAGTCTCTGTGGCTGGTAGTTGTAAGGCTGCTACACACTGCAGCACATGATCTTTGTGTCCAGCATCTTTTGACTGCTTTTAGGACAGCAGTTAGCATCTAGAACGGCATCTAGGACAGCATCTGCTTTTAGGACAGCAGTTGGCATCTAGGACAGCATCTTAGACTAAGTAGTTAGCATCTAGACTAGCATCTTGGCATATGCTTGGTTGGCTAGCAGCCTATAAATATGTATCCCCAACCCCTCAGGTTGGTATGGCATTGTATGAGTTTGTGTGAGAATGTGTGAGAAATAAACCAGAAAATTACCCCAACTCCTAGTTTCATCCTCTCTCAATGAGAGTAAGGATTCAGCTACTACCAAGAGTGCGAATCCAGCGACTAACAAGTGGTATCCGAGCCATACTATCCTGTAGCCTGAGCATCTCCTGCTCTTCTCCTTCCCCGGCCTCGCAGCAGCCCCAACCGCAGCCGGTAGCAGCAGCAGCTCCGGCTGCCCCTGCTCTTCACACAGCAGCCCCCTCGATAGCGCGCCATGTCCGCAGGCCAGTCTCAGGGCTCGGTCGCCTCGAGCACGCGACGTCGGCAGGAGGCCGACCTCGTCGCGGCAGAGAAGCGCGAGCGAGCGGCAGCAGACGCCGCTGCAGCAGCAGCAAGGGCATCGAGGCTGGCAGCAGCGGAGCTAGCAGCAGCTAGAGCGGAGGTGGAAGCAGCGGCGGCGGCGGATGCAGCGCGTGCAGCAGCAGCGGAGGTCGAGGTTCTACGCGGCAGCAAGAGCAGCTCCATCGCTGCTGATGACAGCGCCGACGCGGACCTCGAGCTGCTGGAGAGGGAGGCATCGCGAGGGCGAGCGGCGTAGTGGGCAGCCGTGCACGCCCACGAGCGCGGCGGCAGCCCAGACAGGCGCAGACACGCCGGCGGCGCTCCTGCAGGAGGCGCGCACGGCGGTGGCGCTCCTGGAGGAGGCGCGCATGGCGGCGGCGGACGGGTCGACGGAGAGCGCGGCCTTCACAGGCAGCGCGGCTCTCTCTCCCCGGTTCGGTACCGTGGTCACCACGAGTACCAAGCTGTCGTCAGGGACGTCGGCCCCGGCGGCGGGTGGCCTACCCTCACCAAGACCAACTATGTTGAGTGGGCTGCGGTGATGAGGGTGAAGCTCCAGGTGCGGCATATGTGGGATGCAGTCCGGTACGGCGACGTCGACTATGACCAAGATCGACGGGCGCTGGATGCTCTCATTGCTGCAGTCCCGCCCGAGATGCAGTTTTCGCTTACCAGCAAGCGGACTGCCAAGGAGGCTTGGGACGCCATCGCTGCAGCACGCATCGGCAACGACCGCGCCCGCAAGTCCACACTGCAGGCACTTCGCAAGGAGTGGGAGAACCTGGCCTTCAAGCCAGGTGAGGACGTTGATGACTTTGCTCTCCGTCTCAACACTCTGTTGCAGAAGTTGGTGCAGTTCGGCGACAACACCTACGGCGAGGAGAGAGCTGTTGAGAAGCTCTTCCGCTGCGTCCCCGAGAAGTACAAGCAGATGGCTCGCTCAATCGAGTCTCTGCTAGACCTCTCCACGATGACGATCGAGGAGGCGTTGGGCCGCCTCAAGGTCGTTGACGGCGATGAGCCACAACGCCTCTCGGGACCCGTCACCATCGGCGGGAAGCTCCTCCTCACTCGGGAGCAGTGGGCTGCCGGCCAAGGTGACAGGAAGAAGGGGGAGCCTTCTTCCACGACAGGCGGCCGCAAGCGTGGCAAGCCGCGCAAAGACGCCCAGGCAGGGGCGCGAGGACGTGCCGAGGGTGATGATCGTGGAGGCGCCCAGGGCGTCGCCGCTGGCAAGCAAAAGCCAGCACGAGGGGACCCTTGCTACAACTGCGGCAAGCTTGGTCATTGGGCCAAGGATTGTCGACAGCCACGACGCGGCCAGGCCCACGTCGCACAGGCGGAAGAGGAGGAGCAGCCGGCTCTGTTCATTGCTCATGCGAGCATCGAACTACCTCCAGCGACACCGGCCGCAACGGCTCTCCTCCACCTTGACGAGCCAAAAGCACACGCCCTCCTCGACGACAGCTCCGGCAACGACAAGACCGACGGGTGGTGCCTTGACACCGGCGCCACCCACCACATGACCGGACGGCGGGAGTTCTTCACCGAGCTCGACCCAAGCGTTCGAGGCGCCGTCAAGTTCGGCGACGCCTCCGCTGTGGAGATCAAGGGCGTCGGCTCTGTCGTCTTCGTCGCCCAGACTGGCGAGCACAGGCTGCTCACCGGTGTCTACTACATCCCCGCGTTGAGGAACTCCATCATCAGCTTGAGACAGCTGGATGAGAGCGGATCGCGCGTGGAGATCGAGCACGGGGTGCTGCGCATCTAGGATCATCGACACCGGCTCCTGGTCAAGGTCAACAGGAGCAACCGCCTCTACGTCCTTCACGCACAGGTGGCGCAACCTCTTTGTCTTGCAGCCCATCGCGACGACGACGCTTGGAGGTGGCACGAGCGCTTTGGGCACCTCAACTTTGAGGCCCTGAGGCAGCTCGGCAGCAAGGAGATGGTGCGGGGCATGCCGCACGTCGACCACGTAGAGCAATTCTGCGACACCTACGTCCTCACCAAGCTGCGGCGGCTCCCTTTCCCCCGCTAGGCGAGCTTCCGCGCCAAGGAGAAGCTGGAGCTTGTACACGGTGACCTCTGTGGCCCCGTGACACCGGCTACACCTGGAGGCCGGCGCTACTTCCTCCTCCTCGTCGACGACGTGTCCCGCTACATGTGGGCTGTCCTGCTCGACGCCAAGGCAGCCGCAGCGGACGCCATCAAGCACCTTCAAGCTGTTGCGGAGGCGGAGTGCGGCCGCAAGCTTCGGGTCCTACGCACGGACAACGGCGGCCGAGTTCGCGGCGTACTGCGCCGATGAGGGGATCCACCGCCACTTCTCCGCGCCGTACACTCCGCAGCAGAACGGCGTCGTCGAGCACCGCAACCAGACGGTGGTGGCCACCGCCCGTGCCCTCCTCAAGCAGAGAGGGATGCCGGCGATCTACTGGGGTGAGGCGGTGATGACTGCCGTCCACTTGCTCAACCGCTCCCCCACCAAGGCCCTCGACGGCAAGACGCCATACGAGGCCTGGCACGGGCGCAAGCCCGCGGTGAGCCACCTTCGCGTCTTCGGCTGCCTGGCCTTCGTCAAGGAGCTCAACCACGTCGGCAAGCTCGACGACCGGAGCACGCCAGGGGTCTTCATCGGCTACACGGAGGGCTCCAAGGCCTACCGCGTCCTTGACCCTGCGACACGACGCGTGCGCATCACGCGTGACGTCGTGTTCGACGAGGGGCGAAGCTGGACGTGGGGCAAGATGGTGGATGACGGCTCGACTCCGACGACCAGCGATTTTGTCGTCGACTACGTCCACTTCAAGGAGGCGGGGGGAGCTAGCAGCTCGTCCTCACCGAGCTCGCCTACCCCACCACCTCGTTCGCCACCACCTCCGGCGAGTCCTTCACCACCGCCACCACCAGCTCCGGCAAGTCCACAGGCTCCGGCGAGTCCACCACCAGCACCGCCGGCCACGCCTGTCTCTCCTACACCGGACCCTACCTCTTCTCTCGGCACCGGCAGCTTCGGCCCACGCACCGGCAGCTTCGGCCCACGACGAGCAGCGCACAGTGGAATTCGCTACTCCGCTGTCCAACGACGAGGAGCGCATCGACGCCTACCACGGCGGCGAGCCTCTACGCTACCGTACCGTGGACAACCTCCTCGGCGAGCAGCCGGTCCCTGGACTGGCACAGCACGACTTTGAGGCGGAGCTGCACCTCGCACAGGACGATGGCGAGCCTCGTTCCTTCGCCGAGGCGGAGAGGGACGCGGCATGGCGTGCCGCGATGCAGATGGAGATGGACGCCGTCGAGCGGAACAAGACGTGGGAGCTGGCCGATCTTCCAGCCGGCCACCACGCCATCTCTCTCAAGTGGGTCTTCAAGCTCAAGAAGGACGAGACCGGAGAGGTGATCAAGCACAAGGCGCGTCTGGTGGCGCGCGGCTTCGTCCAGCAAGAAGGAATCGACTTCGACGACGCCTTCGCGCCCGTTGCACGGATGGAGTCCGTGCGACTCCTCCTTGCGCTAGCTGCCCAGGAGGGCTGGCGTGTCCATCACATGGATGTCAAGTCGGCGTTCCTTAACGGCGACTTGAAGGAGGAGGTCTACGTGCATCAGCCGCCGGGATTTGCGATTCCCGGCAAGGAGGGCAAGGTGCTTCGCCTGCGCAAGGCCCTCTATGGCTTGCGGCAGGCACCAAGGGCGTGGAATGCCAAGCTGGATTCCACGCTGAAGGGGATGGGCTTCGAGCAAAGCCCACACGAGGCGGCCATCTACCGGCGGGGCAGCGGAGGAAAGGCCCTGCTGGTAGGCGTCTACGTCGACGACTTGGTGATCACCGGCACCAAGGAGGTGGAGATCGAGGCGTTCAAGGAGAAGATGAGGGCAACTTTCCAGATGAGCGACTTGGGCCCTCTCCTTCTACCTGGGGATCGAGGTCCACCAGGACAGCTCCGGCACCTCTCTTCGCCAGACTGCCTACGCCAAGCGCATTGTGGAGCTAGGCGGTCTCACCGGCTGCAACCCAGCCCACACTCCTATGGAGGAGAGGCTGAGGCTGAGTCGGGAGAGTACGGAGGAGGAGGTGGACGCGACGCAGTACCGGCGCATTGTGGGCAGCCTTCGCTACCTTGTCCACACGCGACCGGACTTGGCGTTCGCCGTCGGCTACGTCAGCCGGTTCATGCAGCGACTGACGGCGGAGCACCAGCAAGCCGTGAAGAGGATCCTCCGCTACGTCGCAGGCACCTCAGACTACGGCTTGCACTACCCGAGGTGCCCCGGTGCGGCGCATTTCGTCGGGTACAGCGACAGTGACCACGCGGGCGACATCGACACCAGCAAGAGCACAAGCGGGGTCCTCTTCTTCCACGGCAAGTGCCTCGTTAGCTGGCAATCGGTCAAGCAGCAGGTGGTGGCCCTGTCCAGCTGCGAGGCCGAGTACATAGCGGCTTCCACCGCTTCGACTCAGGCGCTCTGGCTCGCTCGACTGCTTGGTGATCTCCTCGGCAGAGACACTGAAGCGGTGGAGCTCAAGGTGGACAGCAAGTCCGCCTTGGCCTTGGCAAAGAATCCTGTCTTCCACGAGCGCAGCAAGCACATCCGGGTGAGGTACCACTTCATCAGAAGCTGCCTGGAGGAAGGGAGTGTCCGGGCCAACTACATCAACACCCAAGACCAGCTCGCCGACTTCCTGACCAAGTCCCTTGGGCGGGTCAAGTTCCAGAAACTTCGCGCCAGGATCGGGATGGCCCAGATACCTCACAAGGAGCCACACAAGACTTAGGGGGAGAGTGATGGATAAGTCTCTGTGGCTGGTGGTTGTAGGGCTGCTACACACTGCAGCACATGATCTTTGTGTTCAGCATCTTTTGACTGCTTTTAGGATAGCAGTTAGCATCTAGGACGGCATCTAGGACAGCATCTGCTTTTAGGACAGCAGTTGGCATCTAGGACAGCATCTTAGACTAAGTAGTTAGCATCTAGACTAGCATCTTAGACTAGCATCTTGGCATATGCTTGGCTGGCTAGCAGCCTATAAATATGTATCCCCAACCCCTCAGGTTGGTATGACATTGTATGAGTTTGTGTGAGAATGTGTGAGAAATAAACCAGAAAATTGCCCCAACTCCTAGTGTCATCCTCTCTCGATGAGAGTAAGGATTCAGCTACTACCAAGAGTGCGAATCCAGCGACTAACACGGTCTACCTCTCCACCAACCCCATCCAGCACCAGCGGACGAAGCATGTGGAGATCGACCTCCACTTTGTCCGTGATCGGGTGGCCATGGGCGAGGTGCGGATCCTTCATGTTCCGACGATCTCCCACTTCGCGGACATCTTCACCAAAGGCCTCCCGTCCTCGACCTTCGCCGAGTTTCGCTCCAGCCTCAACATCACCGGTGGCTAGTTGCGTCTGTGGGGGGGTTGTGTGTGTTCTTTCTTGTTCAGCCTCGAATCCGCTGCGCCGGTAGTTCAGACTGCGGGGGTTGTTGGAGTATGTGTTTAGGCCCATGAGGCTAAGGCCCATGTGGCCCATGTATGGAACCTATATAGCTACCCTTCTAGGGTTAGCCCTAATCAATGAATCACAGCTTCTAGCAGCATGCACCTGTGACTAGCTTCCGCATTAAGAGGCAGTGTCCCATGTTTTTGTAGAATGTTATTTTTTGGGGATAAATTCTAAACCTCAAAAAGTTATTTATTTGGGATGGAAGGAGTATAGATAAGAAGTTTCATCTGCATGCCATTGAGAGAACATAGAGGATTGTCAACAGATTTTTTTTTAATACTGGAAGTTCTAGAGTTCTAGCTGAGAACAAAGCAGTTGATAAGATGATTTTTGCCGCATGTCTGTGCACGAGTGAAATGGGCATTTTGAAATGTTAGTTGAACATGGGGCCTGTTAGTCTGAGAGTCAGTGTCAATTATATGACATAAGTGGCAAATAATCCCTCCAAAAACAGCACGTCAGGGGTGTGTCAGTTGAACACCTCCACAGCGGGACACCCCCTTTGAACCGCAGGATGCAAGACACAAGAAAATTGACAAGCTACCACGACGCGACGTGCAGTTGCCAGAAACCAAAACAAACAGGTCTGTTGGTCCCTTGCTGCCCTGCACAGGTAAACGCGCGCACGCACACACACTCTGCAGAAGCTCCAGCGCTGGCCAAGTCTCTGCCTCTGGTTGTGGCAACTGAACTCCCTTTTTCATTGCATAGAGGTAGAGTATATACAACTCATGTACCAACCATAAGGTACACATGAGCATGGCTGAGTACAGCCCCAACTACTCCTAGTACTAGCTGTACAATTCCTACCTCAGCCCACTACCAAGACATGGCTGATGTATTAGCTACCAACTAATGTACTAGTGGTGGCCTATTGCCTTACTGCTACAACAACTAGGACAGCAGAGAATGACCTATTGCCAAATCTGCTGTGCAGCAAACAAGAGAGAGAGAGAGATCAGCAGCAGATTATGTCTTACAAGGTCCATGGGTTGATGTTATAAGCGGCTTAAAATTGAAGACTTGTATTGCTTCAGAGCAAACAAAGAGTGAGATATAAATCCAAATTCAAAGCAGGTGCTCTGTATGCTAGTATATGTATCAAGTTAAAGAAGCTTTTGTACATGTATTACTCTTTAATATCACTTTTGCACTCACACCCTAGAACCCAACATGGACTACTAAGACTAGGCCCAACTAAAGCTTCGTTTGAAAGGGAAATGTTACAAATAATGGAGGTCAAATATTTTTCCTACAAGGCCAAAATTATCAAACAGAAAGAAGGATTAACTCATGATAATACAGTACTAATAAAATTTCTCCCTCTTTGCAATCAAGGCCAATTCATTAAGAAACATAACAGGAGAATCCCAAAGCATTAGTAGTCTATAAAATAAATGTACTTCATCATTGCTCAGGGAAATTTAAAAAAAGTACTTCCTGCAAGTAATTAAAGGCGACATACAAATATCTTGCTCTTTTTCTAAAAAAACACTCTTATCTATAAAAACAATAACAACTTAATGGCATAGGTTTTAGAAGACTAACCTGAGCATAATCCAAGCAACAGTATGAATGCGTGTGCAACTTTACTTTCTCTTCTCCCTCCTTAGCAGCTGGTTGACCATCATTAGCAGCTGCAGCAGCAGCATTATGTGCTTTTGCGTTTTTTGCTGACTGCAGCAACAAAGATCAAAGGAAATACAAAATCAGATCAGATAAGAAGACAAGGAACCACACCCAAAGGGAACACGAGTCATGAAATCATAAGATATTCACTGGCACACTTTAAGATAGCGAGAACTGTAACTATTCAAGTAATTGTCAGAATACAAATTTCTGCAGCCAGCAACCAACTTAATGATGGAGAATTATAGATGAATAAATTTCTGTCCACCTACATACCTAGTTACTTGATAAACATCACACACATTTTCAAGGCTTCAAAATTTTGAATTATCTTCCTTACAGCTTAACACCATTTAGGTAAATAGACAACAAGGACATTTTGTCACCAGTTGGCAGTTGGAACTTGCTCATATCTACAAAAAGGAATCGCAGCTATGCATGTTCAACAACAGATCAACATACATAAATAAAACTAACCTCCTTCCGATGATCCCTCGTGACTAGTTTCTCCTCTTCAAAGAAACGGAGAATGCGACGCAGCTGTTTCGAGTGGAGCTTCAATGCTTTAGCCAAATCTTCCTCCCGGACCCACTGCCGTCTGAGGTGGAAGTAGAATAATTTTTGCATAAATCAAACAGACCAAAAAAATCAAATAGGTGGTTAGGTTACACCACAGAAAACCTATGTTGCATGGATACGTGGGTGTGGGTGAGGCCTCGTATCGCGTACCGGATGCGTATGCGATACAGATACACGGCCGATACATATCAGTGTTATTAAGTCGTCAGACTAATTGCAATTTGTCGGCCTTATTGGTCCCCTGGCAATGATTATGCCCACCTATTCGACTACAGCAACTAGAAACCAAGTCGTCCAATTAGTCAGCGACTAATCACGACTAATTGGACGATTTGGGCATGGGACGACTAGCAGGCGGATTTCATTTTCATCATGGGCTGACATCTGGTCTGTTAGCCCGTTATGCTCTTTTTTTTTTTGGCCTGATAGGGTGCATTCCTGCACTGCAGCCACCGCCTGCCTCAGCAGCAGGTCTCGCCGTCTCGGCGGCAAACCCTCTCTAGCCACAGACGCCTCCTCGCTCTCCAGCCACAGGCACCTCCTGCTGAAAGGGATTTGAAAGATAAGCTCCTCGGCTTACTGTTAGTGTACATCCTCCTCCACTTCTTGCTGTTAGCTCTTATTCTTCTTGCTTTCTAGATCTATTTTGGCCACTCTTTGCTTGCCTTAAAACTTGAATATGGAGTTTTGGACACTTCAGAAATCAAACCTCAACAGTAAGTGATCAAGTAACCATACATTCTATCTTAAAACTTGGTTCATATAGCCTTTATACCACATCCTATATAGTATATCGGTCTCTGGTACATAGAGGACAACTAGGGTCGGCTAGGCTCGACTAATCGAGCTTATCAACGACTGATCATCTTATCAGTGCCATGGCGACTAGGGTTGATTAAACGATTTGAAAACATCAAAGTTCAAAAAAGCGTTAAGCGCTAAGCGAGCGGTGACCCACCGCTTAGCGCTTAAGCAGGCTTAAGCGTCCTAAGCGTTGCTTAAGCGTTTTATACTGTAGCTAATCAGATTCATGCAGTAGGCTGTCAACTTGAGAAGTAGCACACATTAGCAAATCAGATTCATGCAATAGGTTGAAGACATGGGCCATCTGGCCCCTGTGCGGAGTGGTGGCCTTTTGTTTTGGGGCTGGGCCACTGGCCTGCATCGGCCCATCACAGCAGAGGGCAGAGGCCTTAGGGCACACTGGCACAGGCCATAGCCCACAGGGCACTCCTCTACAAGTATCCGCTCCCTCCCCACTCGCGCTCGGCACGCAGGCAACGGCGGCGCACTCAGGCTCGGGATCTCGATGACGGCGGGGCGCTCCCAGGTTCGGCGTCGGGCTGCCATCAGCGGCTCGCCGGCTCTCCCTCCTGCCTCCCGCTCCTCCGGTCGGCGACCCTGTGTGCGAGCCTCCAGCTCCTCCGCACACCGTCGATGGCACCCAGCCCCGGCGGCTGAGCTGCGCGCCGCGCGCGGCCGGCGGGCAGCGGGAGCCGGCAGCCACTGCTCCACCAAGGTGGCGCGCCCGCCCGCAGCTCCCTGCTCGGCCGGTCCCTCTCCCGGCTCCCCGCTCCCCCTCTCAGGTCCCGGCGCCGCTTAGGGACCGCTTTTGGCCCGAAGCGAAGCGGAGACCTCCCGCGTAGCGCTTCAGCGCGCTTAAGCAGCCGCTTAATACCGCTTTTCTGAACTTTGGAAAACATAGATACATATCTTCTGAGTATCTGGTTTTTTATTAATAGATATAGCATGAGTGAGGTGTCACTGGACCAGCAGGTGGGGTGTGTTGATGGCATATGAACGCAAGGTGCTCGTGCAAACTTGAAGGCTAGCAGCAAATTATTTGTTCAAGGCAACCATCCACAACTCCAACCTTATTGTAACCGAGCTTCTCATGTACACAACCATTTTTCTCATTGAGAAGACAGACGATTCAACAGAAATAGTTCGCATCCAGTACCTGGTGAGCGCGTCCAGGACGACGACGGCCATGCCGCGGTTGTCCCCGCGGGAAGTCTTGGGCTGGTTGTCGCCCTTCATGGAGACGTCGTCGTAGAAGGCGCGGGCCGCCAGCCTCACCAGCCTGCCAGAAAACCAACCCACCCGATCCCGCGCGGAGGTCAGCAACGGCTGCGGCTAGGGTTTCAAGAATGGAGTAGGGTCGGGGCTCACCGGTTGAATGGCTCGATGGAGTTCATGGTGGCGAAGACGACACCGGCGCGCCGGCGTGCGGGTGAACGGGGTTCTGATTGCTCGCTTACGGCATAGGGGGCCTGGAGGAGGGGTGACGTATCGCGCCGGCCGCAGCTCACACCGGTCGGATCGGAGGGGAAAGGGCGAGCGAGATATGGCCCTGTTTGGAGGCCGTCTCCCAGATCGACAAGGACGGCGAGGTGCGGTGGGAGGAGGCTCGACGGCTGCAAGCAGGAGAGGGGCGGGACCGTGGGGCGGAGGAGGCCCTGGAGGAAGAGGAACGCGGGGAGGAAGAGGATCGAGGGATTTGCCCCGCTGCTCGCCCCCCGAGCCGCTTCGGCTTTCATGTGTTAACGGCGCGGGGAGGATAAGTCAATTTTCAACATTGGACGTTAAGACTATCTGCACTCATAGACCTCTATATTCATCCTCTAAAAGGAATATTCCATCCTAGTCATCACAAAATATACAGTTTTTCCGCATCCATCCATCCTCTATATCATCCTCTATCCACTGTGGGGCCCACTTGTCACTTTGTCTAAATATATTCATGTGACATCTTGTTTTGAAGTATCTATTGCAACGAATTTAATGGTGCAATCGAAATTTAATTTGGTTCTATGGTTTGTGAGTTATAATAATTTTTAGCTTGTTAAACACGTGGGACCCACAGCTGCATGTACTGTCACTTGTCTGCTCTCTCTCCGGTGCGTGTTCGCTGCTCTGTCGCGGGCGTCCTGTATGCGTCCGCTGTTCTCTATATTTAGAGGATGAACATCGGTAACGTATGAAGATAGCGTACCCAGTGCAGCTGCTTCCATCCTGTATGTCGTACTGGAGGATGACTTTGCCGTCACCGCTGCGGACGGTCTAAGGCTCTGAGTATTTTTATGCATAGAAACAAATACTATGCTGTTTGCGCACTCGACCATCCCATTCGTGCGGGGGTGTGCTACGGCGGCCCAGTCAATGCAAATGTGTACTCTCGCAGAACATAAGGAATTTCTTCCCCGTGAAATGTGTGCCATTATCGGCGATGATGGAGTTCGACACCCTAAGTAGGGCACGGCTTGCTCGAATTTGATCTTGGTGATCAGCCGCGTTTCTATCAACTTTGAGAACTTGTCGACGGCGATAAGCAGATGCGTGTAGCCCCGGACGCCTTCTTGAGGGGCCCGACTAGATCAAGTCCCCAGACCGTGAATGGCCACATGATAGGGATCGTATGGAGCGCTTGGGCTGGCAAATGGGTTTAGCGAGTGTAGTATTAGCACCCTTCACAGGTGCGTACGATCTTCTCGGCGTCGGCCACGGCGGTTGGCCAGTAGAAGCCCTGTCGGGACACATTTGTGATGAGAGTTCTTGGTGCGGCATGGTGTGCACAGGTCCCGCCATGGATATCCTTCAGCAGCCGCTTCCCTTGTTCGATAGGGATGCGGCGTTGCAGGACCTTGGTGTGAATCTTCTTGTAAAGTTTCCCTCAATGATGACGAAGGATTTAGCGCGGCGCGCGAGCCATCGGACCTCCGTCTTATCTGTTGGGAGCACCTCACGGATGAAGCAATCAAGGTAAGGGATCCTCCAGTCAGGCAAGGGGTCAGACCCTACCGCTGGGTCCTCGTCGGACTTCCCCATTGGATCTTCATCGATCTTCATGACCTCGGGGTCGGATGGAGCCGATAGAGGGCTAGCCCTTGAGCCTGGGGTGGGCAGCGCGTTGCCGGCCCTAGCCCCCGAGTCTGGGCCAGAGGGATCAGAAGGAGCTGACGGTCGCCCAGCCCCCGAGCCCTGGGCAGAGGGGTGGGGTGAAGCCGATGGCTGCCCAGCCCCTAGGCCCAAGGCGGGCGGCTTGTTGCCAGCCTGCCCTAGCTCTTCGTAGCGGGCCGAGGGCTTGTGCTTGTAACACCCCAGGTGTTTGGCTTGCATTTGTGCATTTGTATGGCATCACATAAGCACATTCATCTCATTATCACATGTGCATCATCATATGTTTCAATGTTGCAACGTGATTTTCGTTAGTGCTTATGCATGTGTGTATCATATGTGATGTCCCCATGTTTTACCTAGTACCCTAGAGGGGTTGTATATGTTCCATGTACCATGTTTCAAGTGTTGCATGTCTCTGTTTCAGTTGTTTCAATTGATTGTTTCACCTGTTTTAGTTGAATGTTTCGTATGTTTCAAGTGTATGTTTCGGTTGATTTGAGAAGCTAGAGTACTTGTATCACATGCAAATGAATGTGTTGACCCACCAAAACACCCTAGCTACATTTAGGAAGTAAAATGGTGCAATGTTCATGTTGGTCATATTGTCAAATTATGCACTTAGGGTTTACTTTGACTTGGAGCCCTTTGTGACCTCCTTTGTTTGACTAAATATAAAATGTCACTTAGAAACTTTGCATGGTCGTGGCACCTAAACAAAAGTTGTAGCAAATTTTGTAAGTAACAAAAGTTGTTTAATCATCATCTCATAAAAATGGCTGGAACATGCTCAAATAGGGCCCGTAAGGCAGAAACAACATGTTGTTTAGCACTTAGCATTTTGGCTAAGTCAAAAACCGCATTGCAGTTTCAATGTGCCCTACTTTGGAGCACTGTATCTTCCAAACCAACCCGAACTAGCTCAAGCTCCAATTGACAAAGTTGAAGTTCATATATAGCTCTACAAGAATGTCAATTATGGTTTGCACTAGATCGACTTAGATTGGGAATTCTAGAACGCCAAAGTTCGTTTGCCAATCGGGTCACGAAGGGATTCAGTCCTTCAAAGTTCAGAGTATGAAAATTTCAGTGGCCGACTAGTGACAGACTTCGGCCGCCGCATGGCCTGTCTGCACGCGTGGTGTGCCATGGCGTTTACCTCTGCACATGGGAAAGGAGAAAAATTGAGTCCAGGTCGATGTTTTCCATTTCTGCTTGCTCTTCCTCTTCCTTCCTCCCCTCACTGTCTTCTCCGACGAGCAGACGCCATCGCCATTCCCAAATCCTCCACCACTGGCACCATTCCTCAATTGCTCATAGTTACAGCTCTGCCTCAAGCCTCTCCACCCAGCCAAGCCTTCCGTTGGCCATAGGTGAGGATCGCGCATCAATGCCAGCGACGTAAAGCGCCATGGCCGCCGTGTCCGTGACCCGCACGTGGCCAGACTATCTCCGGCCACCATCCCTCTCTTATAGCATGTGCGTTAGGTTCGGTGAGGTGCAGGGATGCTCACCGAGGGGTTAGTTTAGGTCCAGCAGCAACCGCCGACGAGATGCGCCGCCACGCGCTCCACCGAGCTGCCATGCGTGCCGCCACCCGTGTTCAAGTCCGGTAGAGGGCAAATTAAGGGCAGGGTCGTGTGTGGGAGAGTGTGGGGGAGCACAGGGGTGCCCGTGGTTTTGTCGGGGACCTCACCGGCGGTGAGCTGCCGTCGGTCAACCCTCTACCCTACTCCCTGCTCTTGCTGGCTGGTAGGCCCGTTGACCGGGCGGGTCCCGACTGTCAGTGGCTCTTTAGGGTTTTAGAATTAATTCAAATTCCAAATTATGTGTATAACTTCTAAAATCAATATCTGGAGTTCTAGACCTCCTTTTGAGGTGATTCAACTTGGGTTATGTTCTTTGTGATGTCTAGTTTATTTTAAAAATAGAAAACATATTATGTTCTATAGAAAAATAAATATTTTTTATTTATCTCTTTAATTCATGATTAATTAGGGGAAATTCATATCTCTTGCTGTGTAGCTCCAAATGGCATGAAAACTTTATGTGATGCTATCTATATGAGTAGGTTGTAGTTTAAATTTCATGAATTTTGGCCACTGTATGAGTGAATTATGATTTTCCTTTGGGTAAATAGTATTTACTTGTGCTAATTTTCATAATTAATCTATACATGCTATGAACTTGAAATTTGGTGAGTGCTATTCTTATGTGATGTTGAAGCTAGGAAAAATATGAAATTTGTTGTTTAGCACTTTTCAATAGAGTTTCCTAATTATGCTTTTTAAAACCCTAGTGGCTTATCTTTTTTTGTGTGGAATGCTACACATATCTAAATGGCATGAAATTTGTACAATAGTCTTTGTAGGGCATCCCAAAGCCACTGCAATTTTTGTAGACTTTTTGGAGTGCTTGTAGTGTATGTTGATTTATTCACCTAATTAACTAAATAAATTAATAAAGGTATTAAAATAAATGTTTTGGTATTGGACACCATGTGTTCTGGTGTTCTTTAGATATATATTACATGTTGGTTAAATTGGTTTGGCCAATTTGGGTGTTTCCAACATCACTTAATAATTAAATTGTAGGAGTTATGTTTCTGGACAGATTTAGGAGCTTTGATAATTACTCCATGCTAATGATGCTTTCATGTCTCGTAATCTATAACAAAGTTGTACTAAACTTCATGATGTAGCTATTGTTAAAATTTGAGGGCCATTGGCCAAGTAGTTCGTGAGATATGCATGTTTTTAGCGGAGGTCCGAAATGGCTGCTCTCTGTTTGTCTGGGACAGATTCTGGAAATTTGTAAATTCGACCAACCTAAGTTTGAAATCTTGCTGTGATGTTTAAAGATGAAATGTAGATAATTTCATAAGCTTTCTAGATTATCTTATTGCAAGTCATTTGGGTTTATAAATCTCCATTTATGTGTAAATTACTGGACTGCTATTGTATGCTCAGAGTTGCTGAAATTGTTCGATGGCTTGTTTGTTTTGCTTAAGCATGATTTGGATGCTTTAGATGCTTAGGCTAATTGAAATAAGTTGATAGATGCAGGCACTAGGCCTCTAACTGAGGATGAGCAATTATACCTTAGATTGTGTAAACTCGGTGAGTGTGCACTCTTACTCTACAGAGTGGAGATTTGCACCTACTCTTTAAAGTGATTTGAGTAGAGCGTTGCACCTACTCGGTCAACGACTGTCCAGTGATGTTATGCTAAGCATTGTTCTTCATTCATGATCATCATGTCATCTCTTAAGCATCCATGATATTTATCTCGTGCATTGGCATGTAACAGGTGTTCCAGAGGGAGTCACTCTTCTGGAATTCGAGAAGTCACTGGAGCAGGAGGTGCAGGCCCTTGAAGAAGCACCAGATGGAGACGTATTGGACTGTCCGGATCACACACCTTGCAACTTCATGAAAGGCAAGCCCCGAAGTATTATAAGTCTCCTAATTTCTGAAATACACTTGAGTATATATGTTATATATATTGATGCATTAAGTTATAGGTGTTGATTGAAAACACTTGCTGCATTTATATCCAATCCTTGTCCAGAAAATATACCTTGAGCCTACGTAGGTCAGGATCGAGTAGATTTCTTAGCCCTGCTTTAAACGGTAGAAGTTGGGTGATCTCCTGTCACCTGCGAGCTTTAGGTATATTTATATCTGGCACGGTTGGCTATATTGGCTATCATGGAAAAGAACCTGGTTTAAATTGAATGAAGACCGGACGGAGGCTTGTAGGGCTGTTATGCTTATAGTGACTCCGTGTGTGTCGATTAAGGACTGCTGCTTGGAGCCTTTCCCTATTCATGTTGAACGCATGCTGTTGGTGTTCGGACCTGGGAGGGCCCTAAGCCGACGAGTGAATTTGTGCTGCGTGCTTCCTAATTCGGATGGTGATGCAAAGAGAATACACGGGGGGTTTATCCTGGTTCGGGCAAAGAAGACCCTTCGTCCAGCGGGGGGAGGGAGAGTATTGTATTTCCTTGCACCGAAGTGCTTGTGTAGGGGTTACAAGCTGTGAGAGAGGGAGCCGGTCCCAAGTCTCAAGAAAAGAGAAGATGGAGTCTTGCTTGAGATGTTGATCTCGGAAGTGGAAAAGATCTCTGTCTTGTTTTTCATGCTCCTTGAAGGACCCTCTGCCTTCTCTTTTATAGAGTCAAGTGGAGGCCGAGGCATCCTAGAAACCTTGAGACGGTGCCTTGGAGGTGAAGGTGCGGTGAGCATTGTAGAGGTTGCTGTGGTGACGTGCCCCGGTAAGGGCGGCCATCCCCGAGGTGTCGTGGTGACGTCGGTGATGGGATGGTGAAAGACCCTGGGTCCTGTGGTGGGCGTGTGATCCCCTGTGGTCGATGTGCGGACGTTGTTCCTTAGTTGACCGGTGGCGGTCGAGGCTGGGCCGGGACGTAGCTGAGAGGGTCGACGAGGAACGGATAAGGCCGGATCCTAAAAAACCTGGGATATGATGGTTGTCGTATTGTGCCTCGAAGGGGCATCGACTGTAGAATAGTTCTTTGACGTGGTGTGTATAGTGGCAGCCTTTTTATCACCCATCCTAGGATGGGCAGTTAAAAGTAAGATTAGACACGGGTACTGCTCCCACGCCGGTGGGGCTGTAGCCACGTAGGTGGAAGTGGTTGCATTGAATGCCTTGTCAGTGAGTAGGTGGGTGAGGGGGGTCGACCGACCCGACCTCGGGTCGTGCGAGTCAGAGATTTTCCGAGGTCGAGACCTCCAGTCGAGCGGGTCTCGTGCGAGTTGGAATGCAATCGAAGGTGCCCGATGTGGCCACACGAATGCGGACTGAGCTCGGTGTATCCATGTAGGTGAAGTTTTGGTATGACTTTTTAGAGGGTTTCAGGGCACTGATTCCTCGGGAGTTTGCTCCTTTTAATCGTCGGTTTTGGGTACCCCTAATTTAGGTACCCAACAGTAGCCCCCGAGCCTTTACGCGAGTGTGGACACTCTCGTAGAGGCTCAGAGAGTTATGAACTAGAGTCGTAGCGTCATCGCTTTCCAATGGGTGTGTGCGAGCGCACCCGCCGGGTGTAGCCCCCAAGGTCTCGGAGGAGTGGGTGACTCCTTTGAGGGCTTTTGATATGTTAGTTTGAGGGATACTCCTGCGTTTGGTCCCCCGTGGCACGTTTGGTCCCCTTTTGTCAAGGCTAGCTTATTGCGGGCAAGCCCCTGAGCCTCGCGTGCGTGAGGTCAATCAGGGTCCTGCCCGTCTTTAATCGTACAACCCTTACACATCCTTTAGGTAAGGAGGAGGGACGAGAATGCCGTACTACCCCTGATGGGTGAGTTCCGATGATCTTTGGTGAGTTGCTAGCGGGAAATTCAAGTGGGAGCCCGTGCCCCATTCGATAGGGGTCGGCTAGCAGCCGCGGAGGTGCTCTCCAAAAGTGTCAAAGAGTTGTCATGTGGATCTCGGCTTCATTCGATAGGATCCGAGGGCTCGATGCCTCTCTCCAAGGGGATTCCACCCCGACCTCTCCCTTAGCCTTGAATATGTCCAAGGGCGTCTCGAGAAAGCGGCTCGAGCCCTGGCCTGGTATGGGCATGCCCTTAGTCATCCCTAACTCTGTTTACTCGAGGGCAGCTCTTGAACCCTGGTCGAGGGCCAGCTTTCGAACCCTAGAGGTTTGAAGCGGGCTTGGAGCCCGTGGTTCCTTTGCCTGGAGGTGTCCGTCGGTGAGCCTCCCTTCCCACCCATTGGGTCGTGTCTTTTTAGGGGGGAAGCAAAAACGGTGCGGTAGTGGGCGCCGTAGTGAGCGGTTGGCGAATGAGCGGCTGACACATGCCTATGCGTGCGGGTTTCGAGGGAGCAGTTAGGTAAGGGCATTAAATGCGGAAATTTTACTTGCCTCTTCGCTAGATCCGCCCATTGGCCTTACGCCGGGGTATAAATACAGAGCCTAGGGTTTCGTTAATTCCTTCCTAGACTTTTGCAATTGCCCTCTCCTTCCTTTGCCACCGTCGTCCACTCCCTATCGCTGTTGTCATCCGTTCCTTGCATCCATGGCGGGAAAGAGCCCAATCCTCCCTGCGAATCCATGGATTCATTCGTCGGTGATGGAGAAGAAGCTGCAGGAGCTTATGCATGATGGTCTCCTGCGTTCGAGGACCAGCCAAGATCTGCTGGAGTGGAGGGTGCCGCTGACCAACCATAGGAAACTGGCGCCACCGGAGGGCTACATGGTCAGCTTCGTTGCCTTCCACGAGAGGGGCTCGGGGTGCCGCCGAGCCGATTTATGTGGGCCATCCCACATTACTATGGGGTGGAGCTCCATCATCTTGCCCCTAATTCCATCTCGTAGGCCGCCATTTTTACGGCCGTCTGCGAGGGGTACTTGGGGATCGAGCCTCACTAGAAGTTGTGGCTCCACCTCTTCAAGGCGGAGCACTTCGCCAAGAAGGCAGGTGAAAAGGGAGTGTGGTGGGCGGTGCACGCTGGGAGCTACACGATCCAGGTGTAGCCCGATCGAGGTGAGCTATACATCCCGGCGCAGCTCATCTCGTCGAACAACAGGTGGCATGACGACTGGTTCTACCTACGGAACGATGATGGCCAGCAGCCTAGCTTCTCCAGCCAGGTGCTGATGTCTCAGAAGGAGAACTAGGCGTACAGCGTCATCGAGGAGGACCAGCTGAAGCTGCAGCCACTCCTCGACGTGCTAAGGAGGCTCCGCCTGTGCGGGCTGACCATGGGCATGGTGGTAGCTGCGTTCAACCGTCGGAGGGTCTTGCCCCTGATGCAGCGTCGATTGTGGATGGACCAGATGAAGCCGGGTGTCTCATTGGAGGGGAGCCGGATGTCACACGAGACCCTCCCCCTCGATGAGGTTGTCCAGTGCGCCTGGTGGGTGGTGGGCGGCTTCAAGCAGGAGGACATAGACAAGGTCCCGATGCGACCCAACCAGGGATTCGAGCCTCTGGTAAGTATTGTCTTGCTGGCCTCGTGTCCTTTTCCTTCCTGGTTTTCTTGATTTAGCCCATTGAGGCTTTCGTGTAGGATCTATCAGTGGTCAAGGACTCGCCGCCACCGGTCCTAGAGGATCGCACGGCTCAACAGGTGAGGCGCTTTTCTGTGACTCAAAAGAAAAAGAGAAAGATGACATGAAGAAGCGGAGCAACAGGAAGATCCTCAAGCGCGAGGCGTTGAATAAGCGCCGTCGCTAGCAAAGGCTCGAGGGTCTCCCTGTAGAGGAGTCCCCCTCTGAGATGACCTTAGAGGAGGAGGGCGATGACGACGATAGTGATGATGATGATGATGTCGAGTCATGGTACGACACCGCGACTACACTTGCGCACCTTCCTGAGTGCGGTCCCTGCAGGAGCCCGTCGGTGAGGGGTCGACCTCCCAGGTGTCGAGGGCAACCTCGGTGCCCATCGAGGGGGCAGAGGAGTGAGCAAAAAGGAGCGCCCATGAGGGGCCCTCAGAATGGGGATCTGCTGAGCCTGTCGTCCCACCGTCAACATCGGTGGTGCCGCACTTGCATGCCCAGTCACCTTGGACCTCGTTGGCGGGGAGGTCTGCGTCGCCGACGCCTAAGACCAGGGTGCCATCGTCAGGTGTGAGGACCCAAGGTCAGATGGCCTCGACGGCAAGGAGGACCCCAGAGGCCTCATCAACCAAGGCTCCGAGGAGCCTCGGGCCGACCAAAGGCTCGACAGAGGGGCCGTCGCAGAAGCCGTCGAGTGGTTCGGGGAAGCCGACGGCGAAGCCCCTGATCCCCCTGTTTGGGTAAGTGTTTTGCTTCATCTTTTTGACATGGTTATTTCGCTTCTCATTTTGACTCAGTCGTTCGTTGTGCAGCCGTAAGCGCAAGGCGGAGCCGGCGGCCATGAGTCCCGCCAAGGCACTCAAGGCTGGCACTGCTATGATGATGTGGACGCCGACCGACGCCGCCGCCTAGGTCACAAGGTGGCATGCTACCACGGAGTGGCTCAAGGCGAAAGAAGCCGCCGCCAAGGCAGGTGCGAGCGCTCAGGAGGGCGCCGGAGTTGGAGACGCCGCTCAGGAGCCGGAGCAGGTCGAGGCAGCTCCGGGCGCTACCAGGCTCAATGGGTCTGGAAGCGGTGGGCAAAAGCCGGGGTCGACCATGGGGACCCCAGAGACCGTCGAGGCAGGTAAGGCCGAAACATCCGCCCATAATGTGGGGCAGGCCGATGTTAAAAAGACAAAAGGGGTGGTGGAGACCCCGCAAGACGCAGGGAAGGAGGTGCAGCAAGAGCTACAAATGGAGTGGGAGGAGCTACAGCAGCAACAACAACAGCAAGGGCAGCCGTCGCTGCCGTAGCCAGAGGTGGAGCAACGTGAGCCGAGCCAGCCGAAGAAACCAGTGACCGAGGCAGAGCGAGAGGTGGCCATGCCACCGCCCAACGTGCAGGTGGAGGCGCCGGTTGGCGGGAGGCCACTTCTGCCCCAAGGGCCGACGTCGACCATGATCAACCTCACTTCTGATGATACCCCATCTGATAAGGGGAAGCAGAAGGCAGACGTCGAGATGGTCGACACCCCGGATCTGCCTGGGACCTCCGCGGTGCCAGATGATGACATGGCAGAGGCATCCATCAGGTGGCCCAACTTCACGGAGCTGGCGCTCGTGCGGGCGGAGGAGGAACTCCTGCGCTGGGGTCGCTTGCCACTCGAGTTCAGGGACGTGACCAATCCTGATGCCAAGCCCTTCTTCGTCCTAGACGACAAGGACGAGGTGAAGTACTAGGAGTACGTTGAGGGGCTCCGCAAGCACTCCGTGCAGTCTCTGCGGATGGTCACGGATACCCTAGTCTGGTATATGTCGGGGGCCTTCAAGGTAGGTTGCGTTTGTCTTGATATTTTATTTGGCTCGACCCCTCTTTTCCCCTTGGTCCTGATTTTGGGTTTGATCGTGACTAGGAGCTCAAGGAGCGGTCGCGCTACAAATCATTATTTATCTGCCATGAGAGCGGTGTGTGGGCAGCGCTTCCTCATCAACGGGCTCTGGTTGAGGACGCCAACAAGCGGTTGTCCAAGAAGAGTGCCGAGGTGGATGAGCTTCGAGTCGTCCACGCAGCGCTTAAGGAAGAGGCGGCACAGGCTCAGGACACCATGGCCAAAGCCTAGGAGGATGCGGCCAAGGCTTAAGAGGGGGCGGCCAAAGCTCGCGAGGACCTCACACTGCTATTGGCGTGAGTGAAGGAGCTTGAGGAGGACGTTGCTCTTGTTAGCGGCCAGCGTGATGCCCTCAACGTGCAGATCGGGCTAGCATCCGCTCGCGTTGGGACCTTGACCAAGGAGGTCGAGGCACTAGAGGAGACCGTCTGTGAGAGGGACGAGGCTCTCTCGGGCATCAGTTGGGAGATCGAGACGCTGAGGGCAACTGTCCACGATAAGAACAAGGCTCTTCGGGCGCTCGAGAAGGCGCACGGCGAGCTGTGGGATCAGATCGTGGGCTGGAAGACCCATGCTGAGGGTAAGCTTTTGCCAAACTCTAACCTTGACTTTGGACTCCCATGTTTTTGCTGACTTGATCTCGTGTTTCAGAGCTAGAGAAGTAGCAGCGCGAGGCCTAAGCGACCGCCACCTCGTTTCAAGCCCTCCTTGAGGCCGAGGTTGGGCGAAACCAGCTGCTCTAGGGCGCCATCACCATGGTGTGTGATAGCCTAGGGGTCGGTCCCAATGCTGACACCGTGGAGGACGCGCTGGGGAACTCCTTTGTGCGCTGGATGACGGCACTGGGCAACCTCGTGCGTGAGAAGGTGCGGGGCGCGCTGCACCATGGCGTGAAGAGGGCCCTAGCGGTCGTCCGCTCTGGCTTTGAGTACGATATGGGCCTCATCGCTGATGGCTTCACCTCTGACCCAACCAAGACTGAGGGGGAGAATGAGGCGGCCTACCTGGGGCTGATCGAGGCTACGGAAGAGCCTGGGGTTCGACTCGCGAGGCTGTTCGAGGACGAGGTGCTCCCACCTGCTAACGATGAGGACCTGTGAGCCAAATCTGGGCATGAAGGCCCATGTAATAAGTTAGTTTTCATTCATGACTCGTACTATCATAGCCCTAGGGGCCTTAAAACATTTAGATGTAAATATGTAATAAATGTCTTTTTTCATTCGAGTCTTTCATTCCCTTTTCGTTCGAATCACGTTCTTACGCAGTCTTCTTGGTGCGTGGTCGCACCCCTTGGCATGGGGTGCGAGTGGAGATACCATAGCTCAGAGGAGTAGGTGGTCTCGTGGCTCGACTGCCCCTCATCCTTAGGATGGCCTTGCAGCCTCGTAGACTATGTAAGAACTCAAATCGAAGTGTATTGGAATGTTAGACGTTGATTTTTTTGAAATTGTGAGCTTTTACTAGGTCTTCTTAGCACACGGTTGCACTCCTTGGCGTAGGGGAGTGAGTGGAGGTGCCATAGCCTGGAGGCATAGGTGGTCTCATGGCTCAACAACCCTTAAGCCTTAGGGTGCTCTCGCGGCCTCGTTGACTATGTAAAAGTTTTTTTTGAAAAAATGTGAGTTTTTTATGGACACAGGGGTTCCCCCCTTTCCAGCCCCCAAGGGAGGTTCAACTCTATGAAAGCACGGCTGGGCCTACCTATTTTTTATGAAAGAACGTTTTGAACATGGATGTATTCTTTATTCATTCATGGAACTGAGAAAAAATGTACAAAGCCTCGAGGCTCTAGGGGTAAAAGGGATGTAGCTGTTCAATGTTCCATACGTTGGTGAAGGTCTCGCCCTTGTCATTTGATAGCTTGTAAGTCTCGGGCTTCAACACCTCTGCAATGATGTAAGGGCCTTCCCATGGTGGGGTGAGCTTGTGTCGTCCCTTGTTGCTCTGGCTTCGCCGAAGCACCAAGTCACCAACATGGAGGTCCCGATTGCACATGTGCTTGTCATGGTAGCATCGGAGATTCTACTGGTATCTTGCGAAGTGTAGTAAGGCTATATCCTAAGCCTCCTCAAGATGGTCGAGGGCGTTCTCTCTTGCGGCATCATTGCTTTGTTCGTTGTAAGCTTTCAGCCTTGGGGATCCATATTCTAAATCAGTTGGAAGTACAGCCTCGGACCCATAAACCAAGAAAAATGGAGTGAACCCCGTGGCTTGACTCGGCATTGTTCTTAGGCTCCATAGGACCAAGGGGAGCTCGGCGACCCATTTCTTGCCATGTTTGTTCAACTTGTTAAAAATTCTCGGCTTTAGGCCTTGTAAAACCATGCCATTGGCACGCTCTACTTGGCCATTTGTCTTTGGATGAGCTACGGCCAACCAAAGCACATGGATGTGATGGTTGTCGCAGAAATCTAAGAACATCTTACTGGTGAACCGGGTGTCGTTGTCTGTGATGATGCAGTTGGGAATCCTGAAGCGATGGATGATGTCGGTGAAGAACAGCACGGCTTGCTCAGACCTAACACTAGTGATGGGTCGGGCCTCGATCCACTTGGAAAATTTGTCGACGGTGACGAGCAAGTGGGTGAAGCCCCTGGTCGTTTTCTTTAGGGGTCCGAACAAGTCGAGCCCCCAGACGGCAAATGGCCATGTGATGGGGATGGTTTGCAGGGCATGAGCCAGGAGATGGGTCTGCCTTGAGTAGTATTGGCATCCTTTGCAGGAGCGTACCAGCTTTATAGCATCAGAGACCGTGGTTGGCCAATAGAAACCCTGCTGGAATGCATTTCCAACGAGGGTTCGAGGCACCACGCGATGACCGCAAGCCCCCGAGTGTAGATCTCTGAGTATATTCCTGCCTTCCTCGACTGTGATACAGTGGCGTAGGACGCCCGTGGGGCTACGTCGATAAAGCTCCTGATCACTGTCGTATATTACAAAGGTCTTGGCCCAGTGAGCGATCCGTCGAGCCTCGGTCTTGTCTGAAGGGAGCTCCCCTCGAATGAGACAGTCGAGGTACAGAATGCGCCAGTCGGACTCGAGGTTGGCTGGTGGTGGTGAGCCTTCTGTCTGCATGACGTTAGCCTCAGTCGAGGGGGCCTCTGCCTCAGGTGGGGGTCGAGCAGTAGTCCATCGACCCCCTCTGTCGTACCAAGGTCAATGGAAGGTTCATGAAGGTCCCTCGAGAAAACATCAGGTGGAACCGTGGTTCGATTGAACGCGATTTTTGTGAGTTCGTCGGTAGCCTCATTGCATCTTCGCGCGATATGGTTGAGCTCAAGGCCGTGGAACTTGTCCTCTAGGCATCGCACCTCCTTGCAGTAGGCTTCCATCTCAGGATCGTGGCAGCTTGAGTCCTTCATGACCTGGTTGATCACGAGCTAGGAATCACCACGAACGTCGAGGTGTCAAACTCCGAGCTCGATGGTGATGCGCAAGCCGTTAACGAGGGCCTTGTATTCGGCTACATTATTGAAGGCAGCAAAGTGGAGTCGGATCATATAGCGCATGTGAACTTCGAGGGGCAAGATGAAGAGCAAGCCCGCGCCCGCTCCTGTTTTCATCAATGACCCGTCGAAGTACATGGTCCACAGCTCGGCCTGAATCTGAGCAGGAGGCAGTTGGGTATCGGTCCACTCCGCTAGAAAATCTGCTAGCACTTGAGATTTAATTGCTTTGCGCGGCGCATAAGAGAGGGTCTCGCCCATGAGCTCGACTACCCACTTAGCTATCCTTCCCGAGGCTTCCCGATTTTGGACTATCTCCCCCAAAGGAAAAGAGGAGACCATGGTCACCGGGTGGCCCTCGAAGTAGTGTCAGAGCTTGTGCCGTGTCAACACGATGGCGTATAGCAGCTTCTGGATTTGCGGGTAGCGAACCTTGGTCTCCGAGAGTACCTCGCTGATGAAGTAGACTAGCCTCTGAATGGGTAGAGCGTGTCCTTCCTTCGCCCTCCCGACGACTACGGCCACGCTGACCACTTGTGTCGTTGCAGCAACATAGAGTAAGAGGGGTTCCCCTGTGGCCAGAGGGACGAGGATTGGAGGGTGGGACAGCATTGCCTTGAGCTTGGTGAGAGCTTCTTTTGCCTCGAGGGTCCATGAGAAGTGTTCTGATTTCTTTAGGAGACGATACAGAGGGAGCGCTTTCTCACCGAGGCACGAGATGAAGCGACTGAGGGCCGCAAGGCAGCCCGTGACCTTCTATACGCCCTTTAGATCTCAAATGGGGCCCATTTTGGTGATTGCGGAGATTTTTTCTAGGTTGGCCTCCATGCCACGCTCGGAAACAATGAACCCTAAGAGCATGCCTCGAGGGACGCCGAAGACACATTTCTCGGGGTTGAGCTTGATGTTCTTCGGCTTGAGGCACTTGAACGCGATATCGAGGTCGTCAACTAGGTTGTTGACCCTCTTTGATTTGACCACAATGTCATTAACATAGGCCTCGACAGTTGGCCCAATGTGTTTCCTGAAAACATGTTGCATGCATCGCTGGTACGTAGCCCCCACGTTCCAGAGACCGAAGGGCATAGTAACATAGCAATACATGCCAAATGGAGTAATGAATGAAGTCGTGAGCTGATCGGACTCCTTCATTTCAATTTGGTGGTAGCTAGAATATGCATCTAGGAACGATAGATTTTCACATCTCACAGTAGAATCAACGATTTGATCAATGCGTGGCAAAGGAAAGGGAACTTTTGGACATGCCTTATTTAAACTAGTATAGTCTACACACATCCTCCATTTCCCACTCTTTTTCTTAACTAGTACAAGATTAGCTAGTCACTCAAGATGATGAACCTCCTTGATGAATCCGGCCTCCAAAAGCTTGTGAATCTCCTCACCGATAACCTTGCGCTTCTCCTCGTCGAAGCGGCACAAGCGTTGCTTTACCAGCATGGAGCCGGCCCCGATCTCCAAGGCGTGCTCGGCGACTTCCCTAGGTATGCCTGGCATATCCGTGGGACTCCATGTGAATACGTCGGCATTCGCGCGGAGAAAGTCAACGAGCACTGCTTCCTATTTGGGGTTGAGGGTGGCGCTGACTTTCAATGCCTTCCCATCCGAGCTAGTAGGGTTGAGGGGTACGAGCTTGACGTCTTTAGTGGGCTCTGTAACGGAACTGTCCAAGTTATAAGAGCACAAGTACAAAAACAATCACCTAAGTGATCAAATTCTCGCACTTGAGCCCATATAACTCCGGTAGTCCAATGAAATCACGAGGGATTTCAAACCAACCAACATACAAGCCAAGATCGTAGTGATTCAACATAACAAGTCACATCCATTTCACAAGTAATTCAATATACATCGGAGTTCAACGTAGTTATTACAACTTAAGTTCAAAAGTAGCGGAAGTAAAATAATTTGAAACTAACAACACCCTTATTTCAAATACATGCCAGTACCAAGGTCGACTTCCAATAAAAGCATTAGAGAGAAGATAACTCAGAAGGATCATGCCCGTGATCGCACTCCGCCTCTACGGCAGGAGCCAACCAACTCTTGCAGTCGCCATGATACATCACAACCTGCAACAAGTGGGGATAAAACCCTGAGTACGAGAAGGTACTCAGCTAGACTTACCCGTCAAAAACTAGAAATAAAGTGACACCAAGGATCATGCAAGGCTGATATAAAGTGGGCTAGCTTGACAATAATTTGCATAAAAGCTTAATATGGATAAGTAATCATGAATGCTTAAGCATCAAGTTAATTATCATTAACCTGTCATCTATATTAGAAATTGTACTAGAGCACTCACTTTATTAGGAGCAAACAATATTAACCATAGTAGGTATAAATTGAGGCAACCTTTCCATCATTATCCAATTAACCATCCGTTCAATTTAATGGAATCTACGTTGCCGCTGCTCAAGTCAAGTGCTCACTAACCGGGAGCGACGGCGATTCGAATCAAATTCCTATCTAGTTGGAGGGGTATTTCTAACACTCACCGAGTCACGCCTGGCGAGGGCTGCTCAGGTCACCTTTGGTACCGTTTAGGAAAGCACGGGTTCGACTGATGCCGCATCCCCAAGGGCAACACTCTGCCAGGATGATAGGGACTCTAACTCTCCTTGGTCTTATGCCAATGTCCCCAAGCACATCCTTACTACCTCCAAGATGCGACCTACCATTCGATTCCCGGCCTGAACTGTATTACTCGGATTCACGGTCGGAACGACTTATCCGGCCAACTAAGTGTTAGACTGCGTTCAACATGACTCAAGGACGTACAGCGAATCGGTCCTTAAACGGCTCAGACGGGGATAGATCCACACTCAAGACCTCCATCCCTTGTTGCTTCACCATCGTCATCCTGCCCGGTCTCATTTCATTACATTAACACATGGTTCTTTTCCACGATAGCAAATATAGCCAACCGTGCCATATATAAATATTCCTACATCTCGCAGGTGACAGGAAATCACCTGACTTCTACCGCTTAAAGCAGGGCTAAGCATCTACTCGATCCTAGTCTATATAGGATTCAAGGATTCATATATCTGGACAAGGAATGATATAATGCAGCAAGGGTTTCCAACTAACTCCTATCACTTAATGCAACAATACTTATAACATATATAGAATTAATTGCTTTGAAGGTAGGAGGCTTATAATGCTCCGGGGCTTGCCTGGGATCCGACTCAAGTCAGAGTTTGTCAGAAGAAACTCGCTTGGTGAGTATTCCCTCATTCTAGCACTTGTCCGATCCTTCCATCTCCGAGATAGGTCCACCAACACCATCTTTGGGTTCAGCTCCACATCATGTCCTCCACGTAGTGCATCTAGCATACCTAGATGAGATGTAAGATGAAAGTGTATGAATACTTGGAAATGCAATGGATGATGCATCACATACTAAACAAGGCAAGTACAAGGTTATACAAAAGACACTTAAGCACACCACTTTGCTTAAATAACATCACACAAACCAACATGCTAAGATAGCAAGGAGGGCACACTCAGCATGGCACACAAGTTCCACATGATCTCAGGTGTATTTAACTTAATTACCAAGGACATGAATCACATGTAACAACATGCAAAGCAAGTCAAGGTGAAGCAACAACTATAACTAGAATATGTCAATTTCTGGACTTGCAAATAGTAGCTTCATAAATCAATCATATCTGGAGTTTCATAAATCCAAATGACTTGCAAGAAGACATTCTGGAAATCTGAGCAAATTATCTACATTTCATATTTAATCATCTCAACATGATTCCTAAGTTATCATGACCAAACATGCCAATCTTTAAAGTCTACACAGAAGGTAATTAAAATCTGACAGTAGACTTATTAAGCATGCAACTCTTAAACTATCAGACCTGGGATCATGAAAATTTAACACAAGCAAGATAAGATAATTATATACAACTTTTGTATTTACCAAAACCACAGTAAACATCATTTACACCATGAAACTAGTTGCACGAGTAACACCACACATGCAGCCCAACAGCAGTGGTACAATCATATACAGAAAACTGATAGAAACTTCAGAGAAGCATAAATGGAGTTCTAGAACTCCAACAAACATGATTCTCAACTTTATGGAAAGCTTATAAAGTTATCTACAACTTTCTTGTAATCATCTTAAGATGATTCTACAGTTAACATGGTCAATTAATTAAATAATTGTATCTCTGTCCAAAATATGGACATAATCTGATATGCCACTTTAAATCGTTATAACTTGAGTTTCACAAATCCAATAATTATGGTTCTAGACTTTTTAGAAATCTTAACAAGTTGTGAACAATTTTGTTATAAACATCTAGAGCTAATTGTGCTACTAACTAGGTCACACATTATAAACAAGGCAACCCTGTCTGGGTTTGGACAGAAACAGCTATAACACTTTAGACTACTATAGTTAAACATATACTTAGCCAAAAAATTGTGACCTTTAGCCTTTTAAAAATATTAAGAAAAGTACTACAACTCATTTATTGTCATGAAGGCATGATTCATAACTTAACTAAGCCAAACAATGCATACATACAGAACTGTCTAGAATAGAAGCAAAGCAGCATATAGCATTTGTTATTTTTATAGCTCCTAAACTATCAAGACTAAAATCTTGAAATTTTTACTAGACATCACAAATCACAAGAGTAACATGCCACAAAAATTGCACTTCATTTGGAGTTATATATTTACAGTTATTAAAAATAACAGATCCAACTAGCATTCAAAACCTAGTTGCATAAATATATTTTTACAGCTAAAACTTTAAACTAAAATATGCCATATTATAGATCCACTGCATAGACAATTTCACAAGGATTCCAAAAAGTCCTCATTTGCTATTTTAGGAATTTTCTATGATTTACTATGTATTTTCAAAGTTTCACCCGATTCACTACAAATAGGTCCCTCGAGGCACTATTCATATGAGTCTATGACATTGCAGTTAGGCCCCTGCTTTGAGTCAAATTCTTGCATGCAGTCCCTGGTCGGGATTTTCAGAGGGGGAGGCGCCGGAGAGCTCGCGATTTCGGCCGGAGGATGCTCGTCGGCGGCGGGGAAAGGGGCCGGCGAGGCACGGCGGCGCCTGGTCGCACCCGCATGTGGCCTTGGCTCGACCGAAGGCTGCCGGTGACGGGCTGCTCGCGTGCGCCCATGGCCACCACAGCGGCGACCCGACACTGACTGCTCCGGTGACTAGGGAAGGCGGAGAAACGGTGCTGCGCACACGACATGGCCTGGCAAAGGTGGAGGCGAGCTCGGATTGGCGGCGGTTGAGCACAAAGGCAGGAACGCGGTGGCGGCAGAGCTTGAGCTCGTGGTCATGGCGGCGGTGGCAGTGCCAGCAGCAGCAGCGGCAGTGGCTGCAGCGCCGGCACAGGGAGGAGGAAGGGCGTAGGAGGGAGAGAAGCTGGGAAGGGCTACGGCGCTCGGCTCTGCTTTGCTCGTTCTCGAGCTCTGCTCTTGCGCTAGGAAGACAGAGAGAGCGAGGGAGAGACTGAGAGTGAGCAGGGTAGAGAGAAGCAAAGCGAGCGCTCGGGCTTCTTCAAGTTGGCATGACGACGCGTGGGTGCAAGGTAGCGTAGAGAAAGTGAGCGCGAGGCCACGTGGCATGGAAATCTTGTGGCCGGTCGGCCATTCCTACTGCTCCATACGATTCAAATTTCTAATTCTACCTCAAACATACGACTGAATCCGCCATATTTTGCCCTCCGTATCTCTCAACCCAAGCGAAACTAGCTCAAGAAACTATGATAACTTTCGTAGAGCTACGTGAGAGGAACAACTTTTCTTTAAGAATCTTGGGCTGATTCAGCGTGGTTTATGAGATAAAAGGCTACGAACTAGGGTACCCAAAACTGAATACCGAGTTTCAGTTTCAAGTCAACTGAAGCTGCATTTTCTCCACTTCGTAACTCCTAAACAGAATGATGATTCGGCTAAACAATTATTCCTGATGATAGAGCTATATGAGTACTCCAACATTGCTTATAAATGGTTTGCAAACTAAACTTTGCCGAAGGTGGGTACCATGAAACTGAAAACTGCAAGTTCAGTCTACCCTTAGCAAAATTTCAGGGTTCCAGAAAACAGCTCGGGATTCAAACTTTGACCTACTGTTTGGCTACCTTAGAAGCTGAACTAGGTTTTAGTCCTTAAACAAAAGTTGTTGTCCTTAACATGTACTACAACTTTCATTACAGGATCAAAGTTTGGATCCATCTGTTTTGCAAGATAAATAGCTCCAAAATAGGTTACCTAAAGTTAAACCTCAGTTAGGACTTAAGTCAAATTTCTGAGCTCCAAAACAACACTGTTTTGAATCTTGTGAGCTCTATTTGACTAAGCTAGAGACCAAACTAGCTCTTGATCATTAAACAAAGTTTGTTCGTCATGATAAGTACTACAACTTTTGTTTAAGGCCCATCATCAAAATATGCCCAGAACCTCTAGTTCTACTTTGACCAAAGTAGGATCCCGATAAAGGTTAAATTATCTTTTTTGATCCATTGGAGCATTTTCTTGGCATTTGCTCAACATGAACCCTTCACGACTTTTGTTGTAGAGTTCATCTAGAGTCATTTGGATAAGTTTGCATGGTTTGGTTGATGATCTATAATTCCACTCACTTAATAGTGCAATTCAAACACTTAGTAAAACCATTCCCACCAGGATATAACTTATCATTTCATGTGACTTTTTTATTCCAAACTTCATAAAACTTTTCCAGGGATCAATATAGATAAGTACTAAGGTGAGACACATGAAGATGTTGCAATAACACTACCCAAGCATATATCTTGAAAAGGGGCCTATATGTAAAGCAATGGTGCAACATCCTACTTTAGGTTAGGCTCATCTCCATAGGTTGACCTTGACATTGTCATCTCCACTTAATCTATCATGTTTGAGCTCAAACCCACTGCTTAGTGAGTGACAAACACCTGGGGTGTTACCGGCTCAAAGCTGCCGGTGTGGCGCTTGGGGTCGGGGATCTCCTTGGTCAAGCCGTTGAGGTCTACAACCAAGGTTGTCGACTCCAAGAGGGCCTCTCCGTGCTTGACGCACTCCATGTCGCACTCATAGGCATGCTTGTAGGAGGGCCCAACGGTGATGACACCCTTAGGGCCCGACATTTTGAGCTTGAGGTAGGTGTAGTTGGGGACTGCCATAAACCTAGTGTAGCAGGGATGCCCAAGGATGGCATGGTAGGTCCTGTGGAACCTGACCACCTCGAAGGTGTGGGTCTCCTTCCTGAAGTTTGAGGGGGTGCCAAAGCAGACGGGCAGGTCGATGCGCCCCACAGGTTCTGCCCGTCTCCCCGGCATGACACTGTGGAAGTCCTCGACGCTGGCTCAGAGCTGTTTCCTCTCGATCCCCAGGAGGTCGAGGGTCTGGGTGTAGATAATGTTAGGCTGCTGCCACCGTCCATGAGTACCTTGGTGAGACGCGTATTGGCGATGACGGGATCGACGACGAGCGGGTAGACCTTGGGATTAGGGACGTAGCCCGGGTGGTCATCACGGTTGAACGTGATGGCAGTCCCGGACCAGTCGAGGATGAGGGGGGTTGCGAGTTGCACGGAGAAGATCTCTCGACGCTCGTGCTTTCGCTGGCGCGTTGAGAGGCACGTCGTGTCACGAAACCGTCCAAGTTATAAGAGCACAAGTACAAAAACAATCACCTAAGTGATCAAATTCTCGCACTTAAGCCCATATAACTCCGGTAGTCCAATGAAATCACGAGAGATTTCAAACCAACCAACATACAAGCCAAGATCGTAGTGATTTAACATAACAAGTCACATGTTACATCCATTTCACAAGTAATTCAATATACATCAGAGTTCAACATAGTTATTACAACTTAAATTAAAAAGTAGCAGAAGCAAAGTAATTTGACACTAACATTAACATTAATTTTATTTCAAATACATGCCAGTACCAAGGTCGACTTCCAACAAAAGCATTAGAGACAAGATAAGTAAGAAGGATCATGCCCATGATCACACTCCACCACAAAGGTAGGAGCCAACCAACTCTTGCAGTCGCCATGATACATCACAACCTGCAACAAGTGGGGATAAAACCCTGAGTACGAGAAGGTATTCAGCTAGACTTACCCGTCATAAACCAGAAATAAAGTGACACCAAGGATCATGCAAGGTTGATATAAAGTGGGATAGCTTGACAACATTTTGCATAAAAGCTTAATATAGATAAGTAATCATTAATGCTTAAGCATCAAGTTAATTATCATTAACATGTCATCTATATTAGAACCTGTACTAGAGCACTCACTTGATTGGGAGCAAACAATATTAAGCATAGCAGGTATAAATTGAGGCAACATTTCCATCGTCATCCAATTAACCATTCGTTTAATTTAATTGAATCTACGTTGCCGCAGCTCAAGTCAAGTGCTCACTAACCGGGAGCGACGGCGATTCGAATCGAGTTCCTATCCAGCTAGAGGGGTATTTCTAACACTCACCGAGACACACCTGGCGAGGGCTGCTCATGTCACCTTTGGTACTATTCAGGAAAGCGCGGGTTCGACTGATGCCGCATCCCCAAGGGCAACACTCTACTAGGATGATAGGGATTTTAACCCCCCCTTGGTCTCATGCCAATGTCCCCAAGCACATCCTTACTTCCTCCAAGATGCGACCTACCATTCGATTCCTAGCCTGAACTGTATTACTCGGCTTCGCGGTCGGAACGACTTATCCGGCCAACTAAGTGTTAGACTACGTTCAACATGACTCAAGGACATACAGCGAATCGGTCCTTAAACGACTCAGACAGGGATAGATCCACACCCAAGACCTCCATGCCTTGTTGCTTCACTATCGTCATCCTGCCTGGTCTCATTTCATTTTATTAACACATGGTTCCTTTCCATGATAGCAAATATAGCCAACCGTGCCATATATGAATATCCCTACATCTCGCAGGTGACAGGAAATCACCTGACTTCTACCGCTTAAAGCAGGGCTAAGCATCTACTCGACCCTGGTCTATATAGGATTCAGGATTCATATATCTGGATAAGGAATGATATAATGCAGCAAGGGTTTTCAACCAACTCCTACCACTTAATGCAACAATACTTATAACATATATAGAATTAATTGCTTTGAAGGTAGGAGACTTATAATGCTCCGGGGCTTACCTGGGATCTGACTCAAGTTAGAGTTTGTCAGGTGAAACCCGCTTGGCGAGCATTCTCCAATCTAGCACTTGTCTGATCCTTCTATCTTCAGGATGGATCCCCCAACACCATCTTCGGGTTTGGCTCCACATCAGGTCCTTCCCGTGCTTGAGCTAGCGTACCTAAATGAGGTACCACAATGCAGATGTATGAATGCATAGAAGTGCAATAGCAAAGTAATCAAACAAGCACACCAAAGTTCACATAGGCACCTAGAGCTAAACAACTTAGTCCTCACTAAGGCATCACATAGAAGACGGAAAGCGCATCAATCAAGGCACAAGTCTCATAATATTACAAGGTACCACCCAAGTATCAAGTAGTGACACCAACATAGTTATGTAACTCAAACTATGCTTAACAGAAAAGTTCAGATTTGCAATCAGCATGAACAGTCCAGAAATAACATCATTCTAGGAGCTACATAATTCCAAATGATATGCAAGAGGATAATCTGGAAATCTTATGAAATTGTCTACTATTCATAAAATACCAACTAAACCTGATTCCTAAGTTTAATAGGTCAAAAAAATGAAACTACAGAATCTGGTCTGCTCCAAACAGAGGGCAACCAAATCTGGGACCTGACTTTAAACACTTATAACTCAAAAACTACTTGGCCAAATGTCACCAAATTTTAACACAAGCTAGATACATGAATTATATATAATTTTGCGATAGACAAGATGCTCAGAAAACATCATTAACATGGGGTAATTTACCTTGCCCCCAGAACTGTCTAGAAACTAATAATTGCAAGAAATAATTATTAACATATGTTACAAACATATAATTGTGCAAAACCAACTTTACCAACATGTCACACATGACTAATGAACACCAGAAAACATAATGTCCATTGCTAAATAAATTCTTTTAATTTATTTTCTTAATTTATTTAGATAATTAAGTGGAATTATGAACACCTATCAAAATTGTACAATAAATTCTACAAAACTTTTAGTGGCCTAAATCTGCTCCCAATAGTCTACCATCCAAATTTCAAGCCATTTGGACAAGTATATCAACATCTATGAAAAAGACAAATAGCTATTGCAATAAATCATGTGAGAGAAAGTTAAACCAAAAACTCAACATTTTCTATGAACACATGGCCATAGTATGAATCAACATGATAGAGCAACATCATACTAAGGTAATGGAACAAGATTTTCCATTTTATCATTTATATATTATTTATAAGCTATTTATCAAGCCGTAAACAAGTTAAATCAATAACTTGACCATACAGTAAGCAATGACCATGAAATTTATACCATCGTACATACATAACATAACAAGACTACCATAAAAATTTCACATCATTTGGAGCATCACATAATCAGTTATGAATTTCCCAAACAACATATGCAATAAATGCCTAATTAGCAAGATTAAATCACAACCCTAAGAAAACAGTGAACAACTAATAGGTTTAATATTTTTATTAGTTAGTAAATGTAATCACAAGACTAACAAAACAAGAACCACTATTTTTGGACTTGCCAAACTCTAAATATGACTCTGGTCAAGTTATAAGCATTTTTAGAGCATTTTTAAAGCTTAAATAAAGACATCAGAAAACATCTACAAACATGTAACATTTTATGATTCTACTGCATAGAGATTTTCTCAAGGTTTCCAAAAAGTCCACATTTGCCATTTTTGGACTTTCCTAGTAGGAGATATGGATTTTCAAAGATTAACATGATGAAAGGATCTAATAGGCCTAGAGGGGGGGGTGAATAGGCGGATCTAAAAAACCTGAAACTCAAAACTCAACGCGGAAGTTAAAACACTGACCGGTACTACCGGTTGGTTTGGACCGGTACTACCGGTGAGGGATCACCGGTACTACCGACGCAAACCACCGGTACTACCGGTACCCTACTGAAACTATCAAATTAGAGATTTGCATGTTGTGATTTCAGATCTGAGTTTTACCCCACTACCGAAGATGATGTTGATGAAGTTTATGAACTCTCCTTTCTTGTTCCTTCACCAAATAGTAGATCGAGCACCCGCAACCTATGAAAGAGATATGGAAAAAGGGAGAACACAAAGAACAAGTAATATCTCAAGTAAACACAAATAACAACAACAACAAGCACGCAGGACACGATTTAACCTGAGGTTCGGCAACCCCACAAAGGAGTTCCTACGTCCTCGTTGTTGAGGTGACCACTAAGGTCGGAGTCTATTCCACCTCCTTGCCTCCCTCAAGCAACCACAAAGGTTAGCCCGAGATTTCCACTAAGAATACAAGGGTAATACAAACACTTCGGGGTGCCCTCACAAGTAGAACAACACGGGCAACCACGAAGAACACCTAGCCGGCTAGGGTTCCAAGAACCCAAGAGTAACAAACACAAACCAAGCCAACTAGGAGGGGAACCAAGTGCTCAAGATGTGAATCGAAGCTTTCCACTCTTAAATCTCTTCTCTCTACTCAGATCTTGCAAGGGATTGGATTTGAGAGCAAAGAGGAAGAGAGAGAGGGTGAGTCAATGCTTGAGAGCTGTTTGTCTGAAGGTTGGTGGGAGTAAATGGCGTGGGTAACGGTTAGAAATGAAGGGGAGAGCTATTTATACTCTTATCCTCGAAGCGGTACCGGTACTACCGGTGAGTGCCCACCGGTACTACCGGTCCCAAAGGTTTCGACCGTTACAGACAACCTACTGGAGACTTTGCGAGAAAATAGCCTACCGGTACTACCGATCTTTCACCGGTACTGCCGGTCAACGACCGGTACCACCGGTAGTACAGATTTCGGTGAAGATACATTTTGCGAGAAAAAGGCTTACGGGTACTACCGGGCTTTCACCGGTACCACCGGTCAACCACCAGTACTACCGCTAGAACAAAAACTCGCAGAACTAAAGCGCAGTCACCGGCAGGATTTATGCCTACCGGTACTACCGGGCTTTCACCGGTACCACCGGTCCTCCTAGGCATAAAACACTTCTCTAAGTGTCCGTGAGTGCAAAGGTGTCTCTCAAACGCTTAAACAAACACATATTGAGCACAAGTTTTCCCTCTAGATAGCCTAATTTGTATCCCTCTTGATAGTGCGGCGTTTCCTATAACTCAAGTCAAAAGATAAAATCTAATCGATCCACTTGAGACGGAATGCTTTCCAACCAAAGGAATTGAGGGTGCTAACATCACCAAATGTGACCATACAAATTTTTTCATCGAACTAACACCTGCATATTCACTTAGATAGACATGTTAGTCCCTAATTTGATTGCCATTAATTATCCAAAACCCACAACGGGGGCGAATGCACTTACAAACTCCCCCTTTTTGGTAATTGATGACAACCAACTTAGGCTTACATAAGATGTAAAGAATTGAAAATTTTGAATTCCAAACTTTACGAGAGGCTCCCTCTCAGTGTATGCATTGAACTTGAATCTCAACATTGATCATAATCAATATGCATACATAAGGGAAGCTCCCCCTAAATTTTGCAATTCGTGGGGTGCCTAAAAGTGTGTGACAAGAAATATAACGTGATGCATGAGACATGACTTATCACACAAAAACAAGAAAGGCTAAGGTAGAAAGAAAAAGGACTTAAAACAACAAAGCCAAACTAAGCCAACAAACATCATCAGAAAAAAAAACAACTAGGCAAACATAACAAATAAGCATAAGTGATTAGCCTACAATCATCCATCAACACACACATAGTTCTTAGTCCACCATACATAGTTCACCACAAGTTTTGGAATTAAAACACGACCATTAACTACCTATTACATAGATGATAAGCCTAACACTCCCCCTTTGGCATCAAGTGCCAAAAAGGGTAGGCACGGAAACGACAAGGTAGCGAAATCTAATAAGGCTCCGAGAAGTCACGGTCGTCGTCACTGTCGTCGCCGTCGTCGTCGTCGTCGGTGGAGTAGTCAACCAACCCTGGCGATGTAGGGACCGTCTTCTTACCACGAGGGTCATCGGACGGGCCAGCCTCCTCACTAAGGCCAGAGACAGGAGCACCATACAACTCATTGTACTCGACAAAGGGATCCCGAAACTCACGGAGAGGACTCTCAGGCTGATCAATCTGAAGGTGCTGCTCAATACGCCTTAGGCAACGATCATCCTTCTCGGCCTTATAACAGAAGGCCTCCCAAAGCTTCCCCAATGCGTACTTGATGACACCGCCACCACGCCGACAACGCTCCGAGGAGGAGCGAGTAGGAGCAGTAGAGGCACCACCACGGTAAGCACCGCGGGAGGAGGTACGTGTGGCCGGACCACGAGTGGGAGAAGGAGCGGAGCCAACAACAATACCTTTAGGGCCCAAGTGACGGACGGAGTAGGACTTGTGCACGGCGTTGTGATGGAATGAACGACCCACCACTTGCTCAATGATATACATGAGATATGGAGCATAAGGCAGAGACTTGTGGGGATCATTTGCAGCCTGCTCAATCTTGCGCCACATGAAGTCAGTGATGGAAAAACGATCACCACCAGTGCCAAAACGACAAAGGACCTTAGGAGCATCAAGCATGATATGAATAGAATCTCCAATCTTCGGGTCCAAGGTGAGGCGAATAAGATTGTTGAGGACATAAAAGTACGGCTTCAAATGAGTGGTAGTGAAATCAACAGTCGCACCAGACTTGTATACCTCAGCAGCCTCTAAGTCATCGTGAGAGACAGAATCCAGAAAAATATCAAAGAGACTAGAAGCACCCCTGTCCTCAGCAGTAAACCCAAGAAGGCGTGAAAAAGTTCGTCACATCTGTAATGGACGCCTTGGGTAAGCCAATGCAGTACAAGGTTCTGAGAATCAATCCACAGAGTTGCATAAAACTGACAGATAATCTCATCATTCCAATTATGCTGGAAGGTCATAAGAGGAAGCAGACGACAAGCATCAAGATCAGCAACCAAACGGTGAATGTCAGGATTGTTCAAATTATCAAGAGAGGCGCGCTGCACCCACTTGTGCTGGAATATCAGCGGAGAAGACCCACGCTGCCCACTCTTGAAAAGAACCTTGTAATAATAATCCGAATGCATGCGGCTCCAAAAACGAACATCCACACTAGGATTGCGGATAAACTGATAGGGATTCTCACTACGCTGCACCCTTAAATCACCCGCTCTCTTAGAATAATCAATAGGAAGAGAGGGTTGATAACCACCTTAATTTTGAGGACCGGACATACGAGGATTTGCATTTTGATGAAATAAAAGCATCCGGTTGGCAGTGGCAAGTCCAATTTGAATGGGGGATTGAGCCACAATGTTAGGGTCAATAGAGCGACCCTCAATTTGCATAGCGGCAAGCTGTGGATTCTCACCTGCCGAACGCTGACCTTGAACTTGCTCGCTATGACGACGCGGAGGATTGGGGCGTCCCATACTCGAGAGAGGAGCAGGCACACCCTGGGGCTCAACATCATCTTCATCTCCAATGCCGCCACCACCACCACGGCCGCTAGGACGAGCAGCAGTCCTTCCACAGACGGGCCGGGAAGCACTACCACCATCACCTCCACTGGGACGAGCGGTCCTCTTGGGGTTCTTCCTTTGCATGCTTGAAGATGAAAGAAGATCGAATCCCAGCAAAGGAAGGAGTTTGGGCAACCCCAAAGCACCTCCATGCGATCCCCACGACAAGGGGAAACTTCTCCTCAAAGATCGGCAAGAGTGGTGGAGGGAGGAGGGAGATCGAGTGGGGGGTTGGAAGGGGCGGCGCCGTCGGTGGGGGTATGGTGCGGGCACGGGGAAGAAGAATGAGAGAAGAAAGGTCACAGTCCCTATTTATACCCAGCAGTAACTTACACTACCGGTACTACCGGTGGAGATGCACCTGTACTACCGGTCAGGTCGACAACCGCAGCCAGGCGACGCGAGAAAAAGAACTACCGGTGGTACCGGTGGCTAGTCGGTACTACCGGTCAGAGACCGGTACTACCGGTCACCCGACGGAACCACCGGTGGTTCCAGCGCAGGAAGAAGTAAGTGAGAGATGGTGAACATATATGATGAACTAGAACCAACTCAAGCATGTCCAGATTTCATAGAAACAACACAAAACTATGAACATGCTTGAGAAGTGAAAATAGATTTTGAAATCTCACTCAAACTTTTTCAAAGAGTTTTCGCCTAGCTAGAATCAAACAAAATATGTCCAAAAAAATCAAGCCACGTTACGAGAATCAATGATATTTAGTTCACTCCTCAAAGCACAAAATCTTGACTCATCTAGGGGCTTTGTGAAGATATCGGCTAGTTGCTTTTCGGTGCTCACATGATGTAAAGCGATATCTCCTTTGGCTTCATGGTCTCTCAAGAAATGATGCCGGATGTCTATGTGCTTTGTACGAGAATGGTTTACGGGATTGTTAGCCAATTTAATGGCACTCTCATTGTCACACAAGAGGGGAATCTTGGTTAGCTCACAACCAAAGTCTTTAAGGGTCTGCTTCATCCAAAGTAGTTGGGCACAACAAGCATCGGCCGCCACATACTCGGCTTCGGCAGTAGACAAGGCAACACTATTTTGCTTTTTAGAGCTCCACGACACCAAAGACCTACCAAGAAATTGGCAAGTCCCGGTAGTGCTCTTTCGATTTACCCTGCAACCGGCATAATCCGAATTGGAGTAGCCAAGTAAATCAAAAGTGGAGCCCTTAGGATACCACAGCCAAGATTAGGAGTGTGCACTAAATATCTCAAAATTCTCTTAACAACCACTAAGTGACATTCTTTCGGATTAGCTTGAAATCTTGCACACATGCACACACTAAGCATAATATCGGGCCTAGATGCACAAAGGTAAAGTAAGGATCCAATCATGGAACGATATACCTTTTGATCGACGGCCTTTCCATCCTTGTCGAGATCAAGATGCCCATTGGTTGGCATCGGTGTCTTGATGGGTTTTGCTTTCTCCATGTCAAACTTCTTCAACATGTCAAGAGTATACTTCGTTTGACAAATAAAGGTCCCTTCCTTGAGTTGCTTGATTTGAAAACCAAGAAAGAACTTCAACTCTCCCATCATAGACATCTCGAATCTATTCGTCATAATCCTACTAAACTCCTCACAAAAAGCCACATTAGTACTACCAAATATTATGTCATCGACATATATTTGGCAAATAAAGATATCATTATTGACTTTGCGAGTAAATAAAGTTAGATCGGCCTTGCCTATCTCAAACCCTTGTTTGAGTAGGAAGTCCTTAAGACAATCATACCAAGCTCTAGGGGCTTGCTTAAGCTCATAGAGTGCTTTGTTGAGCTTATAGACATGATCAGGATTCTTGGGATCTTCAAAACCCGGTGGTTGCTCTACATATACCACTTCGGAGAGGGGGCCGTTGAGGAATGCACTCTTCACATCCATTTGATATAGCTTGAAGTTGTGATGGACGACATAGGCAAGTAAAATCTGAATTGACTCAAGCCTTGCCACCGGTGCATAAGTTTCCCCAAAATCCAAACCTTCAATTTGAGTGAATCCTTGAGCTACCAACCGCGCCTTGTTTCTTGTGACCACACCATGCTCATCTTGCTTGTTGCGGAAAACCCATTTGGTTCCAATCACATTTTGTTTAGGTCTTTCCACCAATGTCCAAACTTCATTGCGAGTGAAGTTATTCAACTCTTCTTGCATTGCTATCATCCAATCCTCATCATCAATGGCTTCTTCAACCTTTTTAGGCTCTTTTGGAGACACAAATGAGAAGTGTTCACAAAAGCTTGCAAGCCTTGACCTTGTGACGACTCCTCTTTAAATGCTTCCCAAGATGTTGTCAACAGGATGGTCTCGTTGAATGGTATGATGTACTCTTGGGTGAGGCACTTGAGTTCTCCTTTGGATTGGACCTTCATCTTCATCATCCTTGTCTTGGTTGATTGAAAGATCAAGATTAAGATCTTGTGTGAAGTTGTCTTCATTTCTATTTCGATCATCAACTTGGTTGCTATCTTCGACTTGTGGTGAATTTTGAATGACTTGAACACTTGAATCATGTCCATTTCTTGATGTAGAACCATCATCATGGACATTTATTGACCCATGATGCATATGCGGATCATGAATGGTTTGCTCTTGTGCATATTCATCATCTTCTTCAACGGGCTTTACTTCACCGGTAGCAAGCTTCTTGATCACTTGAGAGGATGGCTCTTCTTTACCTATAATGTCAACATTGACTTGCTCCTTTTGAGAGCCGTCGGTTTCATCAAATGTCACGTCAATCGCTATTTCCACTTGACCGGTGGTCTTGTTGAAAACACGATAGCCATGTTCGTTAGTACCATAACCAAGCAAGAAACCTTCATCAACCTTTGGTGCAAACTTTGAGCTTTTGGATTTCTTGTTAAGTATGAAACACTTGCATCCAAAAACTTGAAAGTAATGCACCTTAGGTTTGTTACCGGTAAGAAGCTCGTAGGCGGTCTTTTTCATGATTTTATGAAGGTACAAGCGGTTGATTACATGACATGCCGTGTTGACCGCTTCCGCCCAATACTTGTCCGGAGTCTTGTATTCATCCAACATTGCTCTTGCGGCTTCTATGAGTGTTCGGTTCTTTCTCTCCACAACACCATTTTGTTGAGGAGTATAGGGAACCGAAAACTCATGCTTGATTCCCTCTTCATTAAGGAACTCTTCAATGTTGGTGTTCCTAAACTCCGTCCCGTTGTCACTTCTCACTTTCTTGATCTTCACTTCAAATTCATTTTGAGCTCTTCTTGCAAACTTCTTGAAGATTACTTGAGTATCACTTTTATCTTGCAAAAAGAATACCCAAGTGAAGCGGGAATAATCATCAACAATAACGAAACCATATTTGTTACCTCCAATGCTTATGTAAGCATTGGGACCAAATAAGTCCATGTGAAGTAGCTCAAGTGGTCTCGTTGATACAACATTTTTGACGGGATGCTTGGCTCCAACTTGTTTGCCCGCTTGACATGCGCTGCAAATCCTATCTTTCTCAAAAGAGACATTTGTTAGTCCAAGGATGTGTTCGCCTCTTTGAAGGTCGGCCAAGTTCCTCATTCCAACATGGGCTAGTCGGCGATGCCATAGCCAACCCATGCTAGATTTTGCCACTAAACAAGTTTCGGGCTTCACTTTACTAGATGTGAAATCAACTAGATAAAGTTTGCCTTTCAAACGACCCGTGAAGACAATGGAGGAGTCCTTCCTTTTAGAGACTTCCACACCCACATTGGTAAAGAGACAATTGTAGCCCATCTCACAAAGTTGTGAAACGGACAACAAATTGTATCCTAACCCTTCCACAAGTAATACATTTGAAATAGAATTATCATTTGAGATAGCAATTTTACCCAAACCAAGGACGTCTCCTTTACCATTATCACCAAACACAATGCGTTCACTTGTACTTTGATTTGGTTGAAAGGAGGTGAACATATTCTTCTCCCCGGTCATATGATTAGTGCATCCACTATCTAGCACCCAACTTGTTCCACCGGAGGAGTATTCCTACAAAAACAAATTAAGCCTTGGTTTTAGGTACCCAAATAGAATTGGGTCCTAAGGGGTTAGTCACATAGGTCTTGGGCACCCAAACACTCCTCATGATTTGCTTCTTCTTGAGTGCACCAACATACTTCACAACAATCTTGCCATCCTTGCCCCAACAACACATATAATCACTAGCATAGCTTCGTGAAATGGGTACTTGTTGCTTGGAGGTAAGCACTTGCTTCTTTTTGTTGTTGGCCTTGGTCTTGACAAATGTGCTTGAAGGAGTGGCAACGTTGTTGACCTTGTTGATAAGATCATCTAGTGCCACACCCTTGTTGAATCTCACACAAGGCACTCCATTGATCATGTTCCTTCCATTTGCTTTACCATCATACCTATTGTAGCCAAGTCCATCCTTGATGAGGGGGTGTCTTGATGACTTGTACATGGTTGTTGATTGCTTCTCCTTGCAACCATTCTTGATAACCATGTTCAATCTTTGAATCTCCTTATCTTTCTTTTCTAACTCAACAAGGTTAGTAGCACAAGCACTTATATCATGATTATAACATCTTTTACATCCTCCACTAGTTGAAGCATTGGAATCACTGGATTCCTTAGGATGGATGGAAGTGCTATTCCAAAGAGTTTCATAGCTAAGTTCAAGAGTATGATATTTATCTTTGAAGCTTGTGAGGCTTTCTTGAACCAAACTATGTTCACTCTTTAAACTAGCTAAAGAGTCATTAACCAAAGAATGTTCCTTAGTCAAACGTTCATATGAATCTTTGGCTAAGGACAATTCTATGTTTAATTTCTCAACTTCCTCCTTTTCCTTAGAAAGGCATGCTTCAAGTTCAAGGTTCTTCTCCCTTTCCACTAGGAGCAATTCCCCTTGCGACTCGATGCATGCTTCCCGCTTTTCTAGCTTATGGATTAGCTTTATTATTTGAGAGCCGGCCGATTTGCCGAATTTCTTTATCATGTTGTTTGCAAGTTCATCATCATTTTCATCACAACTACTACATTCATTACTAGAGTGAGTCGGAGAGTTGTGTGGTACCTTCTCTCCCTTTCCCATAAGGCAAGTAGGAGTGTAGTAGTCGTTGTCGGTGAGATTTTCGAAGAGCCTAGGTGATGAAGATAAGTCGGCGAACAATGATGGTGACGAAGAATGGTTGATGATGCGCTTGGGTTAAGAGGAAGAAGTCTCTTGAATAACAATCGTTGCTACACCCTTCTTCTTCTCCTTGTCTTTGTCATTTGAATCATCACTTTCATCGTTCGATTCCCATTCTTCACCAAGATGTGCTTCACCTCTCTTCTTGCCTTTATGCTTCTTGTCATCATCTTTGTTGTGCTTGTGCTTCATCTTCTCTTTTGGATAATCGGCAATGAAATGACCAATATCTCCACAACCATAGCAAAATCTTTTCTTGTATGGCTTGCCTCCACTCCTCTTCCTCTCCTTCTTCTTTTTCAAGTATTTTCTATAGTTTGCAACTAATAGAGCTTCTTCCGCATCGGAATCTTCATCTTGTTCTCCATCACTTGATGGATCATGAATATCTTTCTTCTTGCTTCTACCATGAGATGCCTTGAGAGCTATATTCTTCTTTTGACTTGATGCTTCTTTTGCTTCATCTTCTAAGCACTCATGGTGTTTCAACTTGGCAAGCATTTCTTGAGGTGTCATTGTGTCATAGTTAGGTCTTTCCATGATGACCGAAGCAAGAATGTTGTTCTTTTGTCTATACACTCTACACAACTTTCTAGCCGCCGAGTTGTCATCCCAATACGTGTCACCAAGAGCTCTTATTCTATTGATCAAGGTCATGAATCTATCAAACATAGCTTGGGTAGTTTCACCTTCAATCATCCCAAAGTTCTCAATCTTGCTTTGAAGTAGCTCAATGTTTCCCTTTCTCACACTTTTATCACCTTCAAATGAAACCTTCAAAGTATCCCAAATTTGCTTTGCACTTTCCATGCCATTTACCTTGTTGTAATCTTCTTGATTTAGGCATGATAGAATCAAGGAAGCAGCTGTAGCATTTTGTTGTATGTCAAGGTAATCTTCGGTTGTCAACTCACCATCTTCTTCCAAAGCTTTAACACCCACTTCCACAATCTCCCAACATCTTGCGGCAATAAGATGCATCTTCATTCTATGAGCCCAATCGGTGTATCTAACTCCATCAAATTGAGGTGGTTTGCTGGGGTTGATGGTTGGCAAGTGTGTATTGGATTTGCTAAAAGAAGAGTACTCATATGGAACACGAGTAAACCCTTTAGGTGTCTTGATTGCTTCATTCTCACCATCTCCATCACCACCACTTGCCACATCTTCAATCTTCTTACTTACGGCTTCCTTCAACTTGTTCATCTCATCTTGCATCTTGTTCATTTGCTCTTTTTGTTGCTCTAGAAGCCTGTCACTGAGTTTCCCGGCAAGCAGCTCAACTAGCTTGTTCAAGGTGTCATCATCAAAGGTGGCCATGCTTTCTCCTCACGCGGTGAAGCGCTAAACATGAGGAAACCTCGCTTTGATACCAATTGAAAGGATCTAATAGGCCTAGAGGGGGGGTGAATAGGTGGATCTAAAAAACCTGAAACTCAAAACTCAACGCAGAAGTTAAAACACTGACCGGTACTACCGGTTGGTTTGGACCGGTACTACCGGTGAGGGATCACCGGTACTACCGACGCAAACCACCGGTACTACCGGTACCCTACTGAAACTATCAAATCAGAGATTTGCGTGTTGTGATTTCAGATCTGAGTTTTACCCCACTACCGAAGATGATGTTGATGAAGTTTATGAACTCTCCTTTCTTGTTCCTTCACCAAATAGTAGATCGAGCACCCACAACCTATGAAAGAGATATGGAAAAAGGGAGAACACAAAGAACAAGTAATATCTCAAGTAAACACAAATAACAACAACAACAAGCACGCAGGACACACGATTTAACCTGAGGTTCGGCAACCCCACAAAGGAGTTCCTACGTCCTCGTTGTTGAGGTGACCACTAAGGTCGGAGTCTATTCCACCTCCTTGCCTCCCTCAAGCAACCACAAAGGTTAGCCCGAGATTTCCACTAAGAATACAAGGGTAATACAAACACTTCGGGGTGCCCTCACAAGTAGAACAACACGGGCAACCACGAAGAACACCTAGCCGGCTAGGGTTCCAAGAACCCAAGAGTAACAAACACAAACCAAGCCAACTAGGAGGGGAACCAAGTGCTCAAGATCAATGTTTTCCTAAACGCTAAACGGTAAACAGTCGGCCACCCTTCGTTTAGCATTTAGACCGTTTAAACGGTGTTTAAATGGAGTTAAACGACCTAAACGGTTTTATACAATAACAATAAAATATACATATTTATGTAGGTAAAAATAAAATTTGCTAGAACCCATACATATTTACACATGTAAAAATCAAATATTCTACCAAATAATTTTGTTGGAAGAAATCTAAATCCCACAACACTTCATATAATTACAATGTTAATTAGTTTCATGTTGATTGTGATAGACGTAGTCCTTTAATTCACTTATTTATGGATTAAATGGTTGTTTAACTCATTTAATCACGTTTAATCTGATTTTGTTTAGACCGTTTAGACGGGATTGAACGGTTTAAACGGGTTTAAACGGCCCAACCGTTTAATTCACCGTTTAGGGCCTAAACAACACGGTTGACTTCTGTTTACTGTTTAAACGGTGTTTAAACGGACTAAACGGTCGTTTAGGCGAATAGTGCTCAAGATGTGAATCGAAGCTTTCCACTCTTAAATCTCTTCTCTCTACTCAGATCTTGCAAGGGATTGGATTTGAGAGCAAAGAGGAAGAGAGAGAGGGTGAGTCAATGCTTGAGAGCTGTTTGTCTGAAGGTTGGTGGGAGTAAATGGCGTGGGTAACGGTTAGAAATGAAGGGGAGAGCTATTTATACTCTTATCCTCGAAGCGGTACCGGTACTACCGGTGAGTGCCCACCGGTACTACCGGTCCCAAAGGTTTCGACCGTTACAGACAACCTACTGGAGACTTTGCGAGAAAATAGCCTACCGGTACTACCGGTCTTTCACCGGTACTGCCGGTCAACGACCGGTACCACCGGTAGTACAGATTTCGGTGAAGATACATTTTGCGGGAAAAAGGCTTACCGGTACTACCGGGCTTTCACCGGTACCACCGGTCAACAACCGGTACCACCGGTCAACCACCGATACTACCGCTAGAACAAAAACTCGCAGAACTAAAGCGCAGTCACCGGCGGGATTTATGCCTACCGGTACTACCGGGCTTTCACCGGTACCACCGATCCTCCTAGGCATAAAACACTTCTCTAAGTGTCCGTGAGTGCAAAGGTGTCTCTCAAACGCTTAAACAAACACATATTGAGCACAAGTTTTCCCTCTAGATAGCCTAATTTGTATCCCTCTTGATAGTGCAGCGTTTCCTATAACTCAAGTCAAAAGATAAAATCTAATCGATCCACTTGAGATGGAATGCTTTCCAACCAAAGGAATTGAGGGTGCTAACATCACCAAATGTGACCATACAAATTTTTTCATCGAACTAACACCTGCATATTCACTTAGATAGACATGTTAGTCCCGAATTTGATTGCCATTAATTATCCAAAACCCACAACGGGGGCGAATGCACTTACACATGAAATCTGAAATTCCAATTCAGAATAAAACAACCCTAACTTAATTGCTAGCTACACCCAGTTACACACCCAATTCTGTCACCACTTAACCGACATGCGGGACCCGCTGTACCATTGGGCCCACTTGTCATGCACACAAACAAAGAGAGAGGCGGCCCTCTTCTTCTAAACCGAAGAAAAACAGAGGATGGCGGCGGCGGCTTGCCGGCCGGCCATCTTCTGGCCGGTGAGGCCGGTGCCGGTGGTGGGGGAGGGCAGCGTGGACACCGCCGTGCCAGCCCGCATCCGTAGGTGGCCGAATCATGATCGGAGGTGGACTGTGGCCTGCTGACCACGCGAGCAGGCAGGTCGGCGGCGGCCGTGCCGACGGCGGTGACTCTCTAGCGGCTAGACGGCTAGGGGAAGGAGCGCTCGTGCATCAGAGCCCCCGTATGCTACCAGGGATGGCCACGGCTCACCTTGAGATGGGCTGAGGCGGATTGGCCATGGCTCACCTTGAGATGGGCTGAGGCGGATTGGCCACGGTGGCTGCAAGCTTGCTTTCGGCGTCCATGGCGGCGGATGGCGGCTGCAGGGCTCCGGTGGGCTTTTCCCACGGCGAGCGCGTGCGAGAGAGGTAGGAAGGCGAGACGGATGTCATGGCGCGCTCGGCTGGGTCTGCGACTGGCCATAGTGGCGAAACGACGGTGGCAGGACGGTCTCGGCCATGGCGCGCGTGCACCGGCGCGAGCAAGGGCGAGAGAGTGAGTGGAGGCGAGCATGGAGGAATAGAGGGGCGAGTGGAGAGGTCAAGGGCGACATCGAGGTCACAAGGTGCAGAGGGACGGAATGCGCATCGACGGCCACGGTAGCAACACGGTGCACGGTGACCATGCAGGGTAGGCGCGTGTCCACTGGGGCCCAACGTCGAGCATGTGGTGTGCATCGCTGTATCCAACTTGGGGTCCGTTTTTGGGCTGGTTCTAGTCAAATTTGGGCCAAGGTCCAATTAAAAAGTTTGTTGTACTCCTAATGATCTTCAAGTTCTTTTTAAGGGCCACAGTAATTTGGGCTCTAGATTATGAGATAATTAAGTGTCAATGTGATATTGTCAATGCATTGACATAAATTGGCAACCCTTCAAAATTGATGTGCAAAATGGATTCCAACAAGTACCATCTTCTTGCATGCCCTTCTCCAAGATATAAGCTCCATCTTTTGTATTTGGACTAACTCAAGTTGCGTAGCACAATTTGGAGAACGCGAGATGCCAACGTCGAAGACATAGAAATCAGGGCTTTAAATTTCTAAGTGCTGAAATCAGCCCCATTTCTAACTTGTGGGCCCTTTTTGAGCATGTTCCACCCATTTTCATGACTTGACTCTTAAACAAAGCTTGTTCCTTATAAAATTCTCTACAACTTTGTAAAAGGGTGTGCAGTCATGCAAAGCTTCTAGGTCACACTTTTGAAATGGTCAAACAAAAGTGTTCCAAGGTCCATACATGGTCAACCATCACTTAGAAGCACAATTAGGCAAAATGATCAACATGAACATTGTTCCATTATGTGTCCTAAGTGTAGTTAAGGTGTTGTAGAGTCTAACCATGTCCACTATGCCTAGGTTACATAGGAATCTAGGTCTCATATGCATTGAAACATAGAATTCACTATAATTGCAATGCTTGTTCAAAGCTCCGTTTCACTTGTTTCATAGTGTTGTTGTAAGCTGCATGCTACACATGTTTCACTAGGTTGTTCCACCTGTTGCAAAGTTTTGTTGCACATGTTGCACTTGTACGTTGCATGAGCTCTAGTTCACATCGAATGAAAGGCACGTTTCCCTGTTTCAGAAGCATGTTTCAGTTATAATCTAAACAAGCATATAACTTATCATTTCATGTGACTTTTTGATTCCAAACTCCATGAAACTTTTCCAGAGTTCACTATCGATAGAGAGTGATGTGAGGCACATGAAAGAAGTGACATCAACACTCACTTGCATTACCAAGCATGAGCATCTAACATACACACATTGAAACATAATTAACAAGAGTATGTTGCATATGCTTCCAGGAGATGTTGTCGATGTTTCAAAGTACATTCCATATAGGCATGTTTCACACGTTGCACTAGTGCATCACATATGTCCCATGCTCATATATGAACAAATGATTCTTAGGCTCATGCAATGTAAGTGCCAAATGCAAGTCTAACACTTGGGGTGTTACACATCGAGGGTCCCCCGTAGATCATAAAGCAGTCGTGGATCTCGGGAAACCCCTCATCCTTGTCGCCGTCCTTTTCCTTGGGGTCCTCTTTCTTGTCGTCTTTCTTGTTGCCCAAGCTTTCAAAGTATCTCCGGAGCATGTGGCAGTCCTCGAGGTTGTGGTTCGTGGGTCCCTTGTGGTAGGGACACGGATGCTTGAGCATCTTGTTGAAGATACCCCCGCCAGGGGCCTCGAGGCTTCTTGCGGTCAGTAGCGACGACAAGATCGTCTGCCATGGCTTCATGCTTGCCCTACTGGTTCTTCTTCTTCTTCCTATTGTTCCTCTTAGCGCCCTGGTTGGAACTCTCGGGATCCTCATCCTTCCGCTTCCCTTTGTCCTGGTCACCACCAAAGATGGCACCAACCGCCTCCTCGCTGATGGTGTAGTTGGTGACGATGTCCACCAGCTCATTGGCAGTGGTGGGGGTGTTGCGGCCCAACTCCCGGACCAGCTCCTTGCAAGTGGTTCTAGAGAGAAAAGCCATGATGACGTCAAAGTCGGTGATGTTGGGAAGCTCAGTGCGTTGTTTGGAGAAACTCTGGATATAGTCATGGAGGGACTCGCCCGGCTTCTGTTTACAGCTCCTGAGGTCCCAAGAGTTGCCGGGGCGTACATAGGTCCCCTTGAAGTTCCCCTCGAACACCTTTTCCAAGTCATTCCAGTTGTGGATCTATCGAGGTGGGAGGTCCTCGAGCCATGCTCGAGCGGTGTCTGATGGGAACAAGGGAAGCTGTCGAATGATGACTCGATCATCGGTGGCCCCGCCCAACTGACAAGCCAAGCAGAAATCAGTGAGCCAAAGCTCGGGTTTGGTCTCATCGTTATACTTGGTGAGAGTCATTGGGGGCGAAACCGAATCGGAAGCTGTGTCTTGCGAATGGTCTTGCTAAAGACCCGAGGGCCTAGCGGCTCAGGGGATGGACTGCGATCCTCTATGTTATCATAGCGCCCACCCCTGAGCTCGTGGTAGCCTTGAGATGTACCGTCACCGCTTTTGCGCCTGCGACATTCGTTAATGTCGTCGCGGGCGTCTCGAGGCTCACGGTTGTCGACGACGCGCTCATGGATAGGAGCTGCCCTGTTCCCTTGCGGTGCTGGCTCAGGATGGACCGAGGCCTCTTTCTCATGCCGGGAGGGTTCCGCAGGCTGCTCCGAGGCAAGCTTGTGGGGCCTCGAGGCGGAACTCTCGGCTTGCTGCATGGTCGCAGTCTCGAGGAGACCTTGAATCTCATTGCAGGCCCGTCGGGCCTCAAGTGTAGATGGCTCTAGCATATTGCGGAGAAGCATGGTGGCGGTGACAACGTTTTGGCTAGCTCGGTTGAAGACTGGGGGTTCGCCCGCCCGGTCCTCGATGATGCGACGATTGACGTCACGAGCTCTCTCTCGAGCCCCTTCACCATGTGCACGTGCCACGCGCTCCCGCTCGAGGGTCTGCTAAAGTAAGTGCAGGCGCTCTAGTTCCTCGTCGAGCTTGGTCTATAGTTCTTGAATATGCATGAGTTGTGCTCCCTGGTCTACCTCAAGAAGTCAGGCTTTGTCCCGCGCACCAGGGTGCGTAGCGTGAGATGGTGTGGCGTTCCCTCCTCCAACAGCCGCCTCTGCTTCCGAATCTGACGTGATGGCCCGTACTAGGGGTCTCCGTAGAGTCCAGGTACTCGGAAGTTGGCGTGGATGCCATGAGGTCGAGGGCGGAACGTAGATGGTGCCCAGGAGCTCCTCATAAACGCCCATGCTGGTGCTTATGGAGGAGGCACACCCCTAGGCAGCCGTGTTATGCCTCGAGGGGGCAGCCGTATGTGGGGGTATAAACCCCCAGTACCACAAGATGGTACTTGGGCCGTACCGTATAAGATGGCCCGACCCATGAGATCAAGGCATACATCACAAGATTACAGGCTGTACTAGATATTGTAATAGTACCAAATAGACTATTCTGCTTGCACTACAAGGATTCACCTCTAATGCCACGCCACATGATTGCAACACCACTAATTTGGTTGCCATAGGGGGTCGTATTGCAACCTTTCCATAAAATGGTTGCATTATGTGCCTATAATGCAATGGACTAAATGTGTTGCGATATGTGTGGTTTGTCGTTGCAGCAAGCATGTGCTACTGCAACCATTTAAGAATTGTGTTGCAATAAGATGGCATTATTGCCATGGCGCTTTGGAGTTGCATTAGTATTGATTTTCATTGCAATTACTTGGTGTTATTGCAACTATATTTTATTTGGTTGCTTTTGCTTGTAACTATTGCCACGGTTGTTCTGGGTTGTAATAATGTTCAATGGTGTTGCAATTGCTAGGTGGTTATTGCAACAAGAATTTTGATTCGATGCAATAGCATGTTTCTATTGCCACAATTTTTTGGGGGTTGTAATAAAGTTTTGTGGCGTTGCAATTGTTAGATACTTATTGCAACTAGAATCCTTAATGGATGTAATAACATGTTACTATTGCCATGGTTTTTTTGTGTTGCTATAGACTAATGTGTTCGTTGCAATAAGTTGTTCTGGCCAAAAGATCTGATACTCTGCTACGTTATGTGCATCATACAATCTTACTAAAATGTTTATGAATGAGAAATTAAAAATACTAGTAGTAATACAATATGTGTATCACACAATCATACTAAAACGTTTATCAAAGAGCGATTGAAAATACTAGTAGTAATACAACACCGAAGGCCAACTTCAACGAAAACAAAAGACAGAAAAGCGCCAATAGAGGAACATATATAGTGGTTTCCATCATCATATCACTATGATAAATTTACATTACTTCATGCATACCAAGTTACCGATTTCCAAGTTCCATACCAACTACCAGTTCTCATAGATAGATATATGGGAAAAGGTACCATAGTTGGCTGTAAAAAAATTTACCGAGGAGTCCAATATACGGAAAAAGTTTTCATTATTTACTATTATTACTCCCTCCGTTCTAAATTATAAGTTGCTTTGACTTTTTTGGTACATCCATTTTGCTACGCATCTAGATATAATAATATGTCTAGATACATATCAAAATGGATGAACAAAAAAGTCAAAACGACTTATTTGGAACGGAGGGAGTATCATTTAATTCTGTAAATACTTTTTGGTTGTATTAATTACTGAGACGGTTGATCTCTGAATGAGGCTATTTTTTATTATTATTAACATTTGATTATGTAAATAATTCCATCCATACCCATGTAAAAGTTAGATGTGCTAATTATTCAGGCATCCGTTCTCTAGATGAGGTTTTTTATTACTATTAAAATCATTGGATTTTATAAATAATTCCAACTGGCTCCTTGCGCATTAAAGTTGATTGTCCTACTTACATGGGCAAATTATTGTACAGTAATGAACAATTGTAAGGGCACTGAAATTTATGAGGCATGGGTGAGAATTAATAGTAAGAGTTTCAGTGCGGCTATATATACTATATATACAAAAAGACATTGGTTCGATGTAGAGAACTATAAAGCAAATATATAGTCAGAAAGTAGCAGATGACTGGTAAACTAGGTAATTTTGAACCCTTATTATAGTGGGCCAAACAAGAGATAGCTAGTGGCAGCAAAAGTGAGCCATGATATCACACTTTCTGATTCAAAATGGGACGCCAGATTCGCGATACCGTTTGATTGACCAGTTAAAGTTCTGATGGCATTGGTGGGGTAGAACAACATGTAGTAGAGCAAGTCAGCCCACAATTCAGATGAACTTCCTGTGTGTTAACAGCAGTACGACTGAGTATGTATGGAGTCTAATATATGGTCTCAAATTAGTAGGCTAGGACTGTTACAGGGTCAATTGGGGGGGATAATGTCATCTGTTCACCGTTGCAGCTGGAGCTCATCCTCAAGAAGCCTGTTTAGGAGATTCCCATGTATATTAGCAACCTATTTGACAGAATTTTGACACGTTCTGCATAACACAGTGATGCCATGTCTATTAGCAAGCAAAGTATGATAATAGCAATAATGAAAGTGAGCTCTGTAGTTGTGTACATCAGACTAAACTACCTACAAAGGCAGCTAGAGCTATAAGTATGTAAGTTATCTATACATGTAATTTCAGTTTATAAGACAAGATTGTCCTAACGATAGAAAATTGCATATAGTCTCCTGATGTATAAACTAAAAGGTGAATGGAAAATAGATCCTATTGAAAATATCAAGGACAGTATATATAAAATCAGTCTTCTTATCAAGGACAGTATATATAAACCAAATATGCAAGAAATATTATGTTATTTCTTTCTTTGAATTATTTGATATACTTTTGAGAAAATAGCATAATAAAGGAAACAGACAAAAAATATGTACAAGTAGAAGTTCAAGCTAAAATGCAGTACACATAAAACTGAATGTACACTAAATACCAACATATATGCAGTAGCAGACTAGAACTGAACATCCAAACGCCGATTCTGCACGCCGAGGACATTGCCTCCGCTGCTGTTGCTGGGGAGATCCACTACCACCGAGGACTAGGAGGATGTCACCTGTAATGCGCGATCTGGTAGAAAAATATGCTCAGAATGTAGATTGACTAGTCTGTACTGCCAACTAAAAATACTATACAAATAATTCCTGCCCAAATTGCAAATTGTCAAATGAAAAGAAACTCTCAGTGTGTAATTATGTATCATAACCTGTTTGATTTGCTTGTTGGATGGATTGGATGAAACCTTGCCTTGGCATGGAGATTACTTAATGAAGGCACTCCTGGACTCCCTGCAGATCAGCAAAGCCAATTTCACTGGAGAAATAAATATTCAGAAAATATGTGCAGAACAGAAAAATATACTGTACTTTTGTTATAGATAAAATGCTACCAGGATTGATCAAAGTATCTTACTATTTGATTACTACTGCACGTGCATACTGAAACCATGATGGAAACAGATGCATTGGGATCACGTTACAGCCTTACAAAATGAAGAGAAATTTGCATCTCACCCTTGAACCCTTCCTTGCATAGCGGCACAGACACAGTTCTTTCTGCAGTTTTCCTCTATTTTACCCCTGTCGAGGTTCCATCTGCAGCGACATGTATGCGGATGTCCAGATGCCAACGTTCGGTGGCATGCATACTAAGATCTGAGGCAGTCGAAGAACGGGATTGACGAAACCATTAAGCTGGTTGAAAGAACGACAAGTTAGGAGGAGGAAGAGGGAGACCGGTGATCTCACTGGAGGGGTACCGGGATCAATAGTGGTGAATCGGTGTTCTGGAGCTCCGCGGCAAAGGGCAAGCCGTGCTCCTGACAATGGCGGCAGACGTGGCGCTCGTGTTTGACGCTGTCAGGGATGGACGCACAGTAAGGAGGAACAATCTGCATAACACAGCTGATTGTTTATCAGAAATAATCGGAACTAAGGTGCAAACACAGACGTTAGTCATCAAGTATCAGATCGAACACCTAAATCAGTTAGATTCGTTTTTTATTATCTCAATCAGATCGAGGGCACCGGGGAGGGCCTAGTTGGTGCTGCAGCGGCGTAAGTCGGAGCAGTGATGAGCGCGCACGACGCCATGCATAAGATTGCCGCCGTGGAGGGGTGGATGATGAGGTGCTGGAGGCGTGGGAGATGGATGTTGGCGAAGATGTGGTCCACGGAAACGAACGGGTTTTGGAGGTTCGTGAGAGGCTGTGGAAGGGAAAAAAAGGCGCGGCAGCAATGTTTTGGCGGCGGAGGAGATTTAGAAGCGCGAGGGAGAGGTAACGCGCGGGGCGCTGTTTTAAAATTGTTTAAGTAAAATTAGTCAACAATATTTTTATGTGTTCGCTACCTGCAGGGTGCATATGGTAGTTGTCAGTGCAGCAAGTTCTTTGTATTTATTCTCGGCAACTTCTAGGCACCTCTCTGTTGCTTTTATTTGAATCCATGCTTGGTAATTAGTGGTTTGGTTAGGCTTCTAGCTAGAGCTATTTTCAGTGAGTTATCTTGCTTCTGTTTATTACTTCTCAATTAGCTCTTGGTTTAATATTTCTCATATTAATTAGAGCTTTGTGAGAGGCTTTGTAGTGATTCGTTTAATTTGTGCTTTGTCGTTTAGCTTTCACACTACTTTGAAAAATTCCTAATTGTTCCTAGGGTTGATATATCACTAGTTGACTTGTGTAACCTTGGTAATTAGAAGAGAGGTGTATTGATCAGGATATAGGCCAAGTTCTTCTCAGCGAAGACTTTTAGTTGGCTCCCATTTACCCCCGTTGGTGATTGTTTTTGTATATACCTGATTGTCTTGTAGGCTTGATCATGTAGCCTTTTGATGGGGAATTTTACTTTTGAATGATTCTGTAAATTTGCAAATCTATTAGTCTTTATATTTAAGATTCCAAATTGCTTACTTCGTTGAGTCCATGTTGTTCTTGTCTATACCAATGTTATCTTTTGCCTCTTTCTAATGTTAATGATTCTTTTCAGGAGCAAGATAGAGTTTGAGTGGAGCGCACGAGTGATGGGATGATCAACGTCAAGGCAACCATACCTTTGTTGTAGTGCTAGACATAGCTGATTACATTTCGATGTGATCAAACTAGCATAGTGTGTGTCAGATACCTTATGTGTTTCAGTTACGCGTGTGTTATCGACTAAGTTTGACATTGGATGATTTCTTTAATGATTTGTATGAACAAAGCATATTTTGGTTTAATGGATGTCTAAATGCTTCATCATATATTGTTCTGTGCACAATTAAGCTGCCAAGCTAAACATTGTAATATGGACTATCGGCATAATCATTTGGCGTTGCAATATATGCTATAGCAATAAACAAACGGTGAGGCAAAGAACCTCATACTATGAAACAGTGGGTGTGGCACCAGAGTCTCCAAACTATAGCAGCACAATAGTAAGCGTGGCAATAGAGGGTCCAAATATAGCAACCACAATATTTAGTGTGGCAATAGAGGGTTTCACCTATAGCAACCAAAATATTTATCGTGGCAATAGAGGGTTCTACCTATAGCAACCACAATATTTAGTGTGGCAATAGAGAGGCCACTTATAGCAACCAAAACATTTGTCGTGGCAACAGAGAGTTCCACCTATAGCAACCAAATAGACAGGTGTGGCAATAGAGGGTCTATTTATAGCAACCACAGAGATAGTGTAGCAATAGAGGGTCCATCTATTGCTACACTATTGATGTGTGGCAATATGGTCTATTGCAACACTCATTGTCGTTGCTAGTGTACCTATTGCTACTCTTTGGGTATGTGACAACAGATATCTCTGGCAACGCCGGATGTGTTACAGTAGTTACTATTGCAACACTTACGATGGTTGCTTGTACTATGGCTTGCAACACTTCATGGTGTTGCAAGAACACTCCATTGTGTTGCAATAGAGGAAAATCTATTGCAATACCAAAATAAAGTGTTGCGCCAATCTATTGCTACCGCATCAGTGGCAACGCCTCCCAACCAAATTTTTGTGTTGCAATTTTGTCTATTGCAACACTTTTTGGCCTATTGCAACACTTTTAGGCCGTTGCATCAGGGGCAAAACCTTGTAGTGTTGTAACCCTCCTCCTCTAGAGTATATAAGGAGAGGCAGGGGTCCCCTAGAGGACAGGTCATACACCACATAACTCAATACAATATAACAGAGCATAGTATGTAGGGTTTTACGTCATGCTGACGGCCTGAACCTGTATAAATCTTATGTCTTGTGCCCTGTTACCATCCGGTTCGTGTCTTGCACACCTGTCTACTGACAAATCACCATCACGGGCATACCCCTCGATGGACTGCCGACCATGTTTCATCGACAGTGGCGCGCCAAGTAGGGGATGTGCGTACAGACTCCCAGGCGAGCCAGTTGAGAATTTTTTTCGTTAATTATCTACTAAAAACCGGGTGAGTCGTTCTATATTGTTGTTTGGATCAGTCTTTTCTTTGAATATCTAATTTAGATTGATTTTTTTGCATGTAACGACATCTCCCTCGTTCGTGATCTACTTTGCTAACATCGCCCTGGAGCTCGCTGGGATTAATATCGAGAATTAACTTGACAACGACGGAGCGGCAGGAGAGCAGTACCAACATGCTCCGACTATGACAACGGCCTCTTGTCCCGACCACCTGCCACATCGCAATAATAATCGCCGCAAGGAAAGGCGCTACGACAACTGCGATGTCGTCGTCATGATGGATTAGAAAGCTCGAGGGCTGGACAATTTCATCACCACCGACCAGACAATGTCTCGACTAAAGCTAAGTACACTTCCCATATTTATATTTAATACAATTTTAGCTACAACGTTTCTCCACAATGTCCTCGTCATGTTTTCACTACGACGTTTCTTCACAACGTCCTCGTCATGATTATTCTTCAAATAATGTTTGTCCATGTATACCTAGATGACATACATCTATGCTTAACGCAAATCCCTGACCAGTCGCATTGACGCTTGATGTCTCTAGAGACAGCCCTGTCTCCGGCTTCTCCCCACACGTGCACGAGTGTCTGCCCTCTGCGTTACGGGTGGTCGGCAACGGCTCCTTAGCGACGCCATCCACACGCACATGGGCTCCGCGCTCAGCGTAACGCGAGCAAGCTAGGGCTGGAAACTCAGCTACATACTAACTGGTCAGACGGTTTATGCTAAGTGTAAACACAAACCTCACATCAACACTGATGTTTACAAAGCACCGGTTGCTTTATCACATCATGCTCATTTGCAACTGACTACTGAGCATCATATACTATTTCATCATTACTGATTCTCTTTGGAGTTCATATATTCCTACATCACGTACTACCGCTCTACATATTTATATTGCAGGATCTTCGCCGAGCTTTCATTGCTCCTCGTCAGGCTCGTCGCCGAGCTCTCGCTGCTCGACCATGTCTCCAGCCATGCTGGGGACTCCTCATCGAGCTCTCGTCGCTCCTCGTCAAGCTCATCGCCGAGCTCTCAGAGCTCGACCATGTCTCCGGCCACACCGGGGACTCATCACCGAGCTCTCGCTGCTCGTCGTCGAGCTCTCACCGCTTGTCGCCGAGCTCTCGCCGCTCGTCACCGAGCTCTCGCCGCTCCTCGCCGAGCTCTCGCTGCTCGTCATCAAGCTCTCGCCGATCCTCGCCGAGCTCTCGCTGAGCTCTCGCCACTCCTCGCCGAGCTCTCGCTGCTCGTCGCTGAGCTCTCGCCGCTCGTCGCTGAGCTCTCACCGCTCCTCGCCGAGCTCTTGTCGCTCATCGTCACCGAGCTCTCGCTGCTCGAACCACGCCTCCAGTCGTGCTCAGGGACTGGTCTGGTAAACACATCTTGTCTCAGACCACCGAGCACGTTATACTCCTCGACCACCCCACTAGTGCGCCTCCTCGACCACCCAACCAGCGCTCGGGGACTTCTTCCTCGACCACCCGACCAGCGCTCGGGGACTGCGCCTTCGACCACCCGACCAGTGCTCGGGGATTCGTCGACCGCGTCTCACGCTGTCCTCGGGGACTGCTTCGACCACTCTCCGACCACAGCTTGAGGCCCACAGCTCGAGGCTTGATTTCCTTGGCTACATGTGAAATTTGACTCACATACAGTTGAGAGGTCATTATTTTCTTAGACCTTGCTACAAGGATTATACTTCGCCTTCCAGCAAGCTCGGGGACTACATCGGTACGATGCACCTGCCAGTGCATCTCAGTATCGAGTTTTTAAAGACTTTGGGCTCTATTCTTTTAGACCCTGGCACCACGTGCCTACGTCACCTACTACCAGGCTCGGGGACTAAGTGGGCACACTTCACCTTGCGGTGAATGTGCTTGTTTTTCGACCCCTCCGCCTCTGATGATCACCGATGCTACGCTTCAAGACACGCTTATGTTTCTTCACAGAAACCCAAGTGGGCACACTTCCTAGGAAGGAGAAATCATTTTCTTTTCTCAAGAGCACCATATATTCTTTGGACAACCTACTTCTCTGACAACAACGCTTGCAACAACTGCTCGGATGCCGCTTTGACTGGTCAAAGACGTCAAGGACTCAAGCCTCACTGTTCGGAGAAGGTCAAGACGGCGTGTCGCATCATAATATATGACGCTCGGGGACTACCTGTGGGGGTATAAACCCCCGGTACCACAAGATGGTACATGGGCCGTACCGTCTAAGATGGCCCGGCCCATGAGATCAAGGCGTACATCACAAGATTACAGGCTATACTAGATATTGTAATAGTACCAAATAGACTATTCTGCTTGTAACCCTCCTCCTCCAGAGTATATAAGGAGAGGCAGGGGTCCCCTAGAGGACAAGTCATACACCACTTAACTCAATACAATATAACAGAACACAGGATGTAGGGTTTTACGTCATGCTGACGGCCTGAACCTGTATAAATCTTGTGTCTTGTGTCCTGTTACCATCCGGTTTGTGTCTTGCGCACCTGTCTACCGACAAATCACCATCATGGGCATACCCCTCGATGGACTGCCGACCACGTTTCGTCGACACCGTGTTATGCTTTGGCATACCCTGGGACGTAGCTGAGGGGGTCGACGAGGAACGGATAAGGCCGGATCCTAGAAATCATGGGACATGATGGTCATCATATTGTGCCTCGAGGGGGCATCGATGGTATAATAGTGCTTGACGTGGTGTGTATAGTGGCAGCCTTTTTATCGGCCATCCCGGGATGGGTAGTAAAAAGTAGGATTAGACACGGGTACTGCTCCCACGCTGGTGGGGCTGTAGCCACGTAGGTGGAAGTGGTTGCATTGAATGCCTTGTCAGTGAGTAGGTGGGTGAGGCGGGGTCGACCGACCCGACCCCGGGTAGTGTGAGTCGGAGATTTTTCGGGGTCGAGACCTCCAGTCGAGCGGGCCTCGTGCGAGTCGGAACGCAGTTGAGGGTGCCCGGTGTGGCCACGCCGATGCGGACCAAGCTCGGTGTATCTGTGTAGGTGGAGTTTTGGTACAACTTTTTAGAGGGTTTTAGGGCACAGATTCCTCGGGGGTTTGCTCCTTTTAATCATCAGTTTTGGGTACCCCTAATTCAGGTACCCAATAGTAGCCCCGAGCCTTTGCGCGAGTGTGGACACCCTTGCAGAGGCTCAGAGAGTTATGAACTGGAGTCGTAGCGTCATCGCTTTCCAGTGGGTGTGTGTGAGCGCACCCGCTGGGTGTAGCCCCCGAGGCCTCAGAGGAGTGGGTGACTCCTTCGAGGGCTTTTGATATGTTAGTTTGAGGGATACTCCTGCGTTTGAGCCCCCGTGGCACGTTTGGTCCCCTTTCGTCGAGGCTAGCTTATTGCGGGCAAGCCCCCAAGCCTCGCGTGTGTGTGGTCGATTAGGGTCCTGCTCGTCTTTAATTGTACGACGCTTATGCATCCTTTAGGTAAGGAAGAGGGACGAGAATGCCGTACTACCCCTGATGGGTGAGTTCTGACGATCTCTGGTGAGTTGCTAGCGGGAAATTCAAGTGGAAGCCCATGCCCCGTTTGATAGGGGTCGGCTGGCGGCCATAGAGGCGCTCTCCAAAAGTGCCAAAGAGTTGTCGTGTGGATCTCGGCTCCGTTCAATAGGATCCGAGGGCTCGATGCCTCCCTCCGAGGGGATTCCACCGCCGACCTCTGCTTTTGCCTTGAATATATCCGAGGGTGTCTCGAGAAAGCAGCTCGAGCCCTAGCCTGGTATGGGCATGCCCTTAGTCATCCCTAACTCTATTTACTCGAGCGCAGCTGTCGAACCCTGGTCGAGGGCCAGCTTTCGAACCCTCGAGGTTTGAAGCGGGCTTGGAGCCCGTGGTTCCTTCACTTGGAAGTGTCCGTCTGTGAGCCTCCCTTCTCGCCCGTTGGGTCACGTCTTTTTAGGGGGGAAGCAGAAATGGTGCGGTAGTGGGCGCCATAGTGAGCGGTTGGCGAACAAGCAACTGACACATGCCTGTGCGTGCGGGTTTTGAGGGAGCAGTTAGGTAAGGGCATTAAATGCAGAAATTTTACTTGCCTCTTCGCTGGATCTGCCCATTGGCCTTACGCCGGGGTATAAATACGGAGCCCAGGGTTTCGTTCATTCCTTCCAAGACTTTTTGCAACTGCCCTCTCCTTCCTTTGACACCATCGTCCACTCCCTATCACCACCGTCATCTGTTCCTTGCATCCATGGCGGGAAAGAGCCCAATCCTCCCTACGGATCTGTGGATTCGTTCGTCGGTGATGGAGAAGAAGTTGTAGGAGCTTGTGCACGATGGTCTCCTGTGTCCGAGGACCAACCGAGATTTGCCAGAGTGGAGGGTGCCGCTGACCAACCACTGGGAACCGGCACCACCGGAGGGCTACGTGGTCAGCTTCGTTGCCTTCCACGAGAGGGGGCTCGGGGTGCCGCCGAGCCGATTTATGTGGGCCATCCCGCATTACTACGGGGTGGAGCTCCATCATCTTGCCCCTAATTCCATCTCGCAGGCCTCCATTTTTGCGGCCGTCTGCGAGGCGTACTTGGGGATCGAGCCCATTGGAAGCTATGGCTCCGCCTCTTCAAGGCGGAGCACTTTGCCAAGAAGGCAGGTGAAAAGGGAGTGTGGCGGGTAGTGCACGCTAGGAGCTACACGATCCAGGTATAGCCCGGTCGAGGTGAGCTGTACATCCCGGCGCAGCTCATCTCGTCAAACAGCGGGTGGCACGACGGCTGGTTCTACCTGCACAACGATGATGGCCAGCTACCTCGCTTCTCCGGCTAGGTGCTAATGTCTCAGAAGGAGAACTAGGCGTACGACATCATCGAGGAGGACCAGCTGAAGCTGCAGCCACTCCTCGACGTGCTAAGGAGGCTCCGCCTGTGCGGGCTGACCGTGGGCATGGTGGCTGCTGCGTTTCACCATCGGAGGGTCTTGCCCCTGATGCAGCGTTGACTATGGATGGACTAGATGAAGCCAGGTGTCTCATTAGAGGGGAGCTGGATGTCACATGAGACCCTCCCCCTCGATGAGGTCATCTGGCGCGCCCAGTGGGTGGTGGGTGGCTTCAAGCAGGAGGACATAGACAAGGTCCTGCTGCGACCCAACTAGGGATTCGAGGCTCTGGTAAGTACTGTCTTGCTGGCCTCGTGTCCATTTCCTTCATGGTTTTCTTGATTTGGCCCATTGAGGCTTTCGTGCAGGATCTGTCAGCGGTCAAGGACTCACCACCACCGGTCCCGAAGGATCGCGCAGCTCAACAGGTGAGGCGCTTTTCTACGGCTCAAAAGAAAAAAGAGAAAGATGTCGTGAAGAAGCGGAGCAACAGGAAGATCCTCGAGCGCGAGGCATTGAATAAGCGCCGTTGCCAGCAAAGGCTCGAGGGTCTCCCTGTAGAGGAGTGCCCCTTTGAGACGGCCTCAGAGGAGGAGGGCAATGACGACGATAGTGATGATGATGATGCCGAGTCATGGTTCGACACCACGACTACACTTGCGCACCTTCCTGAGTGTGGTCCCTACAGGAGCCCGTCGGCGGGGGGTTGACCTCCTAGGTGTCGAGGGCAACCTCGGCGCCCATCGAGGGGACGGAGGAGCGAGCGAAAGGAAGGGCCCATGAGGGGCCCTCAGAAAGGGGATCTGCTGAGCCTGTCGTCCCACCGTCAATGTCGGTGGCGCCGCACCTGCATGCCCGGTCGCCTCGGACCTCATTGGCGGGGAGGTCTGCATCGCCTCGGACCTCTGCTTCTGAATCTGACACGATGGCCCCATCAATTTGGAAGCACTCGCGAGTCGGATCGTACCTATCATTGGCAGAGTCAGAGTCGAGGGCACCGAAGTAATAGCATGACGGATGTAGTGGGGTCGTCGATTCATGGAGTTGTAGTGGCGGGAGGCGATCGCACAGAGCTCCATACCAGGGGTCTCTGTAGAGTCCAGGTACTCGGAAGCTGGCGTGGATGCCACAAAGTCGAGGGCGGAACTTAGATGGTGCTGGCTGCGCGAGCCCGGCGAGAACGGCGGTACTGGCGCACCACTCCCCCAGGCTAGGAGAGCTCATGGTCGTGGTCAGTTGGGTGCCTGGGTGGGAGGAGGACCATGTCGTAGCTATAGCCAAGGGACATGAACTCCAAGCTCCCAAACCAGATCACCGTGGCCAATAGAAGTGGACGTTCGGGGTCAGCCATCTAGAAAAATGGCAGGAAAGCGAAGTTGGCACGCAGCGGACCCCTACCTAGCGCGCCAACTATTGGTGTTCAGACCCGGGAGGGCCCTAAGCCAACGAGTGAATTTGTGTCACGTGCTCCCTAATCCGGATGGTGATGCAAAGTGAATACACGGGGGTTTATCCTGGTTCGGGCAAAGAAGGCCCTATGTCCAGCGGGGGGGAGAGTATTGTATTTTCTTGCACTGAAGTGCTTGTGTACGGGTTACAAGCTGTGAGAGAGGGAGCCGGTCCCAAGTCTCAAGAAAAGAGAAGATGGAGTCTTGCTTGAGATGTTGACCTCGGAAGTGCAAAAGATCTCCGTCTTGTTTTTCATGCTCCTTGTAGGACCCTTTGCCTTCTCTTTTATGGAGTCAAGTGGAGGCCGAGGCGTACTAGAAACCTTGAGATGGTGCCTTGGAGGTGAAGGCGCGGTGGGCGCTGTAGAGGTTGTTGGGGCGACGTGCCCCGGTAAGGGTGGCCATCCCCGGGGTGTCGTGGTGACATCGGTGATGGGACGGTGAAAGACCTTGGGTCTTGTGGTGGGCGTGCGATCCCCTGTGGTTGACGTGCGGGCATTGTTCCTTCGTTGACCGGCAGCGGTCGAGGCCGGGTCAGGATGTAGCTGAGGGGGTCAACGAGGAATGGATAAGGCCGGATCCCAGAAAACCCGGGACATGACGGTCATCATATTGTGCCTCGAGGGGGCATTGACTGTAGAATAGTGCTTGACGTGGTGTGTATAGTGGCAGCCTTTTTATCAGCCATCCCGGGATGGGCAGTAAAAGTAAGATTAGACACGGGTACTGCTCCCACGCTGGTGGGGCTGTAGCCACGTAGGTGGAAGTGGTTGCATTGAATGCCTTGTCAGTGAATAGGTGGGTGAGGGGGGGGTCGACCGACCCGACCCCGGGTCATGTGGGTCGAAGATTTTCTAGGGTCGAGACCTCCGGTTGAGCGGTGTTGACGGTTCTTAAGTATCAATTATAACCATCAAATAAATAAAGAAAAGGACCTATATGCAAGCAACACCTAGAATTAGGGTTTGATCTAACAGAATTCCACGAGTTTTGCTGTTTATCTATTTCTGCAGGGGGTTATCAGGAAATACGGAAGAAAGGCCCACATGTCGGATTAATGACGGGATATTAACCGAACACGTAATTATCTTACATCTAGAAGATTCCAGAAGCCACGGGAACGAACGGGAGCCGTAACGGGGCCAGACACAGGGCGCCCGCCCTGTGCCCTAGGGCGCCCGCCCTGCCCCCGGGACCAATCAGGTCGAGTCTCGCGGATTATGCTCCACCGCCTTTGAGGATCAAGGAAAACCGTAGGATGAAGGTCGGTTTGATCCGACGGTCCAGATTCATCCAAAAGGGCTATATAAGCAAGGCCCCTGACCCCTGGTGGAGAAGACCCCAATTCATTATTCAGTTGCATATCTCTAGTTAGGGTTTAGAGAGAGAGGTTCCCTCTAGGGTTCCCACCTCTTAGGGCTTAGCATCCAATGTGAAAGTAGAATTAGTTCTACTAGATTGAGAGAGATAGAGTGGAGGTGTAGATCGGAGGAAGCCGGCCTGTCGGTGTCTACTCCGAGGTTGTACCTGCGGGATCAAGTTCTCCTAACCCGAGGCTTGTTCTCAGGATTCTTCAGTATTTCGACTTCTAAATTCTAGTAAGTTCTTTGTTTTATTGTTCTTTGGTTTATGAGTTTACTTTGATCTCTTCGCGTAGAGTTTAGAGTAATCATCTCTAGCGTAAATGTGGTGTTTAAGCTAGGATACTCATAGATATCCCCTCGTCTAGCCGGACCGTGGTAGTAGCGAGGAACGTGACAATTCCGAGTTACCTTTGTATTCCATATCCCGTTAGCAGGATCGATAGGGTTTATAGGTGCAGGTTGAACATCCTTTGTGGTGTCTAGATTCCGTAAACCTCCCCAATAGAACAGTAGATCATCCTTACCAAGGTTAGAAGAAGAGTGCGGTTGTAGTCTTCTCTATACATCACTCACATCGAATCATAGTGGTTGTAGCCTAAAGGTTAGTAGTAATAGATTTGGTTAGTCAGATGCACTCTTTCTCCTAAAGGTAAAAATATAAATACGATACCCAGGATAACATCTCGGGTGAAGTGCTCACCGATATCCGTGCGCTTATGGATCCTATTTCCTAATTGCGTTACCAAATATCAACAAGCATTTCTGGCGCCGTTGCCGGGGAGAAAGACGGTTTGCTGAGATAACCTTGAGTCTTACTACTAGCTTGTATTCATACTTTTTATTTTCTTATCTTTTTCATTCTTTCTTTTTCTTTTTACCAAAAATGGAAAACCAAGGTTCTATATCTATCTTTGATGCCGCAACACCTTCAGCAACTGACCTTTTACCATGGGAGTCATCACAGCCTATCCAAACATCCTAGTATAAGTTAAGTTCAAGGTTGATTGCGATGATTCAAAATTTATCTTTTTCGGGAAAGGAAGACGAAAACCCTTACCTTCATATTAGAGATTTTGAGCAGACATGCGATTGTCTTCGCATTGATGGCATCTCTGATAAGACTTTACGTTGGAAGCTTTTTCCTTTTTCTTTAAGAGGAGAAGCTAGACGATGGTATAGTCAGAAGGTAAGTCAACAGCAAGGTGAATGGGGAGTTTTAAGAGCCAACTTTTGTCTAGATTTTTATTCCCTTGACCGTACTGGTGACCTTAGACTCGAAGTCCTATCTTTTAAACAAAAAGATAATGAAACTTTGGGGAAATCCTGGAAACGTTTTTCTGATCTTTTAGAATCTGGTCCAAAACTTTTGCTTGAAGACCCTATTCTCCTTTTTCATTTCTTTCGAGGTCTTCAGAAAGATCATAAACAAATGCTACATACAATGTCTAGAGGTTCTTTCTTTCGTATCCCTACTGATGAAGCTAGAGCGATCCTAGATAGAATCCTAGAAGCTGAGATGGATAATGCCCTCCATGATAAAACCTACGAAGCCGAAGTAGACACTCTGCCGAATTCTTCACCTACTTTAGCTATCCCAGGTTCTGAGCCACAAAAGGAAGAAATTCTACCATCTGATTTCATGCTAGACATAGAATCCGATCTCTTTGCCGATTTTGGAAACATTTCAAACTACCATTCTATAGACCGACCCCAAAACGGCCAATTTAGCATTTGTTTACCAAGTGAACGTCAATTGAGAGAGCTTATCTCGGTTATGAGTAGCGAATGGTTAGAGGAGTCAGAGCTTTCCTCTGAAGTAATCCGAGTGGACACACCCTCTATAACTATACGCTGTGCTTATGATTCTGATCAATTTGATGCTCTCTATAATCCTGTTGTGGGGATCAATATTATGTCCAAAGCTTTTGCACTTAATTTATTTGGAAAACTTGTTTTAACCCCCACAACAAAGGTCATAAAGGAATCTTCGGGACGATTAGTCCCCAGTCTTGGAATTATTAATGTCCTACCCTTTATGGTAGAAGGCTCCATGGTTCATTTGAACTTTTATATCTTTGATATATGGGGTTTCGACCTATTGATTGGACAACCTTTTAGAAGACTCCTTTATGAAGGTCAAACTGGAAAGCTCTACATTTCTTTGGGAAAGGATTTTAAACTTCCAATTACAATAACTCACTCCTTGAATAATAAGACCGAGCCATATCTTTTGCCTGATCCTATGGAGGAGGTAAAGGCTGCATCTCTAGAACTTTTAGATGATCCAGACTTAGAAGAGGAAGCCCCCTTCTTCACTGAAGAAGAGGCCGAACCTTCTGAACCTGAACCCTTAGATGAGTTTGCAGAAACACCTAGACCCCCCATAGAACTCAAAACTTTACCACCCGGTCTTACCTATGCTTTCCTAAACAATAATCCAGAGTTTCCTATGATCGTCAGTAATAAACTCACTCAGGAGCAAACTCTGCGATTAATGACCATTCTTGAAAAACACCACTCTGTTTTCGGCTACTCACTTCAAGATCTCACAGGAATCAGTCCTATGATTTGTACCCATCGTATTCCGACAGATCCTTCTGTTACACCCTCTCGAGAGCCTCAACGTAGACTTAACAACGCGATGAGAGAGGTAGTTAAAAAAGAAGTTATAAAGTTGCTGCATGCAGGGATTATATATCCTGTGCCGCATAGTGAGTGGGTAAGCCCTGTTCAAGTTGTGCCTAAAAAGGGAGGCATGACTGTTGTTACTAATGATAAGAATGAGCTAATTCCGCAACGCACCGTCACTGGGTGGCGGATGTGCATAGACTATAGAAAACTTAATAAAGCCACGAAAAAGGATCATTTTCCTTTGCCTTTTATAGATGAGATGCTTGAGCGGTTAGCAAAACACTCGTTTTTCTGTTTTCTAGATGGATATTCAGGGTATCACCAGATCCCTATCCATCCTGATGATCAAAGCAAAACCACTTTTACATGCCCATATGGAACGTATGCTTATCGTAGAATGTCTTTTGGGTTATGTAATGCACCAGCTTCTTTTCAAAGATGTATGATGTCTATATTTTCTGATATGATTGAAGAGATTATGGAAGTTTTCATGGATGATTTCTCAGTTTATGGAAAAACTTTTGATAGTTGTCTTGAGAACTTAGATAAGGTTTTGCAAAGATGTGAAGAAAAGCACTTAATCCTTAATTGGGAAAAATGTCATTTTATGGTTAGAGAAGGAATAGTGCTAGGACACCTAGTGTCTGAAAGAGGTATTGAGGTAGATAGAGCTAAAATTGAAGTAATTGAACAACTACCTCCACCTATGAATATAAAAGGAATTCGAAGTTTTCTTGGCCATGCTGGTTTTTATCGCAGATTTATAAAAGACTTTTCATTTATTGCGAGACCACTTACTCTTTTGCTAGCCAAGGATGCTCCTTTCGAATTTGATGATGCATGTCTAAATTCTTTCAATTTATTAAAGCAAGCACTCATCTCTGCACCAATCATTCAACCCCCTAATTGGTCGTTGCCTTTTGAAATTATCTGTGATGCTAGTGATTATGCTGTGGGGGCAGTTTTGGGACAAACTAAAGATAAAAAGCATCATCCAATTGCTTATGCAAGTAAAACTTTGACAGGAGCTCAACTTAATTATGCAACCACTGAAAAAGAGCTTCTGGCTGTTGTTTTTGCCATTGATAAATTTAGATCTTATTTAGTTGGAGCTAAGATAATTGTTTACACTGATCATGCTGCACTAAAATATTTGCTCACTAAGAAAGATGCTAAACCTCGCTTAATCAGATGGATTTTATTACTCCAAGAATTTAACTTAGAAATAAAAGATAAAAAGGGAGTAGAAAATTCTGTTGCTGATCACTTGTCTAGAATGCACTTTAAGGATCCACAGGAAACACCCATTAATGATTCACTCCGGGACGACATGCTTTACGGGATTAACAGATCTGACCCCTGGTATGCAGATATTGTTAATTTTATGGTTTCAGGTTATGTACCACCCGGAGCAAACAAGAAGAAGCTTATTCAGGAAAGTCGTTCACATATATGGGATGAGCCATATCTCTTCCGAGTATGCGCTGATGGCCTACTTAGAAGATATGTGACCACTGAGGAAGGATTGAAGATCATCGACAGATGTCACTCATCACCATACGGAGGACACTATGGAGCATTCCGTACACATTCAAAGATCTGGCAATGTGGATTCTACTGGCCTACGATGTACGATGACACGAAGCAATATATCAGAAGATGTGGGCCATGTCAAAGGCACGAAAACATAAATACAAGGGATGCCATGCCACTCACCAACAACCTTCAGATTGAACTCTTTGATGTCTGGGGAATAGACTACATGGGTCCATTTCCCCCATCTAAGAAGTGTGAGTTCATCTTGGTGGCGGTTGATTACGTCTCCAAGTGGGTAGAGGCACTACCTTGCAAACATGCCGACAATATTAGTTCGAAGAGGATGTTTGAGGAAATCATATTTCCAAGATTTGGAGTCCCCAGGATAGTGATAAGTGATGGAGGATCACACTTCATTGACAAGCGCTTCGAGCACTATCTATCAAGACATGGAATCCATCACAACGTCGCTACTCCCTATCATCCTCAGACAAGTGGCCAAGCAGAGACTTCTAACAAGCAAATCAAGAACATTCTTCAGAAGACGGTGAACGAGATGGGAACGGCATGGAAGGACAAGTTACCCGATGCACTCTGGGCTTACCGGACAACATACAAGACCCCAGTTGGAATGTCTCCATACCAATTGGTATACGGAAAGACCTGTCACCTACCTGTTGAACTTAAGTTCAAGGCACACTGGGCCATAAAAAGATGGAATATGGACCTAGATATCGCCGGAAAACATAGAAGAATGCAATTATCGGAGTTAGAAGAATGGCGGGAGAAAGCATATCACAATTCAAAGATCTACAAAGAAAGAGTCAAGAGATGGCATGACAAGAGGATCAAGAAGAAGGAGTTCTCACCCGGAGATAAGGTATTACTTTTTAATTCCAGGGTGAAGCTTTTCGGGCATGGAAAGCTCCGGAGCAAATGGGAAGGACCATTCAAGGTAATTTATTCATCATCCCACGGAGCTATCACACTTCAAAATGACGAAGGTACGTTATTCAAGGTAAATGGTCAACGTCTTAAATTATTTTTAGAGCCCAATAAAGAATTAGAAGAAATAGACATGATCAATTTTTACCTTCCAATTAAAAATTAAAGCCCGACGCTTTTAATTTGACGTTTTTGGGGCTATATATGTCTTAGTTATTATTAGATTCGATTAGGTTCGCTTATAATCAGTTTAGATCTATTATATTCGGTTATTATTATTATTCGGTTATAATAAATGCCTCAAGATTAATAAATATTATTATTAGTATGTCTTGTGTGTCTCTACTTTACTTTTGTGCAAGAAAGCAGAAAACAAGTATGGGGGAGATTCCCTGACATGTCACACACACTTCGATCGCACCACTCCATGAACCAGGTACACACTCTGCACACTTTTATTACACACTTACACACTCACCTTAGTTTGTGCAGAATTTTATCTCTCTAAACATGATAAATTAAAAGGATAAAAATGCTTATAATCATGATCAATCTCACTCTGTGATATTTCCTGGAAACCTGCAATTATTAAAATTATTTCAAAACCCTGTGTTGCTAAAAAGTCATTGTGGAATAAGAGATGGTAAGGGTATGAGTACTTTATTCTTAGTATCTTTATTGCTTGGAGAATTTGTTTTAAAAATCTCAAAATTATAGCTACCATCCTCAAGTTTTATATGCCTGCTAACCATAAAAATATTAATTAAAGCTATCTGCTTTGTATTGAGTTTGTTCAAAACAAGTTAGACCCTTGTTGAGAGATTTATCATACTCCTAAGATCAAGACATTTTTATTCAGAAAGATTCACTCTTCCGAAGTATTATTGCGTTAGAGGCATGGGCTATGCAAAATTATGAATATATCGAGGAAATAAAAAGGAGCAAGTGCTCGATAACCTCGTGGAAAAAATGGACAAGTGTCCGGCAGTAGAATTAGGGGTACCTCGGTATCCACCCAAAATGAAAAAAATAAGATATGATAAAAATATGATGGAAAGAAAATGATAGCCCATGGTCCCTCTAATAAGCAATATGCCAGTAAGAGTGACAAGTTTTTAATTTTCAAAATCTTTGATCTAAGAGTATGGCATTCTTCTCCTCGGATCCGGTTTTGACCATACAATAAATGCAAGGTATGTATGCTTAAAGAATTATTTTTGCAAAATCAAAACAGCCTCAGAGAGAAATATAAAAGATAATGAGTGACTCTGAGAGCACCTATGAGGATAAAGGTATGCTAAGTTTTTCTTTTCAAAAATATGTAAAAACTCCAAGTGATAGGGATTAAGAAGAAGAAAGGCTCTTTACTCTGACCATATATTTCCCTGACTATAAGTGCACAGTGGATTTTTACAACACCCTGCAGGTATGAAAGAATGTTTCAACCCCAGATGTTTTATTAACCAACCTTTTCTCGAGGACGAGTAAAAGCCTAAGTATGGGGGTGTTTGTTGACGGTTCTTAAGTATCAATTATAACCATCAAATAAATAAAGAAAAGGACCTATATGCAAGCAACACCTAGAATTAGGGTTTGATCTAACAGAATTCCACGAGTTTTGCTGTTTATCTATTTCTGCAGGGGGTTATCAGGAAATACGGAAGAAAGGCCCACATGTCGAATTAATGACGGGATATTAACCGAACACGTAATTATCTTACATCTAGAAGATTCTAGAAGCCACGGGAACGAACGGGAGCCGTAACGGGGCCAGACACAGGGCGCCCGCCCTGTGCCCTAGGGCGCCCGCCCTGCCCCCGGGACCAATCAGGTCGAGTCTCGCGGATTATGCTCCACCGCCTTTGAGGATCAAGGAAAACCGTAGGATGAAGGTCGGTTTGATCCAACGGTCCAGATTCATCCAAAAGGGCTATATAAGCAAGGCCCCTGACCCCTGGTGGAGAAGACCCCAATTCATTATTCAGTTGCATATCTCTAGTTAGGGTTTAGAGAGAGAGGTTCCCTCTAGGGTTCCCACCTCTTAGGGCTTAGCATCCAATGTGAAAGTAGAATTAGTTCTACTAGATTGAGAGAGATAGAGTGGAGGTGTAGATCGGAGGAAGCCGGCCTGTCGGTGTCTACTCCGAGGTTGTACCTGCGGGATCAAGTTCTCCTAACCCGAGGCTTGTTCTCAGGATTCTTCAGTATTTCGACTTCTAAATTCTAGTAAGTTCTTTGTTTTATTGTTCTTTGGTTTATGAGTTTACTTTGATCTCTTCGCGTAGAGTTTAGAGTAATCATCTCTAGTGTAAACGTGGTGTTTAAGCTAGGATACTCATAGATATCCCCTCGTCTAGCCGGACCGTGGTAGTAGCGAGGAACGTGACAATTCCGAGTTACCTTTGTATTCCATATCCCGTTAGCAGGATCGATAGGGTTTATAGGTGCGGGTTGAACATCCTTTGTGGTGTCTAGATTCCGTAAACCTCCCCAATAGAACAGTAGATCATCCTTACCAAGGTTAGAAGAAGAGTGCGGTTGTAGTCTTCTCTATACATCACTCACATCGAATCATAGTGGTTGTAGCCTAAAGGTTAGTAGTAATAGATTTGGTTAGTCAGATGCACTCTTTCTCCTAAAGGTAAAAATATAAATACGATACCCAGGATAACATCTCGGGTGAAGTGCTCACCGATATCCGTGTGCTTGCGGATCCTATTTCCTAATTGCGTTACCAAATATCAACAAGTGGGCCTCGTGCGAGTCGGAACGCAGTCGAGGGTGCCCGGTGTGGCCACGCGGATGCGGACCGAGCTCGGTGTATCCGTGTAGGCGGAGTTTTGGTATGACTTTTTAGAGGGTTTCAGGGCGCAGATTCCTCAGGAGTTTGCTCATTTTAATCGTCAGTTTTGGGTACCCCTAATTCAGGTACCCGACACATGCCTTTCATTTAGCTGGTCGGTCCCGGGTGTCTAACCGCGAAGCCGAGTAGCTCGGCTCAGGCCGGAAGCTTGTCTGTTTGAGTGCACCTCAGAGGGGAGTCATTGCAAATTGCTAGTGTCCAAGGGCAGGTACCTGGAGGTCCTGATCATCCTAGTGGCATGATATCCCTGAGAGTGCGGCGCTGATCGGGCCCACAATTTCTAAGTTGTACCAAAGGTGATCAACGGCTGCCTTTAGCGGGGTTTGCCAGGTGAGTGTTGGGAATATTTCCTCAGCTGAGTTGTAATTCGATTTGAATCACCGTCTCTCCAGGTTAGTGAGAACTGGACGGGAGTATCTCCATAGTAGATACACTAAATAATGGAAGGTTCAGGAATGATGATGTTGATGATGGCTTTATTATACCTGCTATGGTTATTATTGTTTGCCCTTAATCAAGTGGTTGCTATAGAATAGGTGCTAATCTAGATGACAGGTTAATGATGATTAACTTGATGCTAAGTATTAAATGAATACTTATGATACTTGAGCTTTTAATGCAAAATGTTGTGAAGCAAGCTCCACTTCATATCAGCCTTGCATACCCTTGGTGTCTTTTATTTCTAGTTTTTGTCGGCTAAGTCTAGCTGGGTACCTTCTTATACTCAAGGTTTATTTCCCACCTATTGCAGATGACCTTTTCTATCATGGTTGCTGCAAGTACTACCTTCTCCCTGTCGGGGACAAAGACTAGGCCGTTGGGCGCGGTCTCTGCTAAAGTTCTCATCTGATATGCTTTTGGGGGATGTGACTATGAACTGGCAATGTATTTGAACTACTGAAGTTATGTTTTAAACTATATTGCTTCCGCTACCCAAACTTGATTTGTAATATTTTGAACTCCGATGGTTGTAAGTTGTAAGATACTTGTGAACTATTGTAACAGACGAGATGTTGTGTTGAATCATGTACGATCTTGGCTTGTTGTAAGTTGTTGGAAATCCTTCATGATTTCATGGACTACCGGGGTTATGGGAGCATAAGTATAGGGATTTGATCACTCTGGTGATTGTTTTTATACTTACAGTCTTATAATTTGGTCAGTTCTATCACAGTGTTGATCACTGGCGAAGACGCCAACTAGGACCGACTCTCAGCCAGACACCATCTTTGCTAGCTCGTCAGCTACCTCATTGAGCCGTCGGGGGATGTGGTTGAGCACGAGGCCGTCGAACTTGTCCTCCAACTTGTGGACTTCTTGGTAGTACGCAACCATCTTGGGGTTGTGGCAGCTTGACTTCTTCATGACTTAGTCGATGACAAGTTGCGAGTCGCCCCTGATGTTGAGCCATCGGATCCCCAACTCGATGGCGATGCACAATCCGTTGATGAGCGCCTCATACTTAGCCACATTGTTAGAGGCCGGGAAATGAAGGCGAACCATGTACTTCATGCGCACTCTATGGGGGAGACGAAGACTAGTCCCACACCAACTCCTTTCTTCATTAGTGACTTGTCAAAGTGCATCGTCTAGTACTCCACATCGATGGGTGCCGATGACATTTGGATCTCAGTCCATTCTGCGATGAAATCGGCTAGTACCTAGGACTTGATGGCATTCCATGGGGCGTACGTAATGCCCTCACCCATTAGCTCGAGCGCCCACTTCGCGATCCTCCCTGTTGTGTCCCGGCTCTAGATGACCTCGCCAAGGGGGAATGATGACACGACCATCACCGGATGCGACCCGAAGTAGTGGTGTAGCTTCCTCTTAGTGATGAGGACGGCGTATAGGAGCTTCTGGATCTGAGGGTAGCGAGTCTTGGTGTCAGACAAGACCTCGCTAATGAAGTAAATGGGGCGCTACACTTTGAGTGCGTGCCCCTCCTCCTCCCACTCCACCACTAGGGCGACGCTAACCACCTATGTGGTGGCCACGATGTAGAGTAGGAGCGGTTCCTTCTTGGCTGGTGGGGTCAAGATTGGGGCTTTCGTCAGGAGGTCCTTGAGCTTGTCGAGTGCTTCTTGAGCCTCGGCTATCCACATGAACCGATCAGTCTTCTTCCGAAGCTGGTAAAGGAGGAGGCCTCGTTCGTTGAGGCGTGAGATAAAGCGGCTGAGCGCCACGAGGCACCTAGTGATTCGCTATACCCCTTTATGTTCTGGATCAAGCCCATCTTCATGATGGTGGAGATCTTCTCTGGGTTGTCTTCGATGCCGCACTCGGAAACGATGAATCTGAGCAGCATACCCCTCGGGACCCTAAAAACGCATTTCTTGGGGTTCAGTTTGATGTTGTTCACCTAGAGCCTCTCAAAAGTTTTCTCCAGGTCAGCCACAAGCTGGTCGGCCTTTTTGGATTTGACTATGATGTCATCCATGCAATCCTCAATGGTTTCACCGATGAGCTTTCTGATACACTTGAGCATACACCGCTGGTATGTAGCTCCCATGTTTTTTAGTCCGAACGGCATCATGACATAATAGAATGATCCAAATGGGGTGATAAAGGAGGTCACAAGCTAGTTGGACTCCTTCATCACGATCTAATGGTACCCAGAGTACGCATCGAGGAAGCAGAGGGTTTCGCACCCTGAGGTCGAGTCGACTACTTGGTCGATACACGGCAAAGGAAATGGATCCTTTGGACATGCCTTATTGAGACTCGTATAGTCAACACACATTCTCCATTTCCCATTCTTTTTTCTTACAAGAACAAGATTGGCTAACCACTCAGGGTGATACACTTCCTTGATGAATCTGACCGCCAAAAGCTTCGCAATCTTCTCACAGATGGCCCTGCGCTTCTCCTCATCGAAGCGACGCAGGCACTGTTTCACCGGCTTGGAGCCTGGCTTGATCTTCAAGGTGTGCTCGGTGACTTCTCTTGGAATTCCTAGCATGTCTGAGGGTTTCCACATGAAGATTCTCTATTCGTGCAGAGGAAGTCGATGAGCACGCTTTCCTATTTGGGGGAGAGTGAGGTGCAGATGAGCACCACCTTACCCTCGGAGCTGCTGGGGTCTATGAGGACTTCCTTGGTGCCCTCTGTGGGCTTGAAGGACCCGATCAACCGCTTGGAGTCAGGCGTTTCCTCGACAGTCCCCTCCTTGATGAGCGCAAGCTCCTCGGAGGTGACAGTCATCGTGACGAGGTCGCAGCACTCGACATCGCACTTGTAAGCGCGCTAGAAGGAAGTGCCCATGGTGATGACCCCATGTGGGCCTGGCATCTTGAGCTTGAGGTAGGTGTAGATGGGGATGGCCATAAACTTCACGTAGCACGGGCATCCCAGGATGGCATGGTAAGTTTCGTGTAATCCGACCACCTCAAAGGTAAGGGTCTGCATCCTAAAGTTAGACGGATCCCCAAAGGTGATGGGCAGGTTGATCTGCCTGAGAGGCTTGGACTACTTCCCTAGCACGATGCCATGGAAAGGCGCCTCGGTTGGTCGGATGAGTGACCGATCGACGCAGATGGTGTCGAGCGTCTCGACGTACATGATGTTGAGGCCACTGCCTCCATCCATCAGCACCTTGGTGAGCCGCTTCATGCCAACGATCGGGTCAACCATGAGCGGATACCTGCCTAGATGCGGGATGCTCTTTAGGTGGTCAGATCAGTCAAAGGTGATGGGGGATCTTGACCATCGGAGGAAGGCGGGCGTGGCTGGCTTGGCCACATAGACCTCGCGGCGTGTGAGCTTTTGGTGGTTCTTGGAGTCATAAGCTGCTGCTCCACTGAAGATCATGAGGCAGCCCATCGTCTCTAGAAAGGCACCCTCCCTCTCCTCGGTATTGTCCTTCGGGGGGTCAAGCTTCTTCCTCTGATCCCCCCTCTTGGAGCCCCTAGACAGGAACCACTTCATGAGGGAGCAGTCCTTGTACAGGCGCTTGACGGGGTAGGCGTGGTTCAGGCATGGCCCTTCAAGCAACTTCTTGAAGTGGTTAGGGGTGCCCTCGGCAGGCGCCTTCTTGCCCTTTCGCTCGGCAGCAGCTATGAGCAAGGCCTTGTGCCGCTGCTTGTTCCTCTTTTCTTGCCTGAGCGATCGGAGGTGCCTTCGCTGATGCCCTCATCCTACTTGGCCTTGCCTCGGGAATGGTCAAAGATCACCCTGATTGCCTCCTCACTTGAGGTGTGGCTGGTGGCGATGTCGAGGAGCTCCTTGGTGGTTCGTGGGCCCTTGCGTGGTCCTAGACAAGAATGCCCCAATGATGTCGGTGACATCGGGCAGCTCATTGCACTGCCTAGAGAAGCATTGGAGCTCAGGGGTTTCCGAGGCGTGTGTAAGTGCCCTAGAAGTTTCCCACAAAGATCTCTTTTAGGTCAACCCAACTTTGAATCTTGTTGGGCGAAAGGTGCTCCAGCCAGGTTCGGGCTGAGTCGGCTAGGAACAAGGGGAGGTTGCAGATAATGAAGGAGTCACTATCTGCGCACTAGCTTGACACGTGAGCCGGTAATCCTCGAGCCATAGTCCGGGGTTTGTTTCCCTAGAGTATTTTAGGATGTTCGTTAGCGGTCGATACCACGACGGGTAAGGCGCGTTGAGGATGCGTCGACCAAAAACCTAAGGACCCCGCGAAGTGGGGCTCGGGCTCTGGTCTTCGGCATTGTCATAGCGTCCACTGCAATAAGGGTGGTAGCCATGGACGGCCCCCTCCCTCGCATCCTCCCGCCAGCACCTGCGGCCGTTCAGGGTGTGTCACAGATAGGGCCAACACGCTCACGTATCGGGAATGCGATGCACTTCCTGTTGTCACGCGGTGGCTGGTGGACGGATACATCCTTGTTGTGTCACCCCGAGGGTGCGCGCCATCTCGCATTGAGCTCATGTTGCCGGGACATCAAGGTCTCCGCCTGCTGCACCGCCATGCGCTCGAGCAGCATGCGAATCTCGTGCTGGGCCCAGCGGTCTTCAGGTGTGTGGGCTTCGGCAGCCCTCGGAGTAAAGCTGTCGCTGCTGCTATGTTTTGGCTTGCCCAGGTGAAATGCAGAAGGCCGCTGTCATCCTCGGTGATCCTCTAGTTCATGTCGCGGGCCCTGACGCGCGCACGCCTGCCATCTCCGCGGCGAGCGATTTCGCGCTTGAGCTCTAAGTGCTCCTCTTCTAGCTAGAGTCACGCATCCTCATGCTCCAGCTATCATGCACTCAGCTACTCTAGCCGTGGGTTAGGTGGGGCCCTCCTATCTACCTCGACTTTGTTGTCGGGTCGGATGGAGGGGTAACTTCCCGCTCGCAGACATTGGTGACATGCCCCTTGTGGGTTTTTGCACGGTGGGGGCCCTCCACTATGAAGCACTCACATGAGGGATGATGGCTCCCCCTACTAGAGTCGGAGTCAGAGGTCTCCTCAGAATCTCGCACGAGGAGATCGTAGAAGGATTCTGTGACATAATCCGCCATCCCGACGAACTCATCGTTCATGGGAGGTGGATGCATGCGCTGCGCTGTGAGGTGACTGACCATCCCCGTAGCATTGTGCAAACCAAATGGGAACACTGTCTGGGCATTCTGGGTGAGGTATGCCAGGAAGAGCGGTTCTCCCTCGACAAGCTGCGTCATCACATTGGCGAAAGAAAAGGAAAGGTGATGTAAGTCTTCCTGAGACGGTTGAGGCCCTAGGAAGATGGTGAGCTAGCGTTCCAGCTGCTCGTAGTCGAAGTCGAGAAGCCGGTCACCCCGAGGGGTGTGGGCCTCTAGGGCATGCAGCTGTAGCTCCTCGAGGGCCTCGATGACGATGTTGAGGCTGGTGGAGCGAAGAGGTTGGATAGGGGCAGGAGCCCGCAACAGCTCTCCCTCCACGATGACAAAGAAGTCCAAACTCTCAAAACACACATGCACACCCTTCGTGGCTAGCCATCCGTGGCCTAATGAGGATGTCAAAATGCGCAAAAGGCCCCTACCTAGCGCACCAACTGTCGGTGTCACGGATCACCGATGAGTAAATTTGTAATTGCACATTTAGCTCGAATGGTGTGCTAATAGGACACAAGGATGTATACTGGTTCGGGCTGAATGTCCCTACGTCTAGTCGCTACTGTTGCTTGTGTTACTAGCACTGAATATTTGCAGTAGGGGTTACAAACAGGCGAGAGAAGGATAGGGTCCCAAATCTCTAGTGTGTGTGGGTGAGTGAGTGTGTTGCTTTCCAGTGGCGAAGTGTGCTTGAAAGACTTGAGTTTCGATGAGATGTCATGATGGGGAGCCTAGCCTTCCTTTTTATTGACCAAGGGAGAGGCCTGGGATACACGAGAGAAAAAGAAAGGAAGGAAAAGAAGAAAGAGAAAAACATGGGAGAAGAAGGCTCTGGGGCTATGCTTCTCTTCTCCCCTGTAGGCGGGCCCCATTAGGCTTGTAACGACTCCTCATCACGTCCCTACTATAGGTAGGCATCATCATCCGGTCATAGCGTTCCGCCCCATCACTGCGTGTGGTACGGTCAATAGTTCGACTTGATTGAGGCCGTACAAGAATTTGGTAGCACAGTGCCGGTCCGTCCGACACTATTGGTGATGTGTGTGCCCAAGTATGGCCTGTCCCGGCCACGGGTCATGTCGAGACATGTTTGCCCCTCCTTGGTGTCACAGGCATGGCCCTGGGTCCATATCCCATGCCCGTACTAGTTGGGGATAACATGGGCCCCCACGGGGGCGTGCGTTCTCGTCTGGCTCTTGCTCACCCACTTGGCCATTTGCATTGACATAGCAACCTTGTGAGCCCATCTCCATCATAGATTCATCATCTTTGTGAGATTGGGAGTGAATCCAAGTGCATTACTTGAGTGATTGCATCTAGAGGCACTTGGTGATTGTATTTCACTGCGGATTGCACTTGTCACTCTTTGTAGTTGCCGCCACCTAGATGGCTTGGTGCAGCGAGGACCGTCGAGCAGAGGAAGCTAATTGCCTCCAGCTCTAATCATGGTGATTGTGAGGGATTTTTGACCTTTTCCTGGCGGAGAACCAAAAGGTACTCTAGTAGATTGCTCGTGGCTTGTGTGATCCTCATCTTGTATTGGTTGTGCGGCACCCGATTGCAGGTTAGACATGTGATGCCTATTAGCGTGTGAACCTCTAAGTGAGTGAATCGCCACAATAGGGACTAGCTTGCTGGCAAGCAAGTGAACCTCAGTGAAAAATCATTGTGTCATCTTGTCACCGGGATTTCATTGGTATTCGTTGTGATTGATTGATCTTCGCTTGCCACGGCGGTATAAACATCACCTCTCCTCCTTGTATTTACATTTCCTAGTTTAGCTAAGCTCTTTAGTGTAATTAGTTTTGAGAGCTAGCTTGTTTCTTGTATAGTGGTTAGTGAGGCTCTTTAGTTAGTCTTTGAGAGCTCTCTAACTTAGTGGTAGTGACCTAGCATTGTGTGCTTAGAGACTATAGTGACTAGAATTATGGATAGGTGGCTTGTATTTTTAGTAGGCTAGTGCAACACTTGCTTTGCCTCATTGTTATCTAACCACCTTGCTAAGTGTTGTTGTAGAAATTTTTATAGGCTATTCACCTCCTCTAGCCATTAGGATCTTTCAAGTGGTATCAGAGCAGTGATCACCTTGATTTGAGGCTCAACAACCTTCGGTGTCAAAATGACTCAAATCAACAACATCAAGAAGCCACCCCAATTTGATGGCTCAAATTATCCTTATTGGAAGGCTAAGATGATAACATACATCAAGTCAATCACTAGAAAGGTTTGGAAGGTGGTAGAGACCAAGATTAAGGTTGCCAATGCGGAAGCTCCCACTGTGGCCGAAGAAGTATTGCTCTAAAACAATGATATTGCTCTTAGTGCCATTCATGATGCTTTGGATCAGAGAATATTTGAGCAAATCAAGAACATTAAGATGGCACATGAGGCTTGGAGGAAGTTGGAGGAGTCATTTGAGGCCACTCAAGCAGTGAAGGGTGCAAAGACATACATTCTCGAGGAGAAGTTTGCAAGCTTCAAGATAATAGAAGATAAGAGTGTGCCGAAGATGTTCCATAGGCTTCAAGTGCTTGCCAATGATCTTAAAGCACTTGGAGAAGAGGTGAAGGACAAGGACTTCTCTCATAAGTTCTTGAGATGCTTACCATCAAGATTTGGTGTGTTGGTCACCTTGCTAGTGAGGAGTGGTTTGGACACCATGACACCAAACCAAGTGTTAGGAGATGTGATGACCGATGACATATATAGAGCTGATGATGAAAAGGAAGAAAAGAAGGAGAAGAAAGACGAGAAGAAGGATGAGAAGAACAAGAGTATGGCATTCAAAGCCACATCATCCAAGGACAAGGCAAAGCAAGAATCATCAAGTGAAGATGAAGATTTGAGCTTTGATGAGATGGATGATGAGAAGATGACTCTCTTTGTGAAGAGATTTGGTAAGTTCATGTGAAGAAGGGCTACCGTGCTAGAAGAAAGAAGTCTTCATCCAAGAATAAGAAAGAGTCAAGAAGGTGCTTCAAGTGTGGAAGCAAGGATCATCTTGTTACTCAATGCCCATACAATAGCGATAATGATGATGATGACAAGAAAAGCAAGAAGGATAAGAATGAGAAGAAGGACAAGATGACCTTTAAGAAAAAGAAGAAGGGTGGTTCATATGTGGTCATTTGAGATAGTAATGCTTCCTCAAGTGATGATGATGATAGTGATGATGACAAGACCACCAAGAAGAAGGTTTTTGCAAGCATTGCCATACATGAGAAGCCTTCTCTCTTTAACACTCCATCATGCTTCATGGCTAAGACCACTATGGTACAAACTTGTGATGATGCATGTGATGATGAGAAACATGATAAAAGTGAAAGTGAAAGTGACGATGATGACGAACCAACTAAAGATGAACTACTTGACATGTTAGATGATGCTAAGGAACATTTTGACATTAAGAGAAGGGAATACAAAGACTTACATAAGGAACTAAAAGCCCTGAAGCAAGCCTTTGATAAGCTTAATGCATCTCATGAGAGGCTAGAGGAAGACCATGAGAAGCTTGGCAAGGCTCATAAGAAGCTTGAGAAAGCTCATTCCTCTCTACTTAATGAGCAAAATAAGAGATAGCATGTTGTAACATGTGATACAATTTATAAATCATTCTATAAGCCTATCATTGTTGCTCCCACTAACCCTTCTTGTAGCACTTCCACTTCTAACTTATCTAGTAGGATGGTTTCACTTGTGATGCCTCACTAATGATTGAGAATGAGACCCTTAAAAAGGAGATAAATGAGCTCACTCGCGCCTTAGGCAAAGCCTATGGTGGTGAGGACCGCTTGCTTATGTGCTTGGATAGCCAAAGAGCTTCTCTCTACAAAGAGGGATTGAGCTATGCCCCCAAGAAAGGAAAGGTGGCATTTGCTCCTCACAAGACTAGTTTTGTGAAGAACAATGGTTGGTTTTGCACTAGTTGCAAGCAAGTTAGCCACATAGAGCCAAAATACATGGACAAGAAATCACAAGTTAATATATCCTTAATCAAACTTGATTCTTTCAATGTGCTTACTAAGGGTACCAATGGTGTTCATGCTAAGTTTATTGGTGCACCATGGATGGGCTCAAAGAAAAAAACCATTTGGGTACTAAAGAGCTTAGTAACTAACCTTCAAGGACCCAATCAAGTTTGGGTACCTAAAAAGAATTATAAAGCCGGAGGAAGGCATTGGGTTCTTGATAGTGGATGCACTAAAACATGACTGGTGGTGCAAGAATGTTCAACTCAATCAACACCAATGATAGCAATGGTTATGATAGTATCATATTTGGTGACAATGGCAAAGGCAAGGTCAAAGGGCTTGGTAAGATTCTAATATCCAATGACTTGAGCATATCCAATGTGTTGCTAGTTGAGAGCTTGAACTTCAATTTGCTATTTGTGGCTCAATTGTGTGATCTTGGATTTAAGTGCATATTTAGAGTAGATGATGTAGAGGTCATAAGTGTAGATGGCTCTAACTTAATCTTCAAAGGCTTTAGATATGAGAATCTATACTTAGTTGATTTCAATGCTAGTGATACTAAATTGTTAATATGTTTGTTCACTAAGTCTAGCATGGGTTGATTGTGGCATAGAAGGCTTGGTCATGTTGAAATGAAACAATTGAACAAATTGATTAAGCATGATTTAGTTAGAGGCTTGAAAGATGTTATATTTGAGAAGGACGAGTTATGTAGTGCATGTCAAGCCGGTAAACAAGTTGGAAACACCCATCCTAAGAAGAGCATGATGAGTACATCTAAGGCATTTGAGTCATTACATATGGACTTGTTTGGGCCAACACAATACACTAGCATCGGTGGAAACAAATATGACTTTGTGATAGTGGATGACTTTACTAGATACACTTACGCATTCTTTCTAGTGGACAAGAGTGATGTTTTTGGTCATTTGTCAAGGACATACACAATGAGTTTAAAACAACCATCAAGAGAGTTAGAAGTGACAATGGTAGTGAGTTCAAGAACACTAGAATTGATGAGTTGTGTGATGAATTTAGAATTAGACATCAATTCTCGACCAAGTTGAAAGCCCTAGTTTGGTTTTGGCTAATTGATGAAACCTATTTGGACTAATCCTTGCATCTAAGTGTGTGACTAGATAGGATGGTCCAATCTAAGTGAAGGAGCTAGGTGGCACTCATGGATGGAGATGGCCACATGAAATGATGATCATGATGGTGGTGTGAACACATGTGATGATCAAGCTCCATACTTTGAAAAAGAAGAAAGAGAAAAAACAAAATGGGCTCAAGGCAAAGGTGATATCCATATGACAATTTTGTTTTGGTGGTCAAGACACCCAGTGGGTGTGATCACATTTAGGATAGATGGTCATACTATTAAGAGGGAAGCTCTTATCAGACAACTCAATCATCTAGTACCACTAGGTGTTGGAATACATGCATATGCATTTAGGCCTAGTGCACATTCGGTGAGAAGTGATTAACCTTTCAAAAATAATTGTGAAAATGTTAACACACTTGCACGTGATGGTGAAATACTTGGAGTGTTAGCACATTTGCAAAGGTGGCGAAAAAGGTGAAGAAAAGGAGATGTTGCCAGGCTTGGGGTGCTGCCACAGGGGCACCGCCACCCCTTGTCTGGTGCACCACCATCTCTGTGATGATGACTAGCTGGGAGGTCGAGAGCAGCAAGTTGCCCTGAGAGGCACCGCCACTGTGTTTGATAGCACCGCCACTGGTAGGGTGGTGTCCACCTAGATGTGGCAGAGAAGAGCTAGAGCTAACGTTGACAGTGAAAGGGGCAGTGTACACCGCCATTGACAGGACGGTGCACTGCCTGGTCACCACCACTGGTGGGGCGGTGCCACCACCATAAAAATCCAGAGAGCACGGGAAAGGCTATTGGTCACTGCCACCCTAGGGGCAGTGCCACCGCCACCCTATCCGGTGCCCTAGTCGTTGGATGATCATTGGAGGGGCACGGCCTCCCCATGTCCGGTGCCCTCATAGAAAGCTGCTCCAAAGGGGTAACGGCTCTATTTGCTTGTGGGCTTATAAATAGAGGTGGTGGCTGGCCTTGGCCACTCTCTTGGCACTTCTAACAGCTGCATACACCCTTTGAGAGCTGACCACACCACTCCACTCACTTGCACACTTGATTTCATCATCTTGAGTGAGATTGGAGAGCCTCTAGTGCATTGCTTAGTGTTCTAGCATCTTGTGGCACTAGTTGGGTGATTTGGGCTGGTGGACTTCTTGTTATTCTTGGTGTTTGCCGACACCTAAATGGCCTAGTGATTGGTGGATCATTGAGCGGCTATTGGTGACTATTGCCGGCTTCGATCGTCGACACTGTGAGGGGTTCTTGTGCCTTTCCTGTGGGAGATCACGAAACACAACTTCAGTGGATTGCGCGTGGCTTGTGTGATCCTCATCTTATGTTGGTTGTGCGGTACCCTATTGAGGGTTTGGCATGTGATACCAATTAGCGCGTGAACCTCCAAGTGAGTGAATCGCCACTACGAGGACTAGCTTGCCGGCAAGCAAGTGAACATTGGTAAAAATTATTGTGTCATCTTTGTCTGAGGATTTCATTGGTTATCTTATGATTGATTGATTGGCTTCATCATCTTTTGATTGGCTCATACCTCTACATGTTGGTATAATCATCGCCATCCTCTCTTGTATTACATTCCTACTGTGTAAGCTAATCTCTTTAGTGTAATTAGTTTTGAGAGCTAGCTTTCGTCAAGTCTAGTGGTTAGTGAGGCTCTTTAGTTAGCCTTTGAGAGCTCACTAACTTAGTGTAGTGACTTAGCTAATTGTGTGCTTAGGGATCTTAGTCACTAGAATTGTGGTAGGTGGCTTGCTCTTTTAGTAGGCTAGCGCAACATTTAATTGTCTAACATATTTGCTAAGCGTTGTTGTAGAAATTTTTAATAGGCTATTCACCCCCTCTAGCCATTAGGACCTTTCACAAGTACACTCCACAATCAAATGGCCTTGTTGAGAGGAAGAATAGAACACTTATTGACATGGCAAGATCAATATTGAGTTAGTACAATGTGAGTCAATCCTTTTAGACCGAAGCAATCAACACGGTTTGCTACTATAGCAACTGCCTATATTGTCACCCATTGAAAGAGAAGACACCATATGAGCTCTTGAATGGTAAAAAGCCCAACATTGCATACTTTCGGGTCTTTGGTTGCAAATGCTACATATTGAAGAAAGGCACAAGATTGAGCAAGTTTGACAAGAAGTGTGATGAAGGGTTCTTGCTTGAATACTCAACCACTAGCAAAGCATATAGAGTTTGGAATTTGGCAAGTGGTACTCTTGAGGTACATGATGTTGAATTTGATGAAACCAAGGGTTCCCAAGATGAAGATGGGAACTTGGAAGATGTTAGAGGCATTCGACTTTCAAATGTCATGAAGAACATGGATGTTGGTGACTTGAGGCCAAGACAAGTGATAGATAAAGAAGATGATCAAGTGCAAGTGCTCTCTAACTCAAATATACAAGTTGGCACTAATCAAGTAAGTACAAGTGGCTCTCATGATCAATCTCAAGCTAGTTCATCATCTCAAATGCAAAATTAACAAGTGGCTAGTACATCATCTCAATTAAGTACAAGCAATGCTTCAATACTCCAACCAACCAATATTGCAAGGGATATTCCATTGGACATTGTAATTGGAGATATTTCTAGAGGTGTACAAACAAGATCAAGATTAGCTTTATTTTGTGAGCATTTGTCATTTGTATCATCCATTGAACCAAAGAAATCATTAAAGGATGTTGATTGGGTAAATACAATGCATGAAGAATTGAACAACTTCACAAGAAATCAAGTATGGGAACTAGTTGAGAGACCAAAGGGACACAATGTGATTGGAACCAAATGGGTCTATAGAAACAAGCAAGATCAAGATGGGATAGTAGTAAGGAACAAAGCAAGATTGGTAGCACGAAGGTCTTGACTTTAGAGAAACATATGCCCCGGTTGCTAGATTGTAAGCAATTAGAATCTTGCTAACATATGCTTGTGCCCACAATATCAAGCTCTATCAAATGGATGTCAAGAGTGTATTTCTAAATGGCTATATTAATGAAGAAGTCTGTGTTGAGCAACTTCCTAGTTTTGAAGATGACAAGAAGCACAACCATGTGTATAAGTTGAAGAAGGCTTTGTATGGTTTGAAGCAAGCACTTAGAACATGGTATGAGAGATTGAGGGACTTTATACTCTCTAAGGGGTTCATGATAGGCAAGCTTGACACCACTCTTTTCACCAAGAAGATTGGCAAGGACTTGTTTGTGTTGCAAATCTATATTGATGGCATCATATTTGGATCAACTAATTAAGACTTTTGTGAAGAGTTTGGGAAGATGATGGCCAATGAGTCTGAGATGTCCATGATTAGAGAGTTGAGTTACTTCCCTGGAAATCAAATCAAGCAATTGAAGAATGGTACATTTGTGAGTCAAGGCAAGTACATCAAAGACATGCTAAAGAAGTTTGGTATGAATGAAACAAAGCTAATTAGTACACCAATGGAAACAAATGACAATTTGGATAGTGATCCAGGTGGCAACATGGTGGATCAAAAGTTGTATCGCTCTATGATTGGAAGCCTACTCTATGTGATCGCATCAAGGCTGGATGTTATGTTTAGTGTATGCATGTGTGCAAGATTTCAAGCCTCACTAAGAGAAAGCCATTTGAAGGCAATAAAGAGAATATTGAGGTACTTGAAGCATATACAAAATATTGGTTTGTGGTATCCCAAAGGAGCAAAGTTTGAGCTTGTTGGATATTCAGACTCCAACTATGCGGGACGTTGAAAGGAAGAGCACCTGAGGCGCATGTCAATTGTTGGGAAGATCGCTTGTTTCATAGTCATCAAAGAAGCAAAATAGTGTTGCATTATCGACTGCCGAAGCCGAATACATATCTACCAGTAGTTGTTGTGCACAAATACTTTGGGTGAAGGCCACCTTGAATGACTTTAGAATCAAGTTCAAGAAAGTTTCATTGCTATGTGACAATGAGAGTGCTATCAAGCTAACCAACAATCCAATTCAGCATGCAAGAATAAAGCACATTGATGTCCGTCACCATTTCATAAGAGATCATCAACAAAAAGGGGACATTTGCATTGAGAATGTGGGCACCGAAGATCAACTTGCCAACATATTCACCAAGCCACTTGATGAGAAGAGGTTTTGCAAGCTAAGGAATGAGATGAACATATTGGATTTCTCAAATATGTGTTGATGCACCCCCACGTATATGACATGCCTCTCCTTTGAGCAATCCAAGATAAAAGTTGAGTGGCATGCATACATTCTTTGCTAAGGATGTGTTTAGTGCATCTAGTCATTCCTCACATTTTATAGGCTCATTCATGAAAATTAAATGAATTTGATGCTTGTATGGTACCACTATTGCTTCTATGCTTGACTTGATCTAGTGGTAGATGTTTGTGGGCTTATGAACCTAGTGTTTGATATAGAAAATGAACTATAAGTGTTTAACTCAACATGGTACAAGATAACCCTTGAAATGAGGTATGAAGAAACTTGTCCTTGGATCAAACTGAGTTAAATATCTTTGGCAAGTGTTCTAGATTGGACCAAATTTGAGAAAATGATCCTCACCCCATTGATTAACATTGATAATCTTAACCTATCTAAAATTGAACCTTTGTGATCATTGATGACAAAGGGGGAGAAATTAGTGCACAAAGATAGTGAAAAGATGAAAAAGAGGAGAACTTTGACATAGGGAGAGAAATATGAAAGTAAGGGAATCAATTAAAATTTAAGCACACAGGTAGGGGGAGCAAGCTCATGAACTTGTATGAAGCATTTGAATGTGCATTTGAAAAGTTTTAATTCAATATACATGCTTGTGTGGTGTATGCTAGTTGTAGGCTTGAATGATGAAATAAAAAACTAGCATGCATAGGATGATAGTTAGATGTGACTTGCATTTGCTTTCAGAAGTAATACTAGAACCTTGCTTATAATGTTGATCTCACGAGGTATCTAGTGTTTGTGGTTTGCAAGTGATTGCAAGTGGTATCTAACTAACAACGGTACTAAGGATGGTATATTTGGTGCACTCTGATTGGTATCACGCTTCAAAGGTCCATCTCTTATACCTTAGCATCATTTGGTAGACATTCCTCTCCCACAACTCCAATCTATGCATATGTACAAGCTTCAATCAAACTCTTAGCACATATGTAGGGGGAGCTAATGCTACCAATTAGGGTTCATGAAACTTTTCCAAATCCTTTACACATGGTAAAAATGCTCAGGTAAGCAACATGAGTTCAAAATGATTTCAATTCATATCTTTGTGAAAGGGTTGTCATCAATTACCAAAAAGGGGGAGATTGAAAGCTCTTGTTTGGTTTTGGTGAATTGATAAAACCCTAAGTGTGAACCTATTTACTCTAGTGATTATGAGATAGGTAGCATATTCCAAGTGATGGAGCAAATGGTGAAGATCACGATGATGGTAGTGATAGCCATGGTGATGATCAAGTGCTCGGACTTGGAAAAGAAGAAAGAGAAAAACAAAAAGCTCAAGGCAAAGGTGAAACTTGATAGGAGCTTTTTGGTTTTGTGATCAAGACACTTAGTGAGTGTGATCACATTTAGGATAGATAGCCGTACTATTAAGAGGGGTGAAACTTGTATCGAAATGTGGTTATATTAAAGTGCCACTGGATGTTCAAACTCATTGCATATGTATTTATATTCTAGTGAGTGCTAACACCCTTGAAAATGTTTTTGAAAACATGTTAACACACGTGCACAAGGTGAAACACTTGGTGGTTAGCACTTTTGAGCAAGGGTGGAGAAGCTGGTGAAGAAGAGGTGCTGTTTTGCACTTACCGGACGCTGGGCATGTAGTGACCGGACTCGGCGCTTGGAGCGTTCGGTCATTTATAGTGAAGATGGTGTGCTCGGGCTTGTCTGGCTCGAGATCGGATGTTGCACAGTGCTTGTGACCGGATGCGCAGGTCCTGCTTTCGGTCACAGGTGACGCACGCTGACGTCAGTCGTGAAACTTGGCACGCAGAGGAAAACATAGGATCGGACGCTGGTCTACATCCGGTCAAGGTGGATTTGACACGTCCGATCGTGGTTTAGGCGCTCTAGAACCTCTCTGGACGAGACCTGATGTGCGGTGGCTCAGCGTCAGGTGAAGTGGAGCGACACATCCGGTCAGTGCTTGGCCTTGGTGCACACGCGGGCGTACTGTGCACCGGCGCGTCCAGTCCTGTTGATTGTCGCGTCCGATCATCACTTAAGCGCAGGTGCTGGCGTAGTCGACTATTGGGGATTGACAGGCGTAGTTCAAAGCAAGGGATACATGGCTGTCATTCGGCAACCAGACGCTGGTGAGCGTGCATCCGGTCACCCTGATTCCACTACTGACAGAGAGCCAACGGCTCTGTTCGTTTGGGGGCTCTATAAAAGGCATGTGGTCGGCTCTTGCTCACCCCCTTGGCCATTTGCATTGACATAGCAACCTTGTGAGCTTAGTCAAAGCCCTCCTACTCATCTCCATCATAGATTCATCATCTTTGTGAGATTGGGAGTGAATCTAAGTGCATTGTTTGAGTGATTGCATCTAGAGGCACTTGGTGATTGTATTTCATTGTGGATTTCGCTTGTTACTCTTGGTGATTGCTGCCACCTAGACGGCTTGGTGCAGCGAGGATCATCGAGTGGAGGAAGGTGATTGTCTCCGGCTCTGATCGTGGTGATTGTGAGGGATTCTTGACCTTTCCCCGGTGGAGAGCCAAAAGGTACTCTAGTGGATTACTCGTGGCTTGTGTGATCCTCATCTTATATTGGTTGTGCGACACCCGATTGCGGGTTAGGCGTGTGATGCCTATTAGCGCGTGAACCTCAGTAAATCGCCATAACGGGGACTAACTTGCCGGCAAGCAAGTGAACCTCGATGAAAAATCATTGTGTCATCTTGTCACCAGGATTTCATTGGTATGCATTGTGATTAATTGATCTTCACTTGACACGGCGGTATAAACATCACCTCTCCTCCTTGTATTTACATTTCCTAGTGTAGCTAAGCACTTTAGTGTAATTAGTTTTGAGAACTAGCTTGTGTCTTGTCTAGTGGTTAGTGAGGCTCTTTAGTTAGTCTTTGAGAGCTCACTTAGTGGTAGTGACCTAGCATTGTGTGCTTAGAGACTATAGTGACTAGAATTGTGGATAGGTGGCTTGCATTTTTAGTAGGCTAGCACAACACTTGCTTCAACTCATTGTTATCTAACCTCCATGCTTAGTGTTGTTGTAGAAATTTTTATAGGCTATTCACCCCCTCTAGCCATTAGGACCTTTCACACAGTGCGCAGCAGCGGGAGCGCGTGGCGCACAACAAGCTGGAGTAGGGCCACGGTGCGCAGCGAACTAGAGCGGGCACGACAGGGGATGGAGCACGGCGCGACGACGGAGGGGGCGCGACGTGGGATGAGAGCACGATGCTGGATGGGGAGCCACACGACGCGAGATGGAGTACATGGCAGGGAAGACGAATGGGCAAGCACATGAGTGGAACATAATATTGGGAGAAAGATGGGAAGACACAGAGAGGAAGCAGGCCTGTTTGGGCCGGTAGCGCGTAGGCCCAAGGAGGCATCCGAAGAGACAGGGTTGGACGAACGACTAGACCCCAACATTATCGTTTGTCAAAATTGTAGTCTTTTTAGAGTTTTAGAACTCCACTCATAACCTCTTTTTTTAAATCATGGTTTTGTGTCTCTTTGGCTTATAAAACCACATTTTTGTGATACTACAGTTTTTGAAAACTGCACCATCCAAACAGACCTAAATATGCGCAAACTCTAAAGCACGATGGGGCGTGGAAGTCTTCCCCAGCTCTAGATCCCGGTTGCAGGTTGGCCCAGCAGTGGGTGGTGGTGGGTGGGTAGGGCAGTGAAGGTGGCGAAGCACCGCCAGCCATGTTGGTAGAGGCAGCGGTTAGGATGAGGCAGGGTGGGGGAGTGAAAGGATCAAGATGCCCAAGAGGGGGGTGAATTGGGCTTTTCTAAAAAAATTAATTGCAAGAATTAAATCCTACAAGCCAAAATTCACCCCTAGTGCCTACTAGTGTTCCTTGTGATTCTACCAGAAAAAGTTTTGCACCCTAAGTTCCAATCCTAGTCTAGCATGGCAATTCTAGGAAAGTAAACCTTGCAACAAAAGTAATACGAGAAAGTAATTGCTTGAAAGTAAGGGTTAGGAACACGGCGATGTTTTCCCGAGGTATCGGAGAGTCGCCACTCCCCACTAGTCCTCGTTGGAGCACCCGCGCAAGGGTGTAGCTCCCCCTTAATTCGCACAAGGATCAAGTGCTCTCTACGTGCTGATTCTTTGACACTCCGTCACGGTGAATCGCCCAAAGCCGCTCACAAGATGAGTTGGGTCATCCACAAGCTCCGCCGGATGATCACCAAACTCCCAATCACCACCAAGCCATCTAGGTGATGGCGATCACCAAGAGTAACAAGCTAGAACTCTCACTTGACCATAACAAGCCTAATGAGAAGGTGGATGCACACTTGCTACTCCCTAGTCACTAATGAGGGATTTCAAACTTTGATTCTCAAAACACAACCCTCACTAGAGCTCTTGCACTTCCTTGCACTTCAAAGGTGTTTCTCAGCTGATCAAATGAGCAAGAGACCTCTAAAAGAGGTGGAGGGGATGTATTTATACACCCCACAGTCAATTCCAACCGTTACCTGCCAACTCAGCAAAATACGCACCGACCGGACGCGCCGGTCGACGTGACCGGACGCGCCGGTCGATGGCAATGGTCGAAATTGAAACCAGGAGCGCTGAGTGACCGGACGCACCGATCAGAGATGACCAGACGCGTCCGATCGTGCAAGGACCTTACTGTACTTTGACCGGACGCTCGGTCGAGTCCGATCAGTGATGACCGGACATGTCCGGTCAGCGAAGTACCTTACTAGAACGAGACCGGACGCACTATGGACGCGTCCGATCGTTTTCCAGTCATGTCTGATTAGTTTACTTACCCTCTGTGACACGTGTCAACACGATCAACGCGTTCGGTCCTCGTAAGGACCGCGTCCGGTCAACCAAGTTGAAACGCAGTGACTGTCAGCACTGACCGGACGCGTCCGGTCAAGACAGAGACCGCGTTCGGTCAAGGGTAAACAGCTCAAACGACTTCGAATAACGACGCAACTTGAACCGAGTTGCTTCCAACTAAACTTTGGGCTTCACCTGAGCTACCTAGTGCTAATTTTGACAAGTGTGCACCACACCTAAACAAAATACTCACTTAGGTCAAGCTACTCGCTCATGCCCCCCTTTATAGTACGGCCAAAGGAAAAAAGCGAAGATCCTAACGACTATTCCGAATGTAACTCAACACCTTGACATCCGAAACTAACCGTCTTTAATCTTGTCATTAATCCTTTGAAAACCAAAACGATTTCCATCAAGGGACATGAATACCATAGTGCCCAAAACAGTCGCCAATCCCATGACCTAACTTACCAAAGTTTCTGCAAAACACACGTTAGTCATGGTAATAATGCGTTGTCATCAATTGCCGAAACCAACTCTCGGAGCCTTGATGCTTTCAATCTCCCCCTTTTTGGTGATTGATGACAATACTTTGATTCAGAAGATTTAAGAGTTGAGGTTTTCGAGCATGCTTGGTTCACATAAGCAAAAAGGCAATAAGCACAAAGGGGTAGGAATTGCTTATGTGCTCCAAGCCAACAGGGTGTACTCATAAGATGAAACATGAAGGGTTAGTACACAAAAACATAGCTCATATGAAATCAGAGTAAGGCACGGAAGCACAACCTTATGAGCTAGAACCAATCAAGTGACATGACATATAATAGTAACAAGATAATCCACATATGACTCAAGTACCTCACAAGCACACATGTCACAAAATGCAATTGCGGGAATATAAACATGATGCATGAATGTAGCATGAATGTAGCACACAAAGAAAACAAAACCCCCTCTCTCAAAACTCCCCCTAAATCTACTCTCTCTCCCCCTTTGGCATCAAGCGCCAAAAAACTAAGGGTCCGACGGGAGAACAGAAGTAGTCATGTCGGGTGCCGAGGAGCATGGAGTGATCACGAACTGTGAAGCATCCTCCTCTGACTCTGAGCTGTCAGGCTGACCTTCTGAAGATACACGTGGAAGTGAAGCTGTCTGGGTCTGTAAAGTAGGAGCAAGAACTGATGAAGTAGTAGCAACAATAGCCGCAGTCTCTGTCACTTGAGCCTGAAGAGCACCAACTGTGGGGGGATCTGTTGAGGCAACTGACGAAGGCACTGTCTCTATAGTCCCAGTCTCTGTCACTGGAGGAGCCACTATCTCTGAAGCTGACATCCCTGAAGTAGTCACAACTGTGGTATGGGAGGGTGTCGGCTGACCAGTCAACTCGCTGTAAGAAGCACTCAAGTCAGTGGAGAAGGGAGTGCCTGTCAGAAGATGGGGTCTGGGCTGAACTGGTGGAGTGAACCCCATCTGAATGGGAGTGTAGCTCGGGGACTGAAAAGTGTGAGGGACCTGCTGTTGGGGGGAGGTAAACTAAAAGCTCGGTTGTCCCTAACTCTGAAGTTCGCTGGACTGTAACGCTGGAGTAAGGACAGACAGTGGTGGAGGAACCCCAACAGTGACAAGATGTCGCAGGAGCTCAAGATACTGCTGCTGAGTGGCTGCCTGCTGCCTCTGCATCTCAAACTGCTGCCTCTAAAACTCAAGCTGCTGCCTCTGGAACTCGTCCTGACGAGCCTGAATCTGAGCGAATGCAGCTGCTGTATCCTGAGCCTGTCGCTGCATCTGAACCTCCTGCCTCTCCTAGGACTGGGTCAGCCTCTCAAGGATAGCCACCATGGCTGGGTCTGAGTGAGAGGCTAAACCTGAACCACCAGCCTCATGGTCGTGAGACCGAGGAGAGCGGTACCGAGAAATAGGCTGATAGTCCTCATCTGTGCTGTCAGTGGCATCATCCTCGACTGGATCAGCTGGCTAAGCATTTAGATCTACAAGCTCGGCCTCTGCAAGACCCTCAACTGTCTCGTCCTGCTCAGCTGTGGTCTCTAGAACCTCTGCCCTCTGACGTTGTCCCAGTCTAGGTGCCTGCTCTCTAGTAATAGAAGCCCACAACTGTCGAATGTCATACTCAGGGAATGCAGTAGTGGTGTCTGAAATCTCAGCCCTAATCCCAGCAGGTAGGTCACACGCAGATCGAATAATGAAGCAAATCTAGTGTGCATAGGGTAACTGACGGTGACCCTTGAAACCCTCTGCCAAAGTGTCTTCCATCTCACAGAGCATCAGATCCCAAATGTCAAACGGTGTCTGAGAGATGAGGTGATGGACTACCCATAGCTGCATACGTGTCAAGCCCTCTCTGTATCCTAGCCTCGGAAGTAGAGTCCGTCTCACAATGGCATCCAGCACTCGAGCAAGGGGTGTCAAGCTAGCAGGTGTATGTCTAGACCCCTCGCCAAACGGCTCACGAAAGCAAGGTCTGATCAAATCTATAGGTGGCACAGAACCTCCGTGAGGACACCTCGGTGGTGAAGTCTGACCAAAGCACAACGGGTGGATCTTCGTCTCTGAAGCAGGGAGTCTGAGAATCTCCCGTACCCTGGTGCTGTACAACCTACGGTCACGGCCTCGGAATGCAAAGTGTATGAACTCATGAGCTAGGTCAATCCAAAGTGAGGAATAGAACTCTCTGACCCAAGTACCGCAGTAAGCTCCAGTCCATCCTAGAAAATCTGACAGGCCCGGTAAGAAAGAAAGGTGTAGCGGAGCTGCTCACCAACAATAGCAACTAAAGCCTCAAGTCGACAAACTCTCTGAGGTCTGAAAGCAATCCCACTATCAACATAAGCTCTGTAGAAATCCTCATGAAGAGGTGTGTAGAAGCCCTCTGAGGCTCGGGGGTCCCGTTGAGGTGGGAACCACCGACCAACCTCGACAAACCTGAGGGCCTGGACCTGTCGTGCTGTAGCTCCCCTCAGGTCAAAGTGCTCGACGACGCAGTGGAGTCTGTACGGTCTGCTCCTCTGTCTCCTCTGTCTCCTCTGTGGGCTGCTCTGTAGGCTAGTCCTTAGTCTCCTCAGTAGCCTCTGTACCGAGCTGTCAACCTTCAAGATGAAAGCGACGCTCACCAATGTGAATGCCACTACCTCTGCCACCTCTCTCTGCAAGATCTGCTGCATCAGCTACTGCCTGTGCTATCTCTGCCTCAGTGAGTGTCCTCTTTCTCTTCTTGGCGGCAATCTTCTTACGCTTGCCACGGGCAACCTCTGTCAACCTAGGAGGACTCTCGTCCCCGTCACTCGGTGCACCACCAGCATTCTTGCAATGAACCATGCTGACAAATCTGTGTGACTGAGAAACCCTGACAGTGAAAGATGATGAACTGTCTCTCGAGAGGCTTGGCCTCAATCTATATCCACAGGCTTGGCCTCGGATTCAAATCTGACCAAGAGAATCAGATGCCACACATAGAGCACCGACAAGACTCTCTACAAAGATAGAATAGATAGAGCTACTATTAAGCAATATATTTTAACTAATAGACGAGCGAAGTCCTTATGAGAGCAAGCATACGAGATAAGAAAAGAAAAGATCACGATATGCTACCTCAGATGAGTGAGACTCCGGTGAAAAGGTGAGGGACCTTGACGCGCGAGGGTTCCACGGAAACGACGGACGAGCGCTGGAGTGCTGAGACATGCAAAGGATGAATTAGAATACGATGGGATTTCATCGGCAATCCAAAAGAAAAACTCAAGATAACGCGAAACAACCTCACGGAGACGAAGTCGCGCGAAAGACCTTCGCCGGAGGACGGCGTGCGAGAGCTAGGGTTAGGGCGCAGCAACGGGCAGTGGAGGAGCACGGCTGCGGCGCGCGGTGAAGACGCGGCAAACGACGGTGACGCGCGGCCGAGGAGGAGAACAGCTGCGATGGTGCGGCGTGGCTAAGGAGGAGAACGGCTGCGGTGGCGCGGCACAGCTGCAGAGAAGAGTAGCTGCGACGACGAGCGGCGTGGTGCAGCTGCAGAGGGCGGCTGCGGCGCGGCACGGCACGGAGGAGAGCGCAGCAGCTGGCAGTGGAGGGCGGAGCAGGGGCAGTTCGGTGAGCACGGACGGCGGCGTGGCTAGGGCTAGGGTTGGATTCGACGGTGATGGCGGATGAAAAAGAAAACGGAAGGAAAAACGATGTACGGTTAAAAGAGGCTCAGATCCGCTTTTCACGGGGTGACCGGACGTGCCATTCGCCTGACTGGACGCGCTGCAGAGGCGTCCGGTCAAAGTCCGATCAGAGATCACCCGGGAACCCAACTCGCATGACCGGACACGGTGGTGGGGTCCAGGACCGGATGCAGTGGTCATAGAGTCGCGTCCGGTCCAGCGTCCGGTCAGAGGTCCTTGAGACTTGTCTTCGGTATGACCAGACGTGCTGGTGGTAGCCGGGACCGAACGCAGTGGTGAAGTAGCATCACGTCCGGTCCAGCGTCCGGTCGCTGTTATTCGCCTTTCTTCAATCCGATCTTCAATGCGACTTTTCCCAATCAAGTTCCAATTCAAAGAGACTCAAATAAACACCAATTGGAACCTGATATGAGTGACCTCTCTCAAACCCTCAAGTTTTTCAAAATATTTTGCCTTAGGCTAGTATTATTTTTAAGAAAATATGTGATAAACACCCGAGGAGCAACGTATGGCCATGCAATAGAGTTTATGAACCCTTGGGAGCGTCAAATTCTCTCTCTATTCATGGGCGAACATAGAGGTTGCTCAAAGCCAAACCAAAAAGAAACGACAAAGCAACAACCATGCATATGCAATGCAAAGTGAGAAGGTAAAGCTAGGTTGCTTGTCAAGTTTGATCCAAGGTTAGGCTTCTTCACTCCTCCAAAGGAGGGTTATCGTAACCGTGTTAGACAAGTCCTAGATGCATTGCGGAAATTTAAACATGACATATATTACAATGCAATGCAAGGGACAACACAAGCTCATTTTTTAAAGTTACTAGAATCAAGCACATTTAGTTCACTTCTCAACCTACAAAAGATAGCCTCATCCAAAGGTTTAGTGAAGATATTCGCTAATTGATTTTCACTTCTTACACCTTCTAGTGATATATCATTTTTAGCAACATGATCTCTTAGAAAGTGGTGGTGGATATCAATGTGCTTGGTGCGTGAGTGTTGTACCGGATTATTAGCAATTTTAACGGCACTTTCATTATCACATAAAAGTGGCACCTTATCAAGAACAACACCATAGTCTAGAAGAGTTTGCTTCATGTATAAGATTTGTGCACAACAAGCCCCGTGGCAATGTATTCCGCCTCGGCGGTGGACAAAGCCACACTATTTTGCTTTTTAGATGACCAAGATACTAAAGACCTCCCAAGCAAATGGCCCCCTCCGGATGTGCTTTTTCTATCAATTTTGCAACCGAAATAATCTGAGTCGGAATAGCCAACTAGTTGGAATCTAGCTCCTTTGGGATACCAAAGACCAATGCTTGGGGTGTGCTTAAGATATCTTAAGATTCTTTTTATGGCACTTAGGTGAGGTTCTTTAGGGCACGCTTGAAAGCGAGCACACATGCACACACTAAACATGATATTGGGCCTAGATGCGGTAAGGTACAACAAGCTACCAATCATAGAATGGTAGAGAGTTTGATCAATCGGTTTACCTCCCTCATCTAGGTCGAGATGTCCATTAGATGGCATTGGGGTCTTGATTGGCTTACAATCCTCCATCTTGAATCTCTTGAGAAGATCCTTGGTATACTTTCTTGAGAGATAAAAATCCCTTCTCTCATTTGCTTGACTTAAAAACCAAGGAAGAATGTAAGTTCACCAATCATAGACATCTCGAACTCCTTCGACATCAATTCACCAAATTCCTTGCAATAATCTTTATTTGTTGATCCAAAGATAATATCATCAACATAGACTTGACAAATGAAGATCTCCCCATTAAGCTTCTTGGTAAATAGTGTGGTGTTGACCTTCCTAATAGTGAAGCCCTTCTCAATGAGGAAGTCCCGGAGGCGCTCATACCACGCTCTAGGGGCTTGCTTGAGCCCATATAGCACCTTGGAAAACCTATAAACATGATTAGGATATCTAGGGTCTTCAAACCCGGGAGGTTGATCAATATAGACTAGTTCATTTATGAAGCCATTTAAAAATGCACTTTTCACATCCATTTGATATAGTTTCATTTCATGATGCGATGCATATGCAAGAAGGATACGAATGGCTTCTAGTCTTGCAACGAGTGCAAAGGTCTCTCCAAAATCAAGACCTTCAACTTGAGAGAACCCCTTTGCAACTAGTCTTGCCTTGTTCCTCACAACTACGCCTTGGTCATCTTGCTTGTTGCGGAACACCCACTTGGTTCCAATGACTCTTGCACCTTTTGGGTGCTCCTCAAGTGTCCAAACTTGATTGCGGGTGAAGTTGTTCAATTCTTCGTGCATTGCATTCACCCAATCTGGATCTTGAAGAGCTTCTTCTACATTCTTAGGTTCAAGACAAGAGACAAAAGAGTGATGTTCAACAAAAGAAGCAAGATTTTGAGATCGAGTCATTACACCCTTTGTAGGACTCCCTATGATGAGATCTTGTGGATGTGCTTGAAGTAGAGGTGAGTGTCTTCTTTCAACCACTTGAGGAGGGGGTTGGGGAGCATCAACATCTTGAGCTTGTGCCTCGGCTTGTTCATGAGAGACATGAGTATCTTCATTTTCAACTCTCTCATTTTTGCCATCATCTTGAGGCACATATGATGAAGATGGTGGATTGACAATTTGTACATCGTCTTCATCATCTTTAGGCTTGATGTCTCCCACCGGCATGTTCTTCATTGCCTCCCTCAATGGTTCATCACCTACATCATCACAATTCTCAATTGCTCCTTGGGAGCCGTTAGATTCATCAAATTCCACATCATATGTTTCTTCAACCAAACCAGTGGCATGGTTAAATACTCTATATGCTTTGGACTTTGATGAGTAACCAACAAGAAAACCAATATCACAACGTCTTTGAAACTTCCCTAGGTGTTGACGCTTCTTGTAGATGTAGCATTTGCAACCAAACACCCAAAAGAATGAGACGTCCGACTTCTTCCCATTTAGCAACTCATAGGGGGTCTTGCCAAGAAACTTTTGTAGGAAGAGGCGATTTGAAGCATAGCATGCGGTGTTGATTGCCTCAGCCCACAAATTTTCCGGTGTGTTGTACTCATCTAGCATTGTTCTTGCAAGGGTAATCAATGTCCGGTTCTTTCTCTCAACTACACCATTTTGTTGAGGAGTGTAGGTTGATGAAACTTCATGCTTGATTCCAATCTCATCACAATAAGCATCAATGTTTGTGTTGTCAAACTCTTTGCCGTTGTCACTTCTAATCTTCTTTATCTTGACTTCAAATTCATTTTGAGCTCTCTTTGCAAACTTCTTGAAGCAATTGGCCACTTCGGATTTGTCATGAAGAAAGAAAGTCCAAGTGTATCTTGAGTAGTCATCCACAATCACAAGACAATAAAGATTTCCACCCAAGCTCTTGTAAGTTGTAGGAACAAACAAATCCATGTGTAGAAGCTCTAACACTCTTGATGTTGACATGTAAGCTTTTGTTGGATGAGTATTTGCAACTTGTTTGCCGCCTTAACATGCACTACAAGGTTTGTCCTTCTCAAACTTGACATCCTTCAAACCTCTCACTAATTCTTTCTTCAATAACTTATTGAGAGTATTCATTCCAACATGAGCAAGCCTCCTATGCTAAAGCCACCCAAGTGAAGTTTTGGTGAACAAGCATGTCATCAAGTTTGCATCTTCGGAGGTAAAATCAACAAGATAGAGATTGTTGTATCTAAAGCCTTTGAAAATCATTTGCTTGTCATCTATCTTTGAGACTACCACTTCATTTTGTGTGAATATGCATTGATAGCCAAGGTCACAAAGTTTCCCAACGGATAATAGATTGAAACTCAAGGAAGCAACATAGAGCACATTTGAGAGAGAATGATTATTTGATATTGCAATCTTGCCTATACCCTTGACTTTGCTCTTTGAATTATCCCCAAATGTGATCTTCTCTTGACATTCCCCATTCTCTTCAAGTGAGGTGAACATACGAGGGTCATCGGTCATATGTTGAGTGCAACCACTATCAATAACCCAATGAGATCCATCGATCTTGTAGTTCACCTACACACAAGAGATCAAGCTTTTTGTTTAGGGACCCAAACTTGAGAGGGACCCTTGACTTTCTCAACTAGTGACTTGGCAACCCAAATTTTCTTAGGCCTATTCTTGTTTGGGGGACCCAAGAACATGACTTTCATCTTTCCACTAGAATCTTTTCTAAGCATGTAGTGAGCATTGAAAGCAAAGGGTCTAGCATGCTTGGGCAAGGGTTGTGGTGGTGGAGTTTTGCACTCATGAGCAAAATGGCCCTCTTGTCCATACTCAACACATCTCTTTGGCTTGGGCTTTGACTTGCTTTGTTGTTGTTGAGCTTTAGCCTTCTTCTCTTGATTTGCTAAGTAACCAATGCCACTTCTATCCATCTTCATGACGGTGTTCATGAGTAGCTGACTTTGCAAATATTGGCCTCTTGTGAACTTGCTTAGACCGGTCTTGAGATGCTCTTTCTCTTGCTTGAGCTTTTTGTTCTCTTCAATAAGTGACTCATTTGATGTTTGCTTTTCAAGAGCCATCAACCCTTTTAGCTTCTTGTTCTCATTTCTAAGCATCTCATTTTCACTCTTGAGCTTGATATAATCATCATGATTGTCAGACTCAACCACTTTCTTGCCTTTGCCACTAGAGCCTTGCTCAATGCTCTCAATAATCAAGTCATCACATGATGTAGCTATATCAATCTTAACAACTTGGTTAGTAGCATCATGTGTCTCAAGAGAAAGCTCATTAGCAACAACAAGACTATCATAATTGATTTTCAATGTAGTGTATTTGTCTTTTAGCAAGTTGTGCCTAGTGTTGAGCTCATCATGCTTCTTCTCAAGTTTATCATGTTCATCTTTAAGCTCTTTGTTAGAAGTCTTGAGCTCCTTGAGAGTAGAAGACATAATTTCATTTTAATCTTTAAGCTGATCACTAGACTTTTGTGCAATTTCAAGCTTTGATGAGAGTGATTCATTTTCATTTTGAAGCTCATCATTTTCATTTCTAGTTCTTCTTATGACTTTTGAGTATTTGTTTAGCAATTTTACAAGTTCATCATAAGAAGGTGCATCATATTCATCATCACTATCACTATCATCATTATTACTCTCATGGTTTTGTACCTTTCGTTCACCCTTGGCCATAAGGCATAGGTGAGTAGTGGATGATGACGGTGAAGATGGCGGTGAAGATGGTGATGAAGATGTCGGTGAAGATGATGATGGCCCAATCACAAATGCGGCGACCTTTTCTTTCTCGTCGTCGCTTTCATCACCGGAGGACTCACATGATGACTCAATGTCGGTGAGCCAATCACCAACAATGTACGCTCTGTCTCCCTTCTTCTTGTGAAACTCTTTCTTCTTACCATCCTTCTTCTTGTATGGCTTGTTCTTCTTCTTCTCATCTTCTTCATCACTAGAATCATTCTTCTTGCCCTTGTTCTTGTTCTTGTACTTGTCTTTTGGAGGCTTAGGGCATTGATGAGCTAAGCGGCCAAGTTCACCACAATTGTAGCAATCCATCTCGGATATAGGCTTTCTTTTGCTACTTGTGAAAAACTTCTTCTTCTTGCCATCGAACTTGATGCCACTCTTGTTGAGCTTCTTTAGCATCTTGGTGGTCTTTCTCACCATGAGTGCAAGTGATGCATCATCAATATCACTTTCACTTGAGCTTTCTTGCACGATCATGGCTTGGCCCTTCTTCTTTTTCTTGTCATGGCTAGCTTTGAAGGCCAAGTCCTTCTTCTTGGAAGATGATGAGCCCTCTTCCGGAGTGATATGCATGTACATCTCATGTGCATTGATCTTTCCCAATACTTGTGTCGGTGTTGCGATGGAGAGATCACTTTGGTGAAGCATGGTGATAACGTGACCATACTTCTCAATGGGAAGAACACTCAAGATCCTCCTTACAACATCCGATGGACTCATTTGAGTGAGCCCGAGAGCATTGAGATCCTCTACAAGAACATTCAATCGAGTGTACATGTCATTAGCAATTTCTTTAGGAAGCATCTCAAAAGAATTAATTTTCTTCAAAGCAATGTGATAGCGTTCCTCATGCTCACTCTTAGTTCCCTCATGGAGAGCACAAAGGTTTTCCCACAATTCATGAGCGTTTTTTGCATTACGCACATGATTGAAGATATCCTTGTCTAGGCCCCGGTAGAGTGTATTTTTTGCCTTTGCATTCCACCGGTCGTACTTCTCCTCGTCACCACTTGGGTTGGCGGGATCCTTGATAGCGGGAAGCCCTTTGGTGGCGGCTCTAAGACACCCAACATCTATGGCTTCGAGATATGCCTCCATGCGGATTTTCCAATATGAAAAATCATCTCCCTCAAAGGTGGGAGGTGGTCCTTCCCCATTAGACATCTTGCTCTAGGCGGTGAAGCCTAATTTAGGAGCAACTCAGCTTCGATACCAATTGAAAGGATCAAGATGCCCAAGAGGGGGGTGAATTAGGCTTTTCTAAAAATTAATTACAAGAATTAAATCCTACAAGCCAAAATTCACCCCTAGTGCCTACTAGTGTTCCTTGTGATTCTATTAGAAAAAGTTTTGCACCCTAAGTTCCAATCCTAGTCTAGCATGACAATTCTAGGAAAGTAAACCAAGCAACAAAAGTAATACGAGAAAGTAATTTCTTGAAAGTAAGGGTTAGGAACACGACGATGTTTTCCCGAGGTATCAAAGAGTCGCCACTCCCCACTAATCCTCGTTGGAGCACCCGCGCAAGGGTGTAGCCCCCCCTTGATCCGTGCAAGGATCAAGTGCTCTCTATGGGCTGATTCTTTGACACTCCGTCGTGGTGAATCGCCCAAAACCACTCACAAGATGAGTTGGGTCATCCACAAGCTCCGCAGGATGATCACCAAACTCCCAATCACCACCAAGCCGGCTAGGTGATGACGATCACCAAGAGTAACAAGCTAGAACTCTCACTTGACCACAACAAGCCTAATGAGATGGTGGATGCACACTTGCTACTCCCTAGTCACTAATGAGGGATTTCAAACTTTGATTATCAAAACACAACCCTCACTAGAGCTCTTGCACTTCCTTGCACTTGAAAGGTGTTTCTCAGCTGATCAAATGAGCAAGAGACCTCTAAAAAGATGGAGGGGATGTATTTATACACCCCACAGTCAATTCCAACCGTTACCTACCAACTCAACAAAATACGCACTGCCCGGACGCGCCGGTCGACGTGACCGGACGCGCCGGTCGATGGCAACGGTTGAAATTGAAACCAGCAGCACTGAGTGACCGGACGCACCGATCAGGGATGATCGAACGTGTCCGGTCGTGCAAGGACCTTACTGTACTTTGATCGGACGCTCGGTCGAGTCCGATCAGTGATGACCGGACGCGTCCGGTCAGCGAAGTACCTTACTAGAACGAGACCAGACGCACTGTGGACGCGTCCGATCATTTTCCAGTCGCATTCGATTAGTTTACTTACCCTCTGTGACACATGTCAACACGATCAACGCATCTGGTCCTCGCAAGGACCGCGTCCGGTCAACCAAGTTGAAACGCAGTGACTGTCAGCACTGACCGGACGCGTCCGGTCAAGACAGAGACCGCGTCCGGTCAAGGGTAAACGGCTCAAACGACTTCGAAACGTGACGCAACTTGAACCAAGTTGCTTCCAACTGAACTTTGGGCTTCACTTGAGCTACCTAGTGCTAATTTTGACAAGTGTGCACCACACCTAAATAAAAGACTCACTTAGGTCAAGCTACTCGCTCATGCCCCCCTTTATAGTACGGCCAAAGGAAAAAAGCGAAGATCCTAACGACTATTCCGAATGTAACTCAACACCTTGACATCCGGAACTAACCGTCCTTAATCTTGTCGTTAATCCTTTGAAAACCGAAACGATTTCCATCAAGGGGCATGAATACCATAGTGCCCAAAATAGTCGCCAATCCCATGACCTAACTTACCAAAGTTTCTGCAAAACACACATTAGTCATGGTAATAATGCGTTGTCATCAATTGCCAAAACCAACTTTCGGGGCCTAGATGCTTTCAGGGAGGCTCACCGACAGCTGATGGCCATCGGTTGATGAAGACGACAGATTAGAGGAGGACGGAGTCGACAGGCGGGGACGGATGTCAGGCGGGATGGCGAGGCGGCGGAGTGCCACCGGCCACAAGCAATGGTGGGAGGAGACGGTGGGTGGGGTCTTGCGCTCTCGTGGGAGCATGACCCATCGCACGATAACTGCCTCATTAAGAGCATGTTTGGAAGGGCTTCAACGGCTCTGACTTCGGGTACTATAGCAGTACCGTGGAGGAGATGCCGGAGCCCCAAATCCCTAGCTTCCCTGGCTCCTCCCCTTTGCGCATTGCTTTTTGCTAGAGACGGAGCTGATTGGCTCCTTGCTACAGGGTAGCATAGTGCAGTAGTGTAGGGAGCTAGAGCCGGCAGGAGCGGTGTCAAGCACTGCCTAAATATGTGTGTCTCTTCAAATTTAACACTTAATTCACACGTCTTTAAAAATTTAACTCAGAACATGCAAACTTTTTAATACAGATTTCTCTCTTTTCCTCTCATTCTCTATTTCCAATATATTCTCCTCCTTACTTAGACTACATAAAAGACTAAAATGCCCCTCCATCTAAAACAAGGATGCACCGTAACGAATCCCTCAAAACTATTGAATCAATTGAACTGAAACTATTGGATCCAAATTGGGTACCGTTGAATCCCATTTTGAACTCATTGGATCCTAATTCAGAAATATTGAATCGAAATATGGAAGCATCAGCACCTTGGTCACGATGGCGGGTCAATGGCGTGCCTGCAGCCGTGCGATGGCGGGCTTGTGGCTGTGTGGTTGACAAATGCGGCGGGCCGTCGCGGCGGGAATCCGTTAGTGGGCGTTGGTGGGATGAGAGCAGTGAAACAGTGAGCGGCCGCCGGCAGCTGCATGCGGTGGCAAGGGGATGGAAAGGTTTTTTTTCGTGAGTCGCAGCCACCACGGGGGAGGGGTAAGGGGGGTAAATATATAATGGTTTCGTGTGAACATAATGCGGCACAAACCCTACAAAAAAGGATCCTATGATCATTGGAGCTTACAAACAGTGAACAATATTGTTTGCATGTAGACTTTTCCAACACTTTTTCTAACTACGACAGACGCATTAATCACACATTTTGATTTAGTATAGTTGGTTCATTCGTTAAATCTTGTCATCATTATCTGTTACTTCAGTTTGCCCCTGAAATTGACTTAAGTGATGTTCCTTTTTGCATTAAAACCTCGAACCTAATTAAGTGCTACTATTTTTTGTTTTCAAGGTTCGACGATGCAGATTAGTGTACAATTTTTTTTTAATTTTAATTCCTTTACCTCCATGAAAACTCAGTGTGATTATTCATGCTAAGCTTTTCTGCATCACCCATCTACACTTTGTAGTTTGCACCATCCTCCGCTGCCTTCAAATCACCCGTTGCTGCTCCTGATGTTGACACAGGCTGCAGGAGGCTGTGTTCCAAGATAGAAGAGGGTGCAAGTCGCCTTCAGTTTTGTATTTGTGCACGCTCATTTCCTTTATGTGCTTCGTCATGTAAATGTTCTTACTTGGGCTTATTTTGCTGTAGTTTGCAGCTGATGGTTTAAGTTATGAGTAGATTTATTATTCTGTTTATTGAGCCCATCTTCTATGATTCACAGGCTAAGGAAACTGGGCAGAATGGATTATCTAGACCTCAAGTTCATAGCAGCGTCAAATATGAATACATTTTTTTCAATCCAGCAATCTCAGGAACTTCCTCTTTATACCAACTAGGTACATCATTTTAATTTGATTTATACATTTCGGTCAGATTTAAGCCATGGTCTATTCGTGTCTGATGGAAACATTGTCATATTTGCTAACTGTCGTTGTTATTCTTTGCAAAACTGCATACTGGGATTCTTTAAATATTGCCCCAAAAATATGTTTCACGCACTTCTTCCTAATTTCTTTGCAGTTCGTTGCATCTATCTGCCTGTGCCCACCAAAGCTACATTTATATATGCCCTTTAGTGCTACTTTGCATGCTTCAGAACTTTGGACTTGAAGCTACTTTGTATGCACACTGAATAAAAAAAATATATTGTAACATTTTTGCAGGTGTTATTTTACATGTTCACGATTCAGCCGGTATAAATATTTAAAAGGTAAGCAACCAACTTCCTGTTCAAATATTCTTTTTGGACCTGCTCATACTACCTCTTTCGTTGTGTTCACTCAAGTCATGATGAGGAGTTCTGCATAAATTGAAAGTTCTTCACATGATTTTCTAATTTGAAAGGAGACAGAGCCTCAGCATCTTTGATTATGGGTTTAAAAAATTGTAAGCCCTTCATATTAGTCCGTATCCAGTGATTATCATATTCACTGGACAAGTTGGCTTACAGAGTTTATATTACATGTTAGGATGAATGGATAGCATCCAACACTGGGTAATACAATTTATCGCTTTTTTACAATACCTTTGCTGGTGGTTAACTTACCAGCTGTCACACATGCGTCAAGAGTAGGGCACTGAATTTTGTGGTTAATTCCTTCGTGTTCTAGGGAACTTGCAAGTATGGAGGTTCATGTACAAACTTCCATTTGAAGCGATGGTGTTAATCTATTATCAGTTGCACCAGGCAAGTGTTCGTTTTTTCTTTAATGAAAGGTGTGCACTTTGTTTGACTGGTCTCTGCTAATTAGCTCTCAAGTTTGTTTGGCTTAAATGAAAACATTCACCTATAGTTCATTACTATGTGTATATTCTTCGATGATTGTCTGCATGTTATCCATTCTAAAGGGCTACGCTAATTCCCCTTCTTACTGCCACCATCAAAATCCTTTGGCTACAATGATCTCTTGGCTATCTATTTTAGTCAATGTGATGGGATTGTTGTCCCGATCTTCACGACGTAGGATATTGATCTTGATAACTAGCTGATAACAGCCGATAACTTGCTGCAAGCAGCGATAACTAGTGCAACCTGACGACACGCACAAGGAGCCAACCACCGTCTCTATACGGCAGCCTGAACCAAGGATTCGCCCAACCACACTCTCAAAGAAACCAACCTACGCAACCTGGAATCAATGGACCAGGAGCACGGATTGGGTGCCGATGACGCGGCCGCTTCTGTAATCTCCGCGAAGGAAAACACAAGAGCAAAGGGGTAGAGATCTCTCTCTGGTTTTTGTTAGCACACAGCTGAACAAAGTGGTCTGTATTCAGATTATCAAAAGTCCTCTTTTCTTTACAAGCATAGGAGTATTTATACAAGGAACAACCCTCCTGTATAGGTGTGATCACGAGATGGAAAATAAAAAGACTAGAATGTGAAAAGGCTTCCACGAAATGAATTTCCAGGAGTCCACGCGGCTGTCAGTTTCCAAAGCAGTCTCCACTAAAAGTGTCATAACTCCCTAGTGGGAAGTCCAAATGATGATCTGTTTCTTGAGTGTGAAACTAGACTCAACAAGCTTTCCATCCATATATGCCATGTACCATGTAACGTCGTATACTGGTACAGTTTTGCACGGGAACTTGAACAACATGCATGCTGTTGACCACCTGACCAGTCCTCACTAAATCTGGTCGGACGCTATGGGGAAAATTCTAATCTGGTCGGAGCTTATTGTATTGGAAAATAGACTTGATAAGCTTTCCAAAATGTCCTCATGGGCCTTCATAGCTTTTGTGAATCAAGAGTTATGGTCGATTCTTTCTGCTGGTTCCGTCGCGCTGGACTGGCCCAAGCTGGTGGTCGGTGGTGGTCCGAGCTGGTGGTCAGATTCTTCCTCCTCTTCATGTATTTTTCTAAGTACAACCAAAGTAGCATTCTTAGGTAGTATAATATTCTCACAAGTGTTAGAATTAAGATCAGTTAGGAACGAATTCACCTGCTCTTGTAGTTTCTTAGCACGACTTCTTGTAAGTGGTCCTGAATTTGTGATATTCATGTTGGATGGTGAATGATTGTCACTCGAGGAAGCACGTATGGCTGAGATGTCCTCATCATCCTCCCCCTCTTGAAAAGGAGTCGTCCTCAACTCTGATTCTTCTAGTCCGAAGAATGGTGTCAAGTCAGCAACATTGAAGGATTTGCTAACACCATAATCTTCAGGGAGATCAATCTTGTAAGCATTATCATTGATCTTGGACAACACTTTGAATGGACCATCTCCTCGTGGCATCAACTTGGATTTGCGCTTCTCTGGAAAGCGGTCTTTGCGAAGGTGTACCCAAACTAAATCTCCAGGTTCAAATGTCACCTTCTTGCGATGCTTGTTCGCCCATTCAGCATAGTACTTGGACCTTTTCTCAATTGTTTCTTTGGTCTTCTCATGAATCTTCTTGACATAAGACGCACGCTTGGAGGCTTCCATGTTAGGTCTTTCCTGCAATGGCAAAGGCAACAAATCGATCGGAGCAAGTGGTTTGAAACCATATACTACTTCAAAAGGACACATATTAGTTGTAGAGTGTACTGCCCTGTTGTAAGCGAATTCCACATGTGGCAAGCACTCCTCCCATTCCTTCAAGTTCTTCTTGATCAAGGCTCGCAGCAACATAGAAAGTGTTCTATTCACGACTTCAGTTTGCCCATCCGTTTGAGGGTGGCAAGTGGTAGAAAACAACAACCTTGTACCGAGTTTTGCCCATAACGTCTTCCAAAAGTAGCTCAAAAACTTAGTGTCACGATCTGAAACAATCGTCTTGGGCATGCCATGCAACCTCACAATTTCCCTGAAAAATAGAGAGGCTACGTGGGAAGCATCATCGCTTTTATGACATGGTATAAAATGTGCCATTTTAGAGAACCGATCAACAACAACAAAAATTGAATCCCTCCCCCTCTTTGTCCTTGGTAAACCTAAAACAAAATCCATGCTAATGTCTTCCCAAGGAGCACTAGGAACAGGCAAGGGAGTATATAAACCATGGGGGTTCAATTTTGACTTAGCTTTGTGGTAAGTGATGCATCTTTGCACAAATCTTTCGACATCCCTTCTCATCTTCGGCCAATAAAAATGGTCAGCCAACATGTCATATGTCTTTTTCCATCCAAAATGACCCATCAATCCACCTGCATGTGTTTCCTGTAACAACAAGAGTCTAACAGAGCAATTGGGAACACACAATTTGTTAGCTCTAAACAAGAATCCATCATGTACATGATATTTTTCCTAACCTTTTCCTATTGTACATTTTGCATAAGGTTGTGAAAAGTCATGATCAGTAGAGTATAATTCTTTTATGTGTTCAAGTCCTGGCACTTTAACATCGAGTTGATTTAACAAAACATTTTTACGAGATAAAGCATCAGCGACAATGTTTTCCTTACCTTTCTTATATTTCACAACATATGGAAAAGTTTCAATGAATTCAACCCATTTAGCATGTCTACGGTTCAGTTTTGATTGTCCTTTTAAATATTTCAAGGCCTCATGGTCTGAATGAATAACAAATTCTTTTGGCCATAAGTAATGTTGCCAAGTCTCAAGTGCTCTTACCAAAGCATACAACTCTTTGTCATACACTGAATAGTTCAGTTGTGCTCCTCCCAACTTCTCACTGAAGTAGGCCACAGGCTGTCCAATTTGCATGAGAACTCCTCCAATTCCAATTCCACTTGCGTCACATTCAACCTCAAAGGTTTTTGTGAAATCCGGCAACACAAGCAAGGGGGCTTCGGACAATCTTTTCTTCAATTCTTAGAAAGCTTTCTCTTGTGGCTCACCCCATTGGAAGGCAACACCTTTCTTCGTTAACTCATTCAATGGAGCAGCTATTGTGCTAAAATCTCTCACAAATCTCCTGTAAAAACCAGCAAGTCCATGAAAACTTCTTACCTGGCTTACATTTTCAGGAGTTGGCCAATCCTTGATTGTTTTCACCTTTGATTCATCAACTTCAATTCCTGAACCTGAAATAACAAAACCAAGAAACACAACCTGATCTGTACAAAATATGCACTTCTCTAGGTTAGCAAATAATTTTTCTTTCCTGAGCACGTCTAACACTTGCTGAATATGATCAACATATTCTTCCAATGTCTTGCTATAAATTAGGATATCATCAAAGTAAACAACAACAAATTTTCCAATGAATGCTCGCAAGACATGGTTCATCAATCTCATGAATGTACTAGGTGCATTTGTCAAACCAAAAGGTATAACTAACCATTTGTACAGCCCAAACTTTGTTTTAAATGCAGTTTTCCATTCATCTCCAATTTTTATTCTAATTTGATGGTAACCACTTCTCAAATCAATTTTAGAAAATATCATAGATCCACTCAATTCATCAAGCATATCATCTAGCCTAGGAATAGGATGACGATAACGAACAGTGATGTTATTGATGGCTCTGCAATCTACACACATCCTTCATGAACCATCTTTCTTTGGCACTAAAATCACAGGGACAGCACAAGGACTTAAACTTTCACGCACATAACCTTTATCTAAAAGTGCTTGTACTTGCCTTTGAATTTCCTTGGTTTCTTCGGGGTTGGTGCGGTATGCTGGACGGTTTGGGAGTGCAGCTCCAGGGATGAAAACAATTTGATGTTCAATGCCACGCAAAGGAGGAAGTCCAGTAGGTGTTTCTTGTGGAAAAACATCTTCATATTCCTGCAAAACACGTGCAACAACACTAGGGACAGAAGTTAAGTCATTAGCTGAAAGCAATGTGTCCTTACACACAAGTATGATTAATACTTGATCTGGGTTTCTCCTCACATCTCTTATTTCAGATTTGGTGGCTATCATCACTAAGTTCTCTCCCTCTCTTTTTTTGTTATCTCTCATGTTTGGCTTGTGGCTCTCACTCTCCGATTTGTGGAAGGCACTCAAATTCTTTTTCTCTCCTTCTTTTCCACTCTCATTCCTCACAACAGAGCTCTTTTGCAAGTGCTCAGCTAGGATTTGCTGTGGTGTCATGGGTTTAAGTATCAACTCCTTTCCCTTCCACTTGATGGTGTATTTATTGGTCCGACCATAATGCAGAGATGACCGATCATATTGCCATGGTCTTCCCAACAGCATATGACACACTGTCATGGGTGCCACATCACATTCCACAGTGTCAACATATTCACCAATCTTGAAAGGAACTTTCACTCTTTGTGCAATCTTAATGGAACCCGAATTATTTAACCATTGGACATGATAGGGATGAGGATGTTTCAGCAGCTTTAGACCAAGCTTGTCAACCATTTCTTTACTAGCAAGATTGTGGAAACTTCCACCATCAATGATTACCTTGCACACCTTGTCTTCAACCTTGGCTCTAGTTTGGAAAAGATTGTGCCGCTGTCCATTTTCAGCTTCACTCATTTGCACACTCAAAATTTGAGTTACAACAAGAGCAGCACCAGTTTCAAATGCACAGACTTCCTTTTCAGGATTATCTTCTCCTTCAGTATCTTCATGTTCTTCATCACTAGCAGATTCATATTCTCCTTGGTCATTCACAATGATGGTTCTATTATTGGGACACTCCCGTATAACATGACCACGACCTCCACACTTGAAGCATTGAATTCCACTACTCTTGGTTGAAGAACCCACTGAAGTAGGTGATGAGATTGCTGATTTGTTCTTCTCATTTGGAGCAGCCAGCTCCTTCCCACTAGAAGCACCAAAATTATTTGATCTTGTACCACCACTTGAGTTGGAAGTTGTACCTTTGCTTGCACTACCTTTTGGTGTGAATTTGCTACCACTTGGCGTACTTCTTGTGCTGAAAGATACTCCTCTGTTGGACTTCATGTCCTGTTGCAATTGACGCTCAGCCTTGCTAGCTTGATGTACCAATTCAATGAGATTACGGTACTGCTGAAATTCAACAATGCGCTGAATATTGCGATGCAGCCCTGACATAAAACGTGCAATAGATTGCTCTTCATCTTCATATACATTGGCTCGAATCATTGCCTTCACCATCTCTTTATAATACTCATCAACATTAAGGCTTCCTTGCTTCAGATTCTGCAACTTGTCAAATAAATCACGACGGTAATGTTTGGGGACAAACCTTGCCCTCATTTCTCTTTTCATTTTAGCCCATGAACGGACTGCACCTTGCCCGGCTTCTTCTCTGTCATTGAGCATTTGTTCCCACCAGATTAGAGCATATCCGTCAAACTCAAGAGAAGCCATGGCCATCTTCTTTTGCTCAGAATAATTATGCAAGCGAAAAATTTTATCAACCTTCAACTCCCATGTAAGATATGCTTCAGGATCAGATCCTCCATCAAACTTAGGCATGTTGAATTTTAATTTGCCAAACCTCTCTTCATTGGGCCGACTACGCCCACGATTACCTCGGTGACGACGGCCATCATTATGGGGCTGTTCAACCTCCTCTTCTTCTTCTTCATCCTCTTGTTCAGTCTCACTTTCTTCTAGGCCAACACTCCCACGATCATGATCAGCACCTCTACCACCTCCTCGACGCCCTGGAGGTGGAGGCCTTCTCGCATGTACAACAGCTCGCTCTCTACGTCTCCGTTGTTCTCTTGCAAGTCGAGCAGCAGCTTCTTCAGCTTCATTAGCATCTTCTCCATGGTTGCTTACATCATCATGAAGTTGGCGTTGATCTCTGATTTCAGCCATAAGAGTCTGAAAATCTCGTGACAATCGATCTTGCTTATCTTCCAAACTTTGCTTCAGCTCATTAAATTGTGCCATAGTGACACAATCCTCAATCTCAATTCCACTCATCTTCCTGTAAAGTTAGCTAGGCCAAACAACAATATATGTAGAATAGGAAATATATATATATGGAATCTCTCAACCTCACCTCTCTTACCAACCGAAGCTCTTATGAATTCCTGCGGATTACAGAAGGCCAATGCGAGGTGGTAATAAGAAAGTGATGGTTAAGCGAATACAAGATCAGTTTTCCTATGACAGTGGCTTTTATGTGGAGCTTGGTGGGGAAAAATTCACAAGGAATGCAATCTGAATTCTAGATATTGTAAGGCTAAATCACAGTCCAAACTAGAAGTTCAATGCCTAGTGCTGACCACAAGTTATGAATGATGTAAATGGATCAAACACACGCGCAAAGAAAATTCAGATTTGATGCAAACAAGGAGTATGCTTAGGATGCAAGTGTTGCAATCAAACCCAAGCAAAATTTTGCACAAAAGAAAGGATAGCTATCTGGTTGTGTAATTGATGAAAATTTCAGAACTTGTGCATATAACAAACTGATCTTTCAACTATTCTTTCACTATTTTCTCAACTATTTTTTTAACTTTTCTTTCTTCTTTTTTTTAACACTTTTTTTATATAACTAAGAACAGGATCAGATATAACACGTGCACACTTGTTTTTTTTAGAAACAAGACACAACCGTCAGCTATAACTTGATAGGATCAAAGTTAACGCGAAGGATGATACGGGTTTCTGATTTTTTTATATATATGGGAAAATTTAGATATATATATAAAACAAAGAGGCACAAAGGACACACGAAGGATAATATGATCAGCAACTAAAACAAAGACTCTAATGGACTGAAACTTAACAAAACTCACAAGAATAACAGATTGAAACAAAGGGCTATAGCAAAATATTTTTCTGGCTTTTTGGTGGATAGGACAAACACGATATATATGTAGCTAAGGGTAAAGATTCCTACCGTGGCAACGAAGCTTTGATACCAAATGATGAGGTTGTTGTCCCGATCTTCACGACGTAGGATATTGATCTTGATAACTAGCTGATAACAGCCGATAACTTGCTGCAAGCAGCGATAACTAGTGCAACCTGACGACACGCACAAGGAGCCAACCACCGTCTCTATACGGCAGCCTGAACCAAGGATTCGCCCAACCACACTCTCAAAGAAACCAACCTACGCAACCTGGAATCAATGGACCAGGAGCATGGATTGGGTGCCGATGACGCGGCCGCTTATGTAATCTCCGCGAAGGAAAACACAAGAGCAAAGGGGTAGAGATCTCTCTCTGGTTTTTGTTAGCACACAGCTGAACAAAGTGGTCTGTGTTCAGATTATCAAAAGTCCTCTTTTCTTTACAAGCATAGGAGTATTTATACAAGGAACAACCCTCCTGTATAGGTGTGATCACGAGATGGAAAATAAAAAAACTAGAATGTGAAAAGGCTTCCACGAAATGAATTTCCAGGAGTCCACGCGGCTGTCAGTTTCCAAAGCAGTCTCCACTAAAAGTGTCATAACTCCCTAGTGGGAAGTCCAAATGACGATCTGTTTCTTGAGTGTGAAACTAGACTCAACAAGCTTTCCATCCATATATGCCATGCACCATGTAACGTCGTATACTGGTACAGTTTTGCACGGGAACTTGAACAACATGCATGCTGTTGACCACCTGACCAGTCCTCACTAAATCTGGTCGGACGCTATGGGGAAAATTCCAATCTGGTCGGGGCTTATTGTATTGGAAAATAGACTTGATAAGCTTTCCAAAATGTCCTCATGGGCCTTCATAGCTTTTGTGAATCAAGAGTTATGGTCGATTCTTTCTGCTGGTTCCGTCGCGCTGGACTGGCCCAAGCTGATGGTCAGTGGTGGTCCGAGCTGGTGGTCAGATTCTTCCTCCTCTTCATGTATTTTCCTAAGTACAACCAAAGTAGCATTCTTAGTATAATATTCTCACAAGTGTTAGAATTAAGATCAGTTAGGAACGAATTCACCTGCTCTTGTAGTTTCTTAGCACGACTTCTTGTAAGTGGTTCTGGATTTGTGATATTCATGTTGGATGGTGAATGATTGTCACTCGAGGAAGCACGTATGGCTGAGATATCCTCATCACAATGAATGGGATTCAGTTTTGTCCCAGAGATCCCAAATGGCTAAATTTTGTGGGAAGGCTATTTATACCCCTTCGCACACCCCTTTTTGTGTGTTGATGCTTTGCAAAGTTGTCTAACTTCCTCTTGTGAGAGCTCTCAATCCACCCTGTGTGGGATTTGTGTAAAAAGTGAGATATACTTTGGATTGGAAAGTGATATTTGAATGTTGTGAGCTTGTGTGAGCACTTGTGTAAGAAACATGGACCCTAACAAGAGCCCACTTATTTTGGTGGTTGAATGACAACATAACCATTAGGACTAACAATGTTTGGTAGTATACAAGGATGCAAAGATGAACTTGAGCTAGGCTACACGAAGGTCGAGGAATCAACACCTCAATTGAAGATAAAAAAAACAGCCATGAAGATCACAGAAGGCAATCAAGAAGCTCAAGACATCAAAAAGAAGTTCAAATTATTGGACGTGAAGAAACACATTAGAGGAGCACCAGAGTGGTGCACATAGTGTTTTCTGGTGGAACCGAAGCTCTTCGGTGGGTTCACCGGAGATTAGAGATGGGTCCGAGTTCAAAGTAGAGTTGGAAGCTAGGCATGACATTTTTCTAGTGCTATCACCAGAGTTTTGCACTAGAGTTATAGTACATACTCGATGCACAAGTGGTTGAGAAGAGAAGAGAGCGTCAGAGCGCTTCGATGTGTGCACCGAAGAATAAGGGTGCATTCCAGAGAGCGAGGCCAACCCTGGATAAAGCACCAAATTTGTCTAGTGATGCATCGGAGAAAACACTAGATAAAGAGACTTTCAACGGTCAGAGCAACAGCTAGTACACATGTCAGGATTTGTAGGGTTTGTTTATCTCATGTTTATCTCAATGCATGTGTGATTAGAGTGGATTGTAGTAGAAATTAGTTAATTTTCCATCCCAATATATATGGATTGAAGTAGATACAAGTGCAGTCAAACAAGGCCATATTTGTGATTCTTGATTCTTACCCACATTTTGATTCCTTTGTCCATGTAGCCGTTAATGTTTGGTGCTTCATCAAACAAATGAGCTAGACTGTTCTTACATATTCACTCATGATTGTAGTTGCCCCCAAACATGGTACTTGCTAGCAAACGCATTTCAAGCAGTATTCCTGTTGGTCAAGGATTCAAATCGTTATTTCAATGCAAGAGCATGAACCAATTCATTCGTATAAACAAATGAATTTGATACTCATGAGTGCGATATGTAAGATATCATAACTGTCCAAAATATTGCTGAACTGCTAATACAAGAGAGTGACACAAGAAAAGAAAGAAACAGATCCATATGGCTGAAGTCTCACATGACAGCTAAGGTGAACTTTCCACATTAGTTGCACAAAAGTTGGAATTACACCTGCCACTTCAAAGTTCCAAGTTAGCTGAGGCCACAGCAGGGCTGCACCAGCGTGTTGCCTTATGATTTAACACTCAGATGTCATGGGAATACCAGCAGCATTCCCCATAGCGACACCATCCTTGTTGATAGTAGTAGTGGCAAGGCCATGGTTGCAGTCGCTGTTTTGGAAACTGCTGATTAGGTTGGTTCTGTCTAGAATTATACTGGTTTTGGGTCATTTTCCTGCGACCATTGTAGTTCTGATGATGGTTCTGTTGGGTCCCTTGGCCTTGAGTCATGGGCCTGCGTCCGTAATAATTTTGATGCCGACTCTGTTGAGGATGATACTGGCCATGAGTCATTCCACTGTAATCATGGTAACCTTGGTGGTAATCCTTGCCAAAAAATTGGTCGCTTGAATTGAAATCCTGATTTCTTGGTCTGAAGGGTTCATGCACTTGGTGATGAGCTTGGGCATTTTTATGAGAATTGGAGTGACGCTTGTATGCATTTGCATGTTGATTAAACTTTCCTCTGGGCTGGAACGAGGGGTCAATGTATTCTGTGTCACAGTAAGTACTATTCAGATCCTGATTTTTTGGTCTGTAGGGTTGATGTGCCTGACAACCACCATGGGCATTCTGATGATAATTGGAGCCACGCTGGTGTACACTTGCATGCTGAGCAAACTTACCTTGAGGTTGGAATGGACAGTTATCATATTCTGTGGCATGGCAAGTGTTACTCTGATGATCAAACAATTGTTCTCTGCAAGTTTTTCTCAAACCATCCTCTTCATTGTGGCCTTGATGTTTGGGGACCTGTTGTGGATTGAAAATTGGAGTGGGCTTTGAAGATATTTGGTGATGGCTTGTGTTCGCTGATCCTTTATTGTGTTGGGAAGGGACATGATGATCTATGAATGCTTTCCTGGAAGTTCTAATTGCACCCTCCTGTGTCAGGGCATCATCTTGTTGAAAACTTTGGTGAGGACTTGAGTTCTTGAACAATTGCTGAGTATGAGTGGGATTTAAAAGTAGTTTTTGCTGCATTCCTCCATGTTGAATGGAAGAGACCTGATAATCGATGAGCTCTGGCTTGAAAGTTCTTGTCGAACCCTTCTGTGGGAGCAATTCATTGTGATGTGTAGAAGTAGCCTTTGAAGATACATGTTGCTGCCTTGTATTCCCAGGTTCACCATTTTGGAAGGAAGGGCCTTTCCTCCCACTAACCCTAATAGATGAAAGGAAAGCTATATAAGTACAATTATAGATGTAAATTCCCAAGAACTCTATAAATGATACAGAAAGATGCCACTTTGTTTTAGTAAGTATTTACCATATATATTAGATGCAAATGGACTATATCTATTGAAGCAGTACTGTTTAATGTAAACAGGCCCAGCAATAGAAAAGCACGATCGCTATTGTAACAGGAGAGAATGATAGTATTAAGAGGCAGTATTTTCTTTTACTAACTATATCTACAACATATTAGAAGCACACTAGTCCATCAACTCGTGCTCTCGCACGGGTTAGAATTTTAGGAGATATATGTATTATGTACTGTTTAATACTTTGGAACGGAGAGAGTACATCTAACTACTAAAAAATTACTTTTACTAAATCGTAAGTTTTTCTTTGTTTATTTTCTAACATAATAGACAAAATAGATACTTTGTAGTCCACATCTAGTAATCATAACATCTAGTTATCATAAACTTATTAATTACTATTTTTTCAAGGAACTTTCTTTCTTTTCATGAAACCTCTATATATTTTAAATATGCAATTACTTTGAAACCTTACCATTAATCATGGTGGCTCTTATTGCATCATATATATTCTGAAGTCATGAATCTAAATTTTTGATTTTTTGAATTTTATTCTTATTGACTGCTATGGATTCTCTCTCTCCTCAAGTTAAGTTGAAATTGTTGTCCTTGTTGTATCTTTCATTAACTATCCTTTTTTGCACTTTTTGAAAATTAGGATTTTAGGTCATAAAGTGTATTCTTAAGTACTTCAATAGCATAAGCCATTATTTGAAACTTGCAACATATCGTTTAAGATAAGTCATAGAGTTTGAAGTGAGATTTAGTGCTAACCTCAAGAGAATTTTAATACTTAAACCTTGTAATGCTTCACTTTTACTCTAAAGAATTTTAATACTCAAATCTTATAATGCTCGACTTTTAGTTTCCCACATTGCTCAAAATGGTTGAATTTTCCTATCAAGGAATTATATTTACAGTTATGGTTGTACTATCAATATAAACATATTAGATATTTTAGTTAAAATACATAAATATATCTAAAGTAACAATCTATATAAATTATATGTTATGGTTACTAATATGGTCTAAATATTTTGTTAGTATCATTAGTATATGAGTTTTTAATTAAAAAAATAGTTTTATGTGATGAAACATAACATATGTATTTTCTTGCTCATGCACGACGCTTATATTATCTTTAATTAAATCTTACTATATTAATTGACAGAGGTTGGGTAACGTAGAAACATATATATGCTCTTGTTATCTAAAGAAATTTGTTGTAATCGGAAATGTTGATAGTTTAGATGTAGATTTGAGGGGGTATTTAATTTTTCCAATAATAAAATAAAAGTTGAGTTATGTAATCAATCATAATAAGCAGATGTTAGCTAAATTTAAATTTAGGTCTACTTTAGATCATGTTTTTAGGGTCGATACTACAAAAGGACGGAGACATTGATGAAGATGTTAGGCATAGAATTTTAGCCGGCTAGTTGAAATGGCGTCGAGCTTCTGGCGTCCTCTGTGACAAAAGGGTGCCTCAGAAGCTGAAAGGTAAGTTCTATAGGACGGCGATTCGTCCGGCGATGTTATACGGTGCTGAGTGTTGGCCTACAAAAAGGCGACATGTCCAGCAATTGAGTGTAGCAGAGATGCGTATGTTGCGTTGGTGTTGTAAGCACACAAGGAGGGATAGAGTCCGGAACGACGATATTCGGGATAGGGTTGGGGTGGCACCAATTGAGGAGAAATTGATTCAACATCGGTTGAGATGGTTTGGACATGTCCAACGGAGGCCTCCTGAGGCGCCGGTGCGTAGTGGAGTTCTAAAGCGGGCCGATAATGTAAAGAGCGGTAGAGGTCGACCTAAACTAACTTGGGACGAGTCCGTTAAGAGAGATCTTAAGGAGTGGAATATCTCCAAGGATTTAGCTATGGATAGGAGCGCTTGGAGATTGGCAATTAACGTGCCGGAACCGTGACCTCTTTTTGTCCCCCTTTATGTCTTTTTTGTGTCTCCCTGTTTCTCGTCTCTTTTGGGTTTCATCTCTAGCCTACCCCAACTTGCTTGGGACAAAAAGGCTATGTTGTTGTTGTTGTTGTTAGATCATGTTTCTTAACGATATATGCGGGTAGTATAAATTATAGTCATAAGTTAGTTTATATTGTTTTACACAATAGTGGAAGTGGATAATTATTTAGAAAATAGAATAGATCCAGTAGCTATTTTTAGTATCAACGGTGATTAAGTTATACCTAATTAATGGTAAAATGTTTCTAATTTTTATGAAAATTTTTAGGATCTATCGTTTCATTTCCTATCAAGTCTTGAGAGAATTAACATGAAGTTTCAGTGGGGACTTCTAATTAGAATTTCTAGTATTTATCTTTTTCTTTTCTAGTCACGAATCTAAATTTTATCTTTTAACTTTAATTAAGTTGTTGTAATTTTTTCACATGTTGTCGGTGTTCGGGCCTGTGAGGGTCCTAAGCTAACGAGTGAATTTGTGCTGCGTGACCCCTAATCTGGATGGTGATGTAAACAGAATACACGGGGGTTTATCCTTGTTCGGACGAAAAGAAGACCCTACATCTAGCGAGGAGAGTATTGTATTTCCTTGCACCTAAGTGCTTGCGTAGGGGTTACAAGCTGTGAGAGAGGGAGCCGATCCCAAGTCTCAAAGAGAGAATACAAAGGAGATTGCTTGAGATGTTGATCTTCTGTGGTGCGGTGATGACTTGGTTCGCCTTGTCTCCCCCCTTTGTAGAGTCCCCTGCCTTCCCTTTTATAGGGTCAAGAGAAGGCAGAGACGCCGGGGTGGTGCCTTAGAAGTGAAGTTTTGTCGAGCGCTGTAGAATCTGCTGTAGCGACGTGCTCCGGGAATGGCCGACCATCCCTGGGCACCATGGTGACGTAAAGGATGGGATGGCGAAAAGACCCCAGGTCTTGTGGTTTGCAGGCCTTGCTTCTTTGTTGACCAGCGGTTGGTCGAGGCCGGGTCGAGGTAGGTCGACGGGGAATGGATAAGGCCGAGCCCCGGGAATTTTGGGGTACGACACTCGTCGTGTTTTGCCTCGAGGGGGATCAGTGGCGGAACAGTGCCCGGCATGGCGTGTGCAGTGACAGGTTTTCACCGCCCATCCCGGGATGGGTGGTAAAAAGTGGGATTTGACACTGGTACTGCTTCCATGTTGGCGGCGCTGTAGCCATGGGGGTAGGAAGTGGTTGGCGGTTGCATTAAATGCTTTGACTTTTGTCTGAAAGTCGGTGAGTGAGGCGGGTCGACCGGCTCGACCCAGGGTCATACGAGTCGGAGATTTCCCTGTGGTCGAGGCGTCCCGTTGAGCAAGCCTCGTGCAAGTCAGAACGTGGTCGAGGCGTTTTGTGCGCGGTTTTGGCTCGTTCTACCTACGTGGGCGGAGCCTTTGACGTGGTTTTCTCAGGGGTTTGTCTTTTTTAGTCGTGGAATGTGGGTACCCCTTATTTAGGTACCCGACAGTACCCGCTAAGGCGACTCCGACAGCGCGGATTGACCGCGGGGATGGTGGCCGCCGCGTTCCACCGTCGGAGAGTGCTGCCGCTGATGCAGCGCCGACTTCGGATCAACGAGATGATGTCGGGCGTCTCGTTGGAAGGGGAGTCGGATGTCGCACGAGACCCTCCCCCTCAACGAGGTTGCTCGGCGCGCGCGGTGGATGGTGGGCAGCTTCAAGCAGGAGGACATCGACAAGGTCCCGATGCGACCCAACCAGGGTTTCGAGCCTCTGGTAAGTGTTGTTCCGGTAGCCTTGCGTCCTTTTGCTTCCTGGTTCTCTTGATTTAGTCCGTCGAGGCTTCCATGCAGGATCTGTCAGCGGTCAAGGACTCACGGCCGCCGGTTCTGGAGGATCGCGCTTCTCGAGAGGCGAGACGCATTTCGGCGGCTCAGAAGAAGGGAGAGAAAGACGCCGCAAAGAAGCGTCAGATCAGAAAGGCCCTCGAGCCGTGAGTCGTTGAATAAACGCCGCCGCCAGCAGAGGCTCGACGGTCTCCCCGTCGAGGAATCCCCTTCTGAGACGGCCTCGGGGGAGGAGGTCGAGGATAGCGATGATGACGATGCCGGGTCGCGGTACAACACCTTGACTTTTCTGGCGCACCTCCCTGACGTGCTGCCCCTGCTGGAGCCTATTGGCGGAGGGTCGACCTCCCAGGCATCGAAGGCAGTCTCGGCGCCCGTCGAGGGGGAGGAAGAGCCAGCAGAAGGAAGAGCCCGAGAGGGACCTTCACAGAGGGGATCTGCCACGCCTGGGGTCCCTCAGGGAATGTCGATGGCGCCGCGCCCGCGAGTCCGCTCGCCCCGGACTTCGTTGTCGGGCAGAACAGCAACGTCGACGTCTGAGGCCAGGACGCCGTCGTCGAGTGTGAGGACCCGAGACCAGATAGCCTCATTGGCGCAAAGGACCCTGGGCGCCTCGTCCGCCCAGGCTCCAAGGAGCACCAGGCCGACTGGAGGCTCGACGGAGGGGCCATCGCAGAAGACGTCGAGTGGCTCGGGGAAGCCGGAGACGAAGCCCTTGATTCCTCTGTCTAGGTAAGTGTCTCACCTCGTCTTTCCGACAAAGTTATCTCGCTTTTTGTTCTGACGTGGTTGTTTACTACTCAGCCATAAGCGCAAAGTGGAGCTCGCGGCCAAGACTCCCGTCAAGGCGCTCAAGTCTGGCGCCGCCCTGATGATGCGGACGCCTGCCGACGATGCCGCCTGGGTCGCAAAGTACCAAGCTGCCACGGAGCAGCTCAAGATGAAAGAGGCCGCCACCAAGGCGGGTGCAAGCGCTCAGGAGGTCGCCAGAGTTGGTGACGCTGCGCGGGAGCCAGAGCCGGTCGAGGCAGGCCCGGGCTGTGCTAGGCTCGACGTGCCTGGTGTTGGTGGGCCAGAACCAGGGTCGACCACGAGGATCCTAGCGACCGTCGAGGCCGGTAAGCCTGAAACATCCGTCCGCGATGCGGGGCGGACGGATATTGAGAAGACAAAAGAGGTGGTGGAGGCCCCGCCGGATGCGGGGAAAGAGGAGCAGCTGGAGCCGCATCCAGAGCGGGAGGAGCCGCGGCCGCAGCCGCAGCAGGACCAGCCAGAGGAGCAGGCGGCCGAGGCGGAACGGGGGGTGGCCATGCCACCGCCCAACGTGCAGGCGGTGACGCCGACAGACGGGAGGCCAGTCCCGCCCCAAGGGTCGACTCCGGCTGTGATCGATCTCACCGTCGATGACCCTCCTTCCAACAAGGGGAAGCAGAAGGCGGACGTCGAGATGGTCGATGCCCCGGATCGGCCCGGGACTTCCGTAACGTCGGAGGACGACATGGCCGAGGCGTCCGCCAGGTGGCCCGATTTCGCGGGACTGGTGCTTGCACGGGCGGAGGAGGAGCTCCCGCACTGGGGTCGGTCGACCCTCGAGTTCAGGGACGCGGCTAACCCCGACGCCGAGCCCTTCTTCGCCCTTGACGACAAGAATGAAATGCAGCACTGGGAGTACGTCAAGGGACTCCGTAAGCACTCCGTGCAGTCCCTGCGGATGGTTGCGGACACCCTGGTGCGGCGGATGTCGGAGGCCTTTGAGGTGAGCCATGTCTGTTTGTTTTTTCTGGCGTATATCCCCCTTTTCTCCTTGGTTCTAATCTTAAGCTTAACTGTGGTCAGGAACTCAAGGAGCGATCTCGCCGCAAGTCGCTCTTCATTCATCATGAAAGCGGCGTATGGGCGGCGCTTACTCGTCAACGAGCTCTGGCCGAGGAAGCCAATAAGCGGCTATCCAAGAAGAGCACCGAAGTAGACGAGCTTCGCGTCGTCCATGCAGCGGTTAGGGAGGAGGCGACACAGGCTCGGGAGGCCGAGGCCAAGGCACGTGAAGATGCGGCCAAGGCTCGGGAAGAGGCGGTCAAGGCCCATGAGGACCTCGCGCCGCTATTAGCGCGCGTGAAGGAGCTCGAGGAGGATGTCGCTCTAGTCAGCGGCCAGCGCGACGCCCTTAACGTCCAGATCGGGATGGCGTCCGCTCACGTCAGGACTCTGGAGAACGAGGTCGCGACGTTGAAGGGGACCGTCCGAGAGAGGGACGAGGCTCTCTCGGGCACCGGTCAGGAGATCGAGACGTTGAGGGCGACTGTCCGTGACAAGGACGAGACTCTTCAGGCGGCGGAGAAAGCGCGCGAGGAGTTGCGCGATGAGATCGTAGGTTGGCAGACCCATGCTGAGGGTAAACCTTTGTCAAGTTTTGACCTTGGCCTCGGGATCCCAAGTCTTCGCTAACTTGGTGTTTGTATTTCAGAGCTGGAAAAGCAGCAACATGCGGCCCAGGCGACGGCTACCTCGTTTCAGAATCTCTTCGAGGCTGAGGCCGGGCGGACTCAATTGCTCCAGGGTGCGATCACCCCGGTGTGCGACGGCCTGGGGGTCGAGCCCAATCCCGATACCGAGGAGGATGCGCCAGGGAACTCGTTTGTTTGCCGGATGATGGCACTAGGTTGCCTTGTCCGCGAGAAGATTCGAGGCGGGCTACATCATGGCGTGAAGAGGGCCATGGCGGTCATCCGGTCTGGGATCGAGTATGACATGGGCCTCATTGCTGATGGCTTCATCTCGGATCCAGACAGGACTGACGAGGAGAGCGAGGCAGCCTGCCTGAAATTGGTCGAGGCTGCGGAAGAGCCCGGGGGTCATCTCGCGAAGCTGTTTGAGGTCGAGGTGGTCCCACCTGCCGACGATGAGGGCCTGTGAGCCAAGCCTGGGCATGAAGGCCCATGTAATAAGTTAGTTAATATTCGTGACTTGCGCTGTGATGGCCTCAGGGGCCCTGAAACATTTATATGTAAATGTATACTAAATGTCTGTTTTCGTTTGAGTCTTTTGTTCCCTTTCTTGCTTGAATCGTATTCTTGCATGTTTTTCTTAGCGCGCGGTTGCACCTCTTGGTGTGAGGGAGCGAGTGGAGGTACCGTAGCCCGGAGGCGTAGGCGATCTCGCGGCTCGGCAGCCCTTGGACCTTAGGGTGCACTTGCGGCCTCGTTGATTATGTAAGAACTCGATCCGAAGCATATGGGAACGTTAGACATGAGTTTTTTCAAAATCATGAACTTTTATTAGGTCTACTTAGCGCGCGGTTGTACCCCTTGGCGTGGGGGAGTGAGTGGAGGTACCATAGTTCGGAGGCGTAGGCGATCTCGCGGCTCGGCAGCCCTCGAACCTTAGGGTGCACTTGCGGCCTCGTTGACTATGTAAAAGTTCTCTTTTTTATGGGGGACACAGGGGGTTCCCCCTTGCAGCCCCCGAGGGAGGTTCGACTCTGAGAAAACAGGGTCGATCCTCCTTGATTTTTATGAAAGAATGCTTTGAACACCGATGTATTCTTTATTCTATCATGGGATTGCGAAAAAATTTACAAAGCCTCGAGGCTTTAGGGGAAAAAGCGACGTAGTTGTTCGATGTTCCATGCGTTGGTGAAGGTTTCGCCCTTTTCGTTTGATAGCTTGTAGGTGCCGGGCTTCAATACTTCCGCGACGATGTACGGCCCTTCCCATGGCGAAGTAAGCTTGTGTCGTCCCTTGTTATTCTAGCTTCGCCGGAGCACTAGGTCACCGACGTTGAGGTCTCGTCTGTGGACATGTTTGTTGTGGTAGCGTCGGAGACTTTGCTGATACCTTGCAGAGTGTAACAGAGCCACATCGCGAGCTTCCTCGAGCTGGTCGAGGGCGTTCTCTCTTGCGGCGTCATTGTTTCGCTCGTTGTAGGCCTTCAGCCTCGGGGATCCATACTCTACATCAGTTGGGAGCATAGCCTCGGACCCGTAGACTAAGAAGAACGGAGTGAACCCCGGTGGCCCGACTCGGCGTCGTTCTTAGGCTCCACAGGACCGAGGGGAGTTCGGCGGCCCATTTTTTGCCGTGTTTGTTTAGTTTGTCCAAAATTCTCGGCTTTAGGCCTTGTAGAACCATGTCGTTGACACGCTCTACTTAGCCATTTATTTTTGGATGAGCTACGGCCGACCAGAGCACACGGATGTGATGATTGTCGCAGAAATCCAGAAACTTTTTACCGGTAAATTGGGTGCCGTGGTCCGTGATGATGCAGTTGGAAACCCCAAAGCGGTGGACGATGTCGGTGAAGAATAGCACGGCTTGCTCAGACCTGATGTTGGTGATAGGACGGACCTCGATCCATTTGGAAAACTTATCAATGGCGACGAGCAAGTGGTGAAGCCACCAGTTCTCTTCAGGGGTCTGACCAAGTCGAGTCCCCAAATGGCGAACGGCCATGTGATGGAAATCGTTTGCAAGGCGTGAGCCGGGAGATAGGTTTGCCTTGCGTAGTACTGGCATCCTTTGCAGGAGCGTACTAGCTTAATAGCGTCGGAGACTGCGGTTGGCTAGTAAAAACCTTGTCGAAACGCGTTTTCGACGAGGGTTCGAGGCGCCGCGTGATGACCGCAAGCCCCCGAGTGTAGATCCTTGAGCAGGTTCTTGCCTTCTTCGTTTGTGATACAATGTTGTAGGATGCCCGTAGGGCTGCGTCGATAAAGTTCTTTGTTGTCACGATATATCACAAAGGTCTTGGCCCGGCGAGCGATCCGTCCAGCCCATAGTCACATAAAACGGGTTCACCATCTTCGACCCTCGACCCGGGTTCGTCGACCCCGACCCGGGTTCACGGGTTTATTTTCGACCCGAAGTGTAAAAATCTCTCGTAAGTAGCGTACCACGTACCACGACCCCGTACCTCGACCCCATCGACCCAGAAACTTTGTGACTATGGTCCAGCCTCGGTCTTATCCAAGGGGAGATCCCCTCGAGTGAGACGGTCGATGTACGAAACACGCTAGTCGGGCTCGAGGTCGGCTGGTAGGGTCGAGCCTTCCGTCTGCATAACTTCAGCCCCGGTCGAGGGAGCTTCCGCCTCAGGTGGGAGATCGAGTGATGGACCGTCGCCCCCCCCCCCCCCCCCCCCCGCTTGCCCTGGTGTCGACGGAAGGTTGATGGAGATCCCTTGCGAAAACGTCAGGTGGAACCGTGGCTCGACTAGACACGATTTTCGCGAGTTCATCGGCAGCTTCATTATATCTGCGTGCAACATGGTTGAGCTTGAGGCCGTGGAATTTGTCCTCAAGGCGCCGCACCTCCCTGCAGTAGGCTTCCATCTTGGGATCGCGGCAGCTTGAGCTCTTCATGACCTAGTCGATCACGAGCTGGGAGTCACCACGAACGTCGAGGTGTCGGACCCCGAGTTCGACGGCAATGCGCAGGCCCGCGATAAGAGCCTCGTACTCGGCGACGTTGTTGGAGGCAGCAAAATGAAGCCGGATTACATAGCGCATGTGGACTCCGAGGGGCGAGATGAAGAGCAAGCCCGCGCCTGCTCCTGTTTTCATCAGCGACCCGTCGAAGTACATGGTCCAAATTTCGGCTTGGAGCTGAACCGGAGGAAGTTGAGTGTCGGTCCACTCCGCTAGAATATCTGCAAGCACCAGGGATTTGATGACTTTGCGTGGCGCATAAGAGAGGGTCTCACTCATGAGCTCGACCGTCCACTTTGCTATCCTACCCGAGGCTTCCCGGTTCCGGGCTATCTCTCCCAGGGGGAAAGAAGAAACCACGGTCACCGGGTGGCCTTCGAAGTAGTGACGAAGCTTGCGCCGCGTCAAGACGATGGCGTATAGCAGCTTCTGGATTTGCGGGTAGTGAACCTTGGTCTCCGACAGTACCTCGCTGATGAAGTAGACTGGCCTCTGAATGAGCAAGGCGTGTCCTTCCTCCGCCCTCTCGACAACTAAGACAGCGCTGACCACTTGTGTCGTTGCGGCGACGAAAAGCAGGAGGGGCTCCCTTGTGGCCGGAGGAACGAGAATCGGAGAGTTAGACAACATAGCTTTGAGCTTCGTAAGAGCTTCTTCTGCCTCGAGGGTCCATGAAAAATGTTCCAATTTCTTTAGGAGACGATACATTGAGAGCGCCTTTTCGTCGAGGCGAAATGAAGCGACTAGGGCCGCGAGGCAGCCCGTGACCCTTTGTACGCCTTTTAGATCACGGATGAGGCTCATTTTGGTTATTGCAGCGATTTTCTCCGAGTTGGCTTCGATACCACGTTTGAAAACGATGAACCCTAAGAGCATGCCTTGAGGAACACCGAAGACGCACTTCTCGGGGTTGAACTTAATGTTTTTTTGCCTTAAGACACTTGAACGCAACGTCGAGGTCGTCAACCAAATTGCTGACCCTCTTGGTTTTGACAACGATGTCGTCAACGTAAACCTCAACGGTGGGTCCGATGTGCTCCCCGAAAACATGTTGCATGCATCACTGGTACGTAGCATCTGCGTTCCGTAGACCGAAGGGCATAGTAACATAGCAATACATGCCGAAGGGGGTGATGAATGAAGTCACGAGCTGGTCGGACTCCTTCATTTTGATCTGGTGGTAGCCAGAATACGCATCTAGGAATGACAGAGTTTCACATCCCGTAGTAGAATCAACGATTTGATCAATGCGTGGTAAAGGAAAAGGAACTTTCGGACATGCTTTATTCAAACTAGTATAGTCTACACACATCCTCCATTTCTCATTCTTTTTCTTAACTAATATAGGATTAGCCAACCACTCGGGATGATGAACCTCCTTGATGAATCCAGCCTTTAAAAGCTTGTGGATCTCCTCGCCGATGACCTTGCACTTCTCCTCGTCGAAGCTGTTAGTCGCTGGATTCGCACTCTTGGTAGCAGTAGAATCCTTACTCTCATCGAGAGAGGATGACACTAGAAGTTGGGACAATTTTCTGGTTTATTTCTCACACAAACTCATACAATGTCATGCCAACCTGAGGGGTTAGGGATACATATTTATAGGGCTACTAGCCAGCCATGCATATGCCAAGATGCTAGTCTAAAATGCTAGAAAGATGTTGTCCTACAGATGCTAACTGCTAGTCTAAGATGCTAGAAAGATGTTGTCCTACATATGCTAACTGCTGTCCTAAAAGCAGACAAGGATACAGTCTACAAAGGACACAAGGACCACATGTGTTGCGTACTGCAGCAGCCCCACAACCACCAGCCAACACAGAGACTTATCCATCACTCTCCCCCTAAGTCTTGTGTGGCTCCTTGTGAGGTATCTGGGCCATCCCGATCCTGGCGCGAAGTTCCTGGACCTTGACCCGCCCTAGGGACTTGGTCAGGAAGTCGGCGAGCTGGTCTTGGGTGTTGATGTAGTTGGCCCGGACACTCCCTTCCTCCAGGCAGCTTCTGATGAAGTGGTACCTCACTCGGATGTGCTTGCTGCGCTCGTGGAAGACAGGATTCTTTGCCAAGGCCAAGGCGGACTTGCTGTCCACCCTGAGCTCCACTACCTCTGCATCTCTGCCAAGGAGATCGCCAAGCAGCCGAGCCAGCAACAAAGCCTGAGTAGCAACGGTAGTGGCTGCGATGTACTCTGCCTCGCAGCTAGACAGAGCCACCACCTGCTGCTTGACCGACTACCAGCTGATCGGACACATGCCGAGGAAGAACAGCATCCCGCTGGTGCTCTTGCTCGTGTTGATGTCGCCGGCGTGGTCGCTGTCGCTGTACCCGATGAAATGCGCCGCACCGGGGCACCTCGGGTAGTGCAAGCCGTAATCGGAGGTGCTTGTGACGTAGCGGAGGATCCTCTTTACAGCCTGCTGGTGCTCCGCCGTCGATCGCTGCATGAACCGGCTGACGTAGCCGACGGCGAACGCCAAGTCCGGTCGCGTGTGGACAAGGTAGCGAAGGCTGCCCATAATGCGCCGGTACTGCGTCGCGTCCACCTCTTCCTCCGTACTCTTCCAACTCAGCCTCAGCCTCTCCATAGGAGTGTGGGCTAGGTTACAGCCGATGAGACTGTCTAGCTCCACAATGCGCTTGGCATAGGCAGTCGGGCGAAGAGAGGTGCCGGAGCTGTCCTGGTGGACCTCGATCCCCGGGTAGAAGGAGAGAGGGCCCAAGTCGCTCATCTGGAAAGTCGCCCTCATCTTCTCCTTGAACGCCTCGATCTCCACCTCCTTGGTGCCGGTGATCACCAAGTCGTCGACGTAGACGCCTACCAGCAGGGCCTTTCCTCCACTGCCCCACCGGTAGATGGCCGCCTCGTGTGGGCTTTGCTCGAAGCCCATCCCCTTCAGCGTGGAATCCAGCTTGGCATTCCACGCCCTCGGTGCCTGCCGCAAGCCATAGAGGGCCTTGCGCAGGCGAAGCACCTTGCCCTCCTTGCCAAGAATCGCAAATCCCGGCGGCTGATGCACGTAGACCTCCTCCTTCAAGTCGCCGTTAAGGAACGCCGACTTGACATCCATGTGATGGACACGCCAGCCCTCCTGGACAGCTAGCGCAAGGAGGAGTCGCACGGACTCCATTCGTGCAATGGGCGCGAAGGCGTCGTCAAAGTCGATTCCTTCTTGCTGAACGAAGCCGCGCGCCACCAGACGCGCCTTGTGCTTGATCACGTCTCCGGTCTCGTCCTTCTTAAGCTTGAAGACCCACTTGAGAGAGATGGCGTGGTGGCCGGCTGGAAGATCGGCCAGCTCCCACGTATTGTTCCGCTCGACGGCATCCATCTCCATCTGCATCGCGGCACGCAATGCCGCGTCCCTCTCCGCCTCGGCGAAGGAATGAGGCTCGCCATCGTCCTGTGCGAGGTGCAGCTCCGCCTCAAAGTCGTGCTGCGCCAGTCCAGGGATCGGCTGCTCGCCGAGGAGGTTGTCCACGGTACGGTAGCGCAGAGGCTCGCCGCCGTGGTAGGCGTCGATGCGATCCTCGTCGTTGGACAGCGGAGTGGCGAACTCCACTATGCGCTGCTCGTCGTGGGCCGAAGTTGCCGGTGCCGAGCCTGAAGGGGTAGGGTCCGGTGTAGGAGAGCGAGGCGTGGCCGGCGGTGCTGGTGGTGGACTCGCCGGAGCCTGTGGACTTGCCGGAGCTGGTGGTGGCGGTGGTGAAGGACTCGCCGGAGGTGGTGGCGAACGAGGTGGTGGGGTAGGCAAGCTCGGTGAGGACGAGTTGCTAGCTCCCCCCGCCTCCTTGAAGTGGACGTAGTCGATGACGAAAGTGCTGGTCGTCGGAGTCGAGTCGTCATCCACCATCTTGCCCCACGTCCAGCTTCGCCCCTCGTCGAACACGACGTCACGCGTGATGCTCACGCGCCGTGTCGCAGGGTCAAGGACGCGGTAGGCCTTGGCGCCCTCCGCGTAGCCGATGAAGACCCCTGACATGCTCCGGTCGTCGAGCTTGCCGACGTGGTTGAGCTCCTTGACGAAGGCCAGGCAGCCGAAGACGCGAAGGTGGCTCACCGCGGGCTTGCGCCCGTGCCAGGCCTCGTATGGCGTCTTGCCGTCGAGGGCCTTGGTGGGGGAGCGGTTGAGCAAGTGGACGGCAATCATCACTACCTCACCCCACTAGATCGCCGGCATCCCTCTCTGCTTGAGGAGGGCACGGGCGGTGGCCACCACCGTCTGGTTGCGGCGCTCGACGACGCCGTTCTGCTGCGGAGTGTACGGAGCGGAGAAGTGGCGGTGGATCCCCTCATCGGCGCAGTACGCCGCGAACTCGATCGCCGTGAACTCGCCGTCGTTGTCCGTGCGTAGGACCCGAAGCTTGCGGCCGCACTCCGCCTCCACAGCAGCTTGAAGGCGCTTGATGGCGTCCGTTGCGGCTGCCTTGGCGTCGAGCAGGACATCCCACATGGAGTGGGACACGTTGTCGACGAGGAGGAGGAAGTAGTGCCGGCCTCCAGGTGTAGCCGGTGTCACGGGGCCACAGAGGTCACCGTGTACGAGCTCCAGCTTCTCGTTGGCGCGGAAGCTCGCCTGGCGAGGGAAACGGAGCCGTCGCAGCTTGGTGAGGACGCAAGTGTCGCAGAATTGCTCCACGTGGTCGACGTGCGGCATGCCCCGCACCATCTCCTTGCTGCCGAGCTGCCTCAGGGCCTCAAAGTTGAGGTGCCCAAAGCGCTCGTGCCACCTCCAAACGTCGTCGTCGTGGCGGGCTGCAAGACAAAGAGGTTGCGCCACCTGTGAGTGAAGGACGTAGAGGCGGTTGCTCCTGTTGACCTTGACCAAGAGCCGGTGTCGATGATCCCGAATGCGCAGCACCCCGTGCTTGATCTCCACGCGCGATCCGCTCTCATCCAGCTGTCCCAAGCTGATGATGGAGTTCCTCAACGCGGGGATGTAGTAGACACTGGTGAGCAGCCTGTGCTCATCAGTCTTGGCGACGAAGACGACAGAGCCGACGCCATTGACCTCCACAGCGGAGGCGTCGCCGAACTTGACGGTGCCTCGAACGCCTGAGTCAAGCTCGATGAAGAACTCCCGCCTCTCGGTCATGTGGTGGGTGGCGCTGGTGTCAAGGCACCACCCGTCGGTCTTGTCGTTGCCGGAGCTGTCGTCGAGGAGGGCGTGTGCTTTTGGCTCATCAAGGTGGAGAGCCGTTGCGGCAGGTGCCACTGGAGGTAGTTCGATGCTCGCATGAGCAATGAACAGAGTCAGCTGCTCCTCCTCCGCCTACGCGACGTGGGCCTGGCCGCGTCGTGGCTGTCGACAATCCTTGGCCCAATGACCAAGCTTGCCGCAGTTGTAGCAAGGGTCGTCTCGTGCTGGCTTTTGCTTGCCAGCGGCGCCGCCCTGGGCGCCTCCACGATCATCACCTTAGGCGTCTTTGCGCGGCTTGCCACGCTTGCGGCCGCCTGTCGTGAAAGAAGGCTCCCCCTTCTTCCTGTCACCTTGGCCGGCAGCCCACTGCTCCCGAGTGAGGAGGAGCTTCCCACCAATGGTGACGGGTCCCGAGAGGCGCTATGGCTCATCGCTGTCAACGACCTTGAGGCGGCCCAACGCCTCCTCGATCGTCATCGTGGAGAGGTCCAGCAGAGACTCGATTGAGCGAGCCATCTGCTTGTACTTCTTGGGGATGCAACGGAAGAGCTTCTCAACAGCTCTCTCCACGCCGTAGGTGTCGTCACCGAACTACACCAACTTCTGCAACAGAGTGTTGAGACGGAGAGCAAAGTCATCAACGTCCTCACCTGGCTTGAAGGCCAGGTTCTCCCACTCCTTGCGAAGTGCCTGCAGTGTGGACTTGCAGGCGCGGTCGCTGCCGATGCGTGCCGCAGCAATGGCGTCCCAGGCCTCCTTGGCAGTCCGCTTGCTGGTAAGCGAAAACTGCATCTCGGGCGGGACTGCAGCAATGAGAGCATCCAGTGCCCGTCGATCTTGGTCGTAGTCGACGTCGCCGTACCGGACTGCATCCCACATATGCCGCACCTAGAGCCTTACCCTCATCACCGCAGCTCACTCAACGTAGTTGGTCTTGGTGAGGATAGGCCACCCGCCGCCACGGCCGACGTCCCTGACGACAGCCTGGTACTCGTGGTGACCACGGTACCGAACCGGGGAGAGAGTCGCGCTGCCTGTGAAGGCCGCGCTCTCCGTCGACCCGTCCGCCGCCGCCATGTGCGCCTCCTCCAGGAGCGCCACCGCCGTGCGCGCCTCCTTCAGGAGCGCCGCCGGCGTGTCTGCGCCTGTCTGGGCTGCCGCCGCGCTCGTGGGCGTGCACGGCTGCCCACTGCGCCGCTCGCCCTCGCGATGCCTCCCTCTCCAGCAGCTCGAGGTCCGCGTCGGCGCTGTCATCAGCAGCGATGGAGCTGCTGTTGCTGCCGCGTAGAACCTTGACCTCCGCTGCTGCTGCACGCGCTGCATCCGCCGCCGCTGCTTCCACCTCCGCTCTAGCTACTGCTAGCTCCGCTCCTGCCAGCCTCGATGCCCTTGCCGCCGCTGCTGCGGCGTCTGCCGCCACTCGCTCGCACTTCTCTGCCGCAGCGAGGTCGGCCTCCTGCCGACGCCGCGTGCTCGAGGCGACCGAGCCCTGAGACTGTCCTGCGGACATGGCGCGCTATCGAGGGGGCTGCTGTGTGGAGAGTAGGGGCAGCCGGAGCTGCTGCTACCGGCTGCGGTTGGGGCTGCTGTGAGACCAGGGAAGGAGATGAGCAGGAGATGCTCAGGATACAGGATAATACGGCTTTGATACCACTTGTTAGTCGTTGGATTCGCACTCTTGGAAGCAGTAGAATCCTTACTCTCATCGAGAGAGGATGACACTGGAAGTTGGGGTAATTTTCTGGTTTATTTCTCACACAAACTCAAACAATGGCATGCCAACCTGAGGGGTTGGGGATACATATTTATAGGGCTGCTAACCAGCCAAGCATAAGCCAAGATGCTAGTCTAAGATTCTAGAAAGATGTTGTCCTACAGATGCTAACTACTAGTCTAAGATGCTAGAAAGATGTTGTCCTACAGATGCTAACTGTTGTCCTAAAAGCAGTCAAGGATGCAGTCTACAAAGGACACAAGGACCACATGTGCTGCGTACTGCAGCAGCCCCACAACCACCAGCCAACACAGAGACTTATCCATCAGAAGCGGCGCAAGCGTTGTTTCACCGGTTTGGAGCCGGCTTGGATCTCCAAGGCGTGCTTGGCGACTTTCCTGGGTATGCCCGACATATCCGAGGGACTCCACGTAAAAATATCGACGTTTGCGCGGAGAAAGTCGACGAGCACTGCTTCCTATTTGGGATCGAGGGCGGCGCTGATGCTCAACGCCTTTCCGTTTGGGTCGGTGGGGTCGAGGGGTACGAGCTTGACGTCTTTCGCGGGCTCGAAGTTGTCGGCATGGCGTTTGGGGTCGGGGATCTCTTTGGCCAAACCGTCGAGGTTTGCCGCCAAGGTTGCTGACTCCAAGGCGGTTTCCCCGTGCTCGACGCATTCCACGTCGCACTTGTAAGCGTGCTCGTAGGAGGGCCCGACAGTGATGACACCGTTAGGGCCCGACATTTTTAGCTTGAGTTAGGTGTAGTTGGGAACCGCCATGAACCAGGCGTAGCAGGGGCGCACTTGTAAGCGTGCTCGTAGGAGGGCCCGACAGTGATGACACCGTTAGGGCCCGACATTTTTAGCTTGAGTTAGGTGTAGTTGGGAACCGCCATGAACCAGGCGTAGCAGGGGCGTCCAAGAATGGCGTGGTATGTCCCATGAAACCCAACCACCTCGAAAGTGAGTTTCCTTCCTGAAGTTGGCGGGAGTACCAAAACAGACAGGCAGGTCGACCTGCCCGACGGGCTCTGCTCGTTTTCCCGGCACAACTCCATGGAAGCCCCGACACTGGGTCAGAGGTGTGTCCTTGCGATTCCCAGAAGGTCGAGGGTCTGGGCGTAAATGATGTTGAGACTGCTGCCACCGTCCATAAGCACCTTGGTGAGGCGTGTGTTGGCGATGATGGGATCGATGACGAGTGGGTAGATTCTAGGATTGGGGACGTAGTCTGGGTGGTCATCACGGTCGAAAGTGATGGCCACCTCGGACCAGTCAAGGAAGAAGGGGGTCGCGAGTTGTACGGAGAAGACTTCTCGACGTTCCCGTTTGCGCTGCCGTGTTGTGAGATGCGTCGAGGGTCCTCCGTATATCATGAAACAGTCATGAATCTCGGGAAACCCCTTGTCCTTGTCGTCACCCTTGGGATCCTCCTTGTCGTCTTTCTTGATGCCTAAGCTTTCAAAGTATCTCCGGAGCATGTGGCAGTCCTCGAGGTTGTGGTTCGCGGGCCTTTTGTGGTAGGAACACGGTTCTTTAAGCATTTTGTCGAAAATGCCCCCGCCGGGGGTCCTCGAGGTTTCTTGCGATCCGCAGCGGCGACAAGATCGTCCGTCGGGGCTTCTTGTTTGCCCTGTTGATTCTTCTTCTTGTTGTTGTTCCTCTTCGAGCCCCGGCTGGAGCTCACGGGATCCTCGTCCTTGCGCTTCCCCTTGTCCTGGTCACTACCAAAGATGGCACCAACCGCCTCCTCGCCAGCGGCGAAGTTGGTGATGATGTCCATCAAGCTGTTGGCAGTGATGGGGGTGTTGCGGCCCAACTCTCGGACCAACTCTTTGCAGGTGGTACCAGAGAGGAAGGCCATGATGACGTCGGAGTCAGTGATGTTGGGAAGCTCGGTGCGCTGTTTGGAGAAACGCCGAATGTAGTCCCGGAGGGATTCGCCCGGCTTTTGTTTACAGCTTCGGAGGTCCCATGAGTTACCAAGGCGCATGTAGGTCCCCTTGAAGTTCCCCTCGAACACTCTCACCAGGTCGCTCCAGTCGTGGATCTGTCGAGGTGGGAGGTCCTCGAGCCAGGCTCGAGCGGTGTCTGATAGGAACAGGGGAAGTTGTCGAATGATGACCCGGTCATCAGTAGCCCCACCCAACTAGCAAGCTAAACAGAAGTCGGCGAGCCAAAGTTCGGGTTTCGTTTCGCCGTTATACTTGGTAAGAGTCGTGGGGGGCGGAACCGAGCCGGAAGTAGTGTTTCGCAAATGGCATTACTGAAGACCCGAGGGCCTGGTGGCTCGGGTGACGGACTTTGATCCTCCGAGCTGTCAGAGCCCCCGCCTCTGTGCTCGTGGTAGCCTCGTTGATGTTGTCACGGGCATCTCGAGGTTCGCGGTTGTCGATGATGCGTTCACGGATAGAGGCCGTCTTGTTCCGCCGGGGGACGGGCTCAGGATGAACCGAGACCTCTTTCTCCTGTCGGTAGGGCTCCGCAGGCTGCTCCGAGGCAAGCCCGCGTCGCCTCGAGGCGGAGCTCTCGGCTTGCTGCATGGCAGCAGCCTCGAGGAGTCCTCGGATTTCATCGCAGGCCCGACGGGCCTCAGGGTTGGATGGCTCAGGCATATTACGAAGAAGCGTGACGGCTGCGACAACGTTCTGGCTGGCTCGGTCGAAGACCAGGGGTTCGCCCGCCCCACCCTCGACGATGCGACGATTGACGTCGCGAGCTCTTTCTCGAGCTCCTCCGCCGTGTGCGCGTGCCGCGCGCTCTTGCTCGAGGGTTTGCTGAAGTAGGCGTAGATTTTCTCGTTCCTCATCGAGCCTGTCTTGTAGTTCGTGGATTTGCTCAAGTTGCACTCCTTGGTCCGCAAGGAATTGAGTTTCATCTCGTGCACCAGGGGGCTCAACATGAGGTGGTGTGGCGTTCCTTCCTCCAACGGCTGCCTCATCCTCCGAATCCGACGCGATAGCCCCATCGATATGGAAGCATTCGCGAGTCGGGTCGTAGCTGTCATCGGCAGAGTCGGAGTCCGGAGTGCCGAAATAGTAGTATGACGGATGCATGTGAGGTCGTGTGTCTCTGGGGTTGTACGACGAAAGGCAGTCCCACGGAGCTCCGCATCTGGGGTCTCCGTAGAGTCCAGGTACTCGAAAGCTGGCGTGGATGCGACGAGGTCGAGGGTGGAACGTAGATGGTGTCCGGGGAGCTCCTCGTAAGCGCTCATGCTGGTACTTACAAAAGAAGCTTACGCCCGGGCACCCGTGTCCAGCCCATACGGGAATGCTGATGAGGACATGGTTCCTGGTACCGGAGCAATCGATACCGAGTCGGCTGGTGGCGGCGCCGTGCCGGGCGGCGGAGTGATGGGACACCCCGTCGGCATCTTACCCTCAGCCAAGCTCATCCTACACAGGTCCTCAATGAGGAAATCCGTGTCGGCGTCTGGCTGAGGGGCGCTGGATCGGGGAATACCGTCACCCCCCGCGAGGCGATGATGGCGGTTGCGCTGGGCACGCCGTCGCCTGGCGGCACGTGCCAGACGAGAGCGACGATACCGACGCAGTGCTTCCCCAGGCTGGGAGAGCTCATGGTCGCCGTCGGTTGGGTGTCTGGGCGGGAGGAGGACCATGTCATAGCCATAGCCAAGAGACATAAACTCCAAGCTCCCAAACCAGATCACCGTGGCCAATGGAAGTGGACATTCGGGATCATCCATCCAGAAAAATGGCGGAAAAACGATGTTTGGCACGCAGCGTCCCCTACCTAGCGTACCAACTGTCGGTGTTCGGGCCCGTGAGGGTCCTAAGCCAACGAGTGAATTTGTGTTGCGTGTCCCCTAATCTGGATGGTGGTGCAAAGAGAATACACGGGGGTTTATCCTGGTTCAGGCGAAAGAAAGGCCCTACGTCCAGTGGGGGGAGTATTGTATTTCCTTGCACCTAAGTGCTTGCGTAGGGGTTACAAGCTGTGAGAGAGGGAGCCGATCCCAAGCCTCAAAGAGAGAGTACAAAGGAGATTTCTTGAGATGTTGATCTTATGTGGTGGGGTGATGACTTGTTTCGCCTTGTCTCCCCCCTTCGTAGAGTCCTCTGTCTTCCCTTTTACAGGGTCAAGAGAGGGCAGAGACGCCGGGGTGGTGCCTTAGAAGTAAAGTTTTGTCGAGCGCTGTGGAAGCTGTTGTAGCGACGTGCTCCGGGAATAGCCGGCCATCCCTGGGCACCATGGTGACGTAAAGGATGGGATGGCGAAAAGACCCCGGGTTTTGTGGCGTGCAGGCCTTGCTTCTTTGTTCACTGGCGATTGGTTGAGACCGGGTTAAAGTGGGTCGACGGGGAATGGATAAGGCCGAACCCCGGAAATTTCGGGGTACGACACTCGTCGTGTTTTGCCTCGAGGGGATCAGTGGCGGAATAGTGTCTGGCATGGCGTGTGCAGTGACAGGTTTTCACCGCCCATCCCGGGATGAGCGGTAAAAAGTGGGATTTGACACTGGTACTGCTTGCATGCAGGCGGCGCTATAGCCATGGGGGTAGGAAGTGGTTGACGGTTGCATTAAATGTTTTGACTTTTGTCTGAAAGTCGGTGGGTGAGACGAGTCGACCGGCTCGACCCAGGGTCATACGAGTCGGAGATTTCCCTGTGGTCGAGGCGTCCCGTCGAGCAAGCCTCGTGCGAGTCGAAACGTGGTCGAGGCATTCCGTGCGTGGTTTTGGCTCATTCTGCCTACATGGACGGAGCCTTTGGCGCTGTTTTCTCAGGGGTTTGTCTTTTTTTGGCCGTGGAGTGTGGGTACCCCTTGTTTAGGTACCTGACACATGTTAATTAGAAATTCTAGTATTTTTTATATTTATTCAAAAATTATTTTTATATTAAAAAGAGTCTAGGTCCTAGTAGTATTGTTTTCCATATAAATTGAAACTCGGCTTGCATACCGACACTAAACCTGTTGAATTTGTTAAATCGCACGAATATATGTGTAGTACTATTTATATATTATAGAGTGCATAAAATTTAATTAATAAGATTGATATGGCATAATATTTTAGTAAAGACGTATACACTTATTTAACATAATAACTTATAAAATTTATTATCATGGAGTATTAACATAAAGTGTTATTGTTACGTGGTTTGTTAAGTGAATATTTTTTTATTTTTCATAACTTGTTAAAATAAATACTTATTCTAATATATATATGTTTATTTGATATACATGGTGGAACATAGCATTATAATTATTTTATTTCATGATTATACATATGTATCGTACTTTATGAATATTGATTTATCTTTTTGTAGCAATATATATAATACTATTTACAACAACAACATAGTCTTTTGTCCCAAGCAAGTTGGGGTAGGCTAGAGATAAAACCCAAAAGAGACGAGAAACATGAAGACACATAAAGGGACATAAAGGGCACAAGAGAAAAAGAGGTCACGGTCCAGGCACGTCGATTGCCAATCTCCAAGCGCTCCTATCCATAGCTAAATCCTTGAAGATATTCCACTCCTTAAGATCTCTCTTAACGGACTCGTCCCAAGTTAGTTTAGGTCGACCTCTACCGCTCTTTACATTATCGGCCCGCTTTAGAATTCCACTATGCACCACCGCCTTAGGAGGCCTCCGTTGGACATGTCCAAACCATCTCAACCGATGTTGAATCAATTTCTCTTCAATTGGTGCCACCCCAACCCTATCCCGAATATCGTCGTTCCGAACTCTATCCCTCCTTGTGTGCCCACAACACCAACGCAACATACGCATCTCTGCTACACTCAATTGCTAGACATGTCGCCTTTTTGTAGGCCAACACTCAGCACCGTATAACATCGCCGGACGTATCGCCGTCTTATAGAACTTACCTTTCAGCTTTTGAGGCACCCTTTTGTCACAGAGAACCCTAGAAGCTTGACGCCATTTCAACCAGCCGGCTGAAATTCTATGCCTAACATCTTCATCAATGTCTCCATCCTTTTGTAGCATCAACCCTAAATACCGAAAAGTATCCTTCTTGGCCACCACTTGCCCATCGAGGCTAACGTCTCCCTCCTCATGCCTAGTCGCGCTGAAATCGCACCTCATGTACTCGGTCTTAGTCCTACTAAGTCTGAACCCTTTCGACTCTAACGTGTGCCTCCATAGTTCTAACTTCCTATTAACCCCTGCCCTACTGTCGTCAACTAGCATCACATCATCAGCAAAGAGCATACACCAAGGGATATCACCTTGTATGTCCCTTGTGACCTCATCCATCACCAAAGCAAATAAATAAAGGTTCAAAGCTGACCCCTGATGTAGTCCTATTCTAATTGGAAAGTCGCTGGTGTCGCCATCACATGTTCGGACAAACGTCACCACATCCTTGTACATATCCTTGATAAGGGTAACGTACTTAGTTGGGACTTTGTGCTTTTTCAAGGCCCACCGCATGACATTTCTCGGTACTTTGTCATATGCCTTCTCGAGGTCAATAAAGACCATGTGCAAGTCCTTCTGCTCCCTATATCTCTCCATCAATTGTCGTAATAAGAAAATCGCCTCCATGGTCGACCTACCAGGCATGAACCCAAACTGATTTTGGGTCACATGTGTCACTTTCCTTAGGCGATGCTCGATAACCCTCTCCTAGAGCTTCATCGTATGGCTCATCAACTTAATCCCACGGTAGTTAGTACAACTTTGAACATCTCCCTTGTTCTTAAAGATAGGTACTAATATACTTCTCCTCCATTCTTCAAGCATCTTGTTAGACCGAAAAATAAGGTTAAAAAGCTTAGTTAACCATACTATCGCTCTGAAGCCTAGGTATCTCCACACCTCAATGGGGATACCATCAGGGCCCATCGCTTTACCTCCCTTCATCCTCTTCAAAGCCTCTCCGATCTCTGCCTCCTGAATTCTCCTCACAAAACGTCTGTTGGTATCGTCAAATGAGTCGTCCAACTCAAGGGTAGGACCCTCATTCTCCCCATTAAACAGCTTGTCGAAGTACTCTCTCCATCTGTCCTTGATCCCCTCATCCTTCATCAGAAGTCGATCTGTCCCATCCTTGATGCATTTTATTTGGTTGATGTCCCTTGTCTTCCTCTCGTGGATTCTAGCCATCCTATAAATGTCCTTCTCCCCTTCCTTCGTGCCTAGCCGCTGATAAAGGCCATCATACGCCTGACCTTTTGCTATACTCACAGCTCGCTTTGCAACCCTCTTCGCTATTTTATAGCCCTCGATGTTGGCTGCACTCTCGTCATGGTGGAGACATTTGAAACACTTCTTCTTCTCCCTAATAGCCCTTTGCACCTCGTCATTCCACCACCATGTGTCTTTCGCTTCCCGTTTGCCTCTCCTACTCACGCCAAACACTTCCGAAGCCACCTTCCAGACACATGATACCATCTTTAGCCACATGTCGTCGGCATCTTCTCCTTCTTCCCAAGGCCCCTCGTCTAGCATCCTCCTTAAACGTTTACGCTGCTTCCCCTCTAAGCTTCCACCACTTCGTTCTCGCAATCTTGGCCCGTTTGTCCCGATGGACACGTACCCGAAAGCGAAAGTCCGCCACCACAAGCTTATGTTGAGGGACAACACACTCCCCAGATAACACCTTACAATCAAAGCAAGCATGTCTATCCTCCCTCCTTGTAAGGATAAAGTCGATCTGGCTCGAGTGTTGTCCACTACGAAAGGTTACTGGATGAGATTCCCTCTCTTCCTAAAGAGGGTGTTCGCTATCAATAAGTCATAGGCCAGCGCGAAGTTCAAAACATCCTCTCTGAAAGCTCTATGTTTGGTGTTGGTAATTAGTGACAATGCCTAAGTACTAATCCTATACCTAAGTTGTATGTAGCATATGAGGATTAGTACATTCCAAGGTTGGTGGCAAGATGGACATGGTGATCATGATGGCCACACTTGGATTTGGACGCAACCCTACGTGATCAAGGCAAAGGTATATGCTTAAGGATTATGTTTTAGTAACCAAGACACCTAGTGGGTGTGGTTACATTATAGGATAGATAGCCGTACTATAAAGAGGGGAATGACGCGGCTATTTAACTCCTAAGTGCCTCTAGGTGTGCATTTCATAATCATATGTATTCGGATAAGACTAATAACGCCTCAAAAAATGATTATGAAAATGCTAACACACATGCACATGGTGTTGATCACTTGGTGATGTTAGCACGTTTGCTAAGGCGGTGGAGTTTGAGCGGTAGAGAGCGTTTTCGAGGAGTTGAAACGACTATTTTCTACTACGCCGGAAGTCAGAAATCAAACGGAAATCAAACGGAAGCGAACGGAGGTCACAGTGGTGACCGGACGCTGGACCGGACGCGGTCACTGTGTGACCGGACGCGTCCGGCCAGTGTTCAGCTCTTGCGTGTTTCTCGGTTATCTGATCGGACGCTCAGCGCGTCCGGTCACTGTCGACCGGACGCGTCCGGTCGATCAGGGAGCTTACTGGACTCCAACCGGACGCTGGCTCTGTGGCGTCCGGTCAGTTCACCAGCGCGTCTGGTCGCTGTTTCGTTGTGCGCGGCTCAGGGTTGACCAGCGCGTCCGGTCCGTTACGGGACCGGCGCGTCCGGTCGAGCCCGGCGCGTCCGATCGTTGCGACCGGCGCGTCCGGTCGGTGCTTCGCGAAAGAGCCGTTGTGCGACCGGCGCGTCCGGTCAGCGCGACTTCGGCTGTTTCAAGTTTCTAACAGCTATATTCGAAGGGGTACGTCTATAAATACTTATTGGCCAGCTCAAGGCTCTCTCTCTTGGACATTTGACATACTTGTGAGCACTTTGAGCTAAGCAACTCCCCTCCCACTCATCTCTCTTACTTGTTTGCATATTCGAAGTGAGATTGAGTGATCCAAGTGCATTTGCATTGTGAGATTGCATCTAGTTGGCACTTGGTGGTTGATTTGCTGCGGGATTCTTGTTTCTCTTGGTGGTTGCCGCCACCTAGACGGCTTGGAGCAGCTTGGAGGCATTGGCAAGAGTTGGTGTTTGTTCTTGGCCACCTCCGGTGTTTGTGAGGGGTTTGTGCCTACCTCGGCGAAGCGCCAAAGGCAACATTATTAAATTACTCATGTCATTGCAACCTTTTGCCATTTGGTAGGTTCTTGTGGCGCCTTTTGAGAGGCTCGGTGTGAGACCGATTAGCCACCGAACCACGTGGTGAAGAGGGACACAACGGGGACTAGCGTGCCGGCAAGCACGTGAACCTCGGGATAAATCTTCGTGTCATCACTTTCATATTGTGATTGATTGATCCCGGTGTTCGGTTGTCTTGGTATTCATTGTTGATCATATTGGTTGGCTCAATACTTCACCCCTCGGTGAAACTCTCCCAACTCAACTCCGCATTACTTTCTTAGTTATCTTTGCTAGCTAGTTAGCTTTGCTAGAATAGCTCTTTTATGTAGCTTGCTAGTTGTAGTTGAAGTTACCTTCTCGGTTTGACTTGTGCGGTTGAGTGCCTTTATACTAGATTTGTGATTTGGATCGGTAGCTTGCAAACACCCCGTAGGCTAAGCAAAACTCGCATCTCGCTATTTGTTGTATTGATAAACTTGTTTAGCTTGTCTTTATAGAAATTTTTAAAAGACTATTCACCCCCCTCTAGCCATCAAGACCTTTCACTCTCCCTCTTGATTTCTACTACCATACCCGAACCTTCCGTGCACCCACTCGAAACCTACATTAGTCGCACCAACATGGCCGTTGAGGTCTCCTTCCATAAAGAGTTTCTCGCTGATAGGCACAATACTAACCGTGCTATCAAGATCTTCCCAAAACTGCTTCTTGGTGCCCTCGCTAAGACCTACCTGAGGGGCATAGGCACTGATCATATTCAGAGCCAAATCTCCAACTACCAGCTTGACCAAGATAATCCGGTCGCATTGCCTCCTAATATCAACGACTCCATCCTTAAGGCTCCTATCGATCAAGATGCCTACACTATTCCTACCTGATGTTGTCCCCGTATACCAAAGTTTGAAGCCAGTATCCTCCACCTCCTTCGCCTTCTGGCTCTTCCATTTAGTCTTCTGAACGCATAGAATATTTACACGCCTACTAATTGCTGCATCGACTAGCTCTCTTAGCTTACCCCGTTAGAGACCCTACTAATACTATTTAATACTATTTACTTGTAGATTTTATATATTTTTTATTTATTCTTTATAATGGCTATGGTGTACACAAATATAAAGTAATACCTTATTATCTTTCACAACGACATGTATGAATATGTTAAATGCAAACTTAGAATATTATTTTGCATTATCTTTCATAATAGTAAAGGTGGATAATTTATAAATTCATTAGGAGGTATTTTAAATTATCATTCATAATGGTAGACGTAAGTAATTTTTTGGAGCCTAGACATGGCTAATTTAGATACAAAAGTTAGAGGATTATTTTAAATTAAAAATAGTCTAGGTTTTAGTAGTATTGTTTTCCTCGTAAATTGAAACATGGCTTACGTCCCGACTATAAACATGTTGAATTTGTTATATCGCACGAATATATGTGTAGTACTATTTATACATTATAGAGTGCATAAAATTTAATTAATAACATTGATATGACATAATGTTTTAGTAAAGACGTATACACTTATTTAAAATAATAACTTATAAAATTTATTATCATGAAGTATTAATATAAAGTGTTATTGCTACGTGGTTTGTTAAGTAAACATTTTTTCATTTTTCATAACTTGTTAAAATAAATACTTATTCTAATATATACATGTTTATTTGATATACATGGTGGAACATAGCGTTATAATTTTTTTATTTCATGATTATAGAAGTATTTAGAAATATATATATGTATCGTACTTCATGAATATTAATTTATCTTTTTGTAACAATATACAAAACTATTTACGTGTAGATTTTATATATTTTTTATTTATTCTTTATAGTGGCTATGGTGTACACAAATATAAAGGTAATACCTTATATTATCTTTCACAATGACATGTATGAATATGTTAAATGCAAACTTAGAATATTATTTTGCATTATCTTTTAAAGGTGGATAATTTATAAATTCATTAGGACGTATTTTAAATTATCATTCATAACGATAGACGTGGGTAATTTTCTTTGAGCCTAGACATGGCTAATTTAGGTATAAAAGTTAGAGGATTATTTTAAATTATCATTCATAATGACCAAGCTGGTTAATTTGGACGCAATGTTAGGGGGTTATTTTAGATTATATTTTATAATAGCCAATGTGGGTAATTTAGATGCAAATTTAGGGAGTTATTTTGAATTATTTTCATAATGACATATGTGGGTAATTTATATACAAATATAGGGGGTTATTTTAAATTATATTTTGTAATAGCAAAGGTGGGTAATTTACATGCAAAATTAGAGGGTTACTTTATGTTTTTTTCATAATGGCAGTGGTGGGTAATTTTCTTAATATATTACAATAGATCTAATGGCCATTATTACTGATGATGATTAGAGTCTGCCAAATCAAAGGCTAGATGTTTCTGATTATTGTGAGAATTTCTAGGATTTTTTTTTCTTAGCACGTCTGGTGAGAATTAACGTGGTGTCTCCGTTGGAGCCTCTAATTAGTAATAGTAAGATAAGATGGGCGTGCTATTCAACAGCTCTACTTAATGAAAGTATGCTAAGTGGTGATAGTAAGATAACATTTTTTACGAGTACCATGATAGGAATCGCAGCATTAGGAAGCAGTTGACGTACCTTTGCTGAACAGTATTCGTGGACTCAACCTTTTGTTGTGGTTCTTTTTGGTTCATGTTCCACTGTTTTTTTATCTTATTGTCCTTCATCCTGTTCCCAAAACAATATATTAGCATGTGTTACAGTACAACTGACTACAATTCCCATCATGGGCATTATCACAAAATATCACATCAAAATCAACACCATCTTTGTGCCTAAAAATACCTATGTCACAGTACTAGAGCTTACTTATTTAATCTTGCCAACCTTTCAGTCTCTTTTTCATGAATCCTGGCTGCTCTTGATTTGCGTGCCAAGAACCCTCTTTCATGTTTTTCTTGGATGACCCTATTTCTTTCTTCTTCATCAGGCCATGGCTGTGAATGTTGAAAAATATCAGTGCAGCTCAATCAATAATAAGTTTTTTTTCTTGATACGCAAAAGAACCTTGCTAGAGAATGCACCTGTCTCATAGTCCTATTCTTGTAAAGATTTCTTCCCTTGATGAGGAGTGGATGAAGGGGAGGCCATGGTTTGTATCCTTTACTCCATAAAATCTCAATCTACATTTTTTATGCATATGACTTCAAAGAACATTGTTCTCGCAATACTGTAATTGAAGGAAATTAAAATGCATGCTCATAAAAAGAACCAAAGCCTTACAGTGAACGTATGCTGTTGCTTTGCTGTGCCATAGCTTTCCTTTATTATTCTACCGGCATTGGTCCTTTGTCCACATAAGCGACCCTTAACTTCACGAGGAGCTCCCTTTTCCCTACAACAATACTCAACAGATACAAAAAATGAAAATAAACATAATGCTTCAAGATTCATGATTTGTAATGAAAAGCATCAGAACAAATGCTTTAATTTGAATTACCTTTTGTAAATGTTTTGCTCAAACATCACAACATCGCCTTTGCATGCATCACCTATATCAATTATATATGATACATAAGAGAGAAAATTCACAGAAATGGCGTAGGAAGGCAAAAATTGTCCTTGCAACATCTGGATCCCTACAGAGCTCTAAAGCTCACTGTCCATAAGCACTTGAACGATAAGATCATCCCTTTGGTATTATAAAGCTTTTTTTTCCACAACAGGCAACCTGAATTTCATTACCAAAAAGAAACGAAAATACTGAGAATTCTATTCAAGCAAAGTTTAACCAAAGCAAGCAACTTAATCACTTATCTGCCAGTGCCTCTAAACAAAGGGTTCAGCAGGCTAGGCCAAGCACCACCAGAAAATCTATGCTGAGACTAGCACGCCTAGTGATAACTCTCTTTGGTATTGTAAAGTTGACAAATCTGTTCACATTCTTCTCATCCATATTAAAATGTGTATTTCTATGCAGAAATAGCTTGTTTCACCTTTACAGTTCAAAACAAAGCTTGACACTGGATACTTCACCTCTCCATTATTTTTCACCCTGAATGTTTGTGAAGAAAGTGTAAGTACATAAAGGGCATGGAACATGCTCTGACAAAGCCAATAGCCTGCTTGCATTATGGATTATCAACAACAAAAATTCAAGATTAAGATTTTAAAATAGGAGATCACAATTGGATTGCACAGTTCATACTCTATATGCTCTCTTATTCGATTTAGGAGCACTTCCTTCTTGCCTGTTAACCTTAATTTGTGCATCCGCAAATATGCTTTACATTCATAAACCTTCAATTTTTCCAGCTGACCATCTGTACATTGCAAGAATGTTCATATGAGAAACTAAATTATGCACTAAAAAAAAAGAAAAAAAAACTTGCACTATTGATCCATGGAACTGTAGCATATCTTAAACAGGTCCAGAATGATCTCATGACCTCTCTCTTTGCTAGTACTTAAAAGTTAAAAGTTAAAACTACAATGTTGAAGCCAAATTCAAATGTTTTTTTGTGTGTATGTCAATCAAACTTTGCACACTAGTTTCTCAACTTCATATGAACAACAAAGTTCATTTGCTGCATCAAGTTATCAAATGAATGAACAAATGCAAAACAAGTTGTATTTCAAGTTTCGTACATGCTGTTACGAACAGTGGTGGACCTTGAGCCTAAATCTAGCAGGGACCAATCATAAAATAACAAGGCTATTTTTAATTTTTATCAAGCCAAAGGTGGACCTTGAGCCTAAATCTAGCAGGGACCAATCATAAAATAACAAGGCTATTTTTAATTTTTATCAAGCCAAATGGCCAAAACTAATGGAGTTTACACAAGTTCAGGGGTCGCAATAGCCCCTATTGGTCTGTGAGAAGATCCGCCGCTGGTTATGAAACACAATTTTCTTTAGCCAAGTTGGTAGTAGGTTCTCATGTCATTTCCTCCAAATTTCCACTGGCAGTCGCAAGGCATTATCACCTTTCCGTCCCATTTCTGGACCAATGTGCATCACATTATTAGAAAGAAATAAGAACTCACCCTGCATGAGCTTGTCCACCATGACCAGAAGGTCAGTCTCCTCCTTTCCCATCTTTGGCACCGCTGACCCTTTCCTGAAATCGTGAAATTTTTCATAGAGATACGGGATAATGAATCGTGAACAGTTCGGCACTGCTGAACCCAAGGCCCGAACGAACGGGATTAAGGAACAAATGGCAAGAATCGCAGACCGGATTCCCATCTCCGATCTACCACACAATCGCACAAATTGTATCGAGATACCCAATCAGAGAAAGGAAGAAGCGGAGACAAAGCCCGCTGCCTAACCTGCCCTTGTGCGCCGAGGCCGAGATGGACATCCTGCTCATCCTGGCCCGCAGCACAGCCTCCACCTCCAGGTCCCCGTCGGCGTCCGGGTCGAAGGTGGGGTCCTCGTCGGAGCCCGCGTCGAGGTCGCAGAGGCCTGCGAGGCTGTCGCCATCCGACTCCTCACCATCGTCGCTCTCCACCTCCTCTTCCTCCGATTTATCCGATCCTTCCTCCTCCTTACGCCGATCTTCCTGCGACGGGGCGAGATGTCCAGGGCGGGGATCACCGCCGGCTGGGGTGGGGGCGGGCGGGGCGGCGGCGGCCATGGCGGGTTAAGGGGTCGACCGTTGGGGCTTGGGGGAGGTCGGGAGTGGGAATGGACGGAACAGGAACGTTTCCTCCTTTCGCGTTTTGGTTTGAAAAAAAAAAGTGTTTTAGGGCTTTGTTTGGACAAAGGATTTTTATATACGAAAAAAAGTGAAGGAAATCAAAGCGGAGTTTGGAAGAGAGGAAATGAGCTATCCGTTTCATACGAAATACTGTAGCTACAATCAGATTTTTCAGGAACGAATCCACTATTAACTCAAGTTTCCTCTAGTGTTGTGTTGTGTGCATATGTAGCTGGATGGATAAAGATGACACAAATTAATAGAATAATATTGGTCCCATGCTCAATGCAGTAATGCAAACAAAAAAAATCATCTTTCATCATGTTATTAATGTTGTCACTAAAATCTAATGTGTATTTTTATTATCGCTTCTTGAGCTTTTTCCTTCTATATCTTGTAATCCCATAATTTTTCACGTTTTAGTGTACTACACTTCTACGGTTTTTTTCCATTGCTCTATCTTGGATTTCTGTATTCCAAATAGGCCCTTACTTCTTGGGTTTACAGTCACTTATTTTTAGTGGGTGTTTGATCACACGACCAAAATTTGTCCTAACTCGTGATATAATAAATTCAATATTGATTAAGGGCTTGTTTGGAAGTCCGGTATTTAGACTAAAACCCTTGTAAATTATAGGGCCTAAAAATTTTCCAACCCAAACTAAAATTAATTGTTTGGATGGTAGGCGAGCCTAATAATATTACACTAGAAAAATTGGTACGGTGTTGCCGCGCCTTGGACCGTGCCAGGGAATGAGTTGTGCTTTATTGGTCAGGTGGTGTACCTTGATTTTGTATTTCAGTGATGTTGGATACAAAGCTTTGCTAGTGGAAGAATGTGGTGGTTTTTTTTTTTTTTGCTTTCTTTGTTTTAAAAATACGATAACTTTCTTATACGTAGTCCGTTTTTTGTTTTATTTTCACCATCGTGTTTTTATGATAAGAGCTAAAAAGACCCATAATGTCTATATTTTAAAATATATTTTAGAGTGGTAACTTATGTTGTATGTATAGTACCTACTTATGTATTTTATATAATGGTAATGAAAATAACTTGCCACTTGCTCAAAATATAACTTGCTACATACTTTAAACATGCCACACACAAGGTCATGCAGCTTGTAGTGTTCTATTAGTTTCAATTTAATGAGTTATGAATTTCATTTATCCAGTTTTTCCTTTCAGTTTAATGAGTTATCAGTTTCATTTTCTTAGGTTCTTGTGCTTCTTTTGGTGTTAGTTTTTTTAATTTCAGTTTAATTTTCTAGTTGTCATTTTTTAGTTTCAGTAATATGTTTTTTATTTTGCTTTCTTTAGTTTTCATTTATTATTTGCCAATTTCAGTTTCAGTCTTATTTTTCAGTTTTGTGTTTCTTATTTTGTCTACTTTAGTTTTCAGTTTCTATTTTTATTTTCAGTTCATTTTTCTGGTTGTCAATTTTAGTTCCAGTTTCTAGTAATTTCATTTTCAGTTATTTGTTTTTCATTTTGCCTACTTTAGTTTTCATTTTCTTTTTTCCAAGTTCAGTTTTTGTTTGTGGTTGTCAATTTCAATTTTATTTTCTTGTAATTTCAGTTTTGAGTTGTCAATTTCAATTTTATTTTCTTGTAATTTCAGTTTCAGATTTTTTTCATTTTTTCTACTTTTGTTTTCAGTTTCTATTTATCAATTTCAGTTTAAGGTAATTTCAATTTCATTATTATTTTGCAATATTTTTTCATTCTATCTACTTTAATTTTTAGTTTCTATTTGTTAATTTCAATTAATTTTCCTAGTTGTCAATTTCAATATTATCTGCTTTCATGTGTTTTAGTGTGGAGAGGAGCCACCAATCTGCGGAGAGAAGGAGCAAATCGGCGGAGAGGAGCAACCAATCTGCGGGGAGGAGGAGCAAATCGGCGAAGAGGAGCATATTTGGATCGATAGAGTGGGGGGTGGCTGCCTGTAACACTCCGGTGTTACGCAAGCATTTGCATGGCAATCATAAGCATGACATTTCATATCATCCATAATCATATATGGTAATATTATAACTTGAGTGAAATAAAAGCTTGGAAAATGGTATTCGTGATGTAATATGTTAATGTGCTAATTACCTTTCATCAAAATTGTGCAACTACAAATTTTATATCACTTAGAACTATAGGTCAAATTTTTGGAGCAACTAAATTACTCAAAGTTTTGTCAAAAACTTGTTTCAAAAATATTATTTAAAAATATTCAAAAATACTCCTTATTTTAGATTTTATTCTCCAATTCAAAATCTGTTGAGAATTTTTAGTTGGCCCCTTAATCAAAGTTGTAGAGAATTAAATTCTAAGCAATTTTTATTTTTGGGTCATTTCCAGAAAAGGTCTTTTTCTTGTTCAAAATGGAGTTTGAAAACTGTATTTGAATTTTGTTTGAAATTAGAAAAAAAATCAAAACTAACCTAGCAGGCCGCCGCCTCGGTTTCGGCCCGCAGCCGGATACGGCCCGCCTCTGCACGCGCGCGCCTGCGTCCGCTCCCCGCCTCGGCCCGGCCCAAGCCGGCCTCTCTCTTCCTCTTCCCGCTCGCGCGCGCGGCTCGCTGGCGCCGCGGCCGAACACGCCCGCCGCGTGGCGGCCGCATGCCGGCGACGCCCCCGCGTGGCCGCCCATGGACCCCGCGCGCGCGCTCCGCTTCAAATCGTCACGAGCACCTGGTCTCCATCCCGCTCGCCACTCGCTCGCTCCCTTTTTCCCTTCCTCCGGAGAAACCGAGCGAGAGCGCCGCTCGCCACCGCACGCCTCCGCCTTCACCGCCGTGTTCCGACGTCGGTGAGCCACCACCGTTCGATTGCTCGTGCACGAAGCTCCGCCACCTTCTCCTCTCCTCCGAACGGGCGCCACCATCACCTTGCTCGCTCCGGTAGGGCTCCATTTCTCCGCCCCCGCTGCGCCACCGCGTCGGGGCCGCCGAGCTCGCGCCCCGCCCACCGCCTCGCTCGTTCCCTCTCCATCCCCCGAGCCTCCCTCTCGAGTTCGCTATTTCCTCGCGAACATTTTGCGCACGCTCGCTGGTCGAGGCGTGGCCGGAGATGGCCGTTGGTCGTCGGCCACCGCCACGCCGTCGAGGTCACGAACGCCGACGAGGCCGCCCTGTTCTCCCCCCACCTTCGGTCTTCACTGGGCCAACCGCCCTGTGGGCCGCGCCTTCGAGCGGGCTTGCTCGCTCTTTCCCCCGCGTGCGCGAACCAGGCCGAGAACGGCCACGGGCCGGTTGACTCCCACGGGCCGGCCCAGTACCAATATTGAAAAATCAATTTCTGTTTTCTTTTATTATTCTTGATGAAAAATACTTTGGAAAATGTTTTTTTAGTCATTTCAGCTCCAAAATTAGTGAAATAAATTTCTATGGACTCTTTGGAACCAGATCTACAATATAAAAATATTGCACGTCAATATTTCATTACTTTTCTGTAGTGTTTTATTTAATCCTTGGAATTGGTGTTTTCTTGAAAAATTGATAATAAATTATAGAAAAATCAGAAAAATGTGATTCCAAGTTTGTTAATCTTTTTGTGCCATGTACTTGCTAGGAAAATTATATGTCATGTCTGTTCTGTAGAAAAATGTGTAGGTGCAGTTAAAATGCTTTCTATCACTAACACTTACTATTTTTGTTAATTAAATAAATATGAATAAAACATGCAAGTAATAATTTTTCTACAGTGATTGTTTACTGTGTAGAAAGTAGGAAAATTTCTAAATCTGTTGTTTGATACTTTTCATAATGCAAAGTATTTTTCATACTCATTTTTAGGCCTTAGCTTGTTATTTTTGTATAGACAGTTCTAGTAATCTAACTGCAATGAAAATCTTGTGGCAGGCTAGTATTGATGTTAGTAACCCACTGTAATTTTCTTGGACTTTTCTGTGCTACCAAACTTTGTGTTGCTGTTTAAGCATAGGGCTAACTAGGGTTTACATTCAATCTTTAATGCAAGATTAGTTAGTAAACTATGCTTTGGTGTATCTTTGAAGCATCTTGAGTGTCAAGGTGCCTTTGCATGGTAGAGAATAGTGGTGGTAGTTTTCGAGTACATGTTCTTGGATGACGTAGACTACCTTGTAGAAGAGTCATAAGTTTCACGTAATCCAAATAAAGTAACATGCTCATTTACATCTCATTCATTCATCATCATCATCTCATGTCATCCCTGTAATGCACCTAGGCATGAACACTTATAATTCTGCATCATACATGATCGCAGGAAGCGAACCCGGTAGCAGTTCCCGAGGACCCGGAAGAGCAGTCCGAGGTTCAAGAGCAGGAGTCGACCGAAGCCGAAGAGGAGGTCGGTGAAGATCTTCCAGAGTGCCCCGACCACCGTCCGAGCTCCTTTGAACGAAGCAAGCCCCGGAGCATTTCTCTCCCGGTTTGCAAATAATTTATTATTAACTTTACTTAATTTGATGCATTACGTTTAGGAGTTGTTTGCAAACGTTGCTGCATTATACCTTGTTTCACCTTGCTTTACCCGATCCTTGTTACCCTGGTGTCCGCGGTCAAGAATTGCTTAGTTTGCTTAGACCGGTAGAAGTCGGGTGATTGCCTGTCATCCGCGAGTTATAGGGGATTACTTGAATCTATGTGAAAGTATGTCATATGAGAATAACTAAGTGTCGAAATGAATCTGAGACTGGACGGAAACTTGCAGGGTTTCGGACTATAGTGTTTTCCGTCTGTGTCGATTAAGGACCGACCGTTGTTGGGCCTCAAGTCATGTTGAACGCATGCCTCACATTTAGCTGGCCGAATAATGTACCTTTCGACCGCGAAGCTGGGAGATTATTCGAACCGAGTGGATTGCCCGCAACGCACTGTACCGGAGCAGTAGTGGCAGGATACGGGGGCGCGATGATAAGGCCAAAGAGCAGTCGGGCGGCCCCCGGGTACATGTGGTTCCTGGCAAGCTCGCGACTTTACCTAAATAGTTGACTCGGTGACCAATATCTCACTTTAGCGGGTGAGTGAGGTTTGTGTGAGGAATAAGTTACCAGCTGGTTAATAAATCGATTCGAATCGCCATCGTTCACTGGATAGTGAACACTTGACTTGAGCTACTTCATCGTAGTAATATTGATGAAACACTTGGATAGTTATGTGGAAGATGACATGATAACTATTGTTAATGATCAATGGTAATCCTTACTTGCTTAACTACATGTTACTCTAGCACAAGTGAAAACATAGTTGACAGGGTAATAAAGATTAAAATACTGCATGCCTTTGTAAAAAAACTGTTAAGTTAAAAATGCTTTTCTTGCAAATGAGTCAGCTACCCCACCAGAAAGCCTATCATGATCCTTGGTGTCATTTTATTTTGGTTCTGTCGGGTAAGTCTAGCTGAGTACCTTCTCGTACTCAGGGCTTTGTTCCCACTTGTTGCAGATGGGCAGATGTATTACGGCTACTGTATCAACTGCCTCTATCCTGCGATGGGCGAAGCTTAGGACCATGGGCAATGGTCATTCGCTACTCCTCGTCTGATGCTTTTGCTGGAGATGATCACAAGCTGTCACCTTATTTCAAAACGCTGTGTGTGTGCGTGATTTGAACTACTGCTTCCGCTACTTTTATTCGAACCTGGTTTGTAATAACTATGTTTAAACTCCGATGTATTTTGTGCCGCGAACTTTTATGTAACTTATGACGGTGACCGCTAAACTTAGTACGATCTTGGCTGTTATGTGAAATGGTTTGAAATCCGTCGAGATTTCACGGACTACCGGGTTATACGGGCTTAAGTTTGTTAAATTATCCTCTCGTTGGATGATTTTCCTACTTAATCTCGTATAATTGGGCGGTTCTGTTACACTGCCGACAAATTTGAGCGGAAAGGAGGAGCAGATTTAAGCAAGTTGTATAATAATTTGCTCGCCAGTTTGAAGCTTATGTAATACTTATTTTAATAATTTTCCCCAAGTTGTACAACTATAGTATCATGTGGTAGTAACTACTTAGATATTTTTTGTCTCCCAGCTTGTGCATACTGTAACAACTCCAGTATATTTTTGGAGTAGCAACTTTAGCATTACATGGTAGTAACTCCTTTGATAAATCTCCTTAGCATGCATTACACATAAATTGTTGCTAAAATAAAATTGTCTAAAATATATGTAAGTGAGGTCTAGTTTTGTTCATCTCATCACGCAAAATACACCGGTGTAGATGGAATTTAAAACGAATACAATATTTAGAAGTTATAGTAATTTAAAAAAATATTTTATTTTTATTCGCTTACGTTAGCGCTTGCATGCATTGGGCCAGGCACGGCTGCAAGGGACGCATGCATTAGGGAGCGGGTAGATGGGAGTGGGAACAGCGCCGCGCACTAGGCATACGTGCGACCTGTCGCGCTATAACAACATCCTTTAGTAATTGCTTCGCGTAGCTTTCTTATCAACTCATCTGCTGTTATTATCTCCACAATATTATTATTATTAGGTTTAGTTGAGTTAATCCAATAATAATAACTTCAGTTTTGACTTTGTACATTATCCAACACTATAGCATTTGTTTCCAACATAGCTTTTGCTATAATATCGCTATGGCTGTGTTTAGATGTGTAAAAAGGTGTAAAAAAGTACTGTAGCATGTTTTGGCTTTATTTGGCAAATAGTGTCCAACTGTTGACTAATTAGGTTCAAAACGTTCGTCTCGCCAAGTACAACCAAGCTGTACAATTAGTTTTTGATTTCATCTACATTTAGTACTTCATGCATGTATCGCAAGTTTGATGTGACGGAGAATCTTTTTTCGCATAGTGTTTTTTTCGTGGAACTAAACAGGGCCTATATTGGTTTATTGTGTCGCTGTACTGGTTTATAGTATAGCTTTCGCACAGGATTTGCATTTTCTTGATTTTGCGCAGGATTTGGATTTTCGCTTTGCTCTCCCATCTACAATCTTATTTGGGTTTCTATAATTAATATTGATATACTGGTGTTGTTATATTTAAGCTAAATTTTGATATGATGATTAGGGGTGCTCGGCGATATATTACCGGGTACTTCTAAACAGAGGCCTTGTTTAGATTCCAGATTTCACTCCCAAATTCCACTATGTAAAAAGAAGATTCCCCATCACATCAAAATGCCGGCATATGCATGGAGTACTAAATGTAAATGAAATAAAAAACTAATTGCACAGTTTTGTTGTACTCTGCGAGACGAACATTTTGAGCCTAATTAATCAAGATTTGGACAATTATTATCAAAAAAACAAAAGTGCTACAGTGTTCGGGGTGATACTGTGCAAAGTTTGCCACCCCCGATTCGGGGAACTAAACGAGGCGAGAGGAATGCGGGAGAGTCTGAAGTGGTGCAGAGTACGGCGCAAAAACTAAGAGCATGGCTAGTAAGCCCGCCGGCAGCTGGCTGTATAACAGGGCCACGTCACACCAAGCCATCAAAGAGAAGCACTCGTATAATGAGCCGGCGATAAAGTTGCTTCTACCGAGGTTTACGTATTTTATATATGTGAATGGACAGACAATTTCTTGTGGCTCTATCTTTGTGACCAGGCGAAGCAAGCTACTGTGGCCTGGGGTATCCAAGTGAGATTTAGCCGCATGGGATCCGAAGGATGAAGGCAGTGACGTCTGTACCGTCTGCACTCGGCTGCAAGCCGGCGTAGTTTTCTCGGCGCCTGTGCTACAGCCGGGCGAACTCCTTCTCTCTCAGAGCAAGGATAGTAACCCAGCCCGCAGCCGGCTAAATGTAATGCCAGGAGTGTTAAAGCCTTCACTAGTATAATGGTTTGGCTTTATCGGTGTGGCTGGGTGCATGTGCATGACATGCAAAGAGCAGGCGCACAGCGAATGAGATTCTTCGGTACAAAGCAAAACGCTAGTTTTTCGATCACCATCGGCTGGGAGCGGGCGTTTTAATCTCGTGGGACGTGCTCAGCCGGGCGGTAAGCGAAGCGCCGGCTCGCGACTCTCTCTTTCATTCTCTCTCATCCAGCAAGGATTTTTCTGACGTGGACTGATATACAGCCCGCTTAGGTGGCCTTATTATACCTGCTCTGATGCGTTCTCTCCTCTCCAGCTCAGATTTCGCTGACGTGGAGTTCCTCCCAGCCTGCTGACTGGACTTCATTATACTTACTCTAATGGGAGAGAGTAGCCTGCTGACTGGACTTCATTATACTTGCTCTAATGGGAGAGAGTAGAGCTCCAGCCTATAAGTAGCTTTGTGAAGTATAGGATTATGGTGCTACAGCTAAGGGCCTATTTGGTTAGAGCGTTAAAATTTAACAAATACTGTAGCACTTTCGTCTTATTTGACAAAAAGTTTTCAATTTTAAACTAATTAGGCTTAATAGATTCGTCTCGTAAATTACTCCTAATCTGTGCCGACATGTATGCAATTAGTCTATATTTAGTACTCTATGCATTTGCTACAACATTGATGTGATGGGAGTTAAACTGAATAATTCATGCACGGGGCTTAGGACATGACGGAAAGGAAAATAGTTGATGTAAAGGTGACAGGGAAGTGGACATGTTTCAGATGGTGTGAACTGATGTTGTCAATTCGGTTGACTGCAAAAGAAAAAGAAATGGCACCGTATCATGTGAGCCCGTGTTTAGATGCCCGATTTAGGTCTCTCCGAATTACTGTGTAACACTGTAGTAATTTTATTTTTATTTGGTAATAATTGTTTAAACATTGATTAATTAAGCTCAAAACGTTCGTCTCACAAAGTACAACCAAACTGTGCAATTAGTTTTTGATTTTATCTACATTTATTACTCCATATATGTGCCGGTCGATGTGATGAGGAATCTTTTTTTTGCATAGTGGAATTTAGGGTGAATTTGGGGAACTAAACGAGGCCTGAGAAGAGTATCTATGTATTTAGGTACAACAAAGGTACATCAGTATAGGCATGGCTGGCTGGAAAAGACACAGTAAGATACTACTACAATTCCAAGAATACGATGATCTGTTAGTGATAGAGATACAAAGAGAGTTGTTGACGGTTCTTAAGTATCAATTATAACCATCAAATAAATAAAGAAAAGGACCTATATGCAAGCAACACCTAGAATTAGGGTTTGATCTAACAGAATTCCACGAGTTTTGCTGTTTATCTATTTCTGCAGGGGGTTATCAGGAAATACGGAAGAAAGGCCCACATGTCGGATTAATGACGGGATATTAACCGAACACGTAATTATCTTACATCTAGAAGATTCCAGAAGCCACGGGAACAAATGGGAGCCGTAACGGGCCAGGACACAGGGCGCCCGCCCTCTGCCCTAGGGCGCCCGCCCTGCCCCCGGGACCAATCAGGTCGAGTCTCGCGGATTATGCTCCACCGCCTTTGAGGATCAAGGAAAACCGTAGGATGAAGGTCGGTTTGATCCGACAGTCCAGATTCATCCAAAAGGGCTATATAAGCAAGGCCCCTGACCCCTGGTGGAGAAGACCCCAATTCATTATTCAGTTGCATATCTCTAGTTAGGGTTTAGAGAGAGAGGTTCCCTCTAGGGTTCTCACCTCTTAGGGCTTAGCATCCAATGTGAAAGTAGAATTAGTTCTACTAGATTGAGAGAGATAGAGTGGAGGTGTAGATCGGAGGAAGCCGGCCTGTCGGTGTCTACTCCGAGGTTGTACCTGCGGGAGCAAGTTCTTCTAACCCGAGGCTTGTTCTCAGGATTCTTCAGTATTTCGACTTCTAAATTCTAGTAAGTTCTTTGTTTTATTGTTCTTTGGTTTATGAGTTTACTTTGATCTCTTCGCGTAGAGTTTAGAGTAATCATCTCTAGCGTAAACGTGGTGTTTAAGCTAGGATACTCATAGATATCCCCTCGTCTAGCCGGACCGTGGTAGTAGCGAGGAACGTGACAATTCCGAGTTACCTTTGTATTCCATATCCCGTTAGCAGGATCGATAGGGTTTATAGGTGTGGGTTGAACATCCTTTGTGGTGTCTAGATTCCGTAAACCTCCCCAATAGAACAGTAGATCATCCTTACCAAGGTTAGAAGAAGAGTGCGGTTGTAGTCTTCTCTATACATCACTCACATCGAATCATAGTGGTTGTAGCCTAAAGGTTAGTAGTAATAGATTTGGTTAGTCAGATGCACTCTTTCTCCTAAAGGTAAAAATATAAATACGATACCCAGGATAACATCTCGGGTGAAGTGCTCACCGATATCCGTGCGCTTGCGGATCCTATTTCCTAATTGCGTTACCAAATATCAACAAGCATTTCTGGCGCCGTTGCCGGGGAGAAAGACGGTTTGCTGAGATAACCTTGAGTCTTACTACTAGCTTGTATTCATACTTTTTATTTTCTTATCTTTTTCATTCTTTCTTTTTCTTTTTACCAAAAAATGGAAAACCAAGGTTCTATATCTATCTTTGATGCCGCAACACCTTCAGCAACTGACCTTTTACCATGGGAGTCATCACAGCCTATCCAAACATCCCAGTATAAGTTAAGTTCAAGGTTGATTGCGATGATTCAAAATTTATCTTTTTCGGGAAAGGAAGACGAAAACCCTTACCTTCATATTAGAGATTTTGAGCAGACATGCGATTGTCTTCGTATTGATGGCATCTCTGATAAGACTTTACGTTGGAAGCTTTTTCCTTTTTCTTTAAGAGGAGAAGCTAGACGATGGTATAGTCAGAAGGTAAGTCAACAGCAAGGTGAATGGGGAGTTTTAAGAGCCAACTTTTGTCTAGATTTTTATTCCCTTGACCGTACTGGTGACCTTAGACTCGAAGTCCTATCTTTTAAACAAAAAGATAATGAAACTTTGGGGAAATCCTAGAAACGTTTTTCTGATCTTTTAGAATCTGGTCCAAAACTTTTGCTTGAAGACACTGTTCTTTTATTTTATTTTTTTCGAGGTCTTCAGAAAGATAATAAACAAATGCTGCATACTATGGCTAGAGGTTCTTTCTTTCGTATCCCTACTGATGAAGCTAAGGGGATCTTGAATAGAATCCTAGAAGCTAAGATGGATAATGCCCTCCATGATAAAACCTACGAAGCTGAAGTAGACACTCTGCCAAATTTTTCATCTACTTTAGCTATCCCAGGTTCTGAGCCACAAAAGGAAGAAATTCTACCATCTGATTTCATGCTAGACATAGAATCCGATCTCTTTGCCGATTTTAAAAACATTTCAAACTACCATTCTATAGACCGACCCCAAAACGGCCAATTTAGCATTTGTTTACCAAGTGAACGTCAATTGAGAGAGCTTATCTCGGTTATGAGTAGCGAATGGTTAGAGGAGTCAGAGCTTTCCTCTGAAGTAATCCGAGTGGACACACCCTCTATAACTATACGCTGTGCTTATAATTCTGATCAATTTAACGCTCTCTATAATCCTGTTGTGGGGATCAATATTATGTCCGAAGCTTTTGCACTTAATTTATTTGGGAAACTTGTTTTAACCCCCACAACAAAGGTCATAAAGGAATCTTCGGGACGATTAGTCCCCAGTCTTGGAATTATTAATGTCCTACCCTTTATGGTAGAAGGCTCCATGGTTCATTTGAACTTTTATATCTTTGATATATGGGGTTTCGACCTACTGATTGGACAACCTTTTAGAAGACTCCTTTATGAAGGTCAAACTGGAAAGCTCCACATTTCCTTGGGAAAGGATTTTAAACTTCCAATTACAATAACTCACTCCTTGAATAATAAGACCGAGCCATATCTTTTGCCTGATCCTATGGAGGAGGTAAAGGCTGCATCTCTAGAACTTTTAGATGATCCAGACTTAGAAGAGGAAGCCCCCTTCTTCACTGAAGAAGAGGCCGAACCTTCTGAACCTGAACCCTTAGATGAGTTTGCAGAAACACCTAGACCCCCCATAGAACTCAAAACTTTACCACCCGGTCTTACCTATGCTTTCCTAAACAATAATCCAGAGTTTCCTGTGATCGTTAGTAATAAACTCACTCAGGAGCAAACTCTGCGATTAATGACCATTCTTGAAAAACACCACTCTGTTTTCGGCTACTCACTTCAAGATCTCACAGGAATCAGTCCTATGATTTGTACCCATCGTATTCCGACAGATCCTTCTGTTACACCCTCTCGAGAGCCTCAACGTAGACTTAACAACGCGATGAGAGAGGTAGTTAAAAAAGAAGTTATAAAGTTGCTGCATGCAGGGATTATATATCCTGTGCCGCATAGTGAGTGGGTAAGCCCTGTTCAAGTTGTGCCTAAAAAGGGAGGCATGACTGTTGTTACTAATGATAAGAATGAGCTAATTCCGCAACGCACCGTCACTGGGTGGCGGATGTGCATAGACTATAGAAAACTTAATAAAGCCACGAAAAAGGATCATTTTCCTTTGCCTTTTATAGATGAGATGCTTGAGCGGTTAGCAAAACACTCGTTTTTCTGTTTTCTAGATGGATATTCAGGGTATCACCAGATCCCTATCCATCCTGATGATCAAAGCAAAACCACTTTTACATGCCCATATGGAACGTATGCTTATCGTAGAATGTCTTTTGGGTTATGTAATGCACCAGCTTCTTTTCAAAGATGTATGATGTCTATATTTTCTGATATGATTGAAGAGATTATGGAAGTTTTCATGGATGATTTCTCAGTTTATGGAAAAACTTTTGAAAGTTGTCTTGAGAACTTAGATAAGGTTTTGAAAAGATGTGAAGAAAAGCACTTAATCCTTAATTGGGAAAAATGTCATTTTATGGTTAGAGAAGGAATAGTGCTAGGACACCTAGTGTCTGAAAGAGGTATTGAGGTAGATAGAGCTAAAATTGAAGTAATTGAACAACTACCTCCACCTGTGAATATAAAAGGAATTCGAAGTTTTCTTGGCCATGCTGGTTTTTATCGCAGATTTATAAAAGACTTTTCATTTATTGCGAGACCACTTACTCTTTTGCTAGCCAAGGATGCTCCTTTCGAATTTGATGATGCATGTCTAAATTCTTTCAATTTATTAAAGCAAGCACTCATCTCTGCACCAATCATTCAACCCCCTGATTGGTCGTTGCCTTTTGAAATTATGTGTGATGCTAGTGATTATGCTGTGGGGGCAGTTTTGGGACAAACTAAAGATAAAAAGCATCATGCAATGGCTTATGCAAGTAAAACTTTGACAGGAGCTCAACTTAATTATGCAACCACTGAAAAAGAGCTTCTGGCTGTTGTTTTTGCCATTGATAAATTTAGATCTTATTTAGTTGGAGCTAAGATAATTGTTTACACTGATCATGCTGCACTAAAATATTTGCTCACTAAGAAAGATGCGAAACCCCGCTTAATCAGATGGATTTTATTACTCCAAGAATTTGACTTAGAAATAAAAGATAAAAAGGGAGTAGAAAATTCTGTTGCTGATCACTTGTCTAGAATGTACTTTAAGAATTCACAGGAACCCCCCATTAATGACTCACTCCGGGACGACATGCTTTACGGGATTAACAGATCTGACCCCTGGTATGCAGATATTGTTAATTTTATGGTTTCAGGTTATGTACCACCCGGAGCAAACAAGAAGAAGCTTATTCAGGAAAGTCGTTCACATATATGGGATGAGCCATATCTCTTCCGAGTATGCGCTGATGGCCTACTTAGAAGATGTGTGACCACTGAGGAAGGATTGAAGATCATCGACAGATGTCACTCATCACCATACGGAGGTCACTATGGAGCATTCCGTACACATTCAAAGATCTGGCAATGTGGATTCTACTGGCCTACGATGTACGATGACACGAAGCAATATATCAGAAGATGTGGGCCATGTCAAAGGCACGAAAACATAAATACAAGGGATGCCATGCCACTCACCAACAACCTTCAGATTGAACTCTTTGATGTCTGGGGAATAGACTACATGGGTCCATTTCCCCCATCAAAGAAGTGTGAGTTCATCTTGGTGGCGGTTGATTACGTCTCCAAGTGGGTAGAGGCACTACCTTGCAAGCATGCCGACAATATCAGTTCGAAGAGGATGTTTGAGGAAATCATATTTCCAAGATTTGGAGTCCCCAGGATAGTGATAAGTGATGGAGGATCACACTTCATTGACAAGCGCTTCGAGCACTATCTATCAAGACATGGAATCCATCACAACGTCGCTACTCCCTATCATCCTCAGACAAGTGGCCAAGCAGAGACTTCTAACAAGCAAATCAAGAACATTCTTCAGAAGACGGTGAACGAGATGGGAACGGCATGGAAGGACAAGTTACCCGATGCACTCTGGGCTTACGGGACAGCATACAAGACCCCAATTGGAATGTCTCCATACCAATTGGTATACGGAAAGACCTGTCACCTACCTGTTGAACTTGAGTTCAAGGCACACTGGGCCATAAAAAGATGGAATATGGACCTAGATATCGCCGGAAAACATAGAAGAATGCAATTATCGGAGTTAGAAGAATGGCGGAAGAAAGCATATCACAATTCAAAGATCTACAAAGAAAGAGTCAAGAGATGGCATGACAAGAGGATCAAGAAGAAGGAGTTCCCACCCGGAGATAAGGTATTACTTTTTAATTCCAGGGTGAAGCTTTTCGGGCATGGAAAGCTCCGGAGCAAATGGGAAGGACCATTCAAGGTAATTCATTCATCATCCCACGGAGCTATCACACTTCAAAATGACGAAGGTACGTTATTCAAGGTAAATGGTCAACGTCTTAAATTATTTTTAGAGCCCAATAAAGAATTAGAAGAAATAGACGTGATCAATTTTTACCTTCCAATTAAAAATTAAAGCCCGACGCTTTTAATTTGACGTTTTTGGGCCAAGTATATATTTTTCGGGATAAAAACACGGTGAGAAACACGCTCGAGAAAGCAGGCTTGTAGAGGAGCCGGACACAGGGCGGGCGCCCTGAGGATGAGGGCGGGCGCCCTGCCCCTGTCTCCCCTTGGCCCCAGACTTCTCCCACGCGATAACCTCGCCCGTTGCTATCTGGAAAATTCCGTCATCGGTTTGTTTCGCAAACATGACGGCGGGAAGAGTCCCGACCATGCACGAGAGCAGTTTTTACCCCCTATATAAACAGACCCCCAACGTCAGCTTTTAGCACCAATTCATTCAAGCCTTCTCTCCTTCCTCAAATTAGATCTTGCTTAGTTCCTAGCTGCTCCAATGGCCGAGAAGTTCCACGTCGATTGGGAAGTCGTCCCCTACGACCTCAACAAGAAGCCCAAGGAGGATCCCGACGCCTATGCTCTCGTCCCGGCCAACACAGAGCGACAGCTAGAAGCCATGCCACCACGTCAACGCAGCTCTGCCCAATCCTACTTTGCTCGCCCAGTTCTTACCGCACCTACGCAGCCCCTATTGCTCGAAGGCTCGCCATCATCGTCGAAAGGGAAGGAGATCATCAAGGTACCAGCCGGAACAAAGATCCTGCCGCCAAAACCCAATGAGCGGATCATCGGAGTGAAGACCAACCGGAGCGGCGAGATCTCTAGTGTCCGCTATACCACGGAGGAGAGACCTTACTTCGAGGGTGTTAGGGCAGCTAAGGTCCGCTTCGTTCCTCCGAAGGAAGCACCCAAGCATGCTCTTAATGCTTTCGAGACACCTCCCAAGCGCCGCAGGACCATTGCAGATGTGGATGAGGAGCTACGGGTGATCAAGAACAGCATTATAGAAATTCAGAACTCCAATATCTCTATGGATCGGAGGACCTTCAACCATAACACTACGATCCTAAAGCTACGGGATGACCTTGCCGACGCCAAGTCTTAGGAGGCGTGAGCGTCGCTGAGCTATCTAGATTAGATCTTGGGGCTATATATATCTTAGTTATTATTAGATTCGATTAGGTTCGCTTATAATCAGTTTAGATCTATTATATTCGGTTATTATTATTATTCGGTTGTAATAAATGCCTCAAGATTAATAAAGATTATTATTAGTATGTCTTGTGTGTCTCTACTTTACTTTTGTGCAAGAAAGCAGAAAACAAGTATGGGGGAGATTCCCTGACATGTCACACACACTTCGATCGCACCACTCCATGAACCAGGTACACACTCTGCACACTTTTATTACACACTTACACACTGATCTTAGTTTGTGCAGAATTTTATCTCTCTAAACATGATAAATTAAAAGGATAAAAATGCTTATAATCATGATCAATCTCACTCTGTGATATTTCCTGGAAACCTGCAATTATTAAAATTATTTCAAAACCCTGTGTTGCTAAAAGTCATTGTGGAATAAGAGATGGTAAGGGTATGAGTACCTTATTCTTAGTATCTTTATTGCTTGGAGAATTTGTTTTAAAAATCTCAAAATTATAGCTACCATCCTCAAGTTTTATATGCCTGCTAAACATGAAAATATTAATTAAAGCTATCTGCTTTGTATTGAGTTTGTTCAAAACAAGTTAGACCCTTGTTGAGAGATTTATCATACTCCTAAGATCAAGACATTTTTATTCAGAAAGATTCACTCTTCCGAAGTATTATTGCGTTAGAGGCATGGGCTATGCAAAATTATGAATATATCGAGGAAATAAAAAGGAGCAAGTGCTCGATAACCTCGTGGAAAAAAATGGACAAGTGTCTGGCAGTAGAATTAGGGGTACCTCGGTATCCACCCAAAATGAAAAAAATGAGATATGATAAAAATATGATGGAAAGAAAATGATAGCCCATGGTCCCTCTAATAAGCAATATGCCAGTAAGAGTGACAAGTTTTTAATTTTCAAAATCTTTGATCTAAGAGTATGGCATTCTTCTCCTCGGATCCGGTTTTGACCATACAATAAATGCAAGGTATGTATGCTTAAAGAATTATTTTTGCAAAATCAAAACAGCCTCAGAGAGAAATATAAAAGATAATGAGTGACTCTGAGAGCACCTATGAGGATAAAGGTATGCTAAGTTTTTCTTTTCAAAAATATGTAAAAACTCCAAGTGATAGGGATTAAGAAGAAGAAAGGCTCTTTACTCTGACCATATATTTCCCTAACTATAAGTGCACAGTGGATTTTTACAACACCATGCAGGTATAAAAGAATGTTTCAACCCCAGATGTTTTATTAACCAACCTTTTCTCGAGGACGAGTAAAAGTCTAAGTATGGGGGTGTTTGTTGACGGTTCTTAAGTATCAATTATAACCATCAAATAAATAAAGAAAAGGACCTATATGCAAGCAACACCTAGAATTAGGGTTTGATCTAACAGAATTCCACGAGTTTTGCTGTTTATCTATTTCTGCAGGGGGTTATCAGGAAATATGGAAGAAAGGCCCACATATCGGATTAATGACGGGATATTAACCGAACACGTAATTATCTTACATCTAGAAGATTCCAGAAGCCACGGGAACAAACGGGAGCCGTAACGGGCCAGGACACAGGGCGTCCGCCCTCTGCCCTAGGGCGCCCGCCCTGCCCCCGGGACCAATCAGGTCGAGTCTCGCGGATTATGCTCCACCGCCTTTGAGGATCAAGGAAAACCGTAGGATGAAGGTCGGTTTGATCCGACGATCCAGATTCATCCAAAAGGGCTATATAAGCAAGACCCCTGACCCCTGGTGGAGAAGACCCCAATTCATTATTCAGTTGCATATCTCTAGTTAGGGTTTAGAGAGAGAGGTTCCCTCTAGGGTTCCCACCTCTTAGGGCTTAGCATCCAATGTGAAAGTAGAATTAGTTCTACTAGATTGAGAGAGATAGAGTGGAGGTGTAGATCGGAGGAAGCCGGCCTGTCGGTGTCTACTCCGAGGTTGTACCTGCGGGAGCAAGTTCTTCTAACCCGAGGCTTGTTCTCAGGATTCTTCAGTATTTCGTCTTCTAAATTCTAGTAAGTTCTTTGTTTTATTGTTCTTTGGTTTATGAGTTTACTTTGATCTCTTCGCGTAGAGTTTAGAGTAATCATCTCTAGCGTAAACGTGGTGTTTAAGCTAGGATACTCATAGATATCCCCTCGTCTAGCCAGACCGTGGTAGTAGCGAGGAACGTGACAATTCCGAGTTACCTTTGTATTCCATATCCCGTTAGCAGGATCGATAGGGTTTCTAGGTTCGGGTTGAACATCCTTTGTGGTGTCTAGATTCCGTAAACCTCCCCAATAGAACAGTAGATCATCCTTACCAAGGTTAGAAGAAGAGTGCGGTTGTAGTCTTCTCTATACATCACTCACATCGAATCATAGTGGTTGTAGCCTAAAGGTTAGTAGTAATAGATTTGGTTAGTCAGATACACTCTTTCTCCTAAAGGTAAAAATATAAATACGATACCCAGGATAACATCTCGGGTGAAGTGCTCACCGATATCCGTGCGCTTGCGGATCCTATTTCCTAATTGCGTTACCAAATATCAACAAGAGTATAGGTACATGGCACAGTGCAAAATAAAACAATCAGACGGAACGTGGCTTCGGATGTCTACAGGTATAATTGCACAAAGGAGAGTAAGGACATGAGTCAGGTGTGCCAAGTTAATAAGATTGAAGTAGAATTCAAAATGAATAGGCTATATATTTGGGAAAACATGTACTTCCTCTGTCCACAAAAACATGCAATTCTTGTTTTTCAAGAAGTCAAATGTTTTAAACGTTGACTAAATTTATATAAAAAATACTAATATTTATGATACAAAATAGGTATCATTAGATTAGTTATAGAATATATTTTTTATAATAAATTTATTTGAAGACATAAATATTAATACTATTTACTATAAACATGGTCAAACTTGAGTCAGTTTAACTGGCACGTATCCTATAATTACATCTTTTGTTGGACGGAGAGAGTAGTGCTGAAGCCGAGTGAAAAGAAAACTACTCAATACATTCCAAATTATAACTCACTTTGACTATTTTGGTACATTCAGTTTGCTATTCATCTTAATATGGAACGGGGAGAGTACAATAATAAGGGCAATGTGGATAAATCAAACAAGTCCATGTGACTTATAATTTGAAACGGGAGGAGTACAATGATAAGGGCAACACAGTAGACTCCTGATTATATATGAATAAAATTAAGTTTAAACAAGTTTAGAAATTATCTTGAAAAATAATAAACTTAATTTAAAAAAAATGTGAACGCAGATATTTTGAACTGTGGAAAATTATGAACTCAAACATGATTTTGATTTTATAGAAAGTATGAGCATTGTAATTTTTTGTTATTGACTATTGTTGACAAAGATTAAAATTTAGTTACATTAAACATGTAGTATACTTTGCTTTGAGGTGACAGGGTACTAAAAACGTATGCCATGCGTGCATATTAGGACACAATGTCCCTATTATGACAAAGATGTCCCTAATATAATCAACATGTACAGGGTGCAAGCTATGATTACCAAAATATAAAGCATGACTAGGAGTACTAATATATGGGACTTGTCTTATTTCGTTTTTCTATCAAATTAATTAATAATGTATTTTAATTACATAAGAAATTTACGACACTTTACTAACTAGTAAATTAACTAAAATAATGACTCTATAGACAACCAAAAATTGATTATATATTAATTTAAAATTATATTAAAATGTCTGGGAGTTCAAACAAAGATTTTAAAATACATTGGATTAATCAAATGATACGGCAAGTTTTGCTTTTTAAAAGAATTCTAACCTTAAGAACCGGTTCCATGACCACAGTTGAGTATGCGGGAGAGGCTGAAGTGGTGCAGAGCACGTCGCAAAAACTAATGGGAGAGAGTAGAGCTCCAGCCTATAAGTAGCTCTCTGAAGTATAGGATTATGGTGCCCCACCTAAGACATGACGTAAAGGAAGAAAGTTGATGTAAATGTGAGCGGGAATAGAATGAGCTGGGAATAGAATGAGCGGGAGGTGGGGAATCAAAAGTGCACAGGACAGGCCGGGAAACAGAGTCGGGAAAGGGAGCCACGGAAAGGACGTTTGACCAGCGCGAATCGTAACGCAAGGACGAGCGGTGACAGATAGGGCATGCGGCCGCTAGCCGTTGTGGAGATGTTCATTCCATCATCGCTGCTACATCCAAGTCGCGCCGAGTCTCCGTCTACGCCTCTTGCATTGTTAGCACGACTCGAAATATGGAAACATGGGGAGAGACAGCCGCGTGCACTCGCCGTGGATGGGCGCCGACGCGCCGTGCGGGAATGAGCTGGAGGAGAAGGGTTACTGCCGCTACGAGAGCCGAGGAGTGGCAGGTGATGATGGTTCGAGGCTTCGAGCTGGCATTGTACGAATGGAGGAGTCGCGAAGAGTCAGGAGAAGCTGGTGCAGAGGCTTGGTTCGACGGCCTGTTGAAATTGCTACTCCAAGATCCGACGGTGTCAGAGTTTGGAGGTGACACGTGGCCAAATAATGTGCAAGCTGCTATGGCGCAAGTTCGGTTTGGACCAAAACCACCGGATAAAAATAATTGTCTCTTCAGCTCCGAAAAAAAAGACGACAACCTTCTTCCATCCGCTCGCTTGGAAGTCTGCCGCGGCGGCAGCGGCGGCATCGAGCTCTCCATTCACGCCTCTGATCTCTCTCTCTCTCATGGAGACGCTGTGGCGCCTCTCTGACTTTCTTCAGCGGGCTCTGGGTCTGGGAGCCCGGCGGCGCCAATGGCTCCTCTCGAGGAGCAGCGTGCAGCGGGGCTCCCGTGCCTCTTCGAGCTCTCCTCCGACCCCGGCGGCCATAGTGGCATGGTCATAGCTGTTGAGCACTTTGCCAACCCTTCTATCTCCTTTGTCCAAGTTCGTAGACTAGGATCCATTCTTCGTCTCAAGTGCTTTGCAAAGTCAAATCTTCTTGCTAGTTGTGATTTGTGAATACCAATCGTTTGATGAAATGCGTCATCCGTCCAGATGCACAGACCACAGTCGCCGACGAAGACAGATACGCTGGCCTCCGATCCACCGTCTAGCTGAAGCTGAGCTCTATGGGGTGAGGTGGCCGACAGCCCCAAGCTGCTACTGCTCGAGCTTTGCCGTGGACAATTCTTTTCAACGCGGACATCCTGCGTGAGGAGGTGGCTTCTTGACTCACTTCCAAGGTAGATCAACAGGATTTCACTACAAGCCATTTACAAAGAGTCCTCCCATATGTATTAGTTCTCATAGGGCACGCATGGAAGCCATCTCCCGTAACCCAGGACTAGGCAAGCCTAGGAGCCAACTCCTGTACCAAGCGGTATCCTGCATAGAAGCAGTGGCGGATCCAGAAACGGACCAAGGGGGGGGGCTAAATAACAGAGGGCAAAAATATTTTGCTCACTGTAGACAGTACACTAATAGATATAGCAAAGATTGATATCGATTCAAAGTGCTCAAAGATACATAGAACCATGATGAGGATAGAAAAGTACCAAATACAAAGAGCCTTCCATAATAAAAAAAAAATCCATGCCTGATGTCTTCCGTCTTCACGAATTCACACCACTTGAACCACCACGCTCAATGCTACATAATTTTTAAAATATCATACTTCTTCATATATCAAGATAGCATTATAAAATGAAATATACTAAAACAATACGCACCTCGGGCCCTCGCGTGGCAAATTTATCTTACGGTTTTTTAAGCCTTGAAAGCGCTTCAAAATTTTTTCATCTTCAATGGATGCAAACAAATCCCGCTCAATATAGCATATCATGCTATTATTCATCCAATCATCATTCATTTTATTCCTCCGTTCGGTCTTGATAATATTCATAGCGGAGAAGGCTCTTTCAACTGTTGCTGTTGCCACCGGCAAAATCAATGCAAGTTCAATGAGACGATACACCAAAGGGAAATGTGTATGTCTATCACTTTGAACCATCTTCTCAGCAAGGTTACCAAGATCAGTACAAGTGCCAAAATCTTTATCATTTTTGACTTCATCAATAAAAACCAGAAGGTCACCCCTTAGCTTTTCACAATCATAATCACTGAAGTCATCTTTATAGATCTTAGCAAGCTCAACTAATTTGGAATTTGGAAAGAACCTGTACGCACACGTAATAGCCGTCTGTTCATTGCTGAAGCCGAAGCGTTCGCTTGTGAAGTACCGTCGCTGGGCATCGTAGGAGGCCTCCTGGGCTGCTCTAAGCCTATTAGCTTTCTTCTCAGCTAACGTGTTGCTGTTGCCTTCTTGATCTTTGGACTTTGGGCCAACTAAACTAAACATACTAAACTCCTGGGCTGCATTCCTATACGGGGATGGCTGTTGGGCTGCCAGTTCAAGCAAAGCTGGGCTGCATTCCTATACGGGGAGGGCTATTGGGCTGCCAGGCCTTTTAACGTGTTTTTTATAAAACTTACTCCCACAGCTACTGGGCCTCGCCCCGGGCTGCAGCCCGGGCAGCCCGGGGCCCAAATCCGCCCCTGCATAGAAGCCTTCTTGTGTACCCATGTCACTATGAGACTAATATCCACATAGGGATCCCCTAATTAATTAGCCAAGTCCAGCGCATCCAGACCTCATGGTTGCGCTGTTAAGCCAAGATATAGGCTTCGAGAACAGGTCCTTAGGGATTCAGAGCAGAATCAAACATAACCAATGATCTTGCTTAGATTTGCTATTCACCATGTTGCTAAAAACATTATCAGTAACTGTTGTATAGATCATTAATCAAGATTAAATTACAACCTTTCCAAACCCAAGACTGCAAACTAAGCATGACATCTACCATTCCAACCTAGGGTTTCAAGGATAATATATCAAGGACTAGTAAACCCTAACATGTGATTGTTGATATTTGGTAACGCAATTAGGAAATAGGATCCGCAAGCCCACGGATATCGGTGAGCACTTCACCCGAGATGTTATCCTGGGTATCGTATTTATATTTTTACCTTTAGGAGAAAGAGTGCATCTGACTAACCAAATCTATTACTACTAACCTTTAGGCTACAACCACTATGATTCGATGTGAGTGATGTATAGAGAAGACTACAACCGCACTCTTCTTCTAACCTTGGTAAGGATGATCTACTGTTCTATTGGGGAGGTTTACGGAATCTAGACACCACAAAGGATGTTCAACCCGCACCTATAAACCCTATCGATCCTGCTAACGGGATATGGAATACAAAGGTAACTCGGAATTGTCACGTTCCTCGCTACTACCACGGTCCGGCTAGACGAGGGGATATCTATGAGTATCCTAGCTTAAACACCACGTTTACGCTAGAGATGATTACTCTAAACTCTACGCGAAGAGATCAAAGTAAACTCATAAACCAAAGAACAATAAAACAAAGAACTTACTAGAATTTAGAAGTCGAAATACTGAAGAATCCTGAGAACAAGCCTCGGGTTAGAAGAACTTGCTCCCGCAGGTACAACCTCGGAGTAGACACTGACAGGCCGGCTTCCTCCGATCTACACCTCCACTCTATCTCTCTCAATCTAGTAGAACTAATTCTACTTTCACATTGGATGCTAAGCCCTAAGAGGTGGGAACCCTAGAGGGAACCTCTCTCTCTAAACCCTAACTAGAGATATGCAACTGAATAATGAATTGGGGTCTTCTCCACCAGGGGTCAGGGGCCTTGCTTATATAGCCCTTTTGGATGAATCTGGACCGTCGGATCAAACCGACCTTCATCCTACGGTTTTCCTTGATCCTAAAAGGCGGTGGAGCATAATCCGCGAGACTCGACCTGATTGGTCCCGGGGGCAGGGCGGGCGCCCTAGGGCACAGGGCGGGCGCCCTGTGTCCTGGCCCGTTACGGCTCCCGTTCGTTCCCGTGGCTTCTGGAATCTTCTAGATGTAAGATAATTACGTGTTCGATTAATATCCCGTCATTAATCCGACATGTGGGCCTTTCTTCCGTATTTCCTGATAACCCCCTGCAGAAATAGATAAACAGCAAAACTCGTGGAATTCTGTTAGATCAAACCCTAATTCTAGGTGTTGCTTGCATATAGGTCATTTTCTTTATTTATTTGATGGTTATAATTGATACTTAAGAACCGTCAACAAACACCCCCATACTTAGGCTTTTACTCGTCCTCGAGAAAAGGTTGGTTAATAAAACATCTGGGGTTGAAACATTCTTTCATACCTGCAGGGTGTTGTAAAAATCTACTGTGCACTTATAGTCAGGGAAATATATGGTCAGAGTAAAGAGCCTTTCTTCTTCTTAATCCCTATCACTTGGAGTTTTTACATATTTTTGAAAAAACTTAGCATACCTTTATCCTCATAGGTGCTCTCAGAGTCACTCATTATCTTTTATATTTCTCTCTGAGGCTGTTTTGATTTTGCAAAAATAATTCTTTAAGCATACATACCTTGCATTTATTGTATGGTCAAAACCGGATCCGAGGAGAAGAATGCCATACTCTTAGATCAAAGATTTTGAAAATTAAAAACTTGTCACTCTTACTGGCATATTGCTTATTAGAGGGACCATGGGCTATCATTTTCTTTCCATCATATTTTTATCATATCTCATTTTTTTCATTTTGGGTGGATACCGAGGTACCCCTAATTCTACTGCCGGACACTTGTCCATTTTTTTCCACGAGGTTATCGAGCACTTGCTCCTTTTTATTTCCTCGATATATTCATAATTTTGCATAGCCCATGCCTCTAACGCAATAATACTTCGGAAGAGTGAATCTTTCTGAATAAAAATGTCTTGATCTTAGGAGTATGATAAATCTCTCAACAAGGGTCTAACTTGTTTTGAACAAACTCAATACAAAGCAGATAGCTTTAATTAATATTTTCATGTTTAGCAGGCATATAAAACTTGAGGATGGTAGCTATAATTTTGAGATTTTTAAAACAAATTCTCCAAGCAATAAAGATACTAAGAATAAGGTACTCATACCCTTACCATCTCTTATTCCACAATGACTTTTAGCAACACAGGGTTTTGAAATAATTTTAATAATTGCAGGTTTCCAGGAAATATCACAGAGTGAGATTGATCATGATTATAAGCATTTTTATCCTTTTAATTTATCATGTTTAGAGAGATAAAATTCTACACAAACTAAGGTGAGTGTGTAAGTGTGTAATAAAAGTGTGCAGAGTGTGTACCTGGTTCATGGAGTGGTGCGATCGAAGTGTGTGTGACATGTCAGGGAATCTCCCCCATACTTGTTTTCTGCTTTCTTGCACAAAAGTAAAGTAGAGACACACAAGACATACTAATAATAATCTTTATTAATCTTGAGGCATTTATTACAACCGAATAATAATAATAACCGAATATAATAGATCTAAACTGATTATAAGCGAACCTAATCGAATCTAATAATAACTAAGACATATATAGCCCCAAGATCTAATCTAGATAGCTCAGCGACGCTCACGCCTCCTAAGACTATGCTCTAACTCATCGATCCTCTTGTTGGCGTCGGCAAGGTCATCCCGTAGCTTTAGGATCGTAGTGTTATGGTTGAAGGTCCTCCGATCCATAGAGATATTGGAGTTCTGAATTTCTATAATGTTGTTCTTGATCACCCGTAGCTCCTCATTCACATCTGCAATGGTCCTGCGGCGCTTGGGAGGTGTCTCGAAAGCATTAAGAGCATGCTTGGGTGCTTCCTTCGGAGGAACGAAGCGGACCTTAGCTGCCCTAACACCCTCGAAGTAAGGTCTCTCCTCCGTGGTATAGCGGACACTAGAGATCTCGCCGCTCCGGTTGGTCTTCACTCCGATGATCCGCTCATTGGGTTTTGGCGGCAGGATCTTTGTTCCGGCTGGTACCTTGATGATCTCCTTCCCCTTTGACGATGATGGCGAGCCTTCGAGCAATAGGGGTTGCGTAGGTGCGGTAAGAACTGGGCGAGCAAAGTAGGATTGGGCAGAGCTGCGTTGACGTGGTGGCATGGCTTCTAGCTGTCGCTCTGTGTTGGCCGGGACGAGAGCGTAGGCGTCGGGATCCTCCTTGGGCTTCTTGTTGAGGTCGTAGGGGACGACTTCCCAATCGACGTGGAACTTCTCGGCCATTGGAGCAGCTAGGAACTAAGCAAGATCTAATTTGAGGAAGGAGAGAAGGCTTAAATGAATTGGTGCTAAAAGCTGACGTTGGGGGTCTGTTTATATAGGGGGTAAAAACTGCTCTCGTGCATGGTCGGGACTCTTCCAGCCGTCATGTTTGCGAAACAAACCGAGGACGAAATTTTCCAGATAGCAACGGGCGAGGTTATCGCGTGGGAGAAGTCTGGGGCCGAGGGGAGACAGGGGCAGGGCGCCCGCCCTCATCCTCAGGGCGCCCGCCCTGTGTCCGGCTCCTCTACAAGCCTGCTTTCTCGAGCGTGTTTCTCACCGTGTTTTTATCCCGAAAAATATATACTTGGCCCAAAAACGTCAAATTAAAAGCGTCGGGCTTTAATTTTTAATTGGAAGGTAAAAATTGATCACGTCTATTTCTTCTAATTCTTTATTGGGCTCTAAAAATAATTTAAGACGTTGACCATTTCCCTTGAATAACGTACCTTCGTCATTTTGAAGTGTGATAGCTCCGTGGGATGATGAGTGAATTACCTTGAATGGTCCTTCCCATTTGCTCCGGAGCTTTCCATGCCCGAAAAGCTTCACCCTGGAATTAAAAAGTAATACCTTATCTCTGGGTGAGAACTCCTTCTTCTTGATCCTCTTGTCATGCCATCTCTTGACTCTTTCTTTGTAGATCTTTGAATTGTGATATGCTTTCTCCCGCCATTCTTCTAACTCCGATAATTGCATTCTTCTATGTTTTCCGGCGATATCTAGGTCCATATTCCATCTTTTTATGGCCCAGTGTGCCTTGAACTCAAGTTTAACAGGTAGGTGACAGGTCTTTCCGTATATCAATTGGTATGGAGACATTTCAATTGGGGTCTTGTATGCCGTCCGGTAAGCCCAGAGTGCATCGGGTAACTTGTCCTTCCATGCCGTTCCCATCTCGTTCACCGTCTTCTGAAGAATGTTCTTGATTTGCTTGTTAGAAGTCTCTGCTTGGCCACTTGTCTGAGGATGATAGGGAGTAGCGACGTTGTGACGGATTCCATGTCTTGATAGATAGTGCTCGAAGCGCTTGTCAATGAAGTGTGATCCTCCATCACTTATCACTATCCTGGGGACTCCAAATCTTGGAAATATGATTTCCTCAAACATCCTCTTCGAACTGATATTGTCGGCATGCTTGCAAGGTAGTGCCTCTACCCACTTGGAGACGTAATCAACCGCCACCAAGATGAACTCACACTTCTTTGATGGGGGAAATGGACCCATGTAGTCTATTCCCCAGACATCAAAGAGTTCAATCTGAAGGTTGTTGGTGAGTGGCATGGCATCCCTTATATTTATGTTTCCGTGCCTTTGACATGGCCCACATCTTCTGATATATTGCTTCGTGTCATCGTACATCGTAGGCCAATAGAATCCACATTGTCAGATCTTTGAATGTGTACGGAATGCTCCATAGTGACCTCCATATGGTGATGAGTGACATCTGTCGATGATCTTCAATCCTTCCTCAGTGGTCACACATCTTCTAAGTAGGCCATCAGCGCATACTCGGAAGAGATATGGCTCATCCCATATATGTGAACGACTTTCCTGAATAAGCTTCTTCTTGTTTGCTCCGGGTGGTACATAACCTGAAACCATAAAATTAACAATATCTGCATACCAGGGGTCAGATCTGTTAATCCCATAAAGCATGTCGTCCCGGAGTGAGTCATTAATGGGGGGTCCCTGTGAATTCTTAAAGTACATTCTAGACAAGTGATCAGCAACAGAATTTTCTACTCCCTTTTTATCTTTTATTTCTAAGTCAAATTCTTGGAGTAATAAAATCCATCTGATTAAGCGAGGTTTAGCATCTTTCTTAGTGAGCAAATATTTTAGTGTAGCATGATCAGTGTAAACAATTATCTTAGCTCCAACTAAATAAGATCTAAATTTATCAATGGCAAAAACAACAGCCAGAAGCTCTTTTTCAGTGGTTGCATAATTAAGTTGAGCTCCTGTCAAAGTTTTACTTGCATAAGCAATTGCATGATGCTTTTTATCTTTAGTTTGTCCCAAAACTGCCCCCACAGCATAATCACTAGCATCACACATAATTTCAAAAGGCAACGACCAATCAGGGGGTTGAATGATTGGTGCAGAGATGAGTGCTTGCTTTAATAAATTGAAAGAATTTAGACATGCATCATCAAATTCGAAAGGAGCATCCTTGGCTAGCAAAAGAGTAAGTGGTCTCGCAATAAATGAAAAGTCTTTTATAAATCTGCGATAAAAACTAGCATGGCCAAGAAAACTTCGAATTCCTTTTATATTCACAGGTGGAGGTAGTTGTTCAATTACTTCAATTTTAGCTCTATCTACCTCAATACCTCTTTCAGACACTAGGTGTCCTAGCACTATTCCTTCTCTAACCATAAAATGACATTTTTCCCAATTAAGGATTAAGTGCTTTTCTTCACATCTTTGCAAAACCTTATCTAAGTTCTCAAGACAACTATCAAAAGTTTTTCCATAAACTGAGAAATCATCCATGAAAACTTCCATAATCTCTTCAATCATATTAGAAAATATAGACATCATACATCTTTGAAAAGAAGCTGGTGCATTACATAACCCAAAAGACATTCTACGATAAGCATACGTTCCATATGGGCATGTAAAAGTGGTTTTGCTTTGATCATCAGGATGGTTAGGGATCTGGTGATACCCTGAATATCCATCTAGAAAACAGAAAAACGAGTGTTTTGCTAACCGCTCAAGCATCTCATCTATAAAAGGCAAAGGAAAATGATCCTTTTTCGTGGCTTTATTAAGTTTTCTATAGTCTATGCACATCTGCCACCCAGTGACGGTGCGTTGCGGAATTAGCTCATTCTTATCATTAGTAACAACAGTCATGCCTCCCTTTTTAGGCACAACTTGAACAGGGCTTACCCACTCACTATGCGGCACAGGATATATAATCCCTGCATGCAGCAACTTTATAACTTCTTTTTTAACTACCTCTCTCATCGCGTTGTTAAGTCTACGTTGAGGCTCTCGAGAGGGTGAAACGGAAGGATCTGTCGGTATACGATGGGTACAAATCATAGGACTGATTCCTGTGAGATCTTGAAGTGAGTAGCCGAAAACAGAGTGGTGTTTTTCAAGAATGGTCATTAATCGCAGAGTTTGCTCCTGAGTGAGTTTATTACTAACGATCACAGGAAACTCTGGATTATTGTTTAGGAAAGCATAGGTAAGACCGGGTGGTAAAGTTTTGAGTTCTATGGGGGGTCTAGGTGTTTCTGCAAACTCATCTAAGGGTTCAAGTTCAGAAGGTTCGGCCTCTTCTTCAGTGAAGAAGGGGGCTTCCTCTTCTAAGTCTGGATCATCTAAAAGTTCTAGAGATGCAGCCTTTACCTCCTCCATAGGATCAGGCAAAAGATATGGCTCGGTCTTATTATTCAAGGAGTGAGTTATTGTAATTGGAAGTTTAAAATCCTTTCCCAAGGAAATGTGGAGCTTTCCAGTTTGACCTTCATAAAGGAGTCTTCTAAAAGGTTGTCCAATCAGTAGGTCGAAACCCCATATATCAAAGATATAAAAGTTCAAATGAACCATGGAGCCTTCTACCATAAAGGGTAGGACATTAATAATTCCAAGACTGGGGACTAATCGTCCCGAAGATTCCTTTATGACCTTTGTTGTGGGGGTTAAAACTAATTTTCCAAATAATTTAAGTGCAAAAGCTTCAGACATGATATTGATCCCCACAACAGGAATATAGAGAGCATCAAATAGATCAGAATCATAAGCACAGCGTATAGTGATAGGAGGTGTATCCAAACGGATCACTTCAGAGGAAAGCTCTGACTCCTCCAACCATTCGCTACTCATGACTGAGATAAGCTCTCTCAATTGATATTCACTTGGTAAACAAATGCTATAATGGCCGCTTTGGGGTTTGTCTATAGAATGGTAGTTTGAAATGTTTCTAAAATCGGCAAAAAGATCGGATTCTATGTCTAGCATGAAATCAGATGGTAGAATTTCTTCCTTTTGTGGCTCAAAACTTGGGATAGCTAAAGTAGATGAAAAATTTGGTAGAGTGTCTACTTCGGCTTCGTAGGTTTTATCATGGAGGGTATTATCCATCTCAGCTTCTAGGATTCTATTCAAGATCCCCTTAGCTTCATCAGTAGGGATACGAAAGAAAGAACCTCTAGCCATAGTATGCAGCATTTGTTTATTATCTTTCTGAAGACCTCGAAAAAAAGTGAAATAAAAGAACAGTGTCTTCAAGCAAAAGTTTTGGACCAGATTCTAAAAGATCAGAAAAACGTTTCCAGGATTTCCCCAAAGTTTCATTATCTTTTTGTTTAAAAGATAGGACTTCGAGTCTAAGGTCGGCGATACGATCGAGGGAATAAAAATCTAAACAGAAGTTGGCTCGTAAGACTCCCCATTCACCTCGTTGTTGACTTACCTTCTGACTATACCATCGTCTAGCTTCTCCTCTTAAAGAAAAAGGAAAAAGCTTCCAACGTAAAGTCTTATCAGAAATGCCTTCAATGCGAAGACAATCACATGTTTGCTCAAAATCTCTAATATGAAGGTAAGGATTTTCGTCTTCCTTTCCCGAAAAGGATAGGTTCTCAATCATGGCAATTAACCTTGAACTTAACTTATACTGGGATGTTTGGATAGGCTGTGATGACTCCCATGGTAAAAGGTCAGTTGCTGAAGGTGTTGCGGCATCCAAGATAGATATAGAACCTTGGTTTTCCATTTTTGGTAAAAAGAAAAAGAAAGAATGAAAAAGATAAGAAAATAAAAAGTATGAATACAAGCTAGTAGTAAGACTCAAGGTTATCTCAGCAAACCGTCTTTCTCCCCGGCAACGGCGCCAGAAATGCTTGTTGATATTTGGTAACGCAATTAGGAAATAGGATCCGCAAGCGCACGGATATCGGTGAGCACTTCACCCGAGATGTTATCCTGGGTATCGTATTTATATTTTTACCTTTAGGAGAAAGAGTGCATCTGACTAACCAAATCTATTACTACTAACCTTTAGGCTACAACCACTATGATTCGATGTGAGTGATGTATAGAGAAGACTACAACCGCACTCTTCTTCTAACCTTGGTAAGGATGATCTACTGTTCTATTGGGGAGGTTTACGGAATCTAGACACCACAAAGGATGTTCAACCCGCACCTATAAACCCTATCGATCCTGCTAACGGGATATGGAATACAAAGGTAACTTGGAATTGTCACGTTCCTCGCTACTACCACGGTCTGGCTAGACGAGGGGATATCTATGAGTATCCTAGCTTAAACACCACGTTTACGCTAGAGATGATTACTCTAAACTCTACGCGAAGAGATCAAAGTAAACTCATAAACCAAAGAACAATAAAACAAAGAACTTACTAGAATTTAGAAGTCGAAATACTGAAGAATCCTGAGAACAAGCCTCGGGTTAGAAGAACTTGCTCCCGCAGGTACAACCTCAGAGTAGACACCGACAGGCCGGCTTCCTCCGATCTACACCTCCACTCTATCTCTCTCAATCTAGTAGAACTAATTCTACTTTCACATTGGATGCTAAGCCCTAAGAGGTGGGAACCCTAGAGGGAACCTCTCTCTCTAAACCCTAACTAGAGATATGCAACTGAATAATGAATTGGGGTCTTCTCCACCAGGGGTCAGGGGCCTTGCTTATATAGCCCTTTTGGATGAATCTGGACCGTCGGATCAAACCGACCTTCATCCTACGGTTTTCCTTGATCCTCAAAGGCGGTGGAGCATAATCCGCGAGACTCGACCTGATTGGTCCCGGGGGCAGGGCGGGCGCCCTAGGGCACAGGGCGGGCGCCCTGTGTCCTGGCCCGTTACGGCTCCCGTTCGTTCCCGTGGCTTCTGGAATCTTCTAGATGTAAGATAATTACGTGTTCGGTTAATATCCCGTCATTAATCCGACATGTGAGCCTTTCTTCCGTATTTCCTGATAACCCCCTGCAGAAATAGATAAACAGCAAAACTCGTGGAATTCTGTTAGATCAAACCCTAATTCTAGGTGTTGCTTGCATATAGGTCCTTTTCTTTATTTATTTGATGGTTATAATTGATACTTAAGAACCGTCAACAGTGATTCAAATTTAGACTCTGCATGCAAACTAATGGTCTAGCTACTCTAACTCAGAGTAAAACAAAAATGTAGGAGCAAATATGGTCAAGGACACTTGCCTTCAAACTGGGTTTGTTCTAGGATATCAAACTGCTTCTCATATTTAGCACCGTCTGTAATCAATACACCAAACTGGGTTTGCTCGGCCTCCCCTAGCCACCAGCCGCTAGCCGGCCGCGGCCGGCCTATCACGCCGCTGCGCGGCCTGCGGATCCGCCACGCCCGGACGCCCCAGCCCGGCCAGCAGGCCCCGCCCTGGCCTCCGCCCGCCCTGCCTACTGCCACCGCTAGCCGCGTATGGAGATGAGGAGGTCAGGAGGTGGAGCGCTGCTGCCGGCTGGCTGGCCGCTTGCCGTCACCAGGATTCAAGAAGAGAAGGAGAATAGCGAGAAGATTAGGGATTGGGGATTGGGGAACGACAGACTGCACGGAGTCACGATCGGAGGCTCGGGCGTCTCCGCGCGAACAGAGGAGTGGCAGGGCTTTCTGGGCCACTGGGCCTTGTGCCCTTGCCCCTTGCAGGCTAGCCTGGGAGCTAAAAACGGTAGGAGGCCACGGGAATTGGTTGTGGACTCAGTTTGTGCTCGAAAATGATCAAATTAACACCAATATACATTATATATCTAAGTATATAAGTATATATACTTATTGTTGTGCAAAAAAGTTGGGTATTCCTAGGAATACCAATGCATCAATGTAGCTCCACCCATGGCGCTGGTGATCCTTGGCTTGCGTGCGGGGCCGGGTAAAACGAGCGGCAGCGGTGACGGCGTGATCCGCTTCGCGCGGCATGCTGCGGAAGGGGTCGCAGTGGCTATAGCTGAAGGGAGGGGTGTGGGGGAAGCGGAAGGAGGGCTCGGTCCTGCCGTTGCTCGGTCTGCGGCAGGGACGTGGAGGAGGCAGTCCGTGCAGAGCTCGGTCATGGCGGACAAGCGGAGACCAGAGGTGGAAAGAGATGGCTCCGACAGGTGGGGCCCGCCTAGCAGTGGTAGAGTGGCGAGGGCCCGCGCAGCGGTGACTGAGAGGGAGAGAGCAGCGCGGGTGGAAGAGCGGGCCGGCCAGATCGGCCCAGAGGGAGAGAGAAAGAGGGGTTTTTTTCCCTTTTTCCTTTTTTTTGTAAATTCATTTGAAACTCTAAAACAAAAGCTTTTCCAACCAAATAAAATTTGTAAAATCTTTTGAAAATATTTCTGAGATTTTGGAAAATAAAACTTGGGCTTGTTTAAAAAAAATTATAAATATTTGATTTATTTTATGAATAGAGCAAAATAGATTAGAACATAAAATTACTTTTATAAATTACTTTTCACTCAATAAAATTAATGCAAATGACATGAATGCAACAAACATACATACCCAATTAAATTATATAATTTTTTTAGAAATTCACATTTTTCATTGTTTAAATTATAACCTACATAATTAAACCTTGGAAAATTTTAGAAATTCATGAAATCATTAATTCTATTTAGTGTTTTCTATTCACAACCCAAAATAGAATTTTGGGTGTGACAGCAGCGCCTCCTATCAAAGACTGCACAGACCTATCATGGCGGCTCATGAAGATTACCCAAACAAATATTTAACAGACAGAAGATATTACAGTCGTATTCTAGTGCACAAGATATTACACCTGAGAATGAATTACCGTTGAATAAAATTACAAAGCTGCCAAACAGGGCACAAGAGTCCTTTTCTAATAAAAGAATATAACATTCGGGTCTCCAACATTCATAAATGAATGACTGTGTAATCGTTTACAACAAACTCATGGTGCTTAGGCAATACTTTACCTTATAATGATACAAAGTTAAGGTGAAGAACAAAGAAACAAGACTTAAGTCCCTACCTTATTCTGACTTTACTATCGAAACTTGTTGCACAACATTATGGCCTCCGGCAAGCGAAAATGCCTTCCCCTAGTGAAGAGTGAAGACAACATGCAAAATACCTTGTACAAGAGGTTGACCACCCAAGAGGCTAGAGTTACATAAACCCATCAGTCATTGACGTTACATAAACCCACATCAAGCGACGCCTCCAAGGAGAAAAACGACGAAAGTCGTCGACGTCACTTGCCTTAAAATCTGAGGCAAGGTTTTCACCTAGAGATAAGTGGATATGAGGGTTGTGGAGTTTCATGACAACACCTCCAAGAAGGGAAATGACATCTAATGACATCGCCATTGTTGAGATTGATAGGACTATCGATGGTAAAAATGTCATAGTTTTACACTTTGAAAACACAGCCAACATACCTCGGAATAAAAGGAAATGAGCATATTTTATTAAATAACAAGTTTCACATGTATGTAATTGGAATGTTTCTCTACAGGACTTAGCTATTTGGAGAAAATGGGGCCACCCTAGGGTGTCAGCCGACCACCCATGTGGCCCCCACTACCCCCAATCCTGCCGGAAGTGAAGAAACACACTCTCAAGTGTCCTTAGTCATTGGATGCAATGTGTGTTTTCTTTGGACGACACACATGCATCTCACATGGATTAAAGGGCCCACCAAAGCAACTTCTCACAACACCAAGTGACCAAGCACGGTGGAAAACATCCCATGAAAGGTGGACGAGGCTCCCCTCCAGAGGAGGGGCCCCCACATGGCAGGGGAAGGGTCGGCTGACCCCTCATGGTCGCCCATCGCCTTTGACCATCCTCCATGCAAACAAGCACACCTACGAGAGACTTTTTTTTGTCTATAATCTCTAAATTTACTATAATTATTGAGGATTCCTAGTATATAATATGCAACCTTATGGCTTCTTTGAATACCCCCAATCCCCATGATGACTGGGACGGGAAATGTACTAATTTCCCTCTTAATCCCCTTCAATCCTCTATTTGGCCCCTTGTCTCCGCCCCTATGGGCATTTATGACCTCATGGCCGTGCTACTCCCTGGTGGCCCTTTGAGGGTGTTGCTACTTGACCCTTGAGCTGGCCATATAGAGGAACGAGGAGATACCAATTACTAGCCTTGGTCTACGAGGCTAGGCCTATGGATCCCCGGCATGACCGAAACTTCATTGGCTTTGTAGAGGGAAGGGAGGCAACCTAGTGTGGATTTGGATGATAGTTCCACGGTTGAGGTGATTGGGGAGGTGTAATGCAGGAAGTCGAGCAGCACGTGGGAAGAGTCCACGCGCATGAGAACGCTGAGTGGAGCATGTGAATCGCGGAGGACTAGGCTGATATCGTAGCCTCGCTTTCTCTAGTGACCGAAAATTGCAGGATATACACAACTAGAGGTACAATAGAATTCCGGTTAAAGAAGCTGTTGGACCATGATTTCTTTCTCAAAGTCTTCAAACTAGGTCGTGCGAGACATAGCCAGACACACTGGGGGGGAGGGGGCGCCGCTTCTGTAGCCCGCCTTGGGCCAAATTAACAGGACCAGGTATTCAGTTCCCAGCCCAAAAACTCTAGTAACCTGGCTTCAGCCCCCGCTGCTCGCGACTATGAGTCGCCCCGAAGCCCTGTGCCCCCGCCCCTCTGTGGCCGGCTTCCCTGCTCCGCCTGGCGCCCTCTGACGGCCATCTGCCCGCCTGCCCCCATGCCGGCGCGCCCCCCGCCTCAGTCCTCCGGAGTCCGGCCTCTGGCCTCCACGGCTCCTCCTTTGGCCCAGCGCCCCAACCTGCAGCCGCTGAGGCCCAGCGGGTAGGGGCCGGCTCCTCTCTGGCTCTCTCTCCTGTCTTCTTACTCCTTAGTGAGGTATTGTACTGAGGTATTAGTGATTTAGTTTTCCAGCGATTTCACTTTGCAATATTTCATATTGTATAGGGCATAATAATAGACTACAATGATTTTTTTGTAGCGCTTTCTATGGCTAGTATGATTTCTAGCCTTTTATTATTTAGCTCCCCTTCCGTTTCTGGATCCACCACTGATGCAAGATATAAAGACTCTCTTGAAGTTGCTCTAAACCAGACTCGTGCCGTGGTGTCTCGGCTGCCCTGTGCAAACTGGGACCCAATCGGTGCTCTGCGTCTGTGGTTATAAGAAAACGCTCGTCTAAGTAGTGCTGGGCACGTCGCGAGGAAGCCGGACGATCTGAGCAAGGCAGACGAGGCAAAGTGGAGTTGGTCCCCAAAGCATGCGTCGTGGACAGAAGCAAGCCACACGCAGGTTCGTGACCGGGCCTTCTCTCGCAAGTAACAGTAGAGTACTAGTGGTGGGAACGCTGGGGAATTGGAAAATGAAATTGCTGGAGGCATGTGGCGCGAAAAACGTGTCAATTGGGTCGCTGTCCGCTTTTGGGCTGTCCTCACGACCCTTTCGCTTTCAGGGACCAGAGGCTGACGGACGAGATCTTCGTGGACGACCTGCTCTAGCCTCTAGGTGATCTCTTCGTATGTTTTGTAGCGCCTGCGAGGTTTGCAAATAAGGCCTTGTTTAGATGTACTCTAAAAGTTAAAATTTTTTTACTCTCTCTCCATCACATCAATCTTTGGACCCATGTATGAAGTAGTAAATGTAGGTAAAAAATAACTAATTACACAGTTTAGTTGGAAATCACGAGATGAATTTTTTGAGCCTAGTCGGTCCACGATTAGACAATATTTGCCAAATAAGACAAAAGTTGTACTATTTATCGGGTTGAAATTTTTTGCAATCTAATCGTGGCTTAAGGGCTTCCTCAACGCAGACCAACAATCTTGTTAGCTTAGCAGTCCACGGGGGCACAAATTTCTAGAGCTACTAAAATCCACAACGCAAAGCTATACTCTCCACTCTCTCTGTTGCTTTATTCCACTGGCAAAAACAGACATCTTTCTGAAAAAGCTGCAGTCCTTCAGTCCCTAGCATGCGCCTCAACTTTTTTTTTTGAACTTGGGTTTTCTCATAACTCAACGGCTAACGGAATCGTTAGCAACGATTACAGCTATGTCATCAGGGATGGTATCAGTGATGATCTCCTCCCCTTCCGTACATAGATAACCTAAACAAGCCAACTCATGAGCGGCTTCATTACAAGTTCTACTAACATGAACACACGCAAAGCTAACAAAATTAACGCTAGCCTGAAACTTTAGCTCCTCAATCAAACAGCCGAGGACTGAATCATCATACGCCGACGAATTCATAGCGCTCACAACTTCCTGTGCATCTGTTTCCAAAATCAACTGACCAATGCCAAGATTAGCCGCTATTCGCATTCCTTGCAGACATGCTATCAGTTCTGAATGGAAGGCACTCAACAGATTATCAACTTTGCCTCTTCCTGTCTTGACCAGATCTCCATCACTGTCGCGAATCAGAAAGCCCCAGCTTCCATTCATTTCATTTGGATTGAAAGATCCATCAACGTTTACCTTGAGCACATTCTCTGGTGGCTTACACCATTTCTTCCTGCTTGAGCCTTTGTCATTTGGCACATTACTGGACACCTGAGCATTTTCATGGGCATACATTTCAATACTTCGTACTATGCTGCTCGCCGGCCTCCGCTTCCCTTCTTCTCTGATGCTGTTACGCTCTGACCAGATGAACCAAAGAGTAGTCACCATCAATTCTCTCTTTGGTTGTCTCTGATTCAGGATACATTCCACAGCTCCATAAGCATCAGGTATGGATGCCAAAAGGGCTCTCTCAGCTTCCAGATTCAGAAAGCGCCAAATATGTTTAGCTAGCTTGCATTTGAAAAATAAGTGTGCTCCATCCTCCCCCAATCTCCCACACACCACACAGCAAGTGTCTATATGCATACCTCGCCGTGCTAGATTGCATCTCAATGGGTGGCTGTTATGAGTAAGACGCCATAGGAAATGATTGATCTTACTGGGGCATTTCAATTTCCAAATTTCCTTCCAGACTTTTTTACCACCTGAGCTGCTCCCCCCCTTGGCCTCCAATTGAAGTTCGGCTCCGACGATCATCATCCCTACTTACTTTATAAGCACTCTTAACACTGAATTGACCATGTTTATCAAAGTGCCAGGCTGCAAATTTTTCTCTCCCACCATGAACCGGCAGTGCCAGAATTAGCAAGGCATCCTCTTCCCAGAAAATCTCCTTGATAAGAGTGGTGTCCCATGAGACAGACGCCGGATCCATTAGTTCAGAGACATCAGTCAGTAAAATACCACCTCTTGGTGTCACTGGTTTTCTGATAGAATCTCTTGGTAACCAAGGATCAGCCCAGATATTTATACCCACTCCATCTCCAACTCGCCATATCATCCCTTTCTTCACAAGATCAATTTCACGGAGTATGCTACGCCAGGCATATGACATTCCCGATTTTTGCTTTGCTTCCAACACTGATGAGCTTGGATAGTATTTGGCTTTCAGCACCCTGGCGCACAGGGAGTCAGGATTCTGCAGCAATCTCCAGCCTTGCTTGGCAAGCATGGCTAAGTTAAAATGATGGATATCTCTGAACCCAAGCCCCCTTCTTCCTTTGGTTTCATCATCTGCTCTCTAGACATCCAGTGGATCTTGTGCTTCCCCTCTTGATTATTCCACCAATATCTACAAATCATAGCCCCTATTTGATCACAAAGTGTCTTGGACAGATCAAAACATCCCATTGCAAAGGTAGGGATAGCCTGCGCTACTGCCTTAATGAGTATCTCCTTCCCAGCCCAAGATAAAAAAATTTCATTCCATCCTTGAATTCTTTTCCATATTCGGTCTTTCAGATAACCAAATGTACCCGTTTTTGATTGACCAACATGTACTGGCAGGCCTAAATACTTCTCGCTCATTGTTTCTTTTGTTATTTGCAGCAGATCGCATACCCTCTTCCTCTGAGTCGCTTGTGTATTCTGGCTAAAGAGAATTGCCGACTTTGCTTTGTTTATCATTTGCCCCGAACAGTCTTCGTATAGCTGAAGAATTGATTGTAAGTGCCCACAATCCCCCTCTGTTGCCCGAATCAAAATCAAAGAGTCGTCGGCAAACAAAAGGTGGGAAACACTTGGTGCACTAGTACAGATCTTGACTCCAGCTAGTAACCCATCCCGTTCTCCTTTTTCTCAACAGAGCTTAAAAAGCCTCCGCACACAGAAGAAAGAGGTAGGGTGAGAGTGGATCACCTTGACGCAAACCTCTCTGTGGAATAAATACCTCTGATAGATCACCATTAACTTTCACCTGATACCTCACAGTAGAAACACATTTCATAATAATCAGCTCCATCCACTGATCATTAAATCCCATCTTTTTCATCATTTGGTTTAGAAAGCACCATTCCACTCTATCATATGCTTTACTCATGTCTAGCTTGATAGCTGCATACCCCAAATTTCCATCCCTTTTATTCAACAGATAATGTGTTATTTCATATGCTACAAGAATGTTATCTGAAATTAGTCTTCCTGGCACAAAAGCACTCTGGTTTGGGGTAATCAAATCAGGAAGCACTTGTCTTAGTCTATTTGAGAGCACCTTTGACACCACCTTATAAACCACATTACATAAACTAATGGGTCTCAAATCAGTCACCTTCTCTGGTTTCTCCACCTTTGGAATCAAGGAGATGATGGTGTCATTCCAGCCATCAGGTATTTGGCCTCCCCTCAACACATTCAACACTTCCTGTGTGAGTTTCTCGCCAACGACATCCCAGTACTTCTTGAAGAAAACCGCTGGCATGCCATCCGGACCCAGAGCCTTCAGATCACCAATGGCATCCAGCGCCGCCTTTACCTCCTCTGGGGTGTACTCCATCGATAGCAAATCATTAATCGCCGGTGTAACACTCGGTGGAACAACGTCAAGAAGTTTTTGGAGCTATTGTTCCCCCGGTGCCACACTAGTGCTAAAGAGCTGCAGAAAATAGTTAGAGATAATTTCCTTCTTCTCTACTTCCTCCACCGCCCAACCCCCACCCTCCTTAAGAAGCCTACCTATCCTATTATGCCTTCTACGACTGGAACAAGCATTATGAAAGAAAGTAGTATTACGATCACCAAGGCGAAGCCAATTTGCATGTGCTCGCTGCTTCCAGTAAATGTCTATCTGCTCCTCCAATCTATCCACTTTAAAACTCCACACTGCTTCCCTACTCACTGCCACATCGCTAATAGGCTCCTTTCTCCATTTCTCTAGTTCCTTCTTGGCCTTTTTGAGTCTTTTCTCTAAATCACCCAACGCATTTATGCTCCACTCAGAAAGACTAGCCGCCACACCCCCTCAAATTCTCCTTAAAACAGCCCCCCACGTCAGAAGATTTCCCCAAGCCTCTTCAATCACCTTCCTGCACCCCTCCTCCTGAATCCAACTTGCCTCAAATTTAAAGCCCCTCCGTTCGCCCACACACCTTGGAATGGACTCAGTCACTACTACCACCGGTCTGTGATCCGAGTGATAAGGGTCACCATTTTTAACACTCACCAGCGGGAAAGCCATCCTCCACTCTCCATTAGCTACTGCTCTATCTAACCTCTCCCGGATATGAGTGCTTCCCTTTGTTTGCTTATTCCTCCAAGTAAAAATATCACCAGTGAACCCCAGATCTTCTAACTCACAGAATTCCAACGCTTCTTTGAACTGATCCAAACAGCTCTGTGGTCTGAGAACTCCACCCTCCTTCTCATGTTGAAAAAGAATTTCATTGAAATCGCCCGCACATAACCACGGCATGTTCTCTTCGTCACCCTCCTTAAGCCACTCCAGCAACTCCCATGTTTTATTTTTTATTTCAGGTTCACCGTAAATTCCCGTGAACCGCCATTTATTACCCCTTGTCTCCTGGACCTCCAAATCTATGTGGTTCTTTGATTTTGTTCACAAAACCACATTGACCCCACTCCGCCAAAACACTGCAATCCCCCCTTTTCCTTCGCAGTCCACCACCACCATGTTTCCCAAACCAAGCTTTTGCTTAAAACTCATCAACCTCCCCTCGTCCATTTTTGTTTCGGACAAGAAGAGCACATCAGCTTCCTCGGCTTTTTGGCACCGAAGAAGCCCCCGAACTGCCGGGGCATTTCCCAACCCCCGGCAGTTCCATGCCATAATTTTCATTGGTTCCCACAGGACCGGTCCGCCGGTCCCGCTTTCTTCATGAGATCACCGCCATCCTCGACTGCAAGCTTGCCAACTTTGGTCGCACGATCATCCTCATCAACATCCATGCGTTCTTCCTCCTCCCTATTCCTCTTCTTCTCCCCAACCACCGACTCACCCAACTCCTTTGTGTTGTGATGTGGACGTTCAATCCTCTTAAAACCCCTCCCTGATCCACCCCCTTTCTTTTTCTCTGCCTTCATATTTTTGTCACCTGCTACATCCTGCATGGTACTATAGTCTTGCCCATGCACGTCCACACATCCACCTCCCGTGGCCTCCTTCACCGCACTAGCCATCTCCTCCGGTAAGACGGTATTCTCCTTTTCTATTTGGGGAACGGAATCTTCAAAGGACAAAGCCTTCTTAGAACCAGCAACTTGCGTACTGGTTTTTGATTCTTTTAAAGGACTCGTAACCTCCTGTTCCTCCCCGCTTCTCAGTTCCTCCTCCTCTCCAAATTTTTCCCCTTTGCGCCAGCTGTCGCTCTCGCTACCTTTTCGACCACTACTTCCCCAACTATTTGAGACCCTTCTCCATGGCAGCAGCGATCTCTGCTCAAAATTCTTTCCCCTAACATCATCACCAAACTTCTTCTTCTCCGGGATATATCGCAGAGCGCGACTAAACTGTTGTACCATGCCCTTCTGCAGCTTCATCTCACATAAACGATCAGTGTGACCGATTAGTCCATAGGTGTACCAAAAATCAGGAAGATATTCGTACACCAGGGGACACCACTTTGTTTTCTCCTCTGCCCCTTCTCCAACATCTACGGTCACTCCTCTCATCAATGGTTTTCGGATATCCAGTTGAACCTTCACCCTCAAGAATTCTCCTACCGCCATACCCCTCTCATCAGCATCCACCTCGAGGACCACCCCCACCATTTCTCCGATCATCTCCCCCGCCGCCCTATTCATGAACCCTAAAGGCATCTTCAAGATCCTCACCCAGATTGGGATAAGGTTGAACTCAACTTCGTCAATAGTTTTTCCTCCATCGAAATCAGCCACTACCACCAAATCCTTCCCAAACATCCAGGGACCATCCTCCAGAGCCCTCCTCTTCCCCGACACTTGCAGGAAGGTGAAGAGGAACCTGTCCTCCCCCAGGTCCTTGCATTCCACCCCCTTAATTGGACACCAAACCTTCCCCAGGGACAACTCCAGTGCGTCCGCCCTGACCGGCTTCTCCGTTAGCACCTTCGCCACCGCCTGAGACTCTCCCCGCCCCCTCATCACTGCCCTGGATCCACCGATCTTGATGCCTTTTTTTCTCCTGATCTGACAGGTTCAACCTCTCCATCAAACCCTCCACTCCATCCTCCTTTCGATTCATACGAACCCCACACCCCCACCACCTAGACGCAAAAACCCTAACCTCAACCTGGCGAACACCACTCGGCTAGCAGAAGAGGGCTGGGCTCTGAATGGAGATCTGACTATGGACACGAAAGGCACTTGGTCGATGGACTCAAACACACATGGATCGGGGAGGCCAAGATCCACGCAAGAATGAAGGTCAGGGGAAGGAAGGAGTGAAAACCCTAACCGCCAGGAGGGAGACTTCTCTCGAGTCGCCACGGGGCGCCGAGACTGATCTGTTAACATGTTGATGCCTCAGCTTGCTACAACGTGGTCTCCCGTTGATGCCTCGCTCTTTTGTCAAGTGAAGACATGACTGCTTCTGCAAGCGTCACTGACCGACTGCGAGGCTATCAGTTGGTGTGACATGGAACATCACTGCCGAGTTGGACAATTGGGCAGCACGCCATGGTGTAGCCTTGGGGAAACCCTAAAGGTTGAGAAGAAGCCATGCATGCTTCGCAGTCCTTAATTTAATTTTGTTCCATGTGTTCTTTCATATACGGAGTAGAGTAGAATTATATAACTCATGATGCTTTATTTTTCTGATGATATTTGTGACTGTAAAGGTATAGTCGTATACACCTTGTCAACGGTAGGACTTTGTAAAATCAAATGTCTCGGCTTTTTCCCGAATGAGAGATGCACATAAACATAACTTATGTGTATGCACATACACTCACCGCTTCAATCCTAGGACAAATAGAGAAAATTACGAGCACAAGTTTTAATTTAAATTTTAAATTCGATGAGGAGGTAAGAACCGAACCAGCTGATCTGCACTCAATTTGTAGATCTAGATTATTATTCTCTCTCTTTTAAGATGCTTATTCTTAGACTTTATTCGAACTTGAAAGATTTTCAAGTAAATCACTGTTCAATGCTTGCTAGAAAATAAAAGAATCAGTTTCTTTGTGGCGAGAGAAAGGTAATTGCTTCAAATCAACATAATCGGGATCTACCGGATTGAGAAACACCATGTCTTTTCATCTCTATACAATACAATTTTCTGTTTGCTTCACAAAACATAACACCAATCCACCTACAACTATATGTGTACTAGTAATAATAACAAATATATATGATATGATCTGATCTGACTACTAAGCAACATGCAGAGTCTACATCTACGGAGATTTCCATTCCCCCACCGGCTGAGTTCAGCTTCTTCAGCACAGCATCCTCTAGCTAGCTAACGCCGAGACTTTCTGAGATCACAGCGCGAGCGTGAGATGGTCGCGTGGGTCACCGGGCCGGCGGTACGGCTCCGCGCGGGCGGCGATCCTGCCCTTGCGCTTCTCCATGAACCGCTGCAACGACGCCTTCCTGGCCACAGGTAGGTCGTCGACCGAGGAGCAGGAGAGCGGCTGCTGCTCGGTGCCTCCCCGCGCCGCCGCCGCCGCGGCGAGCCGCAGCAGGTCCGCCGCCTTGTCCGCCGTGACATCGTCGAGCACCAGCGCCCGCCCGCCGTACACGATGGTCAGCTGCTGCGCCGCCGTTTCCGCCGGCTCCTCCTGCTCGTGGTCCACGTCGGCGCCCGGCATGAGGGGCAGCGGCCGCACCACCGGCGCCCGCGCGCGCGTCCTCTCGGCCTCCGCCGCCTTCACGTACTGGCTCAGCGCGCCGCACGCCGCTGCGAACCGGCTGGTCGTCGTCGTCGCAGCTGTGTTGTTTCCTGTGCCTCCTGAACGTGCTGCCGCCGCCGCCGCCGCCATTGCAGGCGATGACCTGCTCTCGAGAATGGAGGAGGAGGAGGAGGATTGATGGAAATTTTGTTTTGCCTTGGACCTTGGTTAGTTGGTCTGAGAGGTCTTGTTTTTATAGCTAGGATAGGAAGAAACGCACGAAAAACACGTGAAAGCTGTGGCAGGCAACGAGGTGGGAGCACAACCACCCGGGCAGCCGGTTGACGGCGCCCGGCGCAAGTGGACGACGTGACGTCGTGCCTGAGGCATGAGGCGGTGAGGTTGGGACACGCAAATTGCCATGCCATTTGCCAGCAATCGCGCGCGAGGCGGGGGTGGTGGCTCGGCGGCTGCCACGTACACGTACGTCGTGCTTCACATCGAACTGGTTGCTGTGAAAATGGACTTGGATACTTATCATATATGAACTAGTTGAGTGCCCGTACGTTGCTATGGGTACACATAGAATCTCATAACAGATAGCTGCACGGGTATACCATACGCAAAATCTCATCCATTCATTAAGAATTTATTTGACATAGAGCTAAATTTTAACCATGGAAGAAAAGATGCGTGTTAGAAATAATAACCATCATATTAAAAATTAAACATAAATTCACACATAGCTGAAAATATATTATTATATATCTAATCAGTAACATCTCCACGAGTCATCATACGCTACTTGTCTCTTATTGTTCTTAGACTTCTATTACCTGAAATGCGGATGGATATGACAATGTCAGTAATAAAGTACACATATGTAAGAAATATAACACTTGCACAAAACAGAAGATAATACTTTTTCATTGAGTTAGGACCTCTTTGTAGACAATATTTTTTGTGTATGTATTATCTATTGTTGTCTTTTTTTCTTATCATTCTTATCATTGGGTGGGACGGCAAGGATCCTAACGTTCGATTGGCAATGACATGTTCCCAATTCTATCAAGATGAGATAGCATTCCTTTTTAGTTGTAGCGAAAAAGTAGCAGCTTCATTAATGCCTAAATGGAGGGGGTCAAACAAATATAGTTGGCTTTGTGAGGTCCAGATATTGGGCTCCATGGCAATTCAGGACCAACACGTGTTCTATTCTCTCTGCCATCAATCATAAACTCCAGAGTCACTGATGCATTCAGTAACTATTTTTATCAAGTTACTTATTCTCACTTCTCGGACCCAAGCAATAATTTGGAAAAAGGGGAAAGGAAATACTTCACTGTAGTTTGAACATAAAGGACTCACTATGGAATAAATAGGTGAAGTGAGCACATCTCAAGCCTATATGCCTTCATCATGACAAATACTTGACTACTGAGGTCAGCACAAACTACATATAATAGTATTCAAACATGAATGCATCAAAATTTAAACAACAACTATTTCTTCACTGCAGCAGGAAAGTAAAGTTGACAAAAAGTGTGGATGGTTCAGCTTACCTAGGAGTGGCAATGCCGTCGATGACAACAGATTAGGACCCTTGCCCTGCCTTGAACCTCTTGCTGCTGCGCCACCACTGCCACTCTCGTCATCGTAGTCAGCGTTACGGGACAGGGGCCGACTCTGTATTGCATTAACAACCAACAACTCAGAGAGTTTAATCCAATTAATGTCCTAACTTCCATCTAGTGCAAGCAAGAATCCACTCAGGGATGCAAATATAGCACTGCAATATAAGCTCTGAAGCTCTAAATTATTAGATTCATGCCCATGCTCCAATATTAGCAAGAACTGCAGCTACAAGTGTCGGTAAGTTGGATTGTCTGTAGAACTCCGCAAAGAAAAATAATACAAAATACATGTTCAAGTGATTTGGGCATGGAAAATGGGAGAAGTTTCCACATTGCTGAGCAAGGAGACAAGGACTATCCTGACAATCTTAGCCATCTCAAAAGGTAATCATCCACCTGAACTGTATCTTGCCACTACCACAGCCTTGATAATTCATCAAATCAATTGTTCTAATGTGAATGTCTTTTAATTTCTAATTGACTGAATGTTTTTTCAGTCTTCAGAGGAATATATATACTACTTAGCCATTAATATAGGCTACTCTCCCGAGGAATATATATACTACTTTTTCATATGCAAGCCAAGGGAGCAAATACTGGTTGGTAATGTGGCTTGCAATTGTTGGTCACCGCATATTACCAGAATAATCAAGAATGGAAGAGAAAATGCAGACTTTTATTTTATCGTAAACTCAACAAACTGTCTATCTCAGGGCTCACTGCCTGTAAGCATTTTTTTTATACTATAGTAGGACGACATGATCAAGATTGAGGACACAGAGGATAATTGGATAGTTCAACCGTGCAAGTAGGAACACCTCATGCAAATTAAATTGGGGAATCAGCAAAGAATTCAACACCAAAGGTAAACTACGCTTTTCCAAGCCTAACTCATATGGTCCTAGGAAAAATGGGATACAAACAGACTCCAAGTTTCTATCTCAGCTACAGTGGACACTGCAGAAACTATTGTTGTACAGTTCCGATCGAGTCATTCCCTAACCCCTATCAAAGTGAAGCAAGCTGTAAAAGCATAGCTGCATGAATGCAGCACTACCCCTCACACAAGCACAGCCTGAAGTGATTGACTGATCGAGAAACCTAGCCTCATGAATCATCCTGAACCTCCAAACTGTTGATTTTTCACACATGCTCCACCGAATGACTGAACCATGACCAATACTGAAATCTAGAGCTATAGCTGATGTGCCAGAGCAGGGAGGAGCGTACCGGCCCAAGCAGTGAGGACGAAGGCGACGGAGGTGCCGACGGTGAAGACGATACGGTGGTTCTCGAACACTTGCTGTGGGCCATCGGAAGAGCGCACGCGCATGCGTCAGTAAATCAAGCAAAATCACAGTGGATACGGGGGACTTTTGGGAGGGGGCTAGGTCGTCAGTCGTCACCTTGATGGAGAAGGTGTCGCAGACGGGCAGACGGTGGCCCAGGAGTTAGACGCTCGTCTCCGGATGTTGGGGCCGCTCGTGCTGGGAGGCGCCCTCGCCGGGGCCGCCGCGCCACGCTGGGCAGCGGAGCAGCAGGGTGTCATGCACAGATCCGCAGAATGGTTGGCGGCGCAGCGCAGGGACGCCGGAGCCGCGTCCTCGGGTGGCACGCCGGCGGCCGAGCAGTAGGTGTCGTGCCCGCAGATGGTTGGCGACGCAACGCAGGGACGCCGGAGCCGCATCCTCGCTTCCGTGTGGCAGTCGTGTCCGTGAACGCCGGCTCGAGGACAGCCTCGACGTCCGATGAGGCCGCGCCGGATCGCGGGCTTGCGGCTTGGGGCGGACGACGTTGCGACGACGTGCAGGTGAGGAGAGGCCGTAATGGCGCGACGCAGGAGAGGCCGCCACAACGGCGTGCAGGGGCTCGGTGCGTCGTGGGAGTGGGTGCGCCGTGCAAGATGGGGCAGAGGTTGGCGGTGGCGTCGATGTGGGAAGCGTGGGGTCGTGGGGAGGCGGGGGCGTGTGCGACTGTGCGGGCCTGCGGGGTAGCTACGGCCGATTTTTTTTCACGGAGGCACCGCGCACGGAGAGGCAATCAATTCAGGGGAGGCAGGCCGATTACTCTGCGGAGACGATATCATTTGCTTCTTTTTAGTTGTAAAAATATTACTATTAGAGTGTGTATATTTAGGTACAATACAGTCAAAGCTGTGTATTTAGAAAAAAAGAACTTACACTTCAGAATATATATCTTTTATCGAATACTAATTCGGATCTAATAAATATCTTTGGATACTAATACAAATCAGGTAACAAAAATTGGATTTGCATTCAAATATTAATTTAACGAAAAACAATATATTTAATTAGACATTTGAAAGATAAGTATGCTGAACTATATACATATAAACTATAAAAAATATATTGTTAGTGATAGTAATTATATAAATATAAATCAGCTGTGTGGGGCAAATGCTCTAGCTCCGGCACTGCAAGTTTTCAGATTTTGAAATTCATTTTTAAAAACTAGCAAACATGCCCTTGCGTTGCAATAGGAGAAAAAACTATCAAATGTCTATCCTGTTCGCTTCATCTTGCTGCACAACTATAGCCACGACACCTTAATTTATATAGATGCTACTTTTGATGCTATGAGTGATTGCTGCAGCAAGCCAGCAATCACAAACGAACGGGCTTGTTAATGTAAACAAAGATCACAATGTTACATATCTTTTTATTTTTTATCTGTTTATAGAATTTAAAATCTATATATTATTTTATGATAACCATGGCAGCCATAATATAAGTATGGATTGGGCCTTGGCCCTTTTCACATGGAAGGAAGGCATAGCCACCCTTATCCCAAACAGTCATCTTGACACCGAGAGAGAGCCGCCCCATCGCTGCACCACCAACATTTATGTCTCGGGCCGTTATGGCACCAGTAGCCACTACACTGCAGCACCCCACCAAAACCATATCGCCGAGGTGCTCCGCCCGCCATGTTTGCGCACCACCCCCATTCGTGCCCAGCTATCGTGCCACCAGCAATAACGTTGGCGCGCCAAGGCCACCACGTCCGAACACCGTCTACCGCGTTGTTTGCACACGCGCCATGCCACCCATGAGTGAGCCTACCACACCCTTCCAACAACAATGCATTCGAGCTATGGTTGTGCCCACCGGCGAGCTCGTGGATGGACATGGGTTGTGGCTGCGCTAGATGAACATTGTAGGCCGCCAACCACCGCACCAGTACCACCAACTGTGTAGAGTCCATCCCTGGACTGACACTCCAGCCTCACTGAGCCCACCACCACGGCAGGGCGCAGCCACACCGCTACCTCCTGTAGATGGCAATAAGCCCATGCCGCCGTCGCCGCCGCCATGTTGCACTGGCAAGATCCAAGGATTTCCGAATGCAGTAGACAAATCTAATGACAGTAGCCTTGGATCTTGCCAGGTATGACTAGGGCCCTGTTTGGATCTCTCCAATTTTTAAGAATCTGGTTTCTGAAAACTGTGTGGGATCCAAACAGAGAAGTTTTTGTCTAGTTTCTTGTGTCAGCTTATGTTAGATTCTTAAAAACCAAGAAACTATTGATACCCAACTTTTATTAGTTTTTTTTACCTTATGAGCAATAAATGTTGCCAGATTCTTAAAAACTAGGGATCCAAACATCTTCACCAGCTTTTGCTCAGAATCCAGATTTTAGGAACTAGAGGTAAAAATTGGTTTTTAAGAATCTGAAACTCATCCGAGCATGCCCTCGGCCACTGCATCTGCCTGCCTCCACGAAGCCTTCGATTCGCTGAAGAAAATACTGACAACCTGCCTTGTAGGCCTCGTTGCCTTCCTGGCAGCCACACCGGCCTTCGACGAAAGCGACCATAAAGAGCGCTCGTTGGGGAAAGGCTTGCGGTGCCGCGGAATGGGGCCGCCCGAGTTGCCCAACCAAATGATGTGGCAGCAGTAGAACTCGTTGATGTGGCAGTAGCAGAATTCGTTGAGTTTTTTTTGCTCCCTTTGCTTTGATATTTTATTTATCGTGGCATGTGTTTTTTGATAAAATGCATGAACATTTACCTAGCTAGTTCCATTTATAAATATGAAATAATGTTAATATTTTATTTATGGCTTAATTTAGTGATCACCCAGCCGCCAGATCGAAAGTTCGTGGGTTTTTGTTCATTTATATATAGGTCAAAATTGTCCGTCCCTATCAAAAAAAAGGGTAAAAGTTATCTCTCACTCGTGTGATTTGGAGGAATCCATCACTCGAATACTACTCCGGCGGGTATAGAAGGGGCTGGCGGGGGAGGTAGGCAGACTAGGCGGCAACGATGGCACCTGGTGGCATCGGGGCCCTGGCGGCGGTGGAAGCGGCTGGGCTAGGTTAGGGGCGGGGGCGTTGCGGCCGTTCGCCGGAGTCAGAGAAGAAAGCGGCAGCGGGAAGGGTGAGGTGAAGAGGGGGTAGCTTCGGTGTGGTAGGGTCTCGGCGGAGCTCCAGTGAGACCCGACCACGGCGCGGCGGGGCGGTGGGCAGCGGCAGCGGGTGTCAGGAGGAGAAAGATGAACAGTAGAAATAGAGAGAGAGAAATTGGTGTGATGGCTCACTCGGGTGAGATATAGACCGATCAAAAAGAAGTTATTGTCCATCTGTCAGCACGTCTAGATCAGGACCAGGTGGGGAGAACATTAACTTGTCGCACGAAAGCACTATGAGCAGCAAACCAGAATTGCTTGAGCATGTGGTTGCCCTCACCAAAAAAAAAAGTCAACATGTGGCGCACATGAAAATTCTAACAGTCCGGAGTGTATCATGAACGACACCAAGACGTTTTGCAACAGGCAGCAGGTTTGCGTGATGGTTTTAACATGCTACTATAGTCCTGAATGTTTTTATATGCTAGTACTACTACTAAGGCCCTGTTTAGTTTCTAAAAATTTTACAAAATTTTACAGATTCTCCGTCACATCGAATCTTTGACACATGTATGAAACATTAAATATAGATAAAAAATAAAATTAATTATACAATTTAGACGAAATGGACAAGATGAATCTTTTAAGCCTAATTAGACCATGATTGGACACTAATTGTCAAATAACAACGAAATTTGTTACAGTGCTATTTTGCAAAATTTTTTAATCTAAACCGGCCCTAATACTGCCGCTAGAACGCAGAAATTCCTGTGTCGTGCGAACCTACCGCATGCGCATCATGTGTTTCGGATTTCTGCTCTGCAAAAAGCAAGTCTGACATTCATCTTTGAACCCAGAAATTCACCTTCGGTCGTGTTTAGATCCCCAAATCGGGATCCTCGAATCACTGTAGCGGCACTATGCACTGTAGCATTTTGTTTTTATTTGGTAATAATTGTCCAAACATTAATTAATTAGATTCAAAACGTTCGTCTCGCAAAGTACAACAAACTGTGCAATTAGTTTTTAATTTTATCTACATTTAGTACTCTATGCATATGCCGGCATTCTGATGTGACGAAGAATCTTCTTATTGTATAGTTGAATTTAGGGTGAATTTGGAAAACTAAACGTGACCTTCCATTTCATTTTACTCATGGAGAATGAAATACTCTTCCTATTTTTTCCCCGTTCTAGAAACACGTACAGCTAGCTAGCATCCTAGCACTGGAATTAGAGCGCGAGGTTGAGGCGAACCGGCACTCGCGCGTCTCCATGAACCGCTGCAGCGACGCGTTCCTCGCCACCGGCAGATCGTCGGCCACGCGCCGCCACACGCGGAACCGAACGCGAACTCGGCCACCGTTGACAATGGTCATCTGCGGCGGCCCCGCTTCGGCGACATCCTGTCCGTCGGGGTAGTTGGCTCCCGGCCCGGCATCGGGAATTCAGGAGGAGCGCCCGCCTTGACGTACGGTACAGGCTCACCGGGCGGTCGTCGTCGATGCTCCGCGTGCCGTCTCGAACCGGGGCGCCGCCGAAGCACCCATCGTTCGACACGAGTCACAGGACACGCGCGGTGGTTGACGAAACGAAGCTAGCAAACGTGAACTTCTGTTGATTAATAGTCTATTGGTGCTGGTTATACCGGGCACCTCTGCTCCCTGTTCCGTTGTTGATAGCCTTAAAACTCAGCTTGGTCTGCCTTTCTTTCTGGAGATCATTGTGACCCTGGGTTGGTCCATTTGGATGATGCGCAATGAATAATGATGCAAGCTTCAAAGGCTTGCCTCACTCAGGTCGTCGTTGCAAGCAAGTGTTCAAGGCTGAATTTGCTCTGGTTAAGCTACGAGCAAAAGTATGGTTTCATCCAAGATTAGATTTATGGCTTGCTGCCTTTGTGTAATTTCCTTATTTTCTTCCTTACCTTTTATGTTTTGTGAGGTTGTTTGTAAACAGGGACCTTTATTTTTAATAATAAATTTCAGTAGGGGGTAAAACCTCTCCTGTTTCGTAAAAAAAATAGTCTATTGGTGCTCCTAATCCAAACAATTTGATTGGTTCTCCAGCTACAGCTAGCTAGTACGCCTACTAGCCAACGTTATTCTTCGAGTCGATTGAGTGATTAGGGAAATTAAACTGGCGTGTCGGCAGGAGCTTGGGGAACAATCTGAGATCTGTGCTATGGACTCTGTTTCTGTGCGACATAGATCTACAACTGTGTACAATTAAGGAATTCAAGTTTTCTATAAGTAAGAGTACTTCTTATATTCTTAGAATCCACGCGCAACGACTTTTTTCAAAAGCTTTGTTCAGCTCTGGCTTTCATTCAGTACGCCCATATATTTACTAGTTTCTCTGTACAATCCCACTCTCTTCTTATAATCCTCTTCCTGGCCTACAACTACAAATTACAAACTGCATAGGGACACCGAACAGGAATCAGAGCGCGAGCTTGAGGTGGTCAGGGCAGTAGGCGTCGGTGGCGTCCGGCCGTCGGTACGGCTCCGTGCGCGCGGCGACCCGGACCTTGCGCTTCTCCATGAACCGCTGCAGCGACGCCTTTCTTGCGACTGGCAGCAGGTCGGCGGCCGCGGAGACGGAGACCTGCCCGCCGCACCTGGCACCGGCGGTCGCCTCTGTTCCTGCACCTTCTTGGGCTGCTGCTGCGCCGCCGGCGGCGAGGCGAAGCAGGCCCGCCGCCTTGTCCGCCGGGACGTCGTCGAGCACCAGCACACGGCCTCCGTACACGATGGTCATCATCTGCGCCTGCGCCGGCGCCGCTTGAGCCAGGTCGTCCAGGCCGTCGTCGGGGCTGGCGTCGGAGACGTCGGCGCCCGGCATGAGCGGGAGGGGCCGCACGGGCACGGCTGCCGCCCTCGCGTGCGCGTGCTTCCTCTCGGCTTCGGCCGCCTTCACGTACTGGCTGAGCGCCCCGCACGCCGCCGCGAACCGGCTTGTCGCCGCAGCGGCGCCGCCCGTGCCTACTGGAGTTAAAGCTGCTGCCGCCATCGCCGCGCCGGTGATGAGCTGCTGCCTTGGGTTGGGAGTTGGGACCTTGGCTGCTTCCCGGTCTCGTGAGGAGGAATTCTTTGGTTTGGCTTGGCTTGGGCTTTTGGGTTGAGAGCTCGATTTTATAGACGGGACTGGGAGCGAGGAATCGTCGGGGATATTATCATGCATGATATGGGTGTGTGTGAAGCTGCGCGGCGCGGTGGTTCGTCGGCACGAACAACACGTGAAAGTTGCGGTGGGAGCAGCATAAATAAAACTACCAGCCGGTGGACCGTGGACGGACAGCGGCATGCACAAGTGGTGCAGTGGACGACTTTGCCCGACCGCCGACTGGCCGCGGACCCGTGCTGGGACCGTCGGAGATTTGCTTACAGATTAGTATTACAGAAGTACCTCACAAATCACAATCACCACATACGTCGTGCCGCAGCCGCACCGTATACAATTAGTACATATTCTGTACTTGCCAAGCGGGCAGAAGCCAATATAAAATTGTGGCAAAAAAAAAGCAAGCCAGTATAAAAGCTAATGTCTTGTTCGCTTAAGCTTATCAGCCAAATCAGCAGCTATCCAGCAGTGTTTTTCTTTCACAACAAACCAATAAATAGTACTTTCAGCCACAATAAACCAGCGAAACGAACAGGCTGAGCGCGTGGTTTCGAATTTTGATGCTATGAAATTTGTCCATCGTACTCCATCCGTTCAAAAATGAATATAACTCTCGCTTTCTAAGGATTCCTAGTTTTAACCAAGTACCTCCATCCGTTCAAAAATGAATATAACTCTCGCTTTCTAAGGATTCCTAGTTTTAACCAAGTACATATAAAAAAGTACGACTCCACTAATTCATGAACGTTCACTCAATTCTACATCAACAACCGAGCCGACACGTCCCACCAGTTTCTTTCTCGGAAAAAAATAAATAGCCACTTATTTCACTATTTGAACAGTGCTGTGCGCGCCGATCATTCTCTTTTCGTGCACGCTCTGCCACACGTGTGCTGGTTCTCCAACCTAGTTAATCAGCGATCCCACTAGCCCAGCAACTTTCTTTTTTTAGAAAAAAAATATTCCCGTAACTTTCCTTTTTTGAAAATTACAAAATTATACTCACAAACTTTTATGTTTATATCTTTTTTTACAAAATTTATCACCGTATTTTCTTAGAAAGTTGCAAATTTAAGCACATAACTTTTATATATAATAATTTGCGAAACATAACTTATCAGCACTATTTTCTTTTCTAAAAAAAGATTCCCACATTTTTCCTTTTTTTGAAAGTTACAAAGTTATACATATAACCGGTATGCATAACTTTTTATTTAATAACTTTTCATCATAACTCTTGTTTTTTGAGAAAAAACATTTCCATAACTTTTCATTGTTGGAAAGTTATAAATTATACACATAAATTAATAACGTTTTACGGAACAACTTATATCAACATAATTTGTCATCATAATTTTTTTTTTACTTTTCTTTTTTGCAAAATATTCCATAACTTTTTATTTTTTAAAAATTACAAAATTGTACTCACAACTTATGTACATGACTTTTACGTGACAAATTATCATCTTCTCATTGTAACTTCTGTAGATTTCATAAGATTCAATTATATCAGAAGAAGAGAAAAATTGAAAGAAGAGAGAAAAATGGTGAAAAGGAAAAAAACATGGTGCACTGTTTTGTATTATACGTCTACAACTAGTATATGAATATATATGATCATGTAAAGTAGATAGGTTAAAATAAAAAGATAAATAAAAAAGTAGAAGATAAAAAACACAAAGATGGACGCACCTGTGGTTAGCGTGCGAGCACTTGCGCGTGTCCAACTCGAACGGCTCAGCAGCAGGGTTAAAAAAACCGGTCGGTTTACCGCGGTGAACCGCGGTTACCGCCCTTACCGGACCGGACCGGTTCCGGTCCGGTCCGGTTAGGTATTCCCCAAATTCAAATTTAAAATTTGAAAAAAAAAATGCTGAAAAAATTCCTAAAAATACTTCATGATTTATAGAAGCCAATGGTGTAAAAATTTTTCAAATTCGAGTTCGTTTAGTATTTATTTATACGTATAGAAGTTTGAAAAAAAAAGAAAAAAATCCCGGTCCTAGCCCGTTAAGGCCCCCAAATTCAAATTTAAAATTTGAAAAAAAACAAAAAATGCTGAAAAAATTCCTAAAAATAGTTCATGATTTATAGAAGCCAATAGTGTAAATTTTTTTTAAATTCGAGTTCGTTTAGTATTTATTTATACGTATAGAAGTTTGAAAAAAAATAAAAAAGAAAATTCCAAACTCAAACCGAGCGGTAAACCGGTCAAACCGGCCGGTTACCGCTCCAAACCGGCCGGTTTACCGGACCCGAACCGAACTGAAGCAGGGTTTGAATTTGATTTTAAATTCGGCCGGTTACCGACCGGTTACCGGTAAACCGGACCGGTTTACCGCTACCGGACGCCGGCGGTTACCGGAAACCGGTCGGTAAAAAAAACCCTGCTCAGCAGCCTCCGCTCTGTGTAATAGAAAGAGACAAGGGAGAGATAGAGAACAACGGAAGCTTTACGGGAGAAGGAGCAATGCGTGGCGTGGACACGTGTCACACCCATTTATCGACCAAATGGAATGCTTACCCTTATGTGTGTCCAGAGATCAATCACACATAAGTTCACAAATTATAACAGAAGTATCATGGCAAATGATATTACATCACGATATTTAAACACATAGTCTTAACACAAATGTAGCGGAAGTATAAATAAAAGTCTCTCTCGTGGTAGCTCCAGTCACAGGTATATTGACTGGTTGACAGCAAGACTAGTAATCCTCAGGGAAGTAGGCGTAGTAGTCGCTATTACCTCCATCTGTTACCCATCCGGGATTTTTATCCAAATAAGAAGAATAAACAAGCGTAAGTACATCTCGTACTCAACAAGTGTAACATGGGGTTCATGAGGCTCAAATAGGCATAATCATGGGTTTATCAGCATGTAGCTTTTAGTTAACATGATTTTAGCATATCAATAGCATCAATAGGTCTCAATGTAAACAATAAACATATGATCCATGTGAAATGATTAATGAATAGCAAAAACATAAACAATTATTCAACTATTCCATAAGGGTCCAAGGCCACTCGTGACCGTGAGCACGGCTGTTATAACAGTTCTACACTCTGCAGAGGTTGTACACTTTCACTGTGAGTCGTGTTACCCAAATGCCCGGGTTAATTACTCCCAAAACACTACCAAGGTGAGCAGGCAGGGTAAACACTATGAAGTCTTTCGAAGGTTCGTCTAACAAGTTAGGGCCATTAGATTCACTCGGCAAACAGATGTAGAGCCCCCCTTCCAAATGGCACAATAACCCGCAGCCTATACACATAAGGACAGAGGCCGCACTATACCCGATTCGTCAAGCCATTCTTACGCCAAAAAGGTTACCTCTAACAAGCTAGAAAAGGTCCTTCTATATGACTAAAGCCAGAGCCATATAGCCCCCACAGTTGTACTGTAAATCCCGGATTGTCGCTTATAGATGAGTCCTTATGGAGAGCAATTAGAGCATCAAAACAACACACATGCTCTAATCCCCTTTATACAAGAATCAAAATCATATTTTAATGTTTATTACATATTCCTCTAATCAATTTACATGATCATAGTCCATGTTTAAGCACTAGCCATACTAATCAATGCATCATAATGGGTACCAAGGTATAGGATCAATCACTAAGTCATCCTTAACAAGGAATAAATGCATAATGACATTAATTGCATAATGTGGATAGGACAACAAGGATAATCCCATGCTATATTTGCCTTGCTCGAACTGGTCCTGAAGATCTTGCTCGTAGTAAGGCTCTTGATCTCCAACGAATTGCTCACCGTCTATACTCGATCAACCATTATCAACAACACACATCCAGAGGCAATCATGCATAGACAAACAAGGCTATAATTAGAACAATACACCAACAGTAAGAAAATAAGATAAAAAAGTCTTTAAAATGAATCTACAACTCGCTAGGATCACACAGACGCGAAGATCACGAAAAACGGATCTAAAACGACAAAGTTATGAATTTCCGAAGATTTCCTATAGAAAAATAAATACTTTAATTAAAACTCGAAAATAAATTAATCTAAACCTACTGTACAGTTACATCATTAGATAGAGCTCGCAAATATGAATCTAACGCAATTTGAATGGATCAAATCGGAGTTAAAACGAAGATTCTACGGCTAAAACAATCTCAGTGGCAAAACTGTAAATATGTGAAAGCGTATTTTTCTTTTTTTCCGAAACGAATTACGTTTTCATTTATTAAAAACGTATTTTCCAGAATACGCTTTGGACCGCGGGTTCAAAAAGACAAAATCGCAGGGGCTCTTTAGCAAAACCGTCAGCCGAACCGGTATGTTCTAATCTACGCCATCCGATCTAGATCTGACGGTCCAGATCAGTCGGTGGAGGGAACGGGCGGCGCCCCGGCCGGACTTCGGCCGCCGGCGAGCTCCCACGGCGGCGCCATCACTGGAAATCGCTAGAACACGGCTCCGGCCACCAAACAAAGAAAGGAGAACACCGGGAGGTCGAGAAACTCACGGCGAACTTACCCCGCGTGAAGATAGGGCCGGGGAATGATCGGAAGGCGGCGGCTAGCTCGCGGTGGCGGCGATGGCGGCGGTGGCTCTTGCGGTGGCTCGTCGGGACGGCTAGAACGGCTCCAAAAGGATGGGATGCGTGCGGTATGACGCGGGGGTCGCGTTTTTATAGCCCGAAGGCGTCGCTATCTATGGAAGGGAAGGAGATTGAGCCGCCAAATCGAATCGGAGGAGGAGGGAAAGGTGAGCTCGCGGTTGGGAAGCTGGAGGAAGAAGAAAGGAAAGGGGAGGCAGTCACTGACAAACGGGTCCCACTTGTCGGCGACACAGAGCGGGGGGATCGGCAGCGCGCGGGACGGCCGGCTTGCTGGGCTCGGCTCGGCCCAAGAGGAGAAGGGGGTGGCGCGGGAGAGAAGATGGGCCGCGCGGGGAAACACGGGCCGGCTGCAGCTGTGGATGAAGAAACGGCCCGGGAAAAAAATCTCTTCTCTTTTTCTTTTCCCATTTTTCAAATCCATTTTTCAAATGATTTTCAAATCAAATTTGAATTTGATTCAAACCACTCAACACAAAACTCCAAATGCAGCAGCATGAATGCTCAATCATGTTTCTACCCTTATATTTGATTTTAAATTTATAAAAAATTATTCTTATTCTAAATTTGCATGCTTCACAAAAATAAATATAAAAATCACATTTTCCCTATTTTTCTTTTCTTCAAATTTTAGGGTGTTACAACACGTGGTGGAGAGTGTTCTTTCGGTCGCATCATTCTTCGCTAGATTGGAAACGAGTGAACGCTTGTGAAAATGGATTTTGGAAAAAATATTGATGTTTATGATGCGTAATAAGTATTATTACATTAATTATGGAATATATTTTCACAATAGATCTAAATGGAGATCTAAATGTAGATAATGTCTTTCGTAAACTTAGTCAAACTTAAAATTCTTGGACTCCTCAGCGAGATTCACATTCTTTTTTGGACGGAGGAAGTAGCCTAAAACAAGGCATCGTTTTTCAAAGCCCCCAGCTTGAGTTCTTTTTTTTTTTCCATCACAATGAGTCAAAAAGAAAAACATGTCTAGGTAGTTTCCCCTATCTTTTCCTATAGCTTGGTTCATTTAGGAATATGCTTGGTTAGCACAGCTCTAATTCCAAGATTTATGCTAGATATATATGTAGTTTCAAAGCTAAATTAAAGGTGTTTAAGTACATATAAATGATTCATGTTGATGCATGCCTTCGACCACTGGCGTACCTCTAGCTCCAGTAGTTATTAGAATCAGTTTTAAGAAATTCATGAATCTTTTGGAGCTAGAAATTTACTAAACATGGAACTCCAATTTAGGATAAATTTCGAATGCTTGTATACTTAACGTACGTATATCCAGACGACGTTTTACATTTTCATTTTAAAGTAGGAGTATTCATTTTTGTTGCTGTTCATGGTAAAGGAGCGTGTCTTTTTCAATGATGGAAGGAACGTTCTTGTCAAAAAAAAAAAAGATGGAAGGAGCGTGTTTTTATATTCTGTTTGAAATCGATCGGAGGCCCGGAGGCCGACTAGTACACAAACCACCACCACACCACACCACACCACACCCCCACAGAACGAAAGTTCACCGGTTTGACGGTTTCGTTCCTGATTTTTATTTGGATTCGATTCGAAGTTAGGTCGACGGAGGAGGATGCGTGGTGTGGTGCCTGCCACGCGATGTGCCGGCCCGCGGGGCACACGACGGATTTGACCTCCGCCAGCCCGACCGCGCACCGCCGCGCGAAAGTAAAGTTCAACGGTAAACTAAGCGGCCGCGCGGTACGGTGCATGCAGATGCAGCGGGAAGCTCCGACACGGTCCAGTGGTTGGCGAAAGCGACGGCCTACTTGTGCTACTCTCATTCCGCACCAAGAAGCTTCTCCCACCGACTACTAGGCCTCGTTTAGATTGAAAGTTTTTTCAACCTGATAAATAGTATCATTTTCGTCTTATTTGACAAATATTATCCAATCATGGACCAACTAGGCTCAAAAGATTTATCTCGTGATTTCCAACTAAACTATGTAATTAGTTATTTTTTTACCTACATTTAATACTCCATGCAAGCGGCTAAAAATTGATGTGATGGAGAGAGTGAAAAAACTTGGAATTTTGAAGGGAACTAAACAAGGCCCTAGTATTTGTTGTACTGTATTATTCTTTGATGCCTCGAGAGTTTGAGGCATGTCACATGTGATGTGCGAGGGACGGGACCAGTGGGCACCATTGCTTCTTTCGTAAGAAAATTGTAATTCTCCATTCAGAACTAAGGCTTGATTAGTTACCTTCCAAATTCCAAATTTTTACGCACTTTTTCTATCACATTAATCTTTAACGTATGCATGGAACACTAAATATAAATAAAAAAATAACTAATTACACGGTTTGTCTATAATTTGCGAGACGAATCTTTTAAGCCTAATTAGTCCATGATTGAACATTAATTACCAAATACACACGAAAGTGCTACAGTAGCCCAGATTATAAAAAGTTGTAATATAAATCAGGCCTTAGATAGAGTTTTTCCTATGTACAATCGACTCTTCTTACACTTTACAGTACGCAACAAACACCTAGTAGTAGAGTAGTAGTAGTAACAGGCCGGCTGTATCAGAGCGTGAGAGCGAGATGGTCCGGGAACGACGACGCCGCGGCGGCCTTGCCGGCGTCCGCCGGACGGCTGTAGGGCGAACCGCGCGCCGCGACCCGGCCCTTGCGCTTCTCCATGAACTGCCGCAGCGACGCCTTCCTCGCCATGGGCAGATCATCCTTTCGCAGCACCCGTGGCGCGGCGGCCGCGAGCCGGAGCAGCTCGGCGGCCCTGTCCGCGGGGACGTCGTCGACCACCACCACCCGCCCGCCGTACGAGATGGTCAGCTGCTGCGCGCCCGGCGCCGGCCCCGCGTCCGCCTCCGCCTCCGCCGTTGACAGGTCCGCGCCAGGCATCAGAGGGAGTACCCCTGCTACCGTGCCTGCCAACGGACGCGGCTGATCCACCGTCGTCGTCGTCGCCACCGCTGCCGCTTTCACGTACCGGCTCAGCACGCCGCACGCCGCCGCGAACCGGGCGCCGTGGCCCTGGACGCTCCCCGCTGTTGCCATTATCTTGATCTCCTTGCTTGCCTCAGCTCTTGCTGCTTCTTGATCCTGTCGCGCTGGGCTGGGACTGGGAATGGGATGGAGGAGGCGAGGAGCTCGAGTATGTGACGGAAGGTTTCGGCGGATGGACTCGGGAGGAGATTTTTATATCGGTGAGGCGGGGGCGGCGACGGAGGTGGGTGGGTGGGTGGGAGTGGGAACGACGGAATCGCGCGGTGCGTGCGGTGTGAAACCGTGGTTTTGGGTCCTCACCACCTTTCTGGCACGACCAACACGTGATTGGATTGGGTTGGCGATGTTTCGAAAATCGGACGTGCGTTCTGGCTGCCTGGTTGTGGTTGCCGTGGCGGCCGGGGCTGCTGGGCTCCGCTCTGTGTCTTGATGGTTTTCCGTGCCCATGCGTGGCTTGGCTCAAAGCAAAATGATAGGCTGTGCTGTGGGTTAATATTGCACCACTGTGATACTACTCCATTTTGTTTTGCTACTACAGCACAGCTTATGATGTTTCTCATCAGAGCGTAGAACTAGATTTAGATGGGACCAACTCTAAGATTTTGTTTGGTAGGGTCTCTTTGAGCACATTCAGCCCATTGGAAAAGAAGAGAGAAACTTGACACCTTGGTTCCGCGAGAGCAGCTCCATCTAAGAGCACGTGCAATGCATAGACTCCTATAATTGTAAAGGCGCCTAGATGGAAAGATAAAATATTATGTAAGCAAGTGTCTTTCTACGAGTTTAATATATAATAATAAAAGCTAGTAAAGGGTCAAACCCCTCCCGTTTCATAAAAAAAATCTATAATACTCCCTCTGTCCCTGAAAGCTTCAATTCCTAGAATCCGTGTCGGTTAAACTTTTTTAAGTTTGACTAACTTTATAGATAAGATGAACAACATTTATAACATAAAATAAGCATTTTATGAAAATATATTCTATGATAAATCAAATGATACTAGTTTGGTACCATAAATCTTAGCATTTTTTCATAGAAATTCGGTCAAAGTTTAAAAAGTTTGACTTAAGACAACTCTAGAAATTAAAGCTTTCAGGGACAGAGGGAGTACAAAAATGAATTATTTGAAGGCTTTTACGTACATTGTGGCCGTTGCGTCGCAGGTCCTTTTAATTTCCAGCACCTTGGTGTCTAGCTATAGCTAGAAATAGCTGGAAGTTGAAGGCGTAAGGTTGAAAAGAACGCATCTGGTGTCTAGCTATTTCTTTCGTGGATTACGCCAAATATCCGTAGTGTATGTTATTTTGCCATGAACTGCCAATAAGCTCTCGGCCGGATTTTCTGATTAACGCTGTTCTTTTGTTGACACATGCATGAGATTTAGCATGTTATAAACATGATGAATACGAACTTTTGGCCCTGTTTAGATGTTTCAAAATTCCAAAAATTTTACAAGATTCCCCGTCACATTGAATCTTCGGACGTATACATGGAGCATTAAATATAGGTAAAAAAAATAACTAATTACACAGTTTGGTTGTAAATCACAAGACGAATCTTTTGAACCTAATTAGCCTATGATTAGACACTAATTGCCAAATAAAAACGAAAGAGTTACTGTGCTTCCAAAATTTTTACACCAGCGTCTGAACACAGCCTTTGTTGCGTGTCGTCGTCGAAAGAGCTGTTAACAAAGAACACATACGTATATGGACTTGCTATAGTGTGTCAAGTCAGTGTCAAGTGTGACATTTCTACTGTTGCCAATAACAATCGTTCAAAAAGGGAGAAGAGGACCCATGCAATTCGCGCAACTTGTATTCATATAATTTATACATGCTACAAAGCTAAGCTGAACTTTCCTATATACACTACACGCCAATACGACGTCATCGACGCGGAAACAAAAAGCGTAGTGAAGTCCATTACGCGGCGGCGACGGCGAGATGGCGACGCCGACGACGCATCAGCACGCGCACCCTCCTCCTGGAACGCCAAGGCCGAGCCAGGAGGACCCCGCGTCTTGTTCGCCCGCCTGCAGGTCCCGTCGTTCCTCGCTGGACGACGCCGGGGCTGGGCGGGCGGCGTAGGGCGCGCGCGACGAGCCTGTCCCGCCTCTTCTCCATGAACCGCTGCAGCGACGCCTTCCTCGCCACCGGGATGTCGGTCGTCGTCCCTCCGGCTCCGGGCAGGTCTGGCCGCTCCCGCTCGGCGACGAGCACCAGCAGCTCGGCCACCCTGTACGAGGGGAAGTCGTCGAACACCACCACGCGGTCGCCGTACATGATCGTCAGCGGCGCCAGTTGCGTCGTTGCCTCGGACGGCTCCTCCTCCCTGACGTCCGGCGTGAGAGTGACGTCGGCGCCCGGCATCAGCAGCATCGTCGTAGGCGGCGCCGTGGTAAGAGCCGCTGCCGCTGCCGGCGCCGCCGCCATCGTCTTGCCAACGGTGGCGGCCTCGGCCTTCTTGACGCACCGGCTGAGCACGCCGCACGCCACGTCGAACTGCCGCCGCCGGCCGCTGAAACCCGCGGGTGCCATCTCGATCGCGACCCCAGGAAGAAGAATAACCACCGAATAAAAATTGCGACTGGTGAGACCGTGTGTGTGCGCACGTTGGTATTGCCTTCCAATTCCGTTCGGCTGAACGCCTCGACACAGTTATATAGGCAAGAGAAAGAGAGAAAATAAATGGCGAAGGCCTCGATCGATCGTGTGGCGATCCCTGCGGGTGGCGTGGGGTGGTTCCGCTGGATCCGCACGACGCCACGACGAGAACGTGGCGACATGAAAGGCGGAGGCTGCGGCATATTTTAGTCGGCCACACGACGCTCATGACATGTGAAACACTATGACGGGACGTGGTTTCCGCGGATCGGAGGAGGGAAATGAGCAGCGTTTTGGCCGTGCGCGCAGCGTGTTTTTGGCGCTTTCGGTTCGTTTCCCCGCGCGGTGCGCCTCCGCTGTCGCCCCTATAGTTATCTTTCCTTGCTTTCGGCGCGGGTATATGTCACGACACCAGCGAGCTGGCACGGGCGCACATCTGGACCCCTCTGTTACGCGCACAAACACAGCTTAAATGCGAGGGCTGTCTATCACTCAATCCGGAGACCAGCATGTTAGAAACTGTGTATCATCTAGCAGTGGATCTGGCGGGTACATAGCTTTCATTTAGGATAAAACCAATAGAACATCAGAGAGGGAGGAGATGAGAGGGTTCGGTGTTTCTGACCATCGGTCGATGATGAGTGCGCCGTCGAGTTGGGGAAGTCCGGCGGTTCCTTGCTTTCGGCGCGGGTATATGTCACGACACCAGCGAGCTGGCACGGGCGCACATCTGGACCCCTCTGTTACGCGCACAAACACAGCTTAAATGCGAGGGCTGTCTATCACTCAATCCGGAGACCAGCGTGTTAGAAACTGTGTATCATCTAGCAGTGGATCTGGCGGGTACATAGCTTTCATTTGGGATAAAACCAATAGAACATCAGAGAGGGAGGAGATGAGAGGGTTTGGTGTTTCTAACCATCGGTCGATGATGAGTGCGCCGTCGAGTTGGGGAAGTCCGGCGGTCTAGGGTGTCGCAGTACAGAGGCAGTGGCGAAGACGGCCCGGTGGCGGAGCTTCCCGCCGCTGGCTGCGCCCCTCTCTCGAGATCGGCTTAGGGTTAGGACAGTGGGGAGTGGCGGCAGCTGATAAACCTCGTACAGTGAGCCGCGGCCCCACCTCCTTTTATTGCGCAGTGCGACGGAGGTCCACCAACCGCTAATGGGTTGAGCACCCCCGATCAGGGCGCGAGTCAAGGCCCAAAACATTCTCCCCATTGATCCCACCTTATACTTTAAACTTTAGACTTTACTTCACACTTATTTCTTTTACCATTTCATCACAGATCAGCGCATAGAGCATGCCTCATCAATACGGTCAGTCGCCGATAGATTTAACAGCTACAATACACATCTCTGATCTGAAACGGATTCTTTGACTTTGGGTCCTTTATTGTTCGAAAATCATAGGCTCTACCATAAACCCATGTCGACTGTGTGTTTTCTGAACACACTGGGTGGTAAGCCTTTGGTAAGCGGATCCGCAAGCACTTTCAGGTTACTTTTACATTCAATACTATTAGTATAATTCCGGACTTTCTCCTTTACAACGTATAACTTTAATGTTAATGTGTTTGGCAGCACACTTGACCCATTGTCTTAGGAGCAAACTACTTAAATGGTTATTGATGTTGACAACCATTATCAATTCCGGGTATAAGTTCACTTAACCATTTTGCCTGGCCCGTAGCCTTATATCATGCTATACTATAACTTTGCATCACTGATGATACTAAAACTATTTCTTTGGAGCTTTTTTCACAATAAAACTCCAACTGCGAGTGTTAGCTACTATGTGGGTTTCACTAAACATCTCGCCAAAATTTAACATTTGTACCCACAACTATTTAAGAGTACTTGTTCTTTCTTTCTTAGCATGAGGCTGACATTCTTAACTCCATTTCAGTTATCTATATCTGGACTGGACTTTTGCCAAAACAACCCGGATACGTGAATTATGTTAGGGTAATATCTTATTTGTATACTCATTAAGCTTCTAACAGATGAAGCATATAGGACGTCCATCTATAACAATCTCACATTGCTTCTTGGAACACTAAAGTTTCCAAAACCTATTACCCTTGATCATGGGAACAGGCGTAGGTTTACCCGCATAGGTATTTTATTTCTTTAGAAACTTTTCTTAGCATGCCTATGCGATAGTCCTAATACCCCTTTTCTTTTATCTCGGTGAATTTCAATTCTTATAACGAGAGACATTTCACCGAGAACTTTCTTATTAAACCTTGAGGACAAGAGCTTCTTTTTCTCGTGCAGTAGATTGACATCACTATTAACAAGTAAGATGTCATCCACATATACAGGATTAGGAAATGAATTTCTCATTATATAACTTTATACAAACGCAATTGTCCTCTCATTCTCTTTAATCCAAAATTTCTAATTGACACTTCAACTTTAAATGCCACTGTCTAGAGATTTGCTCTAGTCCATAAGAGATTTCTACAGGTGGCATCCCTTCTTTTATTTCTATGAGAAAGCTTCTGGTTCTGTCATGTAATCATTTTCATACAAATCTCATTTGGAAATGGTATCTTTACTTTCATCTGATGTAACTCAGATCATGGTGTGCCACTAGCATTCATTGTAATCTATTCATTCTCTTCGCGTAAAATCTTTCATTTCAAGTCGCGCTTTACATCTTTGCATATTCCCTTTGGAGTCACATTTAATTTGTAGACCCATTATAGCCTACTATTTTGGCTCCTTAGGAATTTATTCTAGATCCCAAAATATTATTGGTCATTTTTAATTTTATTTCATCTTCCTTTAGTTCTTGCCATTTAGACGAGTGAACACCTCTCATGGCTTTTTTAATTTAGGTGGGATTACCCTCCATTTGAATTTCACTAATATAGACTTTATAGTCATCAGAAAACATCTAATTTTTCTTATTCTTTGAGACTTTCTGGGGCCTCAACTACTAGCATTTCTTGACTTTTATTGTCAAAAGACAATTGATTCTTCAAGGTCCTGTGTAACAAGATCCTTGTTTACATTATTCATCCTCCTTACGGAGTTAGGTCTCTTTGTACCATGCTCTCCAGATTGTCCCATCTTCAACTTTCTTATTTTAGGTTTAATCTGCTAAAACTCATATGGTGCATTTAGCACCACCTTAAAAACTCTGAACTCGTCCAGTATGAATACTGACCGACTATGCTATCTTCCTATCGGAACTGTAAAAGGTTCAGGAATTTAGCTATTTCTTTACCTTAGGGGTATCGATATTATGACCGTCTTACTCCCCCGATTTATAGATCACTTTAGTATGCATCGCATTGTCTAAAGTATGGGAAAATATCTTTCTTAATTGTCTTTCTTAATTGATCTCACATTTCTCTCCCTCGAAATGTGGTACGAACTTTTCTACCATAATTTCGAAAACTATTCAAAACTCTTGTGAATGAGGAAACTTTGATTACTTACTTCACCCACATGATTACATCATGCAAATGAAATTATTTCTTAATTCGTATGGGAGTACTTTTTTCCTCATTTCACTTCAAGAACTCAACAGAGTCTTTTATCATTAATACTTTCGCAAGTCACACTTGCATGTCATTCTTATCTCGAGGTTCATCTGTAACTTTCTGTTCTCCTTAAACTCATTGAGTGCTTAATTACTATGACACAATAGAAGAGCACTGTCAAGTACATAAGTCATCACATCTTTCTCCCGCCGTGCAGGATAAGTACTATGCCAAACCTCTCCCACCATGCAGGATTGATTAATACAAGTACTATGCCAACGTTACCCCGTCATACGGGTATTTTCTCAAACTTTTCCCGCCATGCGGGTACTATCACAAACTTTTTCCTGCCATGCGATATAATTCCCTTGAAGGGACATAAATACCAGGATTGACTCATATTTAATCATCAAATTTAGGAATAAATCTGAATACTCTTTAACACACATGCTTAATCCGACGTTGGTCAAATTAAACATGCATGTCACTTATTACATTTCATATCATGATGATAAAAACTAAAACTAAAATCTTCTTCATAAAGAGTATATAAAAGGTATCTCTTAAACTAAACTCTTATTGTTCTAATTTTTTTTGAATCAATATCTTAGAATTCTTTTCTTTTGAAGCCATTCTTTAAAGAGAACACAGTCCCTCATGCAATGGTCTTCTTTCTTTATCATCTTCTGAGTCACAAGTACCCAACACATTTCCTTTTCTGCCTTCAAGAATGAAAGCATTAAGTTCTTTGTCTGAAAAACATTAATCAATAATCATCAATAATGCTCATTAAACTTTTAAAACTTTATGTTCTATTCTATATCACCGTTGGACAGAAATAGAATAAAACAACGTTCTTCTACATTAATTCCACATCACCGTTGGGCAGAAATGGAATTAACATATAGAAACTCAATTATTTTATAACCCTCTTCAAAATTAAATTCTCCCGTTGGTTCGAATTTAATTAGAAGATTATCATCATCATTGCAGCGGAAACATGAAAATACAATACATTCTGCTCGCTCTGGAGCATCTCTTGTTTCTTATCTATTCTCTGAAAATTGGTCACTTTGATGCAAAATTTATCAGAGATTTAAACTTTAAACATAAAACTCATAGAATTATAATATTGTTATCATCAACGTTGGTTAGAAAATAACAATATCATAACTTTCTTTAAACTTAAACTCATAAATAAACTTATAATATTGTTACCATCAACGTTGGTCAGAAAATAACAATATTATAATTCATCTTAACTATAAACCGACTATTCCTCTAATTATTTTTTTTCGTTGGTTCCAATTTTAATTGGAGGATAAACTTTTCATCATTTACTGAATAATTATAGCTGCTCTTCAAATTAAATCCTTCCGTTGGTTCGGATCTAATGAGAAGACAATATTCTTTAACTTTGCAGCAGAAAACGTAAACATTCTCATAATTATTTTTCCAGAAACATTAAAGTACTGTACTATTCTCTGAACAAAATTATCGTTGGACAAAATTTGTACAGAGATTAGACTAAAAAAACAATTGAAATGCATCAAATATGCATTAAAACAATTCTGGAAAAATAAAATGAAGGTAAAAAATACTGTTATCACTTTGTATCTGGCCATTTTGGCCCAGCCGCTAGCGCTGTGGCCCAACTCGCAAAGCGCGGCCCAGCAGCAAGCCGCCCCCACGCGGTTCCCAGCAGCCCAACAGCTGACTTCTTTTTTTTAGCAGCCTGGTCAGCGCGGCCCGCGACCATCAGTCCAGCCGCGGCACAACGCCCACCCGCGCCCAGGCCGCAACCTGGCCCTGGGTCGGGAAAGCAACCTGGCGCGTGTGCCCGCCTGGGCTCAAAGAAGCCCAACGAGCCAGCTAGCAATCCTGGCCATTCAAGCCGATCCGACGGCCGTGCGCGAGTTTTGCTGGATCAAAATCAGTGGCCGCCGACCTTCCCCTTGGAAACCCTAGCCATTTTCACTCTCTTCCTCTTTGTGCTCCCAGCGGCACAGCTGTGGAGGGCGCCGGCGACAGCGAGGTGATGCCCCGCCGGAGGCCACGCCGGCGGCTTCCCCTTCCTTTCTCTTTCCTTTCTCTTCTTAGCTTTTCTCCACGTGCCATAGGGAGTAGCAGCAGTAGCCACCGGCGAACCGTACGACTACAGCACGAGCACCCGACGGAGGAGATGGTGGCGCCACTGCAGTCCCCCTCGCCGGCGCACGCGTGCGGCCGGAGCCGCGCGCGGCGCTGTCGAGTGGCACTGCGGTGGTGCCCTTTGCCCGAGATGAAGACCGCACGGTAGTGAGCCCTCTCTGCTTGGGTTGACTTCCCGCTTGGCGTCCATGCGACGTCCGGCGGTGGCAAGGTAGGAACCTCCTTGCTCTTCTTCCCTTTCTTCTAGGGTTAGGGTTAGGGGTTCTATACGAATCAAAATTCATTCATCTCTTTCTAATTGCTTCTCTTTTCTATCCCAATCTAGATCTACACCATAGACATGGCTCTGGATACCATTGTTAGAAACTGTGGATCATCTAGGAGTGGATCTAGCGGGTACATAGCTTTCATTTGGGATAAAACCAATAGAACATCAGAGGGGGAGGAGATGAGAGGGTTCGGTGTTTCTAACCATCGGTCGATGATGAGTGCGTCATCGAGTTGGGGAAGTCCGGCGGTCTAGGGTGTCGCGGTACAGAGGCAGTGGCGAAGACGGCCCGGTGGCGGAGCTTTCCGCCGCTGGCTGCGCCCCTCTCTCGAGATCGGCTTAGGGTTAGGACAGTGCAGAGTGGCGGCAGCTAGTGAACCTTGTACAGTGAGTCGCGGCCCCACCTCCTTTTATTGCGCAGTGCGACGGGGGCCCACCAACCACTAATGGGTTGAGCGCCCCCGATCAGGGCGCGAGTCAAGGCCCAAGTAGCCATTGGTCCATCTTGGTGGGAGATCAATCTAACACAGCGTAAATTGTTATCATGAATTGTGTGTCTTAGTTGTGGTGGAACGTGTCTATCGGGTTTCTAGGTCCCAATCTATCACGGGTTTTTGTATTTTTTTTATCATATTATCTATGCTAAGTAGGTTCTTGTATTTTTGAACCTTGGGTCCGGTTTACACATGGTATACGTGTTAGGGTTACATTTCTTATATACTCATCGCATATGTTATGATTTTATTAGGAGTTTATTAGTTAAGATTTATTGTTCAGTTAGCGCTGTTAGAGTAAGTACATTGGTGATAAGGGACTGTCTAACCTCTCTTTTTGAATCTAGGGTGCAAATGTCATTTTACGTTTTTGATAGCAACAACACCTAAAAAACTAGTGCACATCTAGATAGCATTTGTGTATATTTTTATAAGTGGTTTTTGTCCTTAGTTTATAAACTAGATTGACGTGTATAGATTGACAAAACCAAATGATCTATCTATCATTATTTATCATGATATGATGATGGACAACATTGACGAGGTGACTGACAAAAGGATGTGCTTTGAAGGATATTGAGAGGGATAAAGCTTGAGTTGCCTGGGCTTATATAACAAAAAGTGAGGAAACAAGTCTTTCTAAGTTGGAGATTTAGTGTGGAAAACTATTCTACCGCCTGGGATGAAGAGCAACAAGTTTGGCAAGTGACCGCTAAGCTGGTAGGTCCATTAAAGGTGATCAAAATGACCGATGTTTATATCACCCTTAGATGTCAAGTTGTCGATGAGTTGGACATCGTTGCTATTTGATGTTTTGTGTTTTTAGGTTTGCATAAACCTTACCTAAAACATGGGGCATATGTTGATAGCAAAAATGTGCCTACAAGTGTAGCAATAGACTCCACCACTAAGTTTTTAGCATCAAGATGATCAAGAAACATGTTTGGATCATCGTATTTGGTGTCCAAACAAAGAAAAGAGGGTTCTAGGCATAGTCAGCTAAAACAGACGCCATGCCAGTTTTTCTGTTCATGTTCAGCACGGCCCGACCGATTTTAGGATCCGGCCAAGCCGACTTTCGTGGTCTAAGACCGGTTTGAGTCCAACTCAGTGACGACTCATTTTTTGTCATGGGAAATTCGTTAGAGATGTTTTCTATTGGGACTAGACCAGCTTCTCTATATATTGGAGGATCACGACTGATTGAGTAATCCAACAACATATCTATTTAGCTTTTCCCCCTTACCCTAGCTTTTCAACCCCTGTTTGGCGCATCTCTTGGCGAAATTTTTTAGAGTTCCAGGTGGTCTTGGCGACACTAGGACAACCTCGACGTGCTCCTTCCAGATGGTTCTTTGCGGGAGGTGTTCTTGAGCTTTTTGGGGGCGAAGAACGCCGACCTGGTGGTCAGTCTTGCTGATCTCGGACGTCCTCGATGCGTGATAGGTCGTGAACGGTCTTGTACATGCTAGCTTTTGCTGGTGTGTGACCCAAATCTCGTCAATATTTTGTATCAAGCTTAACATTTGTGTTTTGTGTATATGTCAACGAATCGGCAAATTGTACAATACAATCGGTAAAGACAACACGCGACGTCGTTCACTGAGAAAGGAGAAAAAAACGGCCAGTTCACGGCAGCGACGTCGAGACGACAAGGGAAGCTGTATGAGCGGTTGCTTTATCCTGGGATCAACTTCCCATTCTTATCTCGGGCCATCGTCATCCCCATTGAATCCACCCAGCCTAAGCCATTTGTCAGCATTTTTTCCCCGCTGCTCTTTGGGCACCGCCGGCGACGCGCGGGCAGGGGCGTACGGCGCGCGCGTGCGAAGCCTGTCCCGCCTCTTCTCCATAACCCGCTGCAGCGTCGCCTTCCTGGCCACCTGTAGGTCGGCGGCCAGTCCACCCGGCGGCATGTCTTGCCGAGCCGCGACGCGCATCACCTCCGCCGCCCTGTCCGTGTGGACGTCGTCGAACACCAGCACGCGCCCGCCGTACACGATGGTTAGCTTTGCTGACGCTGGCGCCGGCGCCGGCGCCGGTGTCGGCGTCGGCACAGTCTCGTCGCTGGCAACGTCGGCGCCCGGCATAAGAAGCATCGGGGACGCAGCAGCCTGCGGCTGTACCACGGGACGAGAATAGGCTGCCGCGGTCTCGGCCCTGACGCACTGGCTCAGCACGCTGCACGCCACCGCAAACCGTCGCCGGCCGCTGCCACCCGCTTCTGCCATTGGAGATGGAGCCATCTCGCTACGTAAATTTCCGGAGCTGGTACGAATTTCTGTATGCACATTGGTGTTGTTGCTTTCCCTTCCGGCACGGCCGCGCGACGGCTTTAATAGGCTGCCAGGGCAAGGCAAACTGGCAAAGCAAGCAGCGTCCTCGTGGAGAACGGAGGATTTGGGCCTTTGGGCCTTTGGGGGGCGGCTCGATCTGCACGGGGAAAGGGTGGCCAAAAACCCAAAACGGTTGATGCGCTGCAACAGTTGCCGAACGGGGCTGTTTGGTGTGCTGGCTGCCGAACCCCGGCGTGCCGACGTGCCGTACGTTTTTAGCGGTGCCCGCGCGTGTCCGCACTGGGGTGGGTTTCGGCGGAGGGGAAAATAAACGCGTTTTGGCCGTGCGCACGGAGCCTTTCGGCCGGTTTTGCACGTTCGCGCGGTGCTTTGCAGCCGGCTGCCCGCCTTCGGTGCGGCAATCATATATTGTGCACGCTGGCACGAAACCTTAGTTCTGTTCCTGGGTGCTGTTAAGAATATTCCTATATTCCTAATGATCAATTAAGAAGATGCTAAGTAACTGCTAATTGCAGTTACCGTTCTCCGTTTTCTCTGCGATCATGGGAGCGAGGCCTGAACGTGGGAGCGGGCTCTCCCGCCCACTCACCCCCTGGAACCGCCCAATGGGCATGTATATATAAATACTTTTACTGTTCATCAATAAAGGATTACATCATTCGCACTATCCATTTTCTACTGTTCCAAAAATACTCTCAACACGTTATCAGCGTTCTACCGCTGAGCGAGAAGGCCTGGAGCAGTTCGTGATCCTAGAGGCGAGTTCGTGACGTCGAGTTCATCGGAAAGGAAAGCGAAAGATCAAGGTATACCACCATGCCTCCGATGCCGTACGTTCCTTCGGCGCAACTTGTTTTCGCCTCATCTTCATGGTCTACTACCAAGCCTGTCGGAACGGCGTCCCGTTCGACTCCGACGGCAACCGCGACTCGCTTCTGCAGGCACTGCGGAATCTCCTGGGTGAGACCCGTGGTGCTGGTGGAGGAGGTAATGCCGCGCAGGGTTCTCGCCGTCGCCGGCGACGTGGTCGGCGTGCTTCGGTTCCCCTGGCGGTACCGCCTCAACCGTCGGTGGTTGTGCCCGCGTCCTGGAGTCCCGGTCAGGGGGTGGCGCCATACCATCCCCCGTGGCCAGACATGGCGGGGTCCTCCAACTGGGTACCGGTGACATTCGCCGCCATGCCACCGGCCACCGGTCCTTCGTCTTCGTCGACACCTCCACCGAGTGCGGCGCCGGCAGCATCAACTCCACCGGCAACGGGGTCGGCTAATGCAGCCGGGACCCCACCACCGATTGGACCTGCTGCGGCCGCAACTCCGTCGCCGTCGACTCCTCGGCCCCTTGCGACCATTGCGGCGCGTCGGGCCGCACCACCTCTTCGCCTCTTCGCCGGGGATGCCGGCGAGATCCTCGACCCGGCACTGGCTGCACCTCCTCCACCGCCTCCGTCCACTCCTCCGGCCGTCAACATCGCCAACGCGGCTGGAAGTCCGACCCTCCGGCGTACCTGGGTCTCGGTGCCGCACGGTCCGTCCGCACGCGCGCAGGCAAGTCCTCGCGCGAACGGCCGTGCTCGGCCACTGGAGAATGGCTACGCCAGCCCGGGCATGAATGGCGGTGGCGCTTCCTCCTCGGAGGGACGCGCCCCTCCCTCCGCTTGAAGCTGCGACCGGAGGAGGAAGGGGAAGCTGCAGGCTGCCGGCTCAGTCCATGCGACTGAGTTGGGGCCGCAACTTGGCCCCTTCCTCGATCTGCGCCGGTGCTCGTCACCAGGTGCAGAGGACACGGCGGCGGTGCGGTACCAGGTGGTGATGGAGTGGACGCTGGATCGAGCGGCGACGGTGAGCGGCAGGATTTTTCTACTAGAAGCGATGGCGTTTGATACGTCTGTGCGAGTAGCACTTGCTTCTTATCCACTTGATACGTCTGTGCGAGTAGCACTTGCTTCTTATCCACTTGCTTTCTGGTAGAAGATGGTAGAAGCCACCAGCAGGCGGGCCTACATGCTACTTTTGCAGGCATACGTGTACTGCATGGGCTGACTACCTGGCTTTGCTTGTTACCAATAGTTATCTATTTCATTTTCTGCTGTATTTGTTCATCAGTGTATTAGTCTAAATTACTGTACTGTTTTTAGACCCCTGATGTATCCATGTACTTGTACAAATGTGTTTATCTACAGTGTACTTAAGCAATTTCGGATTCTAATATAGAATGCCAGTATGTTCGTGTTATTTTATGTGCACTTTCATACTTATACCATTATTGTGATAATTTTGTCACATACTCCATCATTAGTACTGTTATTATTTTCAGTAATTTTTATTACTGTTGAACTGCTGCAATTAATTTATTTGCATAACTTAATTATTTTGGGATGACTACCTATAAAATGTTTCCCAAAGTAAAGGATTAAGACTAAGGAGATTGATGGCTTACACTATTATAGTGATTACCATGATTTAATCATTAATTTGAATTATATATGGTGTAGTAGAGTTCTTAGCATTGGCTGCGTTTAATCCAAGATTGGGTTATTCGGCCTAGAGACCGTGCTAAGGCAGCAAATTATTTGCCTACTATTAAGATCTACTCTATGTCTTATGGCATTTGAGATTATCTAACCATATATACAAATTAATGAGAGTTATATTTGAGGTTTACATGATCATTTGTCTACCTAGATTTGTCTTAAACCATGATGAGCTATGTCATTTAAATTAATTTGCATTTTATTACAACATTTATTTACCATTATGATTATAATTTACCATGAGTAAGTTTATTAAATCAAATGGTCCTACTTTGTAGGCTATGGCCATGACTAAGGAGTTCGATGAACTTGCCTTAGATGGTCACAACTATCCTACTTGGGCATCGGATATAAAGATTAACTTTGCTTCCCGTGGTCTTTTGGCACATATAAATGAACCTGTGCAGGGGGTTGTGCTTGATGAGCAAAAGAAGTATGGGGCTTTGATGTTACTAAGGTTCTATATCCATAAGGATCTCAAACAAGAGTACCTTATGGAAGAGAATCCCCGTACTTTGTGGCTTGCTCTTAAGGAGCGTTATGATCAGCAAAAGGAACTCATATGGCCTGAGGCTAGTCATGAGTGGAATAATTTGCGTCTGCAGGACTTTAAGTCCGTTGCAGATTATAATCATGTTGTTCATAAGATTTGCTCTAAGTTGAAGTTTTGTGAGAAAGAGCCAACGGATGCTGATAAGATAGAGAAAACTCTATCTACCATGCTCCCCGCTGATCGAGTCTTACAACAGCAATATCGGGCTAGTAATTACACTATATATTCTCAACTTATTCATACATTGACTCAGGCTGAGAAACATGATGAGCTTCTTTTGAAGAATCACCATAAGCGCCCAGTTGGGGCAACACCTCTCCCTGAGGTTCATAATGTACAGAATAATGTTAAGAATAAAAGGTTCAAGGGATCTACTTCTGGTGGTCCTAAGAACAAGCCTGATAAGAGCAAATTCAACAAAAAACAAAAGCCAAATACTCATAACAAGCCAAAAAATGAGGCAAAGTCCAAGAATGACAACAAATGTCATAGGTGTGGGACTTACTCACACTTTGCTAAGGACTGCCGTACCCCTAAGCACTTGGTTGCACTTTACCAAAAGTCCTTAAAGGAAGCAAAGCAAGCAAGCAAAGCAAAAGAACCAAGATATGAAGCACATTTCAATCTTGCTTCTGAGGCCACAAAGGAAGTGGGTTGTTCAAGTAAGGCCATTGTGGAAGTAAAGAACAACAATGCTCAAGAAGTTGAGAACCTTCTAGGAAATGATAACATGGTCGTGGAGTTCGCTTCAAATGACATGTTTGGAGATTTCGCCTAAGGTCTTGCTTTATGTTTGATAGCTAATCACTATGTAAGTGATTCAAGTGTGTTGTAATAAATTGAGTTGTGCAAACTCTATGTGTGATGAGTTGTACAAGGTTACTAGTGATGGGAGTATTGCGAACGCATATGTATTGTAATGTCTGACTCATATGTTGGTATTGTAATACAGTTAAGTTGTGTATGTATTTATATATGTTCAATAAGAGTTTTAATTGCATTCTTATTTTACTATAGATGTCTTTCGAAGTCAATCCAATGGAGGAATTATGTCTTATAGATAGTGGAACCACAAACACTATTCTTAGGGAGATAAAATATTTCCAGACTCTTAAGAAAAGAGAAGGAAATATTATGACTATTTCAGGTCGTGATACTTTAATAGTTGGTTCCGGCAAGGCAACTATTATTCTCCCTATGGGTACGCAATTAACGATAGAGGATGCTTTATTGTTTCCAGAATCGACTCGTACTCTTTTAAGCTATAAAGATATCCGTAAGAATGATCTTCATGTGGAAACACATGCAGATAATAAAGTAGAATTCATTCTCTTTACCAAACTTACTGGATGTGGCAAACAAGTTTGTGAGAAAATTCCCTCCCTCCAATCAGGATTGTACTATACATACATAAAACCCATATCTCATGTTACATATAAGGTAATTTTTCAAAATGTTAATTCATTCCAAACATGGCATGATAGATTAGGTCATCCTGGAATTGGAATGATGAGAAAAATTATATGCAATTCAATTGGTCATAATTTGCATAAAGCAAAGTTCCCTCAATCTTCGGATTTTGTATGCACCGCGTGTGCTACTGGGAAATTGATTTTGAGGCCTTCACCTCTTAAAATCAAAGCTGAACCACTAAAATTCCTTGAAAGAATTCAAGGGGATATTTGTGGACCGATTCAGCCTACATGTGGACCATTCAGATATTTTATGGTGTTGATAGATGCATCTACTAGATGGTCTCATACGTGTCTTTTATCGACACGAAACCATGCTTTCGCTAAAATAATGTCTCAACTAATACAGTTGAAAGCACATTATCCTGAACATAGAATTCAATCGATTCGAATGGACAATGCTGCTGAGTTTTCATCACATGCCTTCAATGATTATTGTATGGCATTGGGAATTCGGGTCCAGCATTTAGTACCTTATGTCCACACTCAAAATGGTTTGGCTGAATCATTGATAAAGAGAATTAAACTCATTGCTAGACCAATGTTGACGAATTGCAAATTGCCTACTTCGTGTTGGGGTCATGCAGTACTGCACGCTGCAGAATTGATCCAACTACGACCAACTGCATATCATGATAATTCCCCCTTACAATTAGTGCGTGGAAATCCTCCAAGTATTTCCCATTTGCGTAAGTTTGGGTGTGCTGTATATGTACCCATCTCACCACCACAGCGGACAACTATGGGGCCACATAGAAAAATGGGGATCTATGTGGGATTTAAATCTCCGTCGATCATTAAGTATATAGAACCTCTCACCGGGGATCTATTTACGGCCCGGTTCGCTGATTGTATTTTTAATGAGGATCATTTCCCGGCATTAGGGGGAGAATTGTACCAAAAAGATGAATGCCGAGAAATTAATTGGAATGCGGAAGGCATTTCATTTACTGATCCGCGCACTATGGAAACTGAACTTCAGGTTCAAAGACTTATTGATTTGCAAAATGTTGCAAACAATCTGCTAGATGCGTTTACTAACTACAAAGGTGTTGTTAAATCTTTCTATCCTGCAAGGAATGTGCCAGAAAGAGTGGAGGTACCAAATAAAACCACTCAAATTGTCCCTCTTGGAAGCAAGAGGGGAAGAGGCAATTCCAAGGTGCAAGATAAGAAACAAAAGAAAGTAGTAAACAAAGATCAACTTTCCGTTGATGTACACCTAACGAGTAATCAATATCTTTTGGAAAGATTTGATTTGATACCCAGCCCTCTCTTATGCATAAATACAGAGCCTGGGACATCGGAAGACCCTGGATCAATTGTTTTGGGAAATCATGATGATCTAAGGGTAGATGAAATTGCCATCAATTATATAGAGACTGGAGAGTCCTATGATCGTAAAGCTACAATTATCGACATTTACTTCTCTGAACAAATTGTTGAGATCCTCCAAAATGATCCAGATCCAAAATCCATGGTAGAGTGCAAGAAGCGCTCGGACTGGAACAAGTGGAAGGATGCAATAGAAGCAGAGATAGCCTCGCTTTCAAAAAGGGAAGTGTTTTCGGCCGTATTGCCAACACCTCCTGGTGTCCATCCTGTTGGATACAAATGGGTTTTCGTCCGAAAACGGAATGATAACAATGAAGTGGTGAGATACAAAGCAAGGCTGGTAGCACAGGGCTTCACACAAAGGCCCGGCGTTGATTTCAACGAAACTTATTCTCCAGTTATGAGTGGCATAACGTTCCGATATTTGATTTCATTGGCAGTACAAAATCATTTATCTATGCAGTTGATGGATGTGGTGACCGCATATTTGTATGGATCATTGGATTCTGAGATATACATGAAAGTTCCTGATGGAATCGGTATACCATATCCTGAAGCTAATCGCAATATGTTTTGTGTTAAGTTGCAGAAGTCATTATATGGCTTGAAACAATCGGGCCGAATGTGGTACAATCGGTTAAATGAATTCCTTACACATAAGGGATACACAAATAATGATGACTGCCCATGTGTCTTCATCAAGAAATCCCAAACGGGTTTTTGTATAGTGTCTGTATACGTTGATGATATTAATATCATTGGTAATGAGCATGACATTAATGAAGCACGTCATCATTTGAAGACGGAGTTTGAAATGAAAGATTTAGGTCAAACCAAATTTTGCTTAGGCTTGCAACTTGAGCATTTTTCATCTGGGATTTTTGTATACCAAGCTGCCTATATCAAGAAAATGTTGGAGAAATTCAATATGGATAAAGCGTACTCATGTAAGACCCCCATGGTTGTTAGATCTTTGGATATAGAGAAAGATCCTTTCAGACCAAGGGAGGAAGGTGAAAAGATTTTAGGACCTGAGGTTCCTTATCTTAGTGCTGTTGGAGCACTTATGTACCTTGCTAATAGTACCCGGCCGGATATTGCTTTTGCAGTCAATTTATTAGCAAGACATAGTGCAGCACCCACCAAGCGTCATTGGGTTGGGGTTAAGACCATTTTTAGGTATCTTAACGGCACAAGAGATCTTGGATTATTTTACAGGAAGAATCAATATCAAAATTTATTGGGGTATACAGATGCTGGCTATTTATCAGATCCCCATAATGCCAAATCCCAAACTGGTTTTGTATTTTTAAATGGTGGAACAACTATTTCTTGGAAATCATCTAAGCAGACTTTAGTGTCTACATCCACCAACCATTCTGAGATTATTGCATTATATGAAGCATCACGTGAGTGTGTATGGCTTCGCAGAATGGTAGACCACATATTGAAATCATGTGGAATTGGTGTACTTGATACACCGACAATTATTTTTGAGGATAATGCTGCTTGTGTTGTGCAAATGGAGTCAGGTTATATCAAGAATAATATAACAAAGCATATTACTCCTAAATTATTTTATCCCCATGAGTTGCAAAAGAATGGGGAAATTGAGATTCTGCAAACTAAGTCATGTGACAATCTTGCTGATTTATTCACTAAGTCTTTACCATATTCTATGTTTCACAAATATGTTGAAGGAATTGGTATGATAAGACTTAGAGATTTGCAGAAATCCGGGGGAGTATCTCTTGATAAATGATCCATTTTCATGTCATATTGCACTCTTTTCTTTGTATGAGTTTTACTTTTAAAGGTTTCTCATATGAAGTTTTTAACGAGGCAATATCAGCATTATTTATGTCATATCATCTGATTTTCCCACTGGGGTTTTATAGGAGATGATATACTAAGACATTGTTAACTGATTATCATGGTTTTTCTCCTTTATTTTTCCCATTGGGTTTTTGAGGAGTTTTATCCTGATATATCAATGCATTCCTAAGTTTTTTCCCACAGGGTTTTCGAAGGATTATTGATGGTGTAAATTATGATGAACATTAAAGTCTCCAGAAGTTAATTGATCAGGGGGAGTGTTAAGAATATTCCTATATTCCTAATGATCAATTAAGAAGATGCTAAGTAACTGCTAATTGCAGTTACCGTTCTCCGTTTTCTCTGCGATCATGGGAGCGAGGCCTGAACGTGGGAGCGGGCTCTCCCGCCCACTCACCCCCTGGAACCGCCCAATGGGCATGTATATATAAATACTTTTACTGTTCATCAATAAAGGATTACATCATTCGCACTATCCATTTTCTACTGTTCCAAAAATACTCTCAACAGGTGCAACACGAGAGTTTAATGGGAAAATTGTGTGTATATCTATATTTAGCCACTAGAGTACAGCACTAGAAGTTGCTAATTCCGGCCCGTCGATCGATTAGATAAACCAACTTGGAATAATCAACTGTTCTTAAATTATTAATCTTCAAGCGCAGTTCGGGAAAAAAAATCTTCAAGCGAGCTAGAGGGAGCTGAGCCGTGTATGGAACGAGGTGAACCAGCTAGTGCTTCGCGCATTGCTATCACACCTGGTTTTACAAAGAAAACCAAGCACTTGTCGTATGTGTGGACCTTCTGGGCACTCATACAACAACATAATAGAAATATCAAGCGAGCTAGAGGGAGCTGAGCCGTGTATGGAACGAGGTGAACCAGCTAGTGCTTCGCGCATTGCTATCACACCTGGTTTTACAAAGAAAACCAAGCACTTGTCGTATGTGTGGACCTTCTGGGCACTCATACAACAACATAATAGAAATATCAGAAGCAATGTTTATCCAGCGCTGCTAGCGCCCGGACGTCCGGATCTAGGCGCTAGCAGCCGGACGCACCGCCCCGATGTTCCCTGCCCCGCTACCTCCGCCGCGCGTCTTAACGAATAACAAAAAAAAAAGAAAGCGAAATGAGCGGCCCCCGCGCGCGGATCTGTGCCCCCACCCTCTCTCCAGACCTCGCCTACTCCCCGAGGCAACCATTGCCCTCCATAGCCCCTCCCCCACGCTTGCAATAGAGGTGGGAGGGAGAGAGATGCAAAAACCAAGATCTACCTATGAAACATTGGCCCTGTTCGGCAGGCTGTTTTTTGGCTTATAAGCCAGCTGTGGCTGTTTTGCTGTGAGAGAAAAACACTGTTCCACGGCTAATAAGCTGTGCTGATAAGCTCAGCCGAACAGGGGGATTAAAAAACAACTGTTGCAACGTACATTCGATGGTTGTTGAAATAATTAAAATATGCTACTAAAACACCTAGTTTTGAACTACTGAAACACCCAGTTGACCTACTGAGACACCCCAGAAACACCACAGATTGGACTACTAAAACACTTGGAAACATCTTATTGAAACGCCTAGATTGAACTACTGAATCGCCCCAATTTGGACTACTAAAACACTTAAAATCTTCCTGTTGAAACACCTAGATTGAGCTACTGAAACACCAATCTTGAACTACTGAAACACCTAGAAAACACCCCAGATTGACTACTGAAACACCAGAAAACACCCCCCAGATTGGCTACTGAAACACCCAACTTGAACTACTGAAAACACCCAGAAAACACCCTAGATCGCCTACTGGAACATACCTTTTGAGCAAATGAAACAACAGAAAAAATACTATTGAAACAGGGGGAGAAGGCCGCCAGATCTCCAACGCCCACATGGATCCACCACGGGGGAGGGTGCGCACTGTTGCATGGATCCACCAACGGTGGAGGCCCCCATGCCGCCGTCGAGGTGGGGGGGGCACGGTAGGGTGGACTGAAAGCATCTAGACCTCGAGAGTTGGTTTCGACAATTGATGACAACGCATTATTACCATGACTAACGTGTGTTTTGCAGAAACTTTGGTAAGTTAGGTCATGGGATTGGTAACTGCTTTAGGCACTACGGTATTCATGCCCCTTGATGGAAATCGTTTCGGTTTTCAAAGGATTAACGTCAAGATTAAGGACGGTTAGTTCTGAACGTCGAGGTGTTGAGTTACATAAAGAATAGTCGTTAGGATCTTCACTTTTTTTCCTTTGGCTGTACTATAAAGAGGGGCATGAGCGAGTAGCTTGACCTAGGTGAGTCTTTTATTTAGGTGTGGTGCACACTTGTCAAACTTAGCAATAGGTAGCTCAGGTGAAGCCCAAAGTTCAGTTGGAAGAAACTCGGTTCAAGTTGCGTCGCGTTTCAAAGTCGTTTGGGCCTTTTACCCTTGACCGGACGCGGTCTCTGTCTTGACTGAATGCGTCCGGTCAGTGCTGACAGCCACTGCGTTTCAACTCGCTCGACCGGACGCAGTCCTCCCGAGGACCGGACGCGTTGATTGTGTTGACACATGTCATAGAGGGTTAGTGTTCTAATTGGACGCGATTGGGAAACGATCGGACGCGTCTTCAATGCGTCCGGTCCAGTTCCAGTAAGGTACTTCGCTGACCAGACGTGTCCGGTCATCACTGATCGGACTCGACCGAGCGTCCGGTCAAAGTATAGTAAGGTTCTTGCACGATCGAACGTGTCCGATCAGTCCTGATCGGTGCGTCCGGTCACTCAGCGCTGTTGGTTTCAAATTCGACCGTTGCCATCGACCGGCGCGTCCGGATAGTTCATAAAATGCTGAGTTGGCACATAACGGTTGGAATTGACTGTGGGGTGTATAAATACATCCCCTATACCTCTTTTTGAGGTCTCTTGCTCATTTGATCAGCTGAGAAACACCTTTCAAGTGCAAGGAAGTGAAGAGCTCTAGTGAGGTTGTGATTTGAGAATCAAAGTTTGAGATCCCTCATTAGTGACTAGAAAGTAGCAAGTGTGCATCCATCTTCTCATTAGGCTTGTTGTAGTCAAGTGAGAGTTCTAGCTTGTTACTCTTGGTGATCGCCATCACCTAGACGACTTGGTGGTGATTGGGAGTTTGGTGATCATCGGCGGAGCTTGTGGATGACCCAACTCATCTTGTGAGCGGTTGTAGGCGATTCACCATGACGGAGTGTCAAAGAATCAGCCCGTAGAGAGCACTTGATCCTTGCGTGGATCAAGGGAGAGCTACACCCTTGCGCGGGTGCTCCAACGAGGACTAGTGGGGAGTGATGACTCTCCGATACCTCAGGAAAACATCGCCATGTTCCTAACTCTTTACTTTCAAGCAATTACTTTCTCGCATTACTTTTGTTGCTTGATTTACTTTTCTAGAATTGCCATGCAAGACTAGAATTGGATCTTAGGGTGCAAAACTTTTCTCGGTAGAATCACAAGGAACACTTGTAGGCACTAGGGGTGAATTATGGCTTAGTAGGATTTAATTCTTGCAATAATTTTTTAGAAAAGCCCAATTCACCCCCCTCTTGGGCATCTTGATCCTTTCAATTGGTATCAGAGCTGAGTTGCTCCTAAATTAGACTTTACCGCCTAGAGCAAGATGTCTAATAGGGAAGGACCACCTCCCGTCTTTGAGGGTGATGATTTTCCATATTGGAAAATCCGTATGGAGACGTACCTCGAAGCCATAGATGTTGGGTGTCTTAGAGCCGCCATCGAAGGGCTTCTTGAAATCAAGGATCCCGCTAACCCAAGTGGTGACGAGGAGAAGTACGACCGGTAGAATGCAAAGGCAAAAAATGCACTCTACCGGGGCCTAGGCAAGGATATCTTCAATCGTGTGCGTAATGCAAAAAACGCTCATGAATTGTGGGAAAACCTTTATGCTCTCCATGAGGGAACTAAGAGTGAGGGTGAGGAACGCTATCATATTGCTTTGAAGAAAATTAATTCTTTTGAGATGCTTCCCAAGGAAAGTGCTAATGACATGTACACTCGCTTGAATGTTCTTGTAGAGGATCTCAATGCTCTCGGGCTCACTCAAATGAGTCCATCGGATGTTGCAAGGAGGATCTTGAGTGTTCTTCCCATTGAGAAGTATGGTCACATTGTCACCATGCTTCACCAAAGTGATCTCTCCACCGCAACACCGACACAAGTATTGGGAAAGATCAATGCTCATGAGATGTACATGCATATTACTCTGGAAGAGGGCTCATCATCTTCCAAGAAGAAGGACTTGGCCTTCAAAGTTAGCCATGACAAGAAAAAGAAGAAGAGCCAAGCCATGATCGTGCAAGAAAGCTCAAGTGAAAGTGATATTGATGATGCATCACTTGCTCTTATGGTGAGAAAGACCACCAAGATGCTGAAGAAGCTTAACAAGAGTGGCATCAAGTTCGATGGCATGAAGAAGTTCTTCACAAGTAGCAAGAGAAAGCCTATATCTGAGATGGATTGCTACAATTGTGGTGAACTTGGTCACCTAGCTCATCAATGCTCTAAGCCTCCAAAAGATAAGTACAAGAACAAGAACAAGGGCAAGAAAAATGATTCTAGTGATGAAGAAGATGAGAAGAAAAAGAACAAGCCATACAAGAAGAAGGATGACAAGAAAAAAGAATATCACATAAAAAAGAAGGGAGGCAAAGCTTACATTGTTGGTGATTGGCTCACCGACATTGAGTCATCATGCGAGTCCTCCGGTGATGAAAGCGACGGCGAGAAAGAAAAGGTCGCTGCATTTGTGATTGGGCCATCATCATCTTCACCGACATCTTCATCGCCATCTTCACCGTCATCATCCACTACTCACCTAGCCTCATGGCCAAGGGTGAACGAAAGGTATAAAATAATGAGAGTGATGACGATGATAGTGATAGTGATGATGAATATGATGCACCTTCTTATGATGAACTTATAAAATTGCTAAACAAATACTCTAAAGTCATAAGAAGAACTAGAAATGAAAATGATGAGCTTCAAAATAAAAATGAATCAGTTTCATCCAAGCTTGAGATTGCACATAAGACTAGTGATGAGCTTAAAGATCAAAATAAAATTATGACTTCTACTCTTAAGGAGCTCAAAACTTTCAACAAAGAGCTTAGAGATGAACATGATAAACTTGAGAAGAAGCATGATGAGCTCAACACTAGGCACAACTTGCTAAAAGACAAATATACTACATTGAAAATTAATAATGATAGTCTTGTTGTTGCTAATGAGCTTTCTCTTGAGACACATGATGCTACTAACCAAGTTGTTAAGATTGATATAGCCACATCATGTGATGACTTGATGATTGAGAGCATTGAGCAAGGCTCTAGTGGCAAAGGCAAGAAAGTGGTTGAGTCCGACAACTATGATGATTATGTCAAGCTCAAGAGTGAAAATGAGATGCTTAGAAATGAGAACAAGAAGCTAAAAGGGTTGATGGCTCTTGAAAAGCAAACATTAAATGAGTCACTCATTGAGGAGAACAAAAAGCTCAAGCAAGAGAAAGAGCATCTCAAGACTGGCCTAAGCAAGTTCACAACAGGTCAATATTTGCAAAGTGAGCTACTCATGAACACCATCATGAAGATAGATAGAAGTGGCATTGGTTACTTAGCAAATCAAGAGAAGAAGGCTAAAGCTCAACAGCAACAAAGCAAGTCAAAGCCCAAGCCAAAGAGATGTGTTGAGTGTGGAAAAGAGGGCCATTTTGCTCATGAGTGTAAAACTCCACCACGACAACCCTTGCCCCAGCATGCTAGACCCTTTGCTTTCAATGCTCACTACATGCTTAGAAAAAATTCTAGTGGAAAGATGAAAGTCATGTTCTTGGGTCCCCCAAACAAGAATAGACCTAAGAAAATTTGGGTTGCCAAGTCACTAGTTGAGAAAGTCAAGGGTCCCTCTCAAGTTTGGGTCCCTAAACAAAAAGCTTGATCTCTTGTATGTAGGTGAACTACAAGACCGGTGGATCTCATTGGGTTATTGATAGTGGTTGTACTCAACATATGACCGGTGACCCTCGTATGTTGACCTCACTTGAAGAGAATGGGGAATGTCAAGAGAAGATCACATTCGGGGACAATTCAAGAAGCAAAGTCAAGGGTATAGGCAAGATTGCAATATCAAATGATCATTCTCTTTCAAATGTGCTCTATGTTGCTTCCTTGAGTTTCAATCTACTATCCGTTGGGCAACTTTGTGACCGTGGCTATCAATGCTTATTCACTCCAAATGAAGTGGTAGTCTCAAAGATAGATGACAAGCAAATGATTTTCAAAGGCTTTAGATACAACAATCTCTATCTTGTTGATTTCACCTCCGAAGATGCAAACTTGATGACATGCTTGTTTCCCAAAACTTCACTTGGGTGGCTTTGGCATAGGAGGCTTGCTCATGTTGGAATGAACACTCTCAATAAATTATTGAAGAAAGAGTTAGTGAGAGGCTTGAAAGATGTAAAGTTTGAGAAGGACAAACCTTGTAGTGCATGTCAAGCCAGCAAACAAGTTGCAAATACTCATCCAACAAAAGCTTACATGTCAACATCAAGAGTGTTAGAGCTTCTACACATGGATTTGTTTGGTCCTACAACTTACAAGAGCTTGGGTGAAAATCTTTATTGTCTTGTGATTGTGGATGACTACTCAAGATACACTTGGACATTCTTTCTTCATGACAAATCCGAAGTGGCCAATTGCTTCAAGAAGTTTGCAAAGAGAGCTCAAAATGAATTTGAAGTCAAGATAAAGAAGATAAGAAGTGACAACGACAAAGCGTTTGACAACACAAACATTGAAGCTTATTGTGATGAGATTGGAATCAATCATGAAGTTTCATCAACCTACACTCCTCAACAAAATGGTGTAATTGAAAGAAAGAACCGGACATTGATCACCCTTGCAAGAACAATGCTAGATGAGTACAACACACCAGAAAAATTGTGGGCCGAGCCAATCAACACCGCATGCTATACATCAAATCGCCTCTTCCTACAAAAGTTTCTTGGCAAGACCCCCTATGAGTTGCTAAATGGGAAGAAGCCAACCGTCTTATTCTTTTGAGTGTTTAGTTGCAAATGCTACATCTACAAGTAGCGGAAACACCTAGGGAAGTTCCAAAGATGTTGTGATATTGGTTTTCTTGTTGGCTACTCATCAAAGTCCAAAGCATATAGAGTATTTAACCATGCCACCGGTTTGGTTGAAGAAACATATGATATGGAATTTGATGAATCTAACGGTTTCCAAGGAGCAATTGAGAATTGTGATGATGTAGGTGATGAACCATTGAGGGAGGCAATGAAGAACATGCCGGTGGGAGACATCAAGCCCAAAGATGATGAAGACGATGTACAAATTATCAATCCACCATCTTCATCATACGTGCCTCAAGATGATGATAAGAATGAGAGAGTTGAAAATGAAGACACTGTTGATGCAAAAGTGGATCTGCAAACACAAAGGGCTAATACTCGAAATCGATATCCAAAGCGTGCCAGTTGATTTGACCTGTTAATCGACAAAGATGAAGATACGAGCACTTTGGTCCTGACAACAGCGATACGCCCAGAAGTCACGGCCAAGAGGTACTCACGCAGAACTTGAGGATCGTCGAAGGTCACACTGAAGCGATGCAGCTCGCCGAATCGATGAGAACTCGTAAAAAAGGAAAAATATGCAAATTGACGAAGTCGCTGAAAAGTAAGTAGATGCAAATAGGAGTAAAAATTAGTTTTGATATTGATTGATATATATCTTATTACATTGCCCTTCAATCTATATTTATACCCTGATCTACTGAAACATAACCAAATACGACTAGGACACCAAGTCCATATCTAAGGAAACACATGACTCTTATACAAATCAGACTCTAACAAACATAGAAAAGGAAATCAACTCCTATCTATTTCCTTGTCCACCTTAATTACGATGGAATTCTCACCGTCCCCCTTTCCATCGGCATACTTCCTGTTTCATCGGTAGCAGCCTTCAAGCCTCCCTTCATCGGCATCGGCAATAACATCTTCAACCTTATTGGCAACGCCTGAGTCTAAATCAACCTTTCTATCGGTCACCACCATTCATCGGCAACCTTCTTCACAAGCTGATTTTCATCGGCTGTCAGTGTATATAGTAACTCTTCTTCTGCTGATTAGCCCACTCTGACCATCTTGACACGTGCCAAAAAATGGTGTCAACACATGCCCTCCAATTTTGGAGTATAAAACATTGATGCTCCGAAATTTACTCCAGATAATGCTTGCCTTTGCCCATTTATCTTAACCCATTCTCCAAGCATAACATAATTTGTTACTGAATCTAATCAAATCTAATTTTGATTCACGCACCTCAGTAAATATCGCACAATTTCCAACCATTCTTTGCCCCGATTATGGTTAAGATACCGAAACAATAATCCATCGACAAGATCCTAACATAATAACGCCACCATTTTTAGAACTAAAATATCCTGTACCGAGATCTCTTCCAAGTCATGATTACTTGCCATCAAATCTTCTGTACAATCCCTTGATTATCATGCGAACAGTTACCATATCCATCTGAACCACCTCGACCCACACGCGCGCGGCATAGAAATAAGTCCAGAATACCCCTACTCCAAGCGGCCTATAAATAGATTTCTCCAGAACGCTCGTCTTCTACCCTCATACTCCAACCTTTGGCATTCTCTCTTTCCGGCGGCGATTTCGACGAACGAACGTGCAACCTCAATCCAACAAGAACTCCTTCCAGCGTCAACCTCAAGTCCCCAGCCTGTGCCCTCATCCTCCTCAGAGCAATGGCGATCAACTTCGACGTCCCTGCGGTTCGTTCCACTTCCGTTACTTTTACCTCGATTCTTTTGGTCTTTGCGAGTTCATATAGTTGGTAATTTTTCCTCTTTTTTCTATTCTTTTGATCCTCCAAACTTAGTAACTACGCAACAAACTGGTTATTCCAACCGATCAACCGCACTTCCAATGCCTGGGTCCAATGGGCAACCCAAATCCAACTGACTTAATCAATGCAGAGGTTAACAAAATCCCCTTTAGAGCCCAGAACTTTTCTCTGAATCTATGGAAAGACACATTTTGATCCTAGCCCAAAACCACCAAAGGGTGGAAAGATTGGTATTTGAGGGTAAATGGATCGATGCAGGTGTACTAGGTAGAACGGAAGATAGACCAATGCATTAGGCTATCTATTGCCGATATGCAGAAAAATGAGTCAATGATGATTGCTGCTGCTTATTTCTGGTCAGACACAACAAACACCTTCATGTTTGGACATAGCCCAGCCACCCCCACTCTTGCCGATGTATACATGCTCACTGGCTTGGATATCTCAACTGCCGACGAGGGCTCCATCTACGGCAGGAAAGCTGAACACAGAGTGAATACCCGCAACATCAGCGGTTGGACGGGATATATTCAAGAATACCGAAAGACCGGGACAGTTAACCAGAGGGAACATGCCACATTCTTGAATATGTGGTTAGAAAAATTTATCTTCTATGGTCGATCAGTAGGACCAACCAACGCCTTCCTCCCCGTGGCTGAACTCTTGGCCAATGGTGTAAGGTTCCCTCTTGGCCGATACCTTCTGAGCTCCACCTATCATCTTCTTCACCAAGTGTCTCAGAAACTTTTGCTTGGCGAACCCATCGGCAATTTAGGAGGCCCATGGTGGTTTATCAACATGTGGCTGAATGCCCACATGCACAAACGCCTGCAATGGGATTTCTTCGCCCAAGAGTTCCTACAAGAAATTGCCGAAGACTATGTCCTTGGAGATGAGGAATCGGCAACACGCCCACCTCTCAATTTTGGTGAAGCCATAATTGTCCTCCCTGGAATAGAGGCCAATGAAGATCAGATCGGCAGATTCTTTCAAAGCTTCTACAATGGTTTTTCTCGTGATCATAGGGCCTGGGTACCCTATATTGATGAAGAAAACAAATTCCCCCTTCTCTTCAACTTTGCCGATGACGACATGAACAAGGATAACAAGCTCATGATGGCCATCATTACTCGTAGGGCAATCCCGGTGAACACATTTGGTAGCGGGGAAAATACCAATACCACTTATGAATTTTACAATCCATCGGCAGTATCCCGTCAATTGACTTTTGGGCAACTGTCAATTAAACTTTGCTTTGCCGATGTGATCAAACCCAGAGAAACAATCACCTGTGGAACATAATGGAGCAGGGTAGTGAGACTTTCCCCCGATGCCGATATTACAGACGTCGATCGTTCCATCTGGACGCCAGCATCCTTCATCACTGAATCATATAAGCAATGGTGGCGAGAATGGAGGGAACAACTATTTGCAACATCAGCTCACGCATATCGGCACATGATCGACCCTGAATATGCCATTCCCAATGACACAGTAAGTTTCTTTTAACTCCCTTCTATTTTTTCCTTTCATATATCAGCAGCTAACTTTCTCGTGACAGGTCGACGACCCCGTACCATCCATGAGCAAGAGTGGGAAACCCTTCGACCTTCGACCTGTGTCCCCAATATCACCGATCGGCTACAACGTCCCCACCCTAGATGTTTTAACTCACCAGAGGACCCGTGCCAAGACTATCACCTCCAAATCAAAACTGGCTACAGCTAGGGCCTCTCCATTGACTGCTGCTTCAACCCTGATTAAGGCATTTAAGGTAATAACCTTGTTTATTTCTACTCATGCCGATCATAAACTATATTAACATTAACCATCAGGGTGTAAGAGCCGCTGCTAGATCGTCATCGGCAATTCCTCCAACATCAAGCACCACTACCTCTAGCCAACCTTTAGAGGTATTCATTTAACTTTACATTTTATCTGTTAAATATCATATCTTACACTTGTTTTGTAGCAACAAATGGGTACATCGGCAAGCATACCAGGCGCTCAAGTTCCACAATCAACAAGTGCCGATGCCCTCCAGCCAACCGTTGCTGAGACCCAAGCAAAGCGCAAAGCTTTAACAGATGCCGAGGCTCAGCAAAAATGACAGAAGTCCATGCTGGTCCCCACATCTGTCCCAACATCTACAAGCCATCCAGTCGACGTAGCTGAGCAAGTTAACCCTCCTGTATAGAGTATACCATCGGCCATCATACCCCAAGGGCCAACCACTGATGAAGTTACAGAAGATATCCCATCGGCAAGCTCTGCCGATCCTCCACACGGCACCCTCCAAGCCGCTCCTTCCAGCCAAGCACAGGAAATTGCCTTGAAGCAGGTAAACCGATTGACCTAGTCGATTTATAATATTCACACCTATCCTTAACTGACTTCCTTGCTTCTTCTCAGGAACAAGACTCCCCTAACAGTTTATTTTCCTTCGCTATTGATGTTTCCGATGATGATAGAGAAGAAGCAAGCTCTTCCCTGGCACTAGGAACAATATCGGTAGAAATCTACGCCAAGTTAGAAGCTCTCCTGGATTTATTACAACAGGATACTGCTTAATTGGTGAATGATTCAGATCCTACAAAGGCCATTTTCAAAACAATCCGCGGCCAAGTTCCTGCCGATATTGAAGAAACCCTCTTCTCAGCAGTCCATCTAGAGAGCCAACAATTGCAATATCAACGGGCTGCTCACCATATTGCCGACAGAGTAGCTCAAGCCCAGCTCAAGGAAGAGATGCTACAGCTAAAACAAATTGCCGATGAGAAGCACAAAAGTATCAGCAACTTGCAGACCTTGGGTGCTGATCTTAAGCAGAAAATTTTGTATCTATCGGCAAAGAGGACAGCTCTACTAGCTGAATTGGAGGAAGTTGAAAGAGCCAGCTTTCCGATGCCATCAAGGCCCTTCAGCAAGAAAGAGACGTCTAAGCTCGCAAAGCCTTGGCCATGAAGAAGAAACTTAAGCCTGTAGAGGGTGTTGCCGATGAAGACATCAAAGAAATAAAGGAAGCCGACCAGATTCGCCTGCGCGCGATATCGGCTATCCAATCCTTGTTAAACTTGTAAATCTTGTTTACTGCATCGGCAATTTATGAGACATTGACATCCCTGTATAATTCTAGCCGATAGGACTGTTATCGACACTTATACTTTTATGTATCCATCCAAATACTAGGGTAATATTTCTTTAAATATTTTCCATTTAATGCTCTAGGAAACACAACCCTTCGAGGGTTTCGAGAATATATACGTTACCAGGAACAGATTGATTTATCCGATATGGACCCTGCCAATTAGGAGACCACTTTTCAAACTTTGAACTTTTAGTCCCAATCGGTAAAATCAACTTCCAGACCAGATCTCCATCGGCAAACTCCTTTATCTTCACCTTCTTGTCATACCATCTGGCTACTCTTTTCTTATTCTCTTCAATGCTAACTAAAGCCCTTAACCGATGACTTGCCACATCTTCCAACTCATCCTTCATAAGTGTATCATAGTCATCGGCTGTCAGTTGATCTTGAGAACGTATTCGCCTAGAGCCAATTTTAATCTCCCAAGGAAACGCTGCGTCGTGTCCATATACTAACTGATAAGGCGTTACCTTGGTTGCACCATGACATGACATCCGATATGACCATAAGGCTTCATTTAATACTGTATGCCACCTCTTAGGATTTTCTTTAATTTTGCGCTTAATGAGCTTGATAATCCCTTTGTTAGAAGCCTCAGCCTGACCATTAGCTTGAGCATAATATGGAGAATAATTTAAAACTTTAATTCCCATACCTACAGCAAACTCATCAAATTCTCCCAATGTAAACATAGTACCCTGATCGGTAGTGATAGTTTGAGGAATACCAAATCGGTAAACAATATGCTCTTGCACAAAATCGATCATATTAGCCGATGTCACCTTTTTCAAAGGAATTGCCTCAACCCATTTTGTGAAATAATCGATAGCAACCAGAATAAATTTATGTCCTTTACTCGATGGCAGATAAATCTGACGATGAGATCGATAGCCCATCCCCGGAACGGCCAAGGTTTAATTATAGGGTTCATAGCCGATGCAGGCACTCTTTGAATATTACCAAACTTTTGACACCCCTGACATCCTTTAAAATATTTAAAATAATTTTCAAGAATAGTCGGCCAATAGTATCCATTCCTTCTGATCATCCACTTCATCTTGAAAGCCGATTCATGTGCTCCACACACTCCTTCATGAATTTCACCCATCAAGCTTTTTGATTCATCACTGCTAACACATCTGAGTAAAACTCCATCTATGGTTCGATAATATAATTCATCATCAAGGAGCACATACTTGGTAGCTTGGAATCTTATACGTCTTTCAACCTTTTTAGATGGATCCTTTATATAATCGACAATCTCCCTTCTCCAGTCATCGGTGTCGACTGCCGATGTTAGCACTTCTTGAATAGGCTGATACCCTGAAGCATGTTGAGCTAGTCGGTTAGCCACTTCATTGTGCAATCGAGAAATATGTTCAAGACGAAAATCTCTAAACCCTTTCAACAATTGCAAACATCTCTCATAATATGAAATTAAAACTTCACTTCGGCATTCATAAATCCTCGCCAACTGATTTATAACTAGCATAGAATCACCAAAGATTTCAACAGCATCGGCACGTATCTCCTTAAACAATTCTAACCCTTTTATCAGGGCTTGGTATTCAGCCTGATTGTTTGTCGATGTAGCAACAATCGGTAATGAAAACTCATCCTTCCTTCCTTGAGGTGAAATCAACACAATGTCGATACCTGCTCCTTCACCACATGTGGACCCATCGAAGAAAAGTATCCAAGGAGCAACCTCCAAAGAGTCCACTGAATCACAATGCTGAGTGACAAAATCAGCCATAACCTGCCCCTTAACTGCTTTAGTCGATTCATAATGTAGGTCAAATTCTGATAATGCTAACATCCACTTGCCGATTCTACCACTTAATATCGGCATTGATAGCATATACTTGACCACGTCGTCTTTGCATATGACCGTACACTCGGCAGATAACAAATAATGTCTTAATTTGACACAAGAAAAGTATAAACATAGACATAATTTTGCCTCAATCCATAGATGAATAAATTTTGCCTCAATTAATTTAGTTATTTCAGCCTTAATGTCAGGAAGTATGTTAGGATTGCATCGGCGCGCTAGCTGCTGATGTGGGTGAAATCGAGACTTAATAGGTAACCGATGTTCAACTATCGATCGGTATAATCCAGACATTTCAGTATAAGCCCAAGCAAAATAATCTTTATATTCATTTAATAAATTGATTATTTGCTGTTTACACTTGGAATCTAAATTAGCACTAATAAAAGTAGGTCTTGGCCTATCACCGTCACCAATATCTACTTCTACTAAATCATCAGCCGATGTGAACCCTTGACCTAATTTTCCATCATCGGCAAACCTATCCATTAAAACTCTTCTTCAGAACCGACTGCTTGGATTGGTGGAATTTCATAATCGGCAACTTTGAGGAACTCTTTTTCCCAAACTTCTCCTGATATACATTTGGTTCGTTGATAAGTATCTGATTTTGCCAATGCGATGATACAAGAAGAATCACCAGGAACAACCTCAATCTTATCCCCAATCCACTGTACGAGGCATTGATGCATTGTAGAAGGAACACAACAATTAGCATGAATCCAATCCCTACCTAGAAGCAGATTATATGCACCCTTGCCATTAATAACAAAGAACGTTGTCGGCAAGGTTTTGCTGCCGATGGTCAACTTAACGCATACTACCCCTTTAGCCGGTGACACATTGCCTTCAAAATCCTTCAGCATTATATCGGTTTTGGTTAAGTCTTGATCTCCCTTACCAAGTTTCCGATACATCACATAAGGCATAATATTAATTGCGGCCCCTCCATCGATAAGTATCTTGGATACAGGTTGCCCATCAATTCTGCCTTTCACAAACAGCCTTAAGATGCTGTCTCTCGTCATCGGTAGGTTTCTCAAAAACAACCATCATTGGATCTAGAGCCAACTGAGCTACTTGATAAGAGAAAACAACTTCTTCCTCATTATCAGATAGTGCCAAAAACTCTATCGGCAACATAAATACCATATTAACATCTACTGATGGGCCCTTATTTTTGTGTTTCACCTGCCACTGCTGATTGCTAGATCTCTCATTGGAGGGATTTTCCTCTCGGTATAGGTCCTCCTGACGCTCACGCTGCATCCTCCTTTTCTGTGTTCTTGTCAAACCCTCTAGGCACCATTGAGGGAGCTTAGTTTTTCAAACCGGCTGATAACAGGTCCTAGTTGATTCTACACGACGTATATTAGGATCCCTGTAAAATATTTCTTCATCGGAAACTCTTGTGTTTGCCATCTCTTCAAGCTCCTCTTGATTCTTTGGAAAGTATCCAACACGTTTACCAAGCCACTCATGTACACTAAGTCTGCCCCCAGCCGATCATGCACTGATGCTCTACCTCTGATCGGCTCATTGATAGATAAACCCTGATCGCCAAGTTGAAACCTCCTTTCTGACCAATTAACTCTATAATAACCATTGCACTCCGGGCAATTTTCAACAGTAGGTAATTTAATACCTTCTTCCCAACAATGGATGAAAAACGGACACCTCTAATGATCCTTATGCCGATACCACTCTTCTCGGCATCTCTCTTCTTGCTGCTGTCGATATCGGTCCCTTCGCTGACGCCAACCCTCCTGCTGCCTTTGATGGGTAATCACAATGCCAGGTCAAGGGGGTTTTCTGGAACTACTACTTTCTCCTAGCAGTCCCTTACTTTTTGCATCATCGGTAGTTATCCGATGTTGGGGATCCAGTGATGCGTTTTTCTCAGCAGCTTCTGATGTCAACACCTTGGTCTTACCTTTGGCATCCAACATATTCGCTGGAAAAGGGTGTTGATCAATTTTCATCGGCTTCTGGGTCTTGGAATTACCAAACTTAATTCTCCCGGATTCAATAGCTAATTGTAACTGTTGCCTGAACACTTTGCACTCATTTGTACTATGTGAAGTTGCATTGTGCCATTTGCAGTACAAAATTTTCTTTAACTCTTCTGCCAATGGGATCACATGATTAGGTGACAACTTAATCTGGCCCTCTTGAAGCAGAAGATCAAATATCTTGTCAGCCTTGGTGATATTAAAAGTAAACTTTTTTGGCTCTTTCTGACCAAAGGGACAAGATATCGACTTTCTATTCTTAACACACTCAGCTAAGGCGATAACTGGTTCTTCATCTGAATCAGAATCTTCTACCTCTCTAACAAATGATACCTTCTTGCTCTAATTCTTTTTAGGTTCAAAAACCCTAGTATCTTGATCAGAGATCCTTTGCACGAGATGACTCAGGCTTTCAAACTCCTGAGAAGCATATCTGTCCTTAAGGTGTGGCAATAATCCTTGGAAAGCCAGATCGGCAAGCTGCCAATCATCCAGCACTAGGCTGTAGCACTTATTTTTTACATCTCGTAGCCTTTGCACAAAGCTTTCTACCGATTCATCATTATGCTGTCTTAATTTTACCAAATCGGTAAGCTTCTTTTTATGGATTCCAGCAAACAAATATTTATGAAATTGCTTTTCTAGATCAGCCCAAGTAATAATAGAATTTGGCGGTAATGAAATAAACCATATGAATGCCGATCCAGACAAAGATGATGAAAATAATCGAACTCTTAATTCATCTCTGCTAGCTGCCTCTCCACATTGAATAATAAAGCGATTAACATGTTCCATGGTTGATGTATCGTCTTGCCCAGAGAACTTAGTGAAATCTGGTACCTTGTACCGATTTGGGAGAGGAATTAAATCATATGCCGGAGGGTATGGAGTCCGATAAGAATAAGTATTGACCTTGGGCTTTATCCTAAACTGATCCTTCATAATTTCTGCTATCTTATCGGCCCAAAAAGCATCAGCCTCCTGTTGACGAGCTGGCTAAATTTCTACAGGAGGTACCTGCTGATATCCCTCCATGTATCTGTGTGGCCCATGATCTCCAGCAATCGGCATATTTGCCGTTACTTGTGGTCCATTAACCTGCTGGAAAGGATTCATCGGCTGAGCTGCCGATGCTTGATTCTGAAAACAAGCTTACATATGACCTTGATGAATCCCCGCAACCTACTGATTTTACTGAACTGTATGTTGAATAGGCAACTATCCTGACCAACCATTATTAGAACTCATCGGTACAAAACTTGCCGATGGCTGGTAATTTGCTGATATTGTTGGATAATTATAACCAGCTTGAGGCATGAACTGGACTCCAGGTTGACTCATAGCAGGAGCCTTCTGCTGCATCGGCAGTAAGCTTGCCGATGGACTTGAATTAGGTGTTTGAACCGAAGGCATCTAGAAACCTCCTGGAGTTGGTTGCATAGTAGTTGCTGTGGCATATTGAGGCACTTGAGCCATCGACGAAACAGCCGATGGTATAGGAGCTTTTCCTACTACATCAAACACTTGAGGTAACCTAGGATTGAAAGCAGATGACTCCGGAGGCATACCATATCCCCACCAATTAGCAGGAATCTAGCTATTCTGAGACACGGGGCCTGACAAAGCTGATGCCGATAGATCTGTATTAAGATGAACTCGTCCTCCTGATAATACCGGATCTGATCGTATCGGTGTAGATTGCATATTAGGTAAACCTGCTGATACTGGAGGGGAAGTAACTTCTGTACCCACAACGGCCGAGGGAGCCGATGGAGTATTGACAGATGTCGGCTCTGGTTGGTGATAGGCAGGGCCAACGTAATGCGGTGACGCTTACCCTTCTTTGAGAGTTCGAACCACAGCATTATGAACAGTATTGGACAACACATTGGAGTGATTAATCAAAGCATGATTTACTGCAGAATTAACCATCTCTTGAAGTTTACCCGGATTAGAGTCAAAGGTAACTTGCCGAGGCAACGACAAATCTTGCTTTTGGATGACTTGTCCGCTCTTGTTTAAGCTAAATGATTTCAGGCAAAGCTGTCTGTATTCTTCTATAGCCTTTTCCATAGCTTGCTTCTGCTCTTCCTTAAGATCTTCTTCTGATACCGCGGTGATGTTCCCCGCATCGATCTCAGGATTGAACATATTAATCAGATTTGTCCCACCAGGCGTGCCAAAAGATGTGTTGATGCAAAAGTGGATCTACAAACACAAAGGGCTAATACCCGAAATCGATATCCAAAGCGTGCCAGTCGATTTGACCTGTTAATCGACAAGGATGAAGATACGAGCACTTTGGTCCTGACAACAGCGATACGCCCAGAAGTCACGGCCAAGAGGTACTCACACGGAACTCGAGGATCGTCGAAGGTCGCACTGAAGCGATGCAGCTCGCCGAATCGATGTGAACTCGTAAAAAAGGAAAAATATGCAAATTGACGAAGTTGCCGAAAAGTAAGTAGATGCAAATAGGAGTAAAAATTGGTTTTGATATTGATTGATATATATCTTTGTTGACATCGTTTTTAGCACGTGTCAAGATGATCAGGAAGGGCTACTCAATAGAGGAAAGATTACCATGTGGATTGATAGCCAAGGGGAATAGGTTTGTTTTTGAGTGGTGGCAGCATATGGATTTAACTTGAAAGGTTGCCGATGAGGTTAAGGGTATTGTTGCCGATGCCGATGAAAGAGGGTTTGGAGACTGCTGCCGATGAGACAGGGGATGTATCGATGAAGACTGCAGCCGATGATACAGGGGATGTACCGATGAAGACTGCAGCCGATGAAACAGGGAATGTACCGATGGAAGGAGCTCGAAGGCTGCTGCCGATGGAACAGGGACTGTAACACACCATCGTGATTAAGGCGGACTATAAAGTAAAATAGGAGTTAATTTCCTTGTGTGTGTCTAGTGGAGTCTGAGTTGTATCGAAGTCATGTTTTTTTCCTTAGATTTGGATTTAGTGTCCTAGTCGTATTTGGTTATATTTCTATAGATCAGGGTATAAATATAGAGTGAAGGGCAATGTAAGAAAGAATCAATCAATACATCAAAAAACAGCTTTTACTCTTATTTACATCTACTTTCGGCGACTTCGTCAATTTGCATATTTTTCCTTTTTCACGAGTTCTCATCGATTCGGCGAGTTGCATTGCTCTAAGTGCAATCTTCGACGATCCTCGAGTTCCGCGTGAGTACCTCTTGGCCATGACTTCCGGGCGTATCGCTGTTGTCAGGACCAAAGTGCTCGTATCTTCATCCTTGTCGATTAATAGGTTAAATCGACTGGCACGCTTTGGATATCGATTTCGGGTATTAGCCCTTTGTGTTTGCAGATTTACTTTTGCATCAACACATCTTTTGGCACGCTCGGTGGGACAGATCTAGTCAAGATGCCTAATCATGAGATCGATGCTGGGAATATCATCGCAGTAACAGAAGAAGATCTTAAGGACGATCAGAAGCAGGCTATGGAGAGAGCTATTGAAGAATATAGACAGCTTTGCTTGAGGTCATTCAGCTTGAACAAAAGTGGACAAGTCATCCAGAAGCAGGACTTGCCGTAGCCTCGGCAGGTTACCTTTGATCCTAATCCGGGTAAACTTCAAGAGATGGTTAATTCTGCGGTGAATCATGCTTTAATTAATCACTCCAATGTGCTGTCCAATACCGTTCATAATGCTGTGATTCGAACTTTCAAAGAAGGGCAAGTGTCACCTCGTTATGTTGGACCTGCTTATCATCAACCAGAAGCAGCTTCTGCTGTTGCTCCATCGGCTCTCCCAGCCGTTGCGGGTATAGAAATTTCTTCTCCCCCAATATCAGCAGGTTTATCTAATGTACAGTCTACCCCGGTGCGTCCAGATTCAGCATTATTAGGACGAGTTCAGATTGGTACGGATCTATCAGCATCGGCTCTATCAGGTCCTGCACCACAGAATAATCAAACCCCTGCTAATTGGTGGGGATATGGTATGCCTCCAGAAGCATCTGCTCTCAATCATGGATTATCTCAAGTGTTTGATGCAGCGGGAAAAACTCCTATGCCATCGGCTGGTTTGCCGATAGCTCAAGCGCCTCAATATACTACAACTACCGTACAACCAAATATGGGAGGTTTTCAGGCGTCTTTGGGTCAAACATCTAGTTCAAATCCATCGGCAACTTTGTTACCGATGCAACAGAAGACTCCTATCGCTAGTCAGCCTGGAGTCCAGGTCATGCCTCAAGTTGGATGTAATCATCCAGCAATGCCAACAAGCTACCAGCCATCGGCAAACTTTGTGCCGATGAATACTAATAGTTGGTCAGGGCAGTTTCCCACTCAACATACAGTTCAGCCAAATCAGCAAGCCACAGGTGGTCATCAAGGTCACATGCATGCTGGTTTTCAGAATCAGGCATCGGCAGCTCAGCCGATGAACCCTTTTCAGCAAGTTAATGGGCCACAGATAGTAGCAAATGTGCCAATTGCTGGAGATCGTGGGCCACAAAGGTATGCAGAAGGGTATCAGCAGATGCCTCCAGTGGAGATTCAACAATATCGGCAGCAAGATGTCGATGCTTTTTGGGCCGATAAAATAGCAGAAATTATGAAGGATCAGTTTGGGATCAAGCCCAAAGTTAATACCTATTCTTATCGGACTCCGTATCCTCCGGCTTATGATTTAATTCCTCTCCCAAATCGTTACAAGGTGCCAGACTTCACTAAGTTTTCTGGGCAAGATGATACATCGACCATGGAACATGTTAATCGTTTTATTATTCAATGTGGAGAGGCAGCTTGTAGAGATGAATTGAGAGTTCGTTTGTTCTCATCATCTCTATCTGGATCAGCATTTACATGGTTTATTTCACTACCGCCAAATTCTATTATCACTTGGGCTGATTTGGAAAAGCAATTTCATAAGTATTTCTTTGCTGGAGTTCATGAAAAGAAGCTTACCGATTTAGTAAAGATGAAACAGCGCAATGATGAATCGGTAGAAGGCTTTGTGCAAAGGCTACGAGATGTAAAAAATAAATGTTATAGCCTGGTATTGGATGATCGGCAGCTTGCCGATTTAGCCTTTCAGGGATTGTTACCACATCTTAAGGACAGATATGCTTCTCAGGAGTTCGAAAGCCTAAGTCATTTAGTGCAAAGGATTTCTGATCAAGACACTAGGGTTTTTGAACCTAAAAGAAATTGGAACAAGAAAGTTTCATTTGTTGAAGAGGCGGAAGATTCTGATTCAGATAATGAACCAGTTATCGGTTTGGCAGAGTGGGTTAAGAATAAGAAGCCAATATCTTGTCCCTTTGGTCACAAAGAGCCAGAAAAGTTTACTTTTGACGTCACCAAAGCCGATAAAATATTTGATCTTTTGCTTCAGGAGGGCCAGATTAAATTGTCACCTAATCATGTGATCCCGTCGGCAGAAGAGTTGAAGCATATGCTATATTGCAAGTGGCATAATGCAACTTCACACAGTACCAATGAGTGCAAAGTATTTAGACAACAATTACAGTTAGCTATTGAGTTTGGCAGAATAAAATTTGGCAATTCCAAGATTCAAAAGCCGATGAAAATTGATCAACATCCTTTTCCAGCAAATATGTTGGATGCTGAAGGGAAAATTAAGGTGTTGACATCGGAAGCTGCTGAAAAGAATGCATCAGTAGATCCCCAACATCGGATAACTACCGATGATGCAAAAGGCAAGGGGCTGTTGACGGAAAGTGGCGGTTCTGGGAGGCCTCCTCGATCTGGCATCGTGATTACTCATCGAAGACAACAGGAAGGCTGGCGTCAGCGAAGGGACCGGTATCGACGACAACAAGAGGAAAGGCGTCAAGAAGAGTGGAATCGGCATAAGGATCATTGGAATTGTCCGTTTTTTATTCATTGCTGGGAGGAAGGTATTAAGTTACCTATTGTTGAAAATTGTCCAGAGTTCAATGGTTATTATGGAATTAATCATCCTGTAAAGAGGTTTCAGTCTGGTAATCAAGGTTTGCTCATTAATGAGCCGATCAGAGGGAGAGTATCAGTACATGATCGGCTGGGGGGCAGGCTTAGTGTACATGAAAGGCTTGGTAAACGCGTTGCATATTTTCCGAAAAACCAAGAGGAACTTGAAGAGATGGCAAATGCAAGAGTTCCTGATGAAGAAATATTTTACAGGGATCCTAATATACGTCGTGTGGAGACAACTTAGACTTATCAGCCAGTTTGGAAAACTAAGCTTCCTCAATGGTGTCCAGAGGGTTTGACCAAGACACAAAAGAGAAAAATGCAACGAGAGCGTCAAAAAGATTTATATCAAGAAGAAGGTCCCTCCAATGAGAAACCTGGTAACCAGCAGTGGCAGATAAGGCACAAAAATAAAGGTCCATCGGTAGATGTCAATATGGTGTTTATGTTGCCGATGGAATTTTTGGCTCTGTCTGATAACGAAGAAGAGACTGTTTTCTCTGACCAAATAGCTCAATTAACGCTAGATCCAATGATGGCCATTTTTGAGAAGCCTGCCGATGATGAGAGACAACACCTCAAGGCTTTATTTGTAAAAGGTAGAGTTGATGGGCAGCCTGTATCTAAGATACTTATTGATGGAGGAGCTGCAATTAATATTATGCCTTACGTGATGTATCGGAAGCTGGGTAAGGGAGATCAAGACTTAACTAAGACCGATATGATGCTAAAGGATTTTGAAGGCAATGTATCACCAGCAAAAGGAGTAGTATGTGTTGAGTTGACCATCGGCAGTAAAACCTTACCGACAACTTTCTTTGTTATTAATGGTAAGGGTGCATATAATCTGCTCTTGGGAAGGGATTGGATTCATGCTAATTGCTGTGTTCCTTCTACAATGCATCAATGTCTGGTACAATGGATTGGGGATAAGATTGAAGTTGTTCCTGATGATTCTTCTTATATTATCGCATCGGCAGAATCAGACACTTATGAGCGAACCAAGTGCATATCGGGAGAAGCCTGGGAAAAAGAGTTCCTCAAGATTGCCGATTACGAAATTCTACCGATCCAAGCAGTCGGTTCTGAAGAAGAGTTTTAATGGATAGATTTGCCGATAATGGAAAATTAGGGCAAGGGTTTACATCGGTAGATGATTTAATAGAAGTAGATATTGGTGAAGGCGGTAGGCCAAGGCCCACTTTTATTAGCTCTAAGTTAAATTCCAAGTGTAAACAGCAATTAGTTGATTTGTTAAAGGAATATAAAGATTGTTTTGCTTGGGATTATACTGAAATGCCTGGATTAGACCGATCTATAGTTGAACATCGGTTGCCTATTAAATCTGGATTTTGGCCACATCAGTAGCCGGCTCGTCGATGCAATCCTAATATACTTCCTGATATTAAGGCCGAAATAACCAAATTAATTGAGGCAAAGTTTATTCGGCAGTGCCGATATGCAGAGTGGATTTCTAATGTGGTTCCTGTATATAAGAAAAATGGGAAACTTCGTGTTTGTATTGATTTCAGGAATCTCAATAAGGCCACACCAATGGATGGTTACCCAATGCCGATTGCTGATTTGTTAATTGATGCTGCAGCAGGGCATCAGATTATTAGTTTCATGGATGGTAATGCGGGTTATAATCAAATATTCATGGCTGAAGAAGATATTTCCAAGACTGCTTTTAGGTGTCCAGGTCATGTGGGATTATTTGAGTGGATAGTTATGACATTTGGTTTGAAAAATGCTAGTGCTACCTATCAAAGAGCTATGAACTTTATTTTCCATGAATATATCGACACGTTGGTAGAAATCTACATTGATGACATAGTGATTAAGTCTGGAGACATCACAAAGCATCTAACCGATCTACGGAAGATATTGGAGTGCACAAGAAAGCATGGATTAAAGATGAATCCCAATAAATGTGCATTTGGTGTATCGGTAGGACAATTTTTGGGTTTTATGGTGCATCAGCGGGGCATTGAAATTAGCAGAAAATCTATTGAGGCAATTAACAAGGTTGTTGCTCCTGCCGATAAAACTGAATTACAGTCCTTGATCGGTAAGATTAATTTTATCAGAAGATTTATATCTAATCTGTCAGGTAAGATCAAGGCTTTCAGTCCATTATTGAAATTGAAAGCCGATCAGGAATTTAAATGGGGGGATGAACATCAATTAGCCTTAGATCAGATTAAGAGTTATTTAACAAATCCTCCAGTGTTAGTTCCACCCCAACATGGAAAGCCTTTCAGATTGTATTTATCAACTGAAGATACTGTTATCGGTTCAGCCCTTATTCAAGAATTTGAAGGAAAGGAGCGTGTTATCTATTATTTGAGCAGACGGTTAATAGATGCTGAAACCAGGTATTCGGCTATTGAGAAATTATGCTTATGCTTATACTTCTCTTGTATTAAGTTGAGGCATTATTTACTATCGGCTGAATGTACCGTCATATGCAAAGATGATGTGATCAAATATATGCTATCTATGCCGATATTGAATGGTAGGATTGGTAAATGGATTTTAGCATTATCAGAGTTTGACCTACGTTATGAATCGGCTAAAGCAGTTAAAGGACAGGTTATGGCCGATTTTGTTACTCAACATTGCAACACGGTGGATTCTCTGGAAGTTGCTCCGTGGACACTTTTCTTTGATGGGTCTACTTGTGGTGAAGGGGCAGGCATCGGTATCGTGTTAATTTCCCCTCAGGGGAAGAAGTATGAGTTCTCGTTGCCGATCGTTGCTACATCGACAAACAATCAAGCTGAGTACCAAGCCCTGATAAAAGGGTTAGAATTGCTTAAAGAAGTACATGCTGATGCTGTTGAAGTCTTTGGTGATTCTATGCTAGTTATAAATCAGTTGATTGGGGTTTATGAATGCCGAAGTGAAATTTTAATTTCATATCATGAAAGGTGTTTGGAATTATTGAAAGGGTTTAGGAGTTTTCATCTGGAGCATATTTCCCGGATGCATAATGAAGAGGCTAACCGATTGGCTCAGCATGCTTCAGGGTATCAACTTGTTCAAGAAGCATTGATATCAGTGATTGATACCGATGACTGGAGAAAGGAAATTATTGATTATTTAAAGAATCCATCTAAAAAGGTTGAAAGACGTATAAGGTTCCAAGCGACCAAGTATGTACTCCTCAATGATGAATTGTATTACCGTACCATAGATGGAGTTTTACTCAGGTGTGTTAGCATAGAGGAATCAAAAAACCTGATGAGTGAAATTCATGAAGGAGTATGTGGGGCTCATCAGTCAGCTTTCAAGATGAAATGGATGATCAGAAGAAATGGATATTATTGGCTGACTATTCTTGAATATTGTTTTAAATATTTTAAAGGATGTCAGGAATGTCAAAAATTTGGTAATATTCAAAGAGCACCCGCATCGGCTATGAACCCTATAATTAAGCCTTGGCCGTTTCGGGGTTGGGCTATTGATCTCATCGGTCAGATTTATCCACCATCGAGTAAAGGACATAAGTTTATTCTGGTTGCTACCGATTATTTCACAAAGTGGGTTGAAGCAATTCCTTTAAAAAAGGTGACATCGGCTAACATGGTTGATTTTGTGAAGGAGCATATTGTTTACCGATTTGGCATCCCTCAAACCATCACTACCGATCAGGGCACTATGTTTACATCGGGTGAATTTGATGAGTTTGCTATAAGTATGGGAATTAAAGTTTTGAATTCTTCACCGTATTATGCCCAAGCTAATGGCCAGGCTGAAGCATCTAATAAAGAAATTATCAAACTTATTAAGCGCAAGATTAAAGAGTATCCTAAAAAGTGGCATACAATATTAAATGAAGCTTTGTGGTCATATCGGATGACATGTCATGGTGCAACCAAGATATCACCTTATCAATTGGTGTATGGACACGATGCGGTATTACCTTGGGAGATTAAGATTGGCTCTAGGCGAATGCGCTTTCAGGATCAACTAACAGCCGATGATTATGATATTCTTATGAAAGATGAATTGGAAGATGTAGCAGGTCATCGGTTAAAAGCTTTGGTTAGCATCGAGGAGAATAAGAAAAGGGTAGCTAGATGGTATGACAAGAAAGTGAAGGTAAAGGAATTTGTCGATGGTGAATTGGTTTGGAAATTGATTTTACCGATTGGGACTAAAAGTTCTAAGTTTGACAAATGGTCACCTAATTGGGAAGGTCCATATCGGATAAATCAATCTGTTCCTGGTAATGCGTATATTCTTGAAACTCTCGAAGGAGTTGTATTTCCCAGAGCATTAAATGGAAAATATTTAAAGAAATATTACCCTAGTATTTGGATAGACGCATAAGAGTATAGTTGCCGATAACAATCCTATCGGCTGGAGTTAAAACAAAGTATTAATTGTTGCCGATGCGCTAATTTAACAAAGCCTGGATGGCTGATATCGCACGCAGGTGAATTTCATCGGCTTCTTTTAATTCTTTGGCGTCTTCATCGACACTTCCTTCCACAGGTTTGAGCTTCTTTTTCAGGACCAAGGCCTTGCGAGCTTGGGCATCTCGTTCCTGTTGAAGGGCCTTGATGGCATCGGGAAGCTGGTCTTCTTCTTGTTTAGCTTGAGTCAGAGCTGTCTCAACCTTTTCCAGCTCAGCAAGCAGGGCTACTTTCTTTGCCGATAGATCTAAGATTTTCTGCCTAAGATCGGCACTGGAGGCTTGCAAGTTGTTGATATTCTTGTGCTTCTCGTCGGCAGTTTGCTTCAGCTGCAGCATTTCCTCTTTGAGTTGGATCTGAGCTGCTCTATCAGCAATACGATGAACGACCCTTTGGTATTGAAGTTGTCTACTCTCCAGATGGACCGCTGGAAAGATGATTTCTTCAACATTGGCAGGAACTTGGCCGCGGATCGTTTTGAAGATAGCCCTTGCAGGGTCTGAGTCAATCACCAATTGGGCAGTGTCTTGCTGCAGCAGATTTAGGAGGGTTTCTAGCTTGCCATAGGTGTCTGACGATATTGTTCCCAACGCTAGGGAGGAACTCGCCTCTTCTCCGTCGTCATCAGAGACATCGATAGCAAAAGAGAATAAGCTATCAGGAGAATCTTGTTCCTGTGAAATAAAGAGAATTAGAAATCCTGTTTATGATATTTGGGGATATAATAAACCAATTAATTAATTGGTTTACCTGCTTCAGGGCGATTTCTTGAGCTTGACCTGAGGGAGCAGCTTGTAGAGGATCATACGAAGGATTGGCAGAAGATGCCGATGGAATGTCTTCTATGATCACATCGGTAGTCGGCCCTTGAGGAATAATTGCCGATGATGTATCTTGGGCAGAAGGAGTAGCTTGTTCAGTTACATCAGCTGGTTGACTGACGGGTACTGGAGCAGATACAGGGGCTGGTGTAGATTTCTATCGTTTTTGTTGGGCTTCAGCATCGGTCAAAGCTTTACGCTTTGTTTGTGCTTCAGCGACAGTTGACTGGGGGGCATCGACATCTGTTGGTTGAGGAACCTGCATGCTTGGCATGCTTGCCGATATGCCCGTTTGTTGCTGCAAAAAATAGGAATAAGATTGGATATTTAGCAGGAAAAAATGTAAAAATAAGAAAATACCTCTGAAGAGGGAGTAGAAGTCGTGGTGCTTGGTAAAGTTGCCGATGATGAACCAGCTGCAGCTTGCACACCCTGATAGTTGTGTGTTAATGTAGAGTATATCGGCAGAAAATAGAGTAAGTAAGGATATTACCTTGAAAGCCTTGATTAGGCTTGAAGCAGCAGCCTTTGGAGAAACCCTGGATGTTCCCAATCTTGGTCTGGAAGAGATGGTTTTGGTGCGAGCCCTTTGGAAGGTCAAGGCTTCTAAGGTGGGGGCGTTATAGCCGATTGCTGAGACCGGAGAGGCTAGAAGGAGGTTGAAGGGTTTTCCACTTTTGCTTGTTGGTGAAACTGGATCATCAGCCTGTTTCAAGGAAGGTTAGCTGCCGATATGCAAATACAAGGAAATAAAGAAACAAAAGTTAAAAGGAACTTACTGCATTATCAGGGATGGCGTATTCGGGATCGATCATATGCCGATATGTATGAACAGATGTTGAAAACAACTGTTCTTTCCACTCTTGCCACCACTGCTCATATGACTCTGTTATGAAGGATGCTGGTGACCAGGTGGAGAGATCGACATTTGAGATATCGGCATCGGGAGCAAGCCTTACTATCCTGCTCCATTCAGTTCCAGTGGTAATGATTTCTCTGGGTTTTATCACATCGGCATAACATAACTTGATTGGTAGTTGCCCAAAAGCTAGCTGGCGGGATACTGCCGATGGATTGTAAAATTCATAAGTAATGTGGGAAGCTTTCCTGCTACCAAATGTGTTGACTGGAATTGCTCTGGGGTGATAATGGCCGTCATAAGATCGTTGTCTTGGTTCAGATCACTATCGGCGAAATTGAAGAGGAGAGGGAACTTGTTGTCCTCATCAATGTAAGGTACCCAAGCCCTAAGGTCACGAGGGAGGCCATGGTAGAAAGTCTAAAAAAATCTGCCGATTTGGTCTTCATTAGCATCTGTTCTGGGAAGGACAATTATAGCTTCACCAAAGTTGAGAGGAGGACGTGTTGCTGGTTCATCATCTCTGAGGACGTGATCTTCGGGAATTTCTCATGGGAATTCTTGAGCAAAGAGATCCCACTGTAAACGCTTGTGCATGTGAGCGTTTAACCACATATTGACAAACCACCATGGGCCTCCCAGATTGCCGATGGGTTCGCCAAGTATAAGCTTCTGGGATACTTGGTGGAGAAGGTGGTAGGTTGAGCTCAGAAGATATCGGCCAAGTGGGAATCTGACACCATTAGCTAAGAGTTCTGCTGCTGGGAGGAAAGCATTAGTTGGTCCTACCGATCGACCGTAGAAAATAAACTTTTCCAGCCACATGTTTAGGAATGTGGCATGTTCCCTTTGATTGACGGTGCCAGTCTTCTGGTACTCTTGGATGTAGCCTGTCCAGCCGCCGATGTTGCGTGTGTTAACTCTGTATTCAGCTTTTCTGCCAAAAATATGGCCTTCATCGATAGTTGAGATGTCCAAACCTGTGAGCATATAGACATCGGCAAGAGTAGGGGCACATGGGCCATGACCAAATATGAAGGTGTTGGTGGTGTCAGACCAGAACTGAGCGGCAGCTATCATCATGGATTCATTCTTTTGTATATCGGCAATGGATAGCCTGATACACTGATCTATCTTCCGTTCTGCCCAGAATACTTGCATTGATCTGTTGACCCTCAAGAACCAGTTTTTCCACCCTTTGGTGGGTTTGGGCCAAGAACGGAACGTGTCTTTCCACAGATTCAAAGAGAAATTTTGAGATTTGAAGGGAATACGATTTGCCTCTACATTAATCAGGTCAGTTGGATCTGGGTCACCCATTGGACCTAGGCAATGGAGAGGAGGCTGATGGGTTGGAATCACCAGTGTGTTGCGAAGTTCCTGAGTTTGGAGGGTCAAGAAAATGGAAGAGAAAGAAAAATGTTGGCTGTAAGAACTCGCAGGGAACCGAAAGGATTAAAGTAAAAGTAATAAGAGGAAGAACGAACCGCAGGGACGTCGAAGTTAACAGCCATTGCTTCAAGCAGATGAGGGCACGAGCTAGAAACTTGAAGATGACGATGGCTCTGGAGAGTTGAGGATGCACAGTCGTTGATTAGGGTTGCCGCCGGAGTGAGAATGCCAAAGGATGGAGTTTGAAGGTAGAAGATGAGCAGCCCGGAGAAATCTATTTATAGGCCATTTGGAGTAGGGGTATTCTTGACTTATCTCTATGCCGTATGCGGATGGATCGAGGTGGTTCAGTTGGATATGGTAACTGTTCGCACGACAATCAAGGGATGGTATAGAAGATTTGACGGCAAGTAATCATGACTTGAAAGATATCTCGATACAGGATTTTTCAGTTCTAAAAAAATGATGCGTTGGGGTAAGATCTTGCTGATGGGTTGTTATTTTGGTATCTCAACCGTAAACAAGGCAAAGAAGGTTGGAAAATGTGCGATATTTATTGAGATACATGGAATTGGATCTAGATTTGATTAAATCTGATAACAAATCATGTTATGCTTGGAGAATGGGTTGAAGAAATAGGTGATAGCAAGCATCAGCTGGAGTAAATTTCGGAGCATCAGTATCTTATACTCCGAAATTGGGGGGCATGTGTTGACATCATTTTTAGCACGTGTCAAGATGATCAGGAAGGGCTACTGTTGGGCATTCTTAACATCACTACCAAAAGTAGACTTAGTTTTCTAATTCTGATAACGGCGCCAAAAATGCCAAACCTATCCCTCATGCCACTTAAGCCAAGTTGTCATCCCCAGCATGACATGAGAGACGCGGTATTGCAATATGCATTTGCTCATCAAGATAAATAATAAAAGGGATCTGCAAGCACACAGATTAATACCGATGTAGCATTTTAACCGGGAAGTATTCCAGGTATCGTTATTTATATTTTTACCACTGGGAAGGGATTTCTAAGTATCATGGTTGATAATGGAATGAGAATATGGAACTGAGTACACATCATTGCATGTATAACTGAGAGTATTTATCAATCTCTTTATATAGGTATAAATGTCACATTAAGTAAAGGTGAAGTGATAATGGTGACAAAGATAATTAATCTGATCAGCTAGCCACATATAATAATGATAAGCGCCTCAACAGATATTCTAGCAAGTCATTATACTTATATCCATGCACTATAAAGTCTAGCAACAGAATTAGGATGAACTACAAAGATATTCCCTAAGTTATTATTCTAGCAACAGAATTAGGATGAACTACAAAGATATTCCCTAAGTTATTATTAACTATAAAGTCTAGCATATCATAGTTAGTGCAATTATACTTGGCAATCATGGTGAGAAAAGACTATATCCATGCATAGTGAATATTAGCAAGGAAGATGAAGAACATAGCAATCACTCCCCTGTAATAGTGTTGCTCTGCCTGCCCTATACACGAGAGGGGGACTATATAAGAATCAACGAAGCTGTCACTATCGCGAACTACCCCACAATCCGGCATATAGGGTGCAATCGCAGATAAATACGGTATAGACACCACGTCTACACAATAGTTATCATTCACCCACTGTACACATGGATAAACGCTATACGATCCTAGGCATGTATATAATTCCAATCTAACTAAGCCAAGCATATAACTATGATAAACTAAGAACAATATAATTACAAATATAATCAAGTAGAGCAAAGTCATAACCAATATATTGAAATAGAACAAAGTCATATTCATAATATTGAAGAACAATGATGAACAATTGAAGAACAATAGAGGAATTACCAAGAATCCTCTTGACAGATCCGGGAACCAATCGAAGATTGACTCCTTCTAGTTCTAATCCTATGTAGCTATGCTAACTAGAGATCTAGTTGATGTGGTGGCTCTAGGGCTTGATCAGAGGCTCTCCTCCTGAATTAGGGTTTGAAGTATGAGACGAGGGCCTCTCCTCCAGGGGCAGGGGCCTTGCTTATATAGCCCTTTCGGATGAATCTGGGCCATCGGATCAAACCGACATTGAACGGACGGTTTTCCTTGATCCTCTAGGTCGGTGGAGCATAATCCTCGAGGCGGAGCCTGATTGGCTGAGCCAGCAGGGCAGGCGCCCTAGGGACTAGGGCGGGCGCCCTGTCCCCGGCTCTGTTACGCCTCCCGTTCGTTCTCGTGGCTTCTGGACTCTTCTAGATGTAAGATAATTACGTGTTCGGTTAATATCCCGTCATTAATCCGACATGTGGGCCTTTCTTCCGTATTTCCTGATAACCCCCTGCAGAAATAGATAAACAGCAAAACTCGTGGAATTCTATCAGATAAAACCCTAAGTCTAGGTGTTGGTTTCATTTGGATCCTTTTCTCTATTTATTTGATAGTTATAATTGATACTTAAGGACCGTCAACAAACTCCCCCAAGCTTACCTCTTGCTCGTCCCTGAGCAAGGAGAGACTCAGTAGTTGCTGAAATGCCTTTGAATTTTGACGGTACACATGCTTTCAAATAGAGTCTCATCTCTGAGTTAAAGTAAACTATCAAGACTTAAAACTTACTCATTATACCTTTCACCATGGGGCTTGCAACCGTCACCTTTGTCTTGAGCGGTTAAAAGATAGAACAGTCTAGTCAAGCGCCATGTCTCTTATTCTTGATTAGCTATAGCTCTTGGAGTTTTTTGCAGATTTTCAAATAAAACTCAGAGATTCCTTGTATGACTCTCTCAGGTCTCTCTTTTGTGGTATTTCTGGATCCTCACCAAGGCAGTAATGATGTCTGCCTTCTCTCAAAGCAAAGTATGTAGTATTTGTGGTATAAGGCAGAGTGACATTGCCTTCTCTCTCATCCTATTCTAATAAGGCTTTTGATATCTGGAGCTCATCGGTGGGAGATAAAGTATACATACTTACAAGACATTTATTGCATAGTCAAACCTTGGATCCAGAGAAATAAGCCAATAAGTCAAATCAAGATGTGCGAATGAATGGTGTATGGTGATAGTGATGATAACAATGGTGAAAGTCTAATTCTACTTTTGCTCTTTTGAGGGGATACGTACCTTTCTTGCTTTCTAAAGCTCTTGAGGAGAATGAGGTGCTCTATATTTTCTTTTTTTCTTTTTTTTCTCTCAGGTGGGTATCTTGTACCCCTAATTCTACTGTCGGACACTTGTCCATTTTTACCTCTCTTCTCACATTTTTTTTTTCATCGAGGTTCCGAGCACTTGCTCCTTTTTATTTCCTCGTATCTTTTTTCTTTTCGAGGTTCCGGGCACTTGCCCCTTTTTATTTCCTCGTATAGAGCACTCATCTCCTTAGAACAATATAGCAAGTGGTAGTAACCAAAATAGCTTGAGCATTTATTTCACAGGGGATAACAAGAATGGGAAAATATTTTTGGCTATTCTCTCCCGGATTAGGAGTAGAATAATTTTATGTGGATCTGGAGATGAGAATGAGTGGATATATGTGGATGCGTACTTCCGGAGTAGAAGCAGCATGTATGAGTGATCGTGCAAGTGAATCTTGATTTTAACCGCATGACAAGCTCCTAAGGGTCTACACAGCTTGACTATACTCAATGCTCATAAGCAGTAAAAAGTAAAGGTATGGCTTAAAGTCTAGCAAGCATGTATGTATGGTTGTGGTAGGAACTTAAACTCTCATCATACAGGAACTCATCATGTAGCATTTTAAGATTTTCAAAGATAAAATTCTCCATAATTCTAGCATCTCTAGGAATAGATAAACAGCAGCTCAACCTTCCCATATCATATCCGTTAACAACTTAGACTTTAGATCAAGTTCTCTTCCCACAAGTTCAGGTTTAGAGCAAGCTTTAAATGATAACAGTTATGTAAACTTAGAGAGAGAACTTCAAATTTGAAAATTAGGCAAAGCAACTATTCATCATATCCATGCTAGAGTTTTATTATTTAGATTCAGTTTAGCATAGCCACTTTATTTATTTATTAAAACACACTAAGCAAAAGATATAGGTATATATATATAAGCACAAAATCTTTATTTGGTTTTTTCATAGTTATGTATATTTTTATTTTTATAGGGTAGAAGTATATATAAATATAAAGATAAAGATAGAAATACTTAGCAAGATAATGGAGGTGCTCTCCCCCAAGCTGGATCTTGACATAATCTCTTCTGATGTAGCTAGCAGATGGCGGAGATGTATTTGAAAGTCGGCAGCACCCTGACAGCGATTAGAATGTCCTCTGTCTGCTAGTCTCCTTGAATTCTGTGAAGCTCAAATAGACAACAAAGCTTTGTGGAACTGATTAAGTGTTAGCATAAATATCTAGCCTTTATCATGCTGAGCCTCCTTGATTTTTTTATGTTGTTTTTTTTCTTTTATAAAGCAGAAGAAAATATTTATGTATTTATTATATATATATTTTTTATGCCACCACAGTGAATGTACTTATGGGTTTTATGCCACTCGCATACTCACATGGGGCTTTAGGGTTTTTAACATTTTTATTTTCTTTTTAAGATAGTATGAATATGATTAACTAAGCAGACTATTTAAGATAAAGTAAATAATTAAAAGGAAAGGATAACTACCAAGTTACCTCTTGGCAAGGCGTTCGGTGTTTTTAAGTCCTCCGAATGAGACTCTTATTCGTTCAGTCGTCCTGGGACTCGGTGGATGGCGTAGTCGGTGTTTTCGGCAGCGCCTCCTCTTCATGTACAACTGTCTTTTCTTTCCATACCTGTCTCGGTGCTTTGGTCTCCTCAGGACAGTGTTGGTTGAGTGGTATGTCTTCAGATCTTACCACTTCTCCTTCATAATCTGCCCATCCATCCTTGATGACTTGTTGCTTCTGATTGTGGTTACGCCGCCTTCTTCTTGTCCTGACCTGCTTGGATTCTTCAAATACATAGTTAGGGTCAGTAAAGTAAAGACGTACCTTCTCAGAGGGGAAGTGCATGTGGACTTCTCTAGTTCCAATGTAAATGATTGCTTTGACAGTACTTAGGAATGGTCTTCCAAGGATGATGGGTGGATCGTATTCATCTTCTCCCATGTCAATAACCTGAAAGTCTGTATGGACAAAGTGATCGTCTATCTTGACAGGGACGTCAGTTACTGTACCTTCGACCTATCGGAATGTCTGATCTGTCATCTGGAGCTGAATATATGTTGGGTTTAAGGGCATGGTTCCGAACAGAAGTTCATAGGTGACCTTGGCCATTATGTTGACGCCCGACCCAGTGTCGCAAAGTGTCTTGTAGAAGTGGGACCCATTAATGGAGCAATAAATGCTTGGCATACCTGGGTCGTCCTTCTTAGGCAAGAATGGTGACTTGAGTTGGCGATCTTGACCTTTGTGCACGGCAGTGACCATCTTAGCTGTCTCGGTCCATACTTGCTTCTTGCTCTTGTTCCTCCTGTTGGTCCTCTTCCTTGGTTCATATTGGGGTTGCTCTAGGATTTGTGCGGTCTTGTTCTTGAAGGAAAACGTTTCCTTCCTCCCCTTGATGTAGAAACTGATCTTGGCAGCACTAGCATAGATGACAGCTCCCACGGTGTTCAGGAATCCTCTAGGTCGGTGGAGCATAATCCTCGAGGCGGAGCCTGATTGGCTGAGCCAGCAGGGCGGGCGCCCTAGGGACTAGGGCGGGCGCCCTGTCCCCGGCTCTGTTACGCCTCCCGTACGTTCTCGTGGCTTCTGGACTCTTCTAGATGTAAGATAATTACGTGTTCGGTTAATATCCCGTCATTAATCCGACATGTGGGCCTTTCTTCCGTATTTCCTGATAACCCCCTGCAGAAATAGATAAACAGCAAAACTCGTGGAATTCTGTCAGATAAAACCCTAAGTCTAGGTGTTGGTTTCATTTGGATCCTCTTCTCTATTTATTTGATAGTTATAATTGATACTTAAGGACCGTCAACAGCTACTCAATAGAGGAAAGATTACCATGTGGATTGATAGCCAAGGGGAATAGGTTTGTTTTTGAGTGGTGGCAGCATATGGATTTAACTTGAAAGGTTGCCGATGAGGTTAAGGGTATTGTTGCCGATGCCGATGAAAGAGGGTTTGGAGACTGCTGCCGATGAGACAGGGGATGTATCGATGAAGACTGCAGCCGATGATACAGGGGATGTACCGATGAAGACTGCAGCCGATGAAACAGGGAATGTACCGATGGAAGGAGCTCGAAGGCTGCTGCCGATGGAACAGGGACTGTAACGCTGAAAAGGAGGTCGATGAGAGTACCATCGTGATTAAGGCGGACTATAAAGTAAAATAGGAGTTAATTTCCTTGTGTGTGTCTAGTGGAGTCTGAGTTGTATCGAAGTCATGTTTTTTTCCTTAGATTTGGATTTAGTGTCCTAGTCATATTTGGTTATGTTTCTATAGATCAGGGTATAAATATAGAGTGAAGGGCAATGTAAGAAAGAATCAATCAATACATCAAAAAACAGCTTTTACTCTTATTTACATCTACTTTCGGCGACTTCGTCAATTTGCATATTTTTCCTTTTTCACGAGTTCTCATCGATTCGGCGAGTTGCATTGCTCTAAGTGCAATCTTCGACGATCCTCGAGTTCCACGTGAGTACCTCTTGGCCGTAACTTCCGGGCGTATCGCTGTTGTCAGGACCAAAGTGCTCGTATCTTCATCCTTGTCGATTAACAGGTTAAATCGACTGGCACGCTTTGGATATCGATTTCGGGTATTAGCCCTTTGTGTTTGTAGATTTACTTTTGCATCAACAATCTTATTACATTGCCCTTCAATCTATATTTATACCCTGATCTACTGAAACATAACCAAATACGACTAGGACACCAAGTCCATATCTAAGGAAACACATGACTTTTATACAAATCAGACTCTAACAAACATAGAAAAGGAAATCAACTCCTATCTATTTCCTTGTCCGCCTTAATTACGATGGAATTCTCACCGTCCTCCTTTCCATCGGCATACTTCCTGTTTCATCGGCAGCAGCCTTCAAGCCTCCCTTCATCGGCATCGGCAATAACATCTTCAACCTTATTGGCAACGCCTGAGTCTAAATCAACCTTTCCATCGGTCACCACCATTCATCGGCAACCTTCTTCACAAGCTGATTTTCATCAGCTATCAGTGTATATAGTAACTCTTCTTCTGCTAATTAGCCCACTCTGACCATCTTGACACGTGCCAAAAAAACAGTGTCAACAGACACTCATGTCTCTTATGAACAAGCCGAGGCACAAGCTCAAGATGTTGATGCTTTCCAACCCCCTCCTTAAGTGGTTGAAAGAAGACACTCACCTCTACTTCAAGCACATCCACATGATCTCATCATAGGGAGTCCTACAAAGGGTGTAATGACTCGATCTCAAAAGCTTGCTTCTTTTGTTGAACATCACTCTTTTGTCTGTTGTCTTGAACCTAAGAATGTAGAAGAAGCTCTTCATGATCTGGATTGGGTGAATGCAATGCATGAAGAATTGAACAACTTCACCTGCAATCAAGTTTGGACACTTGAGGAGCATCTAAACGGTGCAAGAGTCATTGGAACCAAGTGGGTGTTCCACAACAAGCAAGATGACCAAGGTGTAGTTGTGAGGAACAAGGCAAGACTAGTTGCAAAGGGGTTCTCTCAAGTTGAAGGTCTTGATTTTGGAGAGACTTTTGCACCCGTTGCAAGACTTGAAGCCATTCGTATCCTTCTTGCATATGCATCGCATCATGAAATGAAACTATATCAAATGGATGTGAAAAGTGCATTTTTAAATGACTTCATAAATGAACTAGTCTATGTTGATCAACCTCCCAGGTTTAAAGACCCTAGATATCCTAATCATGTTTATAGGTTGTCCAAGGCGCTATATGGGCTCAATCAAGCCCCTAGAGCGTGGTATAAGCGCCTCCGGGACTTCCTCATTGAGAAGGGCTTCACTATTGGGAAGGTCGACACCATACTATTCACCAAGAAGCTTAATGGGGAGATCTTCATTTGTCAAGTCTATGTTGATGATATTATCTTCGGATCAACAAATGAAGATTATTGCAAGGAATTTGGTGAATTAATGTCAAAGGAGTTCGAGATGTCCATGATTGGTGAACTTACATTCTTCCTTGGTTTCAAGTCAAGCAAATGAGAGAAGGGATTTTCATCTCTCAAGAAAAGTATACCAAGGATCTTCTCAAGAGATTCAAGATGGAGGATTGTAAGCCAATCAAGACCCCAATGCCATCTAATGGACATCTTGACCTAGATGAGGGAGGTAAACCGGTTGATCAAACTCTCTACCGTTCTATGATTGGTAGCTTCTTGTACCTTACCGCATCTAGGCCTGATGTCATGTTTAGTGTGTGCATGTGTGCTCGCTTGCAAGCGTGTCCTAAAGAACCTCACCTAAGTGCCGTAAAAAGAATCTTAAGATATCTTAAGCACACCCCAAGCATTGGTCTTTGATATCCCAAAGGAGCTAGATTCCAACTAGTTGGCTATTCCGACTCGGATTATGCCGGTTGCAAAATTGATAGAAAAAGCACATCCGGAGGGTGCCATTTGCTTGGGAGGTCTTTAGTATCTTGGCCATCTAAAAAGCAAAATAGTGTGGCTTTGTCCATCGCCGAGGCGGAATACATTGCCGCGGGGGCTTGTTGTGCACAAATCTTATATATGAAGCAAACCCTCCTAGACTATGGAGTTGTTCTTGATAAGGTGCCACTTTTATGTGATAATGAAAGTGCCATTAAAATTACTAATAATCTGGTACAACACTCATGCACCAAGCACATTGATATTCACCATCACTTTCTAAGAGATCATGTTGCTAAAAATGATATATCACTAGAAGGTGTAAGAAGTGAAAATCAATTAGCGGATATCTTCACTAAACCTTTGGATGAGGCTACCTTTTATAGGTTGAGAAGTGAGCTAAATGTGCTTGATTCTAGTAACTTTAAAAAATGAGCTTGTGTTGTCCCTTGCATTGCATTGTATTATATGTCGGTTTGACTTGAGCAACCTCTATGTTCGTCTATGGATAGAGAGAGCATTTGACATTCCCAAGGGTTCATAAACTCTATTGCATGGCCATACGTTGCTCCTCGGGCGTTTATCACATATTTTCTTAAAAATAATACTAGCCTAAGGAAAAATATTTTGAAAAACTTGAGGGTTTGAGAGAGGTCACTCATATCAGGTTCCAATTGGTGTTTATTTGGGTCTCTTTGTATTGGAACTTGATTGGGAGAAGTCGCGTCAGAGATTAGAAAGAAGAAAGGCGAAAATCAGTAACCAGACGCTGGACCGGACGCGATGCTGCTCAACCACTGCGTCCGGTCCTGGCTACCACCAGCGCGTCCGGTCAAGCCGAAGACAATTCTCATGGACCTCTGACTGGACACTGGACCGGACGCGACGTTGCGACCACTGCGTCCGGTCCCGGACCTCACCGGCGTGTCCGGTCACACGTGATGGGTTCCCGGGTGGACCTTGACCGGACTCTGTCCACGTTCGGTCACCTCTAACCAGACACGTTCGGTCGCGCCAGGAGCTTACTGGACTCTGATCGGACGCCTCTGCAGCGCGTCCGGTCAGGCGAACAGTGCATCCGGTCACCCCGTGAAAAGCTGATCTGAACCCATTTTAACCATTCATCATATTTTATTTTTTCCTCCTTCTTCCGCGCGCCGCTGCCTTCTCTCGAACCCTAGCCCTAGTCGGTGCTCACCCGCTCTCCTCCGTGCAGGCCACGCACCACCGCCGTTGGCCGTGCCTCCTCCAACGTTGCTGTGCCGCCAAACCACCGCAGCCGCACCACCGCCGGCTATCCTCCGTGCAGCCGCGCCACCGCCGCTTCTCTTCCATCCGCAGCCGCGCCGCCGCTGCCGCCGCTCCTCCATTGCTCAGGCGCCGTTGTCCTCCACAGCTCGAGTGCCGCTGCCCGTGCCCCATCGATTCCTCCGAGCCCTAGGAACCGCGTGCCGCGTCACCACCTCTCCACAGCACTGCTGCACCCTAACCCTAACGTTTGCGTGCCACCATCTCTTCTCCGGCTGCCAACAGCGAAGGTCCCGCAGCCCATCTCCGCGCGATTTCATCTCTGTGAGGTTTCTTCGCATCTCCTTGACCTAATTTTTGGATTGTCGATAAAAACCCATCATGTTCTAATTCCTTGTGTTTGTCTCAGCATTCCAGCGCTCGTCTGTCATTCCCGTGGAACCCTCGCGCGTCAAGGTCCCTTACCTTTTCACCAGAGTCTTGCTCGTTTGAGGTAGGCTATCGAGCTCTATTCTTTTCTTATCTCGTATGCTTGCTCTCATAAGGACTTCGCTCATCTATTAGCTAAAATATATTGCTTAAAGGTAGCTCTATCTATTCTATCTTTGCAGAGAGTCTTGTCGGTGCTCTGTGTGTGGCAGTTGGTTCTCTTGGTCAGACTTGAATCGGAGGCCAAGCCTGCGGATATGGATTGAGGCCAAGCCTCATGAGAGTCAGCTCATCATCTATTCAGTGTCAGGGTTTCTCAACCATAGAGATTTGTCAGCATGGTTCATTGTAAGAATGCTGGTGGTGCACCGAGTGACAGGGACGAGAGTCCTCCTCGATTGACAGAGGTTGTCTGTGGCAGGCGCAAGAAGATTGCCGCCAAGAAGAGAAAGAGGACACTCACTGAGGCAGAGTTAGCACAGGTAGTAGCTGACGCGGTAGATCTTGCAGAGAGAGGAGGCAGAGGTAGTGGCATTCATATTGGCGAGCGTCGCTTTCACCTTAAAGGTCGATAGCTCGGTATAGAGGCCACTGAGGAGACAGAGGAGCAGACAGTACAGACTCCACTGCGTCGTCGCTCAGGACGTACGTGCGCTCAGGTGACACCTAGGCCAGAGGGTCAGCGACGTGGAGGTCATCCACCTCCTAGAGCTCGAGGTCACCCCCAGTCGAGCACTTTGACCTGAGGGGAGCTACAGCACGACAGGTCCAGGCTCTCCGGTTTGTTGAGGTTGGTCGGTGGTTCCCACCTCAGTGGGACCCCCGAGCCTCTGAGGATTTCTACACACCTCTGCATGAGGATTTCTACAGAGCATATGTTGACAGTGGGATTGCCTTCAGACCTCAGAGAGTTTGTTGACTTGAGGCTCTTGTTGCAGTTGTTGGTGAGCAGCTCCGTCCACAAATTTCCTTCTTATCGGGATTGTCAGACTTTCTAGGATGGACTGGAGCTTACTGCGGTACTTGGGTCAGAGAGTTCTACTCCTCACTTTGGATTGACCCTACTCATGAGTTTATTCACTTTGCATTTTGAGGTCATGACCGCAGGCTATACAGCACCAGGGTACGGGAGATTCTCAGGCTCCCTGCTTCAGAGACGAAGATCCACCAGTTGTGTTTTGGTCAAACTTCACCACCGAGGCGACCACACGGAGGCACTGTGTAACAGAACCGACCAAATTATAAGAGCACAAGTACGAAAACAAGCACCGAAGCGCTCAAATTTTCAAACTTGAGCCCATATAATCCCGGTAGTCAATCGAAATCACGAAGGATTTCAAACCCAACTGCTTACAACCAGGATCGCATCATTCAACATACACATCATACGTTACATTTCATAAGTAGTTCAGAAATAAGTTAACACCACGGAGTAGCAATTATTACAAACTGAGTTTGAAAGTAGCGGAAGTCTCACACACACTGAAGATACTTAAATACTGCCAGTTTGGTTAGATCAACATCCCACAAAAGAACGAGGTAAGTACATAAAGATGATCATGCCCATGTGATCTAGTCCTCATCCCCCGCGGGGTGAAGGCAAGTCTTGCAGAAGCCTTGGTAAAGCATATCATCTGCAACAGGAGGGAATAAACCCTGAGTACTGGAATGTACTCAGCTAGACTTACCCGTCATAAACCAGAAATAAAGTAGACACCAAGGATTATGCAAGGCTTACACAAGAGGCTAGCTGACACCACATTTTGCATAAAGGCATAAGTAGCTGAAACTCTTATAACCTGTACTAGCAGTTATTTTTAGCATTTACCTGCCATCTATCTTAGCACCTGTACTAAACATGCACTTGATTATCATCAAACAATTATTCATATTATTCCATAGCAGGTATAAATTGTGGCAACATTGTATCATTCACTTAACCATCTGTTTAATTAATGAGATCTACGTTGCCGCTGCTCAAGTCAAGTGCTCACTAACCGGGAGCGACGGCGATTCGAATCGAATTCCTATCCAGCTGGAGGGGTATTTCTAACACTCACCGTGCAGACCCCTGCCAGGGTCGCACAGGCCACCATTTCATGTAATTCAGGAATCGCGGGTCCGAATGATGTCGCAACCCCAAGGGCGACACTCTGCCAGGTGATAGGGACTCTAACCCCCCCTTGGTCTCACGCCAATGTCCCCAAGCACATCCTTTCTCTCCTCCAAGAAGCAACCTACCATTCGATTCCCGGCCTGAATCACATTACTCGGCTTCGCGGTCGGAACGACTTATCCGGCCAACTAAGTGTTAGACTGCGTTCAACATGACTCAAGGACGTACAGCGAATCGGTCCTTAAACGACTCAGACGGGCATGGCTCCACACCCAAGACGTGAAGTGTCTTGCAGCTGTACCATCGAACTCCCGCCCGGTCTCAATTTCATTTTAGAGCATGGTTCCATCACGATAGCCATAAGCCACTCGCGACCCAGTCCTATCTCTCGCGGATGACCGGAAATCACCCGACTTCTACCGTTCTAAGCAGGGCTAAGCATTGACACGTGCCTACACCTAATATAGGATTAGGGCATAGTATCTGGACAAGGACAGGTGTAATGCAACAGTTGTTTTCATACAACTCCTACTACATAATGCAGTAAACAAATAAAAGTACTCAAGATATCTTTTATCAAATAATGGGTTCAGCATGCACCGGGGCTTGCCTTTCAGGAAGGTGGAAGGCCGGTGATCAGGGCACTCTGGTAGATCGTCTGATGGAGCTTCTTCGACGTTGGGGTCTTCTGTTGCTTCCCCCGGTTGACTCAGCACTTCCTCTGGGATCGTCTGCTCGAACTCGAGGAGCGTTACCCCCTCCGGTACACCTATTGCATGAGTGCATAATAAATCTCATGAATGCATAAAGAAAGATGCAATATGCTCGGGATGAAATGCGTTACAACAATTTAGCGCTCTATTCAAATCACTTCAAAAGAGTAGGTGCAAATTTCCTCTCCGGTAGAGGAGTACTCACCTAATCTACTTAGCCTAAGATAAAGTTGCTCATCTTCAGTTAAAGCCCTAACACCTAACAATTACAAAAGTAACTTGTCTTAGGATATCACACCATAACAACAAGGCATCACAATAGAGCATACTGGACAGCAGCTACTTGTTTTTATCATAACTAAAGATTTACAATTCCAAAAGATAGGATCTAGGACAATCTGGAAAGCCTAAGAAATACTCTACAATTCATTTTCAGACCTCAACCTCAAACTCATAAGTTTTCCACGTCAAACTTCACAAGTTCCAGAATCTGTCCTCTCAAAACAGAGAGTAGCAGATTCTGAACTGCCACTTAAAACAACAGTAACTCTCAAACTACTAAGCCAAATGTTCCCAAATTTTGACACAAGCTAGTTCATCAAGTTTACTGTGACTTTGGTATTTACAAGTTTCCCAACAACAAATTTTATCAAAGGTCAAATTTAGAAATACTTCCAGCTGTCCAGAAAACCTAAAATTACAAAGGTTAAATATTTGTTGATATGCCCAAAGTCTCCTAAAATCAAACTAATGTTACTAACAGTTCATATTAGGTATAAAAACACCAGAAAGTAAGGTGGAGTCAACTGAAATATTTATTTAACCCCATTTCTTAATTTACTTAATTATTTAGGTAGAATTTCAAACATATATGTAAACTGCTCCTAAAATTCTACAAAAATTACAGGGGACTCTCTGACCTCTAAATATACCACAGTAAAAATTTGAACAAGTTTTATTCACAGAAACTCTCTATACAAAATTCACAAGCCCAAAAGGCTGATTTTTGCATAATTCATAAATCACATTGAAAAGTATCAAACAACAGATTTCATATTTTTCTTAGACACTCTAGGGTACCAAGACATTCTCCAAAAATTTACAACAACATTGCACATGTAGAAAAATTATAAAAATTACTTCAATAAATTCCTAGAATAAAATGATAGCCTTATAACTTGAAAATTACTTAAGTACTGATGCCCAAATTTTTACCAGAGCTAAGACTAGTATAGAGTAATCTACCCACCAAATTTCATAATTTATGGAACTCTACAGCTCAAGCTATAAATTAAACAAATTTGCATGCATTCCAAAACACATTTAAAGGATCTAATAAAATCTTACAGAATTTAAACATCTCAAGCCAGATCTATATTTTTCTAAAATACTACACATCCAGTAGATTCTAACAAAATTTATTTCATGATTTTTGGATCACTAAAACCCTAGATTCCTATTTTTCCAAGTATTACAAAAATCAGTATCAAAATAATAAAATTTTATTTTTATTTCGGACAACTGGGCCGGCCCGGGAATGAAATCCGGCCCACTCGCGCGCGCTCGGCCCGCTCGGCTCTCCCGCCCGCGCGCGGCACTGACACGCGGGCCCCCGCGGTCAGCGACCGGGAGCAGGGGAGCCGGCACCCGGCGAGCTCCGGTGAGCTCGCGCCCGCCGGAGAAGAGCTCGCGCGGCCAACCGAGCACGACCTCGTGATCTCCGTCACCCGGCGCATCGATTGACACCCGTAGGATGGATGGGGATGGGGAGGAGAGGGCCTGCCGCCATGCGTGGCGGCCGGTGACCTCCGGTGGCGGCGCACCGTCGCCGGTGAAGACGGACAACGCGGTTTGAGCTCGGTACGAGCTTCACCGAGGCGTGGGGGTTCCGTTTTGCTGGTAAGGGGGGATGGAGGAGGACCCGAGACACCCGGCCACGGTGAGGTCCCATGGCGGGCTCCGGCGACCCCTCGGAGGCGGAGAAGAAGACAATGCGGCTCACCTAGGGTTCAATCGCGGGCTTCAGTGGGTCAAGGGGGTGGAGGGTGGTGAGGCGGAGGTGATGGCGAGGTCAGACGGCCGGTGATGCGGCGTAGCTCACGCTCGAGCTCGTCGGAGAAGAAGGGGATGGCGGCTCGGTTTCGGCGTTCTTGCGACTGGAAGAGAGAGGGGGCGGAGGAATGGAGGCTGGCTCGCGCGGCGTGGCGTCTTGAAGGCGTCGCGGCCTGACTGGTGGGGCCAGGGCCGGCGTACGGGCGCCACCGCGCCTCCACGCGTCGCCGTTGCCCTGTGACCGGTCGGCCACTGACGAACTGAATCGCGGTTCATTGACGCCATCGGTAGTGACTGACAGCGCGACTTTGGGTTTGATTAACGTCTAATCTAGCTCGTTTCAGTGGAAACTCCAATTACCAAAGTGGTAGAGCTATGTAAGCTCTACAATTTTGTAATAGGCCTCCAGATCTGATTCGGTTTGGTTAGTGAGATATAGGGCCATTAAGTAGTGCTCAGTGAAACTGAAACCGGGTTTTAGTCACTGAAACCGACTGACAGCTCAAGTTCATGGCAAGATATCTCTTGAACCATTGAGAACCAGGCTTGGGTGCTATTGACAAAGTTGTAGGGCTACATGTGATCTACAAATTTGTCAATATGAGTGAAGGCTAGTTTGGCTTGGTTTGCAAACTACAAGCTTCTAAAGTAGGCATCAGTGAAACTGTAAGGTTCAATCCCAGACTTAGAAAAATTCTAAGTCCTGGAATTACACTACTAGCTGACTTGTGGGCCACTTTTGAGCATGTTGTGGTCATTTTCATGAGATGGTCATATTGAGACTTTTGTTCCCCATGAATTTCTTTACAACTTTGCTTAAGGGTGCTCTTCCATGCAAGATCTCTAAATTAGACTTTCCAATTGGTCAAACTAGAACCTTTTATGGTCAAATGGAAGTCAAACTTGTCATGGAGGGCAATTTTGTAATTTTGGTCAACATGAACCTTGATCCAAATGTTACTCTAAGTATAGCTAAGGTGTTTTAGGTCATGATTGATGACTTTACCTTTTTGTTACACCAACTAACAAATACTTTATGAAATCAATCAAGCAAGCCCCAAACAACACATGAATTGCATTACATGAAATACTAAACATGGATTATGCATGTCATGCTCATGCAAATGCAATGCAATTAAGGACTAAACACTTGAGGTGTTACAGCCCTCCCCCCTTATAAAAATCTCGTCCCGAGATTTGGAAAGCGTACCATTTTTCATAGAATTCTTTATAACCATCCCGCAAATAATCTTCCCGTTCCCACGTAGCATCACTCTCACTACCCTGATTACTCCACATCACTTTGTACCACTTAACCACTTTACTTCTAGTTACTCGTTCCTGAGTATCGATCACTCGGACTGGTTTTTCTTCATAGGTTAAGTCGGATTCCAGCCTGATATCTCCTAACGGAACTTGTTCTTCAGGAACTCGAAGGCACTTTTTAAGCTGAGACACATGGAAAACATTGAATATGGCTCTCATCTCAGGAGGCAACTGGATTTTGTATGCAACAGCTCCACTCTTGCCTATGATCTGGAAAGGACCCACGTATCTTGGTGCAAGCTTTCGCTTAACGCCAAAACATTGGACACTCTTCATTGGAGAAACTTTCAAATAAACGAAGTCCCCAACTTCAAATTCGAGTGGTTTTCTGCGACGATCAGCATAGCTTTTCTGTCTAGCTTGGGCCGCAGCCATATGTTTCTGAATAGTACGGACTTGTTCCTCGGCTTCCTGGACAAAATCAATGCCATAATACCTTCTTTCCCCAGCTTCTACCCAGTTTAGTGGGGTTCGGCACTTACGACCGTACAAAGCTTCGAATGGAGCCATCTTGATACTCTCTTGATAACTGTTATTGTACGAGAATTCAGCTAAAGGTAGCCATTTTTCCCAAGAACCCTTGGATGAAATGACGCATGCTCGCAACAGATCTTCCAAGATTTGGTTAACTCGTTCCGTCTGACCAGAGGTCTGGGGGTGATAAGCAGAGCTTCTCACTAACTTGGTTCCCAGAAGGTGATGCAAATGCTCCCAAAAGCGAGCAGTGAACTGGGGACCCCGATCAGAAACGATTGTACGAGGTATCCCATGAAGCCGGACTATCTGATTGAAGTACAACTCAGCATAGTCAGTAGGACGATAGTCCACTCTCACGGGGATGAAATGAGCGGATTTGGTCAAACGGTCAACAATTACCCAGATAGAGTTATGATTTTTGACTGTGGGAGGAAGTCCGACAATGAAATCCATACTTATTTCTTCCCATTTCCAGCCTGGAATGGAAAGTGGCTGAAGCAACCCAGCTTTCATATGCACAGCTTTCACTCTGCAACAGGTGTCGCATCTAGCAACATATGCAGCTATCTCTTTCCGCATCTTGGTCCACCAATAAAGTGGTTTCAAATCATAATACATCTTATTACTACCAGGATGGATGGACAACTTGGAAGAATGTGCCTCGGACAGGATCTGATCTCTAAGCTCTCGATCCTTAGGTACCACTAATCTATCCTTGAACCACAGCACACCTTCGTCATCTAACCTGAAATGCTTAGTTTCTTCCTCTTTCATCTTCCGTTTTATGTGAAATATACCCGGATCAGTCTTTTGGAGCTCGATGATTTTATTTCTGAGAGTACCACTGACAGTGATGTTGTACAAGACTGCCGGATGTAACAGGCGGGATCGGTGAAAATCAGTTTCAACTAAGGAATGGCAATGAGATTTACGGCTCAAAGCGTCCGCAACCACGTTTGCCTTGCCTGGGTGATAGTGCACTTGGAGATTATAATCTTTAATCAACTCAAGTCATCTTCTTTGACGCATATTTAGCTCGGGTTGGGTGAAGATGTATTTGAGGCTTTTGTGGTCTGTATAGATATTGCAGACATTGCCCAGCAGATAATGCCGCCACACCTTCAAAGCATGAACAACTGCGGCCAGTTCTAAGTCATGCGTTGGATAATTCACCTCATGTTTCCGAAGTTGCCGTGAAGTATATGCAATTACTCGGCCTTCCTGCATCAGAACACCTCCCAAACCTATGCCTGAGGCATCACAGTAAACATCAAAAGGTTTCTCGATATCCGGTTGTGCCAAAACCGGAGCCGAGGTTAGGAGGGTTCGCAGTTGGTGAAAAGCCGCATCACACTCAGGAGTCCAGACAAACCTGGTGTCTTTTTGCAGCAACCGAGTCATGGGTTTGGCTATTTTTGAGAAATCCGGGATGAAGCGACGATAATAGCCAGCCAACCCAAGAAAACTCCGGACCTCATGAACCGAAGTAGGAGCCTTCCAATTCAATACTTCTTCTACCTTGGTGGGATCCACCATAATACCTCCATCGGACAATACATGCCCAAGAAAAGGTACTTCCCGAAGCCAGAATTCGCATTTACTGAACTTCGCATACAGTTTATGCTCACGCAATCTGCTGAGGACAATACGCAAGTGTTCCGCGTGGTCTTCCTCATTTTCAGAATACACTAAGATGTCATCAATGAACACCACCACAAACTTGTCCAATTCGGGCATAAACACCGAATTCATCAAGCACATGAAGTGCGCTGGGGCATTAGTCAGACCGAAGGACATGACAAGATACTCATAAAGGCCGTATCTCGTCGAGAAGGCTGTTTTTGGAACATCTTCAGGACGGATTTTAATCTGATGATACCCAGACCTTAGATCAATCTTGGAAAAGACTTTAGCTTTGGACAATTGATCGAACAAGATGTCGATACGAGGTAGAGGATACTTATTCTTGACAGTGACTGCATTCAGAGGTCTATAGTCCACGCACATCCGCAAGGTTTGATCCTTCTTCTTTACAAAGATAGCAGGGCAACCCCACGGAGATGAGCTAGGACGGATCAACCCCTTCTTCAGAAGTTCATTCAATTGTACCTTAAGCTCAGCTAACTCATTTGGAGGCATTCTATAGGGTCTCCTAGAGATGGGTGCGGTACCAGGCAGCAACTCGATTTTAAATTCCACATCCCGATCTGGAGGGAGTCCCGGCAAATCATCGGGAAAAACATCCGGAAACTCATTTACTACGGGAATTTCAGCCAACGCCTTTGCTTGCACAGCATGAATTTTTCCCGACAATTCAACTTTTCTGGGAAGTTGAACTAGAAAACCCTTTTGATCGGTAGGATCTCTGAGCATAACTACCCGAGCAGATGTGTCAATGAGTACCCCATTCTGACTCATCCAATTCATTCCCAAGATAACATCTATGTCTAACCCCGGTAACACCAATAGAGCAAGCGAATAACTTCGCCCTTCTATCTCAAACTTAAGGTTCCCCACTACTTTGTTTGTGGAAATATTCCCACTTGCAGCACTAATACAATAACCCACACCTTCAACAGTATGCAACTTGTGTGCAAATTTGGATGCAAACTTAGGACTGATAAAGGAATGCGAAGCACCTGAATCAAAAAGTACCACTGCGGGGTGTTGGTCAACTAGGAACTTACCAGCCGTGACTACCTCACCAGATGGAATTTCTTCTATGCTGTTATAGTGAGCATGTCCCTGACGACCACCTTGATTGACATTTTTCTTAGGGTACGGACAGTTCCGGGCCCAATGACCTGGCTTGTTGCAATTCCAGCAAGGCATATTGCTAGGAGGAACACTAGAACTACTCTGACCAGAAGTCCCCTTGGGCAGAGCGACAGTATATGCCTTACGGAACCCCGTTTTCGCAGCCGTCTTTTTCTGTGGCGGACGGAACCTTGCATTCTGGGCAGGCGGGCGTGGAGAAGACCTGGGTGCTGCTGAGGCCCTTGACTGAGAAGCGCTTGCCTCAAGGGCCCTTTTCCGGCTCTTAGAAGCAGAATAAATAGTATTATTGTTCTCTTGTGTCAAAGCATCACTGATGAAATCATTGAAAGTGGTACACTTGCTAGTACCCATAGTCTTCATTAACTTTGGGCCGAGGCCCCTTTTGAAACTAGCAATCTTTTTGGCATCAGTATCCACAAACTCCGTGGCGTACCTTGCCAAGTTGTTGAAGGACTGCAAGTACTCAGTTAAGCTCTTGTTTCCCTGTGACAGCCTCATAAACTCTGTATGCTTGATTGCCATCAGACCTGGAGGGATATAATTCCCCCGGAATGCCGCCTTAAACTGATCCCAAGCGATCGGGACATTAGCAGGGAGCGTGGAGCGATAGTGACTCCACCAGATGCCTGCTGGACCATGCAATTGATGGGAGGCATACTCCGTTTTCAGCTCATCAGTTAGGCGTAACAGACGAAACTTTTGCTCAATTGTATTCAACCATTCATCAGCCTGCAGGGGCTCTTCCGCTTCCTTAAAAAGCGGGGGCTTTGTATCTAGGAAGTCCTTGAAGTCACTGTATTGGTTTGGCTCCGGGCCCTGACGACCATGCCGAGCCTCACGATTGGCCATTTGGCGCAATGCGTCGGCCAACATACGCTGCCCCTCCACTACTGTTTGCATTAACTCCGTCGGAGTAGGTGGTGGCGGAGGGGGCGGCTGGTCCTCCTCCTCATTTCCACGACCTCTACGAAGATTGTACGACATCTGCAAAATGCATAGCCAATGAGCACTGACGATGTGGGAAATTTGTAGATGAATTATTGCGAAATGTCAAACTGTCTTCAAGAATAAAATTCTCATAATAATTAAGGCACAATAATTCATCACAACCGCACAATCCATTCAAGCGCATCAATTGCCGAACTCGTACTTGGTAATCCATCAAGACGTTCTCCGATAAAGGCTCACTCACAGGGAGCACAATGGTTATCGGATCGTTTACGTTGCTATCTACGTGATTTTGACCTTTTGCCCGGTACTTTGATTTGATTTCAAGATTGTTAGTGACTGTGAAAGGCTACTTCAAACTGACCACAAAGAGACTTCTCAATGGAGAGTTCTATGTTGGATCAGGACTAGCCACCTCGATACCTGCGCGTGCCAAGCAGCACAACCTTATGTCGCGCGCCATAGGAGGCCCTCGGTTTCGTCGCGGCACCGAAAGGAGCTAATCGTGACACCATCATCGAACACAACACAATAAGACATCCCATTGCGATCGAAATTATTAGGTTCAAACTACATTCAGGAAACATACGGTTCAACCTTACATCCCAACGTCAAATTATTACAAGGCCTCACTCCTGCACAGGGAGGCGCAAAAGACGATCCTAACATTAAAGGTACGTGACGACTACTCTAAGCATCATCCTCCGAGTCCGTGTCAAGGATTTCCCCGCCGTCCTCATCACTGACCGGCTCTAGCTCTTCGTCTTCTTCTTCTTCTGGCTCTTCCTCTGGTGCTTCCGCAGGTGGAGCATCTTGTGGTCCATCGACCTCCACTTCATCATCATCATCCTCTGCCATGAAGATTCCGGAACCCATTTCCTCATCAACATTGTTATTCCTAGGTAGCAGAGGATTTAGCTGGTTGTTCAGGCGGTGCACTTCTTCATGAAGAGTGTTATTGTATTCTTCAGCATTCTCCAACTGTTGCTCGAGCTCAAACTGACGAGCTCTCAGAACATTCTCCTCGTACCAGGCTTCATCCCTCTGTTCCATTACACGGACCAACATACGCTGACAGTTGCGATTGGCCACTGTCAACCTTTGGACTGCAAGTGTTTCTTGATCTCGATCATGAATGACTTGCTCCAACTGTTGCCGTGCTGCATCCCTGACAGCGGTCACCTCAGCCAGCTCAGCCCGTAACTGTTCCACCTCGGAGGGCTCAGGACGGGGCTCCCGTGGAGCTAACTGGTGGCGGGGGACCCTTCCACCCGTTGATTTACGGGCTGTCATCCGAGTACGAGCCATCTGTATCAACAAGATGTGACTTAAAGTGAGAATCATTTAGGGGATACGAAATTTATCTTTAGTCGGGACTATTAAAATTTTTAAGGAGGGAGTGAATGACATGTATGATATAATTAAACATGATGCATGCACGTTCCGTACGTCCTCTCACCTTAGTAGAAAACTAAAGTGCTAACGCTAAGCGGTGGCATACATACATTCTCTCATATAAGCGAAACTATCGGTCTACACGTTACGCTGTTAGTGTACCTGCAGAAAATTTCCATTGCAGCCCAACAATTCCCAAAATAACATACAGGAAGCAGTAAACTAAATACTTTCCATATACACATCCCCGGATGTATATATTTCAGTATCAAAGCTACCCGATGGATAGATGCCCACAATTAAGTGCTTTTACATAGTTACATGGTTTGAACATGTAAATATGCAAACCACCAAAACTACTCTCCCCTAGACCGCCGGTTGGACGATCATGCTCTCACAACTCACACTTACCAGAGCGTCGAGGTAATTGATCCATACATTACCACCCAAGTGGATGGCATCCATACAATATCACGCCGTATGGACGACGAAACAAAAACAAACAAGGCCCCCAAGTTAGTCTTTATAATAAGCCACCTAAGAGTCCTTATTTGGGCTAAGGGATGTGATCACTGGCATACTTAAAAAATACTTTTTTTTTAAAGTTTAACCCTTTTCGCAAACAAATACTTTTGTTTTTAATTACTCGTAATGATGTGCTTAATGTTGAATTATGCTCCGGTACCAGCTGTAACAGAACCGACCAAATTATAAGAGCACAAGTACGAAAACAAGCACCGAAGCGCTCAAATTTTCAAACTTGAGCCCATATAATCCCGGTAGTCAATCGAAATCACGAAGGATTTCAAACCCAACTGCTTACAACCAGGATCACATCATTCAACATACACATCATACGTTACATTTCATAAGTAGTTCAGAAATAAGTTAACACCACGGAGTAGCAATTATTACAAACTGAGTTTGAAAGTAGCGGAAGTCTCACACACACTGAAGATACTTAAATACTGCCAGTTTGGTTAGATCAACATCCCACAAAAGAACGAGGTAAGTACATAAAGATGATCATGCCCATGTGATCTAGTCCTCATCCCCCGCGGGGTGAAGGCAAGTCTTGCAGAAGCCTTGGTAAAGCATATCATCTGCAACAGGAGGGAATAAACCCTGAGTACTGGAATGTACTCAGCTAGACTTACCCGTCATAAACCAGAAATAAAGTAGACACCAAGGATTATGCAAGGCTTACACAAGAGGCTAGCTGACACCACATTTTGCATAAAGGCATAAGTAGCTGAAACTCTTATAACCTGTACTAGCAGTTATTTTTAGCATTTACCTGCCATCTATCTTAGCACCTGTACTAAACATGCACTTGATTATCATCAAACAATTATTCATATTATTCCATAGCAGGTATAAATTGTGGCAACATTGTATCATTCACTTAACCATCTGTTTAATTAATGAGATCTACGTTGCCGCTGCTCAAGTCAAGTGCTCACTAACCGGGAGCGACGGCGATTCGAATCGAATTCCTATCCAGCTGGAGGGGTATTTCTAACACTCACCGTGCAGACCCCTGCCAGGGTCGCACAGGCCACCATTTCATGTAATTCAGGAATCGCGGGTCCGAATGATGTCGCAACCCCAAGGGCGACACTCTGCCAGGTGATAGGGACTCTAACCCCCCTTGGTCTCACGCCAATGTCCCCAAGCACATCCTTTCTCTCCTCCAAGAAGCAACCTACCATTCGATTCCCGGCCTGAATCACATTACTCGGCTTCGCGGTCGGAACGACTTATCCGGCCAACTAAGTGTTAGACTGCGTTCAACATGACTCAAGGACGTACAGCGAATCGGTCCTTAAACGACTCAGACGGGCATGGCTCCACACCCAAGACGTGAAGTGTCTTGCAGCTGTACCATCGAACTCCCGCCCGGTCTCAATTTCATTTTAGAGCATGGTTCCATCACGATAGCCATAAGCCACTCGCGACCCAGTCCTATCTCTCGCGGATGACCGGAAATCACCCGACTTCTACCGTTCTAAGCAGGGCTAAGCATTGACACGTGCCTACACCTAATATAGGATTAGGGCATAGTATCTGGACAAGGACAGGTGTAATGCAACAGTTGTTTTCATACAACTCCTACTACATAATGCAGTAAACAAATAAAAGTACTCAAGATATCTTTTATCAAATAATGGGTTCAGCATGCACCGGGGCTTGCCTTTCAGGAAGGTGGAAGGCCGGTGATCAGGGCACTCTGGTAGATCGTCTGATGGAGCTTCTTCGACGTTGGGGTCTTCTGTTGCTTCCCCCGGTTGACTCAGCACTTCCTCTGGGATCGTCTGCTCGAACTCGAGGAGCGTTACCCCCTCCGGTACACCTATTGCATGAGTGCATAATAAATCTCATGAATGCATAAAGAAAGATGCAATATGCTCGGGATGAAATGCGTTACAACAATTTAGCGCTCTATTCAAATCACTTCAAAAGAGTAGGTGCAAATTTCCTCTCCGGTAGAGGAGTACTCACCTAATCTACTTAGCCTAAGATAAAGTTGCTCATCTTCAGTTAAAGCCCTAACACCTAACAATTACAAAAGTAACTTGTCTTAGGATATCACACCATAACAACAAGGCATCACAATAGAGCATACTGGACAGCAGCTACTTGTTTTTATCATAACTAAAGATTTACAATTCCAAAAGATAGGATCTAGGACAATCTGGAAAGCCTAAGAAATACTCTACAATTCATTTTCAGACCTCAACCCCAAACTCATAAGTTTTCCACGTCAAACTTCACAAGTTCCAGAATCTGTCCTCTCAAAACAGAGAGTAGCAGATTCTGAACTGCCACTTAAAACAACAGTAACTCTCAAACTACTAAGCCAAATGTTCCCAAATTTTGACACAAGCTAGTTCATCAAGTTTACTGTGACTTTGGTATTTACAAGTTTCCCAACAACAAATTTTATCAAAGGTCAAATTTAGAAATACTTCCAGCTGTCCAGAAAACCTAAAATTACAAAGGTTAAATATTTGTTGATATGCCCAAAGTCTCCTAAAATCAAACTAATGTTACTAACAGTTCATATTAGGTATAAAAACACCAGAAAGTAAGGTGGAGTCAACTGAAATATTTATTTAACCCCATTTCTTAATTTACTTAATTATTTAGGTAGAATTTCAAACATATATGTAAACTGCTCCTAAAATTCTACAAAAATTACAGGGGACTCTCTGACCTCTAAATAGACCACAGTAAAAATTTGAACAAGTTTTATTCACAGAAACTCTCTATACAAAATTCACAAGCCCAAAAGGCTGATTTTTGCATAATTCATAAATCACATTGAAAAGTATCAAACAACAGATTTCATATTTTTCTTAGACACTCTAGGGTACCAAGACATTCTCCAAAAATTTACAACAACATTGCACATGTAGAAAAATTATAAAAATTACTTCAATAAATTCCTAGAATAAAATGATAGCCTTATAACTTGAAAATTACTTAAGTACTGATGCCCAAATTTTTACCAGAGCTAAGACTAGTATAGAGTAATCTACCCACCAAATTTCATAATTTATGGAACTCTACAGCTCAAGCTATAAATTAAACAAATTTGCATGCATTCCAAAACACATTTAAAGGATCTAATAAAATCTTACAGAATTTAAACATCTCAAGCCAGATCTATATTTTTCTAAAATACTACACATCCAGTAGATTCTAACAAAATTTATTTCATGATTTTTGGATCACTAAAACCCTAGATTCCTATTTTTCCAAGTATTACAAAAATCAGTATCAAAATAATAAAATTTTATTTTTATTTCGGACAACTGGGCCGGCCCGGGAATGAAATCCGGCCCACTCGCGCGCGCTCGGCCCGCTCGGCTCTCCCGCCCGCGCGCGGCACTGACACGCGGGCCCCCGCGGTCAGCGACCGGGAGCAGGGGAGCCGGCACCCGGCGAGCTCCGGTGAGCTCGCGCCCGCCGGAGAAGAGCTCGCGCGGCCAACCGAGCACGACCTCGTGATCTCCGTCACCCGGCGCATCGATTGACACCCGTAGGATGGATGGGGATGGGGAGGAGAGGGCCTGCCGCCGTGCGTGGCGGCCGGTGACCTCCGGTGGCGGCGCACCGTCGCCGGTGAAGACGGACAACGCGGTTTGAGCTCGGTACGAGCTTCACCGAGGCGTGGGGGTTCCGTTTTGCTGGTAAGGGGGGATGGAGGAGGACCCGAGACACCCGGCCACGGTGAGGTCCCATGGCGGGCTCCGGCGACCCCTCGGAGGCGGAGAAGAAGACAATGCGGCTCACCTAGGGTTCAATCGCGGGCTTCAGTGGGTCAAGGGGGTGGAGGGTGGTGAGGCGGAGGTGATGGCGAGGTCAGACGGCCGGTGATGCGGCGTAGCTCACGCTCGAGCTCGTCGGAGAAGAAGGGGATGGCGGCTCGGTTTCGGCGTTCTTGCGACTGGAAGAGAGAGGGGGCGGAGGAATGGAGGCTGGCTCGCGCGGCGTGGCGTCTTGAAGGCGTCGCGGCCTGACTGGTGGGGCCAGGGCCGGCGTACGGGCGCCACCGCGCCTCCACGCGTCGCCGTTGCCCTGTGACCGGTCGGCCACTGACGAACTGAATCGTGGTTCATTGACGCCATCGGTAGTGACTGACAGCGCGACTTTGGGTTTGATTAACGTCTAATCTAGCTCGTTTCAGTGGAAACTCCAATTACCAAAGTGGTAGAGCTATGTAAGCTCTACAATTTTGTAATAGGCCTCCAGAGCTGATTCGGTTTGGTTAGTGAGATATAGGGCCATTAAGTAGTGCTCAGTGAAACTGAAACCGGGTTTCAGTCACTGAAACCGACTGACAGCTCAAGTTCATGGCAAGATATCTCTTGAACCATTGAGAACCAGGCTTGGGTGCTATTGACAAAGTTGTAGGGCTACATGTGATCTACAAATTTGTCAATATGAGTGAAGGCTAGTTTGGCTTGGTTTGCAAACTACAAGCTTCTAAAGTAGGCATCAGTGAAACTGTAAGGTTCAATCCCAGACTTAGAAAAATTCTAAGTCCTGGAATTACACTACTAGCTGACTTGTGGGCCACTTTTGAGCATGTTGTGGTCATTTTCATGAGATGGTCATATTGAGACTTTTGTTCCCCATGAATTTCTTTACAACTTTGCTTAAGGGTGCTCTTCCATGCAAGATCTCTAAATTAGACTTTCCAATTGGTCAAACTAGAACCTTTTATGGTCAAATGGAAGTCAAACTTGTCATGGAGGGCAATTTTGTAATTTTGGTCAACATGAACCTTGATCCAAATGTTACTCTAAGTATAGCTAAGGTGTTGTAGGTCATGATTGATGACTTTACCTTTTTGTTACACCAACTAACAAATACTTTATGAAATCAATCAAGCAAGCCCCAAACAACACATGAATTGCATTACATGAAATACTAAACATGGATTATGCATGTCATGCTCATGCAAATGCAATGCAATTAAGGACTAAACACTTGAGGTGTTACACACTGTGCCACCTACAGATCTGATTAGACCATGCTTTCGTGAGCTGTTTAGCGAGGGCTTCAGACATACACCTGCTAGTTTGACTCCCCTTGCTCGTGTGCTAGATGCTATTGTGAGGCGGACACTGCTTCCGAGGTTGGGATACAGAGAGGGCCTGACACGTATGCAGCTCTGGGTAGTCCATCACCTCATCTCTCAGACTCCATTTGACTTTTGGGATCTGATGCTCTGTGAGATGGAGGACACTTTGGCAGAGGGCTTCAAGGGTCACCGTCAGCTACCCTATGCCCATTGGATTTGCTTTCTTATTCGGTCTGCGTGTGACCTACCTGCTGAGATTAGAGCTGAGATTTATGACACCACTACAACTGTTCTAGAGTATGATATTCGACAGCTATGGGCGTCTATCACTAGAGAACAGGCACCTAGACAGGGACAGCGCCAGAGAGCAGAGGTACCAGAGACTGCAGCTGAGCAGGACAAGATAGTTGAGGGCCTTGCAGAGGCCGAGCTTGCAGACCTAGATGCTCAGCCAGCTGATCCAAACGTGGATGACGCCACTGACAGCACTGATGAGGACTATCTGCCTATTCCTCGGTACCGCTCTCCTCGGTCTCACGACCATGAGGCTGGTGGTTCAGGTTCAGCCTCCCGCTCAGACCCAGCCATGGTGGCTATTCTTGAGAGGCTGACCTAGGCTCAGGAGAGACAGGAGACTCAGCTACAGCGATAGGCTTAGGATAACACAGCTGCATTCGCTCAGATTCAGGCTCGTCAGGACGAGTTTCAGAGACAGCAGCTTGAGATACAAAGGCAGCAGGCAGCCACCCAGCAGTAGTACCTTGAGCTCCTCGTAGACACCTTGTTACTGTTGGGGTCCCTCCACCTCTGTCGGTCCTTACTCCAGCATTACAGTCTAGTGGACTTCAGAGTCAGGGACAGCCGAGCTTTCAGTTTACCTCACCCCAGTAGCGGGTCCCTCAGACTTTTTAGTCCCCGGGCCACACTCCCATTCAGATGGGGATCACTCCACTAGTTCAGCTTAGGCCTCACCTACTGACAGGCACTCCTTTCTCCACTGACTTGAGTGCATCCTACAGCGAGTTGACTGGTCAGCCGACACCCTCGCATACCACAGTTATGACTACTTCAGGGATGTCAGCTTCAGAGACAGTGGCTCCTCTAGTGACAGGGATAGGGACCACAGAGACAGTACCTTCGTCAGTTGCTTCGACTGATCCTCCGACGGTTGCTGCTCTCCAGGCTCAGGTGACAGAGACTGCGGCTCTTGTTGCTACTACATCATCAGTTCCTGCTCCTGTGTTACAGACCCAGACTGCTTCCCTACCACGTGTATCTATAGAGGGTCAGCCTGACAGTTCAGAGTTAGAGGAGGACACTTCTCAGTTTGTGATCACTCCACGCTCCTCGGCAACCGACACGACTGCTTCTGTTCCTCCTTCGGACCCTTAGCTTTTTGGCTCTTGATGCCAAAGGGGGGGAGAGAGTAGATTCAGGGGAAGTTTTGAGAGAGGGTTTTGTTATCTTTGTGTGCTACTTTCATGCTACATTCATGCATCATGTTTATATTCCCGCACTTGCATTTTGTGACATGTGTGCTTATGAGTACTTGAGTTATATGTGGATTATCTTGTTGCTTTTATATCATGTCACTTAATTGGTTCAAGCTCACAAGGTTGTGCTTCCATGCCTTACTCCGATTTCATATGAGCTATGTTTTTGTGTACTAACTCTTCATGTTTCATCTTATGAGTACACCCTGTTGGCTTGAATCACATAAGCAATCCCTAACCCCCTGTTCTTATTGCCTTTTGCTTATGTGAACCAAGCATGTTCGAAAACCTCAACTCTCATATCTACTGAATCAAAGTGTTGTCATCAATCACCAAAAAGGGGGAGATTGAAACCATCTAGGCCCCGAGAGTTGGTTTTGGCAATTGATGACAACGCATTATTACCATGACTAACGTGTGTTTTGCAGAAACTTTGGTAAGTTAGGTCATGGGATTGGTAATTGCTTTAGACACTATGGTATTCATGCCCCTTGATGGAAATTGTTTCAGTTTTCAAAGGATTAACATCAAGATTAAGAACGGTTAGTTCCGGACGTCGAGGTGTTGAGTTATGTTCAGAATAGTCGTTAGGATCTTCGCTTTTTTTCCTTTGGCCGTACTATAAAGGGGGGCATGAGCGAGTAGCTTGACCTAGGTGAGTCTTTTGTTTAGGTGTGGTGCACACTTATCAAACTTAGCACTAGGTAGCTTATGTGAAGCCCAAAGTTCAGTTGGAAGAAACTCGGTTCAAGTTGCGTCGCGTTTCGAAGTCGTTTGAGCCTTTTACCCTTGACCGGACGCGGTCTCTGTCTTGACCGGACGCGTCCGGTCAGTGCTAACAGTCACTGCGTTTCAACTCACTTGACCAGACGCGGTCCTCTCGAGGACCGAACGCGTTAATTGTGTTGACACGTGTCACAGAGGGTTAGTGTTCTAATCGAACACGACTGGGAAACGTCCGGACGTGTCTTCAGTGCGTCCGGTCTAGTTCCAGTAAGGTACTTCGCTGACCGGACGCGTTCGGTCAAAGTACAGTAAGGTTCTTCTATGACCGGATGTGTCCAGTCAGTTCTTATCGGTGCGTCCGGTCACTTAGCGCTGTTGGTTTCAGATTCGACCGTTGCCATCGACCGGACGTGTCCGATCAATTCGATCGGCGTGTCCGGTCAGTTCGTAAAATGCTGAGTTGGCACATAACGGTTGGAATTGACTGTGGGGTGTATAAATACATCCCCTACACCTCTTTTTGAGGTCTCTTGCTCATTTGATAAGCTAAGAAACACCTTTCAAGTGCAAGGAAGTGCAAGAGCTCTAGTGAGGGTTGTGATTTGAGAATCAAAGTTTGAGATCCCTCATTAGTGACTAGGAAGTAGCAAGTGTGCATCCATCTTCTCATTAGGCTTGTTGTGGTCAAGTGAGAGTTCTAGCTTGTTACTCTTGGTGATCGCCATCACCTAGACGGCTTGGTGGTGATTGGTAGTTTGGTGATCATCCGGTGGAGCTTGTGGATGACCAACTCATCTTGTGAGCGGTTGTGGGCGATTCACCGTGACGGAGTGTCAAAGAATCAGCCCGTAGAGAGCACTTGATCCTTGCGTGGATCAAGGGGGAGCTACACCCTTGCGCGGGTGTTCCAACGAGGACTAGTGGGGAGTGGCGACTCTCCGATACCTCGGGAAAACATCGCCGTGTTCCTAACCCTTTACTTTCAAGCAATTACTTTCTCGTATTACTTTTGTTGCTTGATTTACTTTCCTAGAATTGCCATGCTAGACTAGAATTGGATCTTAGAGTGCAAAACTTGTCTCGGTAGAATCACAAGGAACACTTGTAGGCACTAGGGGTGAATTATGGCTTAGTAGGATTTAATTCTTGCAATAAATTTTTAGAAAAGCCCAATTCACCCCCCCTCTTGGGCATCTTGGTCCTTTCATGGACAAATGCCCACCACGCGCCTAGATCCACATCCTCCCACCATGGATCCAGCACGGGGGGCCGGTGCACCATGGATCTGACGTGGAGGGGGCCCCATGCCGCTGCCTTGGTGGGGAGGGCACGTCAAGGTGGAGCAGACCCCCCACGCCGCCGGATCTACAACTCCTCGCATGAATCCAGCACAGGAATGTCGGCGCTCCATGGATCAATCAAAGAAAAGAGCCAGGAGCCGCCGCTAAGGGCGGAGGGGAGAGCTGGAGAGAGGAAGGCATGGTGTGGCTCGCTGGCGGGGCGGCGTCGAGGGCGCTAGGAGGAGTAGCGTCGTGAGTGCGGAGTGAGGAAGAGATGGGCGTGCAGGCGGAGCGAGCGAGGTGGAGTGCGAGAGTGGGGAGGGGGAAGGAATGGATGAGTGAGTGGATAAGGAGGGCGTCGGCACGGGCGAGCGGGTCGCGCCACACCGCTTGGGCACGCGTCTGTTGCGTCCAGACATCTGCCGTCTATCATTACAGATGTTTATATAGCAGAAAACATACTTATATTAGCACTTACAACTATCAGAGTTACGCAGAACGGGTGCTAAACTTCTCCTCGGGCTTTATCCTTCACAGGGACGACTGATTGGGGGCTCTGTACGCCAAGCACTTCTGACCGACTTTCGAAAAACTCCACAACATCTTTGTACTTCTTTTGAGCAACTTTTACTAGAAACTGGTGGGGGGGTTGGGGGGATAGTGTCAGATATATGGGACAGGGGTACCTGCACCACCCGTATATGTGACTGTCATTAGGCTATCGGCCCAGCAGCCGCCAAGGAGGAGGCCCGCAAGGGCTGATGCCATCAACTAATGTGGAGGTCAAGGCAAGCCGAGACGGGTGTATCTAGACGATAGCTAGGATCAATCTGTTGCGCATATCGTGTAATAAACTAGAACTCAATCTCTTAACCTGATCGCCCTCTCTGTAACCCTACCTCTCCTACCTATATATAGGAGGGTAGGGACCTCAGGCTCCAGATCATCTTCCACCTATTCCAATCTACTACGTAGCTAGGAGCAATAGCCCCTGTAACTGAGCATACAAATACAAGAGCAACCGCACCACTGGAGTAGGGATTAGCGCGCACCACACCCCGAACTAGTATAAACCTTTGTGTCTCGTGTGCTACCATCTGATTCTGTCTACGGATCACGTTGCTACATATTGCCGGAGGAAAACAATCCGATAGTTGGCACGCCAGGTAGGGGCCTTTTGCGTTCAGATTTGATTTTGTGTTTCAGATGGGAATCGTCTTCGACTTCAGTGACAAACTAGAGAAGATGTAGCCAGGATGAGGATCGTCTTTGGCAAGCTCGACTTCATCACCGACCGGTTTGGAGACCTGCGCTTGCAAGAAGCCAAGCTGACCGAATGGGAGGAGGAACAATCTCTCCAAATTCGTGCTTTCGCCGCCGGACTGGAGGAGGCTATGTACAGAGGACCGTTCGCCATCGCCCATCATCTAGCCCACCACGGTCAGCTTTTCACCGAACCTGGCCGTGAGCCTAGGCTCAGCGCCAATCTCTTCCTTCAAAAGATTAGGGATCCAGTCCTGACGACGGACACGGAACCCGATCCGATTCACTCTTGATTCTCGGGAGTACCAACACATGTGGCAACGACTCGCCAGTCCTAGATTCTTCAAGCTACCACATTGCCTTTTGGATCCCTTATAGAGGATTCGCAAAACCCGCATTAAACTGATCGGAATCGCAGCGATGACGACTTCGACTTGAATCTTGTCGGAGTCACCATCCACAACCTCAGCTAGGACGGCACCATCCTGGAAAGATCGGACTACTCCGATGGAACCAGTCGGCATAATACTCTTAACGCCACTGAACTCATTAACACTGCGGCATCATGCCTTTCACTCTACGACCGCTACCGGCCATACGGAGATAGCCGCTCGAACGCTGACGATGATGACATCATCTCGCATACACTCAGTTGTTATTTCGGTGCAAGTGATTACGAGGGGAAAGGATACCTCACTCCCGAGCATTCTCCTCACAATCATGTCGAGTTCGATTACGCAACACCCTATAAGACCAGCCACCATGCTCGGGATCGCCTGCTCAATCACAACGACGTGTTAGCAAATGAGAATCGGAAACTCTGATGTCAGCTCCAAGAGCAAAATGTGGCTCGAGGCCGCTTGGCCCACAACAACATTCTACGAGCAGCTCTGGTGTTTTCTAGCATGGGGCAAAATTTGGCCGAGGCCATGGGAGAAGCGGCGACGATGCCACAACCATCCATCGAGGAAGGCCGACAAGCTTTCCAAAGGATTCAAGAGCTGATAGCGGCCGCTGCTGACCGCATACCAGCACCTAGTGACGCATCTATTACCCATAGTCGCGTGCCTTGAAACTCAGGGGCTCAACCACTGCACCGATCTAACAGATCCCCACACCGTAATCCCGAACGCCATCGAGTTCCTGCCCTACAGCCAGGTGAAAATGGTGGCGGTCGGGAGGCGGTGGGAGAGGAGGTGGTGGTGGTAGGCATACTACTAATGGGGGAGATCACGAAGACGACGGGACTAATGAGGACTCGGGGAGCAGCTACTACTCTGATGGTGAGGGCAACACCTGTCACGATGGGAGAAATCCAAGGAATCAGCCCGAACCAGCACCACGTGCTATCGAGGACGACCGCTGTGGCTTGGTAGGACCTCCCACGTTCAGATACCGGATCCGATCGGCTTCGATGCCCCCACAAGTTTCGTGCTCCAAACATTGACAAATACGATGGTGAGACAGATCCGAAGATTTGGCTGGTAAACTACCGCCTGGCCATGAAAGTGGCATCCGCACTGGACACGTTCTTCATGATTCAGTATCTTTTGATCTACCTCATTGATTCAGCCAGAAACTGGCTAAACAACCTTCAGGAAGGTATGATCAAGCAATGGTCTGACCTTGAAAGGGAATTCTGTAATCATTTTGAGGGGCTTACACTAAGCCGGGCACCTCATGGAACCTCCTGGGATGCAAACGCAAGACCGGCAATAGCCTCCATGATTACAACAAAAGCTTTACATAGCAAAAGAAAAAACTCGAGGACGTCCCTGATGCTAGCATCATCACCGCCTTTACCGCAGGTGTTGATAGTGAGGCCCTTATTCGGGACATTGGGTGAAGAAAGAACATCAGCCTCCACGACATGTTCGCCTTAGCCCATGAGCACACCAACGGTGAAGATTGCTTTGATGCCAGCAATGGCAAATACAAGTCGCGACTCATCGATGACGCGGACCAATCCTTGCTAACGAAGAAGGATCACAAGCGTAGAGGTGAGCTTGTGGCCAACACCAAGAAGCAAGGAGGCAACAAGCCCAAGCAAAGCCATGGAGGCCATGGAAAATTCAACGATATCATGAACCAGACATGTCAAAACCACGATTTTCCAGTGAATCATCTGGCCAGGGATTGTCAGACCTACAAGCGTGAGATCGTTCAAGCTAGCAAGGACAAGGCGAAGGGTGGCCGCTTGAAGAAGGGGAAGACGGTGCTGACGAGGATGACAAAGACGGCTACCCCAACATCAAGGGCATCATGGTCATCTTTGGAGGCCCACAGGCCTACGAGGACTGCCATCGCGAGAAGGTAACCCGACATCTCATCTTTGCCACTGCTCCTGTAGTTCCTGTTTATCTAAGATGGTCGGAGCGCCTGATCACCTTCAATAGGGACGACCACCCCGATCATGTTATTGAGGCTGGTCGATTCCCTCTAGTGGTCAGCGCGGTCATAGGAGGAGTCAAAATGACAAGAGTTCTTATGGATGGAGGAAGTGGCATAAACATCCTTTACAAGGGTGCGTTTGAAAAGCTGAACATCGAGGCAAGCAAACTGCGCCCCTCACACTCTCCGTTCCACAGGATCATCCCCAGATGACGGGTTACACCCCTCAGCATGATCAATCTTTCCGTCACGTTTGGTGATTAGGTACAGTACCGCAAGGAGGGACTCTTCTTTGAAGTCGTAGACTTCATGGGTCCTTACCACGCTATCCTTGGGAGACCCTGCTACGCCAAATTCATGGCAATCCCCAACTATGTCTACCTCAAGCTCAAAATGTCGGGCCCACACAGTGTCATCACCGACCTGGGTAGTTTTTGAGACGCTTATGACTGCGAGAAGCTGGCTGTAGAACAGGCCCAACGGGATCTAATTCTGGATGAGTCGAAGCTCGCTGACGAGACTAAACAGGAGGCTGGCTCGGGAACACCTCGACGCTCATCCCGATCTCCAGAGCACCAGCTCACGCTAGAAACCCCAGCCAGAGTCCTACCTCCTGACTCCACGATTTCAGCTTCGTCGGCTACCCCAGTGCCACAAAAGGTACCTGATTTTCCCGAACAAGCAAAGCTAGAGGAGGGAAAGATGACTCGGCCATCAAGTATGACCCCGTGACTGGGGCCTAAAAGTACCAACAGTTCCTGCCACAATGAAGCTCGGGTCAGCCCCGAGTGGGGGAAGATTAAAGACAACAAGGCAAGCTTTGCTAGTGCTATTAATACACACTATTTGTCGTCATCTTCGTCTGAGAAAATATAGCGCACCTATATTCTAAAAGTTTCTATGCACAAAAGGGTCATGCACCCTAGATGACTTAGGAAGCACCTTCCTAAAAATGCCTCAGGGGCTACGCCCTAAGTTCTACGCAATGCCGCATGGTTGCCACCCGAACAAGGTCTTGCTGGCCAGTCGATGTTCAGCTCGACATGCTCGGGGGCTATGCGCAAACAAGCATGTCAAAGTAGTTGTTGTGATTTGTAAGGTCTCAGCACTGGGATATGATAAACTAACCTACCCGAGCGCTTGGGGGCTACTACTACCATCACACAACCATCATACACTCAAGGTTTGCAAAGAGTACTATTAGTCTGCAAATCAAAATTTTATTTGACAACATTTTATAGGAGAACAAACCAACAGGACTCAACCTCAATGAGGGGTGTCCTTGATGACTTGCTCTAGGTTTACAAATGTAGCAATGGTGCTAGCGGCGATGCTAAAATCAGCTATCAGTTGCCCGACGTTGATGTCCTCAGGCACTTCCGCCCTCGACGGGAACCCAGGCGCCATCGCACGCAGGTCGACCCCTAGCTGGAGACGAAGGTGGGTGGTGACAAGGGCCACTGTAGCCCCATGAAGAATGCCATGCGCCATCACTGCCCTAACCTACGCCGGGAGATTGAGAGCCTACTCGTGGAGGCTTGACCCCGTCGGTTGTACCAATTCGACAGCGGCCTTCATCGCCCCTTCTAGCGCCACATAGCGGTTGCTATTGATCCACGCCATGGCAACACCACCATGCGCCCAATCGGCTAACTCATCACGCAAACGAGTCACTTCCACTAATTTGTCGGCTAACTCCTTGTTGGCCCGGCGAATATCCGCCGCTTCAGCCTGAGCAGCGCTCAACTACTCCTGCGTCGCTAAAAAAGGTAGAGATTCAAAACCTACCATTCCAAGGCAAGAAACAAATCCGCAAACAACACAGCGAAGTTCAACTCACCGGCGAGCTCTGCATGGGCTGCCATGCCGGTGGGCCTGGCGTGGACTGCCTCTCCGTCTGTGGCACCGAGTGTGGTCTCGCCGCTGAAAGGCACTCCTTCCATTGTTCCACCTCTTGACATCCCTCCTGGAGAGCTCGTCGGACCACGGTCAGTTCCTCCCTCATAGTGTGGATGTCATGCTCACCTTCTTTGGGCTCCTCATCATCGATAGGCGAGCCCGACGATGGTGCGGCCCGTGTCACTGGGGGACGAGAGGGCGACAGCGGCTCCCGAACGGCGGCTGACCAAGGTATCAAGCATGCCGATGAGAAACCGCTGCACCAAGAAATGCATCAGACTCCTTCCTACAAAGTCAACAACAGATCTATCCTCACTTGAACCCCATCAAGCCCAGGCAGAAGGCCCAAGCAGAGGGGGGCACACCCCTCTCTGTTGGCCCCTCCTCCAGCTCCTCCTGTGAACGCTTTTCTCTAGCCATGGATGGAAAGCGAGATCTGATGATGGCAAGAGACACAATGTGCAAAGGAAGGTGAGCATGCAAAGGCTACTATGCAGATGTACTAACTCCCTCTCTCTTCCTCTGTTTTATAGGCAGGGGATGCACACGGTCGATGGAAATCCCAGTAGTCTCCATAGGCAAAAGTGGGAGTTAAGGCCTGGCTATGCCCCCACGATCTCCGAGAGGCATAGCCTCTCAGATAAACGCATGGGGAGATGAGCCGCCAAAACCGATACCTCAGCTTCATCGAGAAGGAACCCATCTGCGTTACCGCAGAGGCCGTGGGGCCCAATGGTTCGAACCCTAACGCACCGTCACCCGAGCCAGTCCAGGCGAGTGATCTGACACTTAGATCGTGTACTTGGCCCGACTCAGCCCCACAGTAGGTGTAAGCGGTAGTGATTCATTCACTATCGACCCTGCCCCTACTAGAGTCAGGGGGCATTTGAGAGGGTTGCTAGTCCGACCCTAAAACCTCTGGCACTCTGTGTCACGTAAATCTCCCAATACCTGGATGAGCTCAAAGTACCTTATTTCAGTGGATGTGTGCCCCTTTGTGCGAATCCAGGAAACTGGTTGGCCCATGGCTGTAACCAAAGTACGAGCTCCTAGAATCTGGAAAAAGAGTTTTATGACGTGCCCCCGCTGGTCAGGCTTTGTCCTATCGCTTTCTTTCAGTGATAGCGGATGTTCACTCGTTCTACCCATTACCAGCTCAAAGAGTAATATGCGCGACTATCCACAACTGCGCATGCATTCGTTACTCCCCCATAGTGGTTCACGACCCATGAGACTATTATATTGGCCTCAGGGCTTCGAGACAATGTCCTCGCTCTTCCCACTAATGAGGCTCATGAAAATTTGGATCACGTTACTTAACGGGTCTCGAAGAAAAACTTGACGCCCTTAGTGTATGTTAACAAAATAACCTATGTTAGGTCACCTTAAAAATCAACTGGCATAGTGACGCACTAGCGATGGAGGTGCATCTACCCCATCCTCATTATTGTTCTGCGGCTAGGACTTAATGATGCGCAACCACTAACCATATGCCGAAATACATTGGGAACCAACTTCCCGAGTACAACGGTGTTTTCACCCTAACGTGGTGCCTACGGACGTCCTAGAAGCCACGCTTCTGGTTATCGGGTGCCGCCACCCGAACATGACGTTAACAATGTCCCGAGGGCTACGCCCAGGAAACAACGTTTCCCGATATAAGGTGTACCACCCGAGCTAGGAACTTACAGCTGCTAGGGAACTACGTTCCTTGATGTACGGCGTACTGTCGCCTGACTCGATTCTTGAAGAAGATTCTTGCTATCTAAGAAATGCTCTTGGTACTCAAACGATAACATACTAGCTCCCTAAATGCTTGGGTATATCTAGCTACACTGCTAGAAACTTCGGCAACCTGAAGGTTCTCATTGGTACTTACAGTATGCAGACCTTGCAAGGGGAATTGCGATGTCCTAGGGGCTAAGGCTACATGCTAGCTTATCATCAAGTCCTACTGGGGCTACTGTCAGATATATTGGACAGGGGTACATGCACCGCCTGTATATGTGACTGTCATCGGGCTATCGGCCCAGTAGCCGCCGAGGAGGAGGCCCACAAGGGCTGACGCCATCAACTAACATGGAGTTCAAGGCAAGCCAAGCCAAGACGGGTGTATCTGGACGATAGCTAGGATCAATCTGTTGCGCATATCGTGTAACAAACTAGGAACTCAATCTCTTAACTCAATCGCCCTCTCTGTAACCCTACCTCTCCTGCCTATATAAAGGAGGGTAGGGACCTCGAGCTCGGGATCCATCTTCCATCTATTCCAATCTACTACATAGCTAGGAGCAACAACCCCTGTAATTGAGCATATGAATACAAGAGCAGCCGCACCACTGGAGTAGGGATTAGTGCGCACCGCACCCCAAACCAGTATAAATCTCTGTGTCTTGTGTGCTACCATCTGATTTCGTCTACACGATCACATTGCTGGATATTGCCGGAGCAAAACAATCCGACGGATAGCAAGGGTGAGTCCATGTCAAACTCAACAAGTACAGACGGGAAGTATAATGAAATGCAGGGCTTATACAAAAAGGAAGGCTGACTTGGGCTTAGTGCAGATTAGCATTTTTAGTTGGCAAACTTTTATTAGTGCAACCTATTTACTAAGTTGAGTGAAAGATCCCAACCATTAATTATATGAGTGAGATTAACATCTTATTATCATCATGTAACCGAGGTAGCAACCTCAACCAAGAACCGAGGTAGCAACCTCAAGCAAACCGAGGTAGCAACCTCAAACTGTAGAACCATCATCACTGTCCATCTGAGTCAATTTCTAATCATGTGAGGATCTGAGCCACTCGTATCCGTGAGCACGGCTGATATATCAGTTTTACACTCTGCAGAGTTTGTACACTTTCACTTCAAGTCATGATTCCCATTTGCCCGGGGTAGCCACTCCCTGAAATACTCCCAAGGTAAGCAGGCAGGGTTTCACTATGAGACTATTCATAGGTTCCAAAAATAGGAGGCAACCCGCTAGGATGCAACTTAGGCACACGATAACATCCCCTGTAGCCACAAGACCCGCATTACCATACTTCAAAACCTAAATCCCCCATAAGCGTCTACCCGGTAAGCCACCAACCTATAGTTAGAGGTCTTGCTAATTTGTCAAGCCAGAGCCATGTGGCTTGAAGCTGTATGGTAAGTCACAGGTGGCTGCTCCATGACCTAGTCCTTAGGGAGAGCAGACACGATTACCCCCAGAAACCAGGAAGGGCTCCAGTACTCGTTCCCCCTTTCACCTTAAACCATGTTACTATAAAAGCATCTTTTAACCATAGTTGCAATAAGCCATTAGTCAATATTACTTTAATCATCATATACTAATTAGGGGTGGAGCAGCTAAGCATAACTACACTACCCATAATACGAAACCCCAGGGAAGTAAAGGTGAATTAAATAATGAGTAGGTAATCAAAATGACCAAACGGTGCCTGCACTTGCCTTTTTCCCAGAGTTTAGCTGCTCTTGACCAAACGGTGCCACTAACCCCGGTGAACCTGTAGAGGCCAGGCGGGTCATCTATAATGATTTGGACAGGCTTTCTCTTTTAGGTTCACATAATAGTGAAATATAACAATGTGGTCTGGTTTTCTATCGAACCGACCAGCCACCTTAACCTAACCCGAAGGAGCCCTATCCTATGGATGGAGTACCTCTGTCCAAACCATACTTCAAGTTGACATAATAATGTTAACCCTAGATAATAACCCATCACCCAATAGTTCCAACCCATCTAGGATTGTTTCTTTCATGGATTGCCTATGCTTGTTTTACATGCCTTGCTTGTTATTTTCCTGTTTGTGTATTCTTGCTTGTCGACGCTAGACCGCGTAGGATAGAAGACGTGAGAGAACCTGGCGGTCGCGCCCCTCGCCCCTCCCCTAGGGCTGGTCCTGCCGCCATGTTTGTGTTTGTTCGAAACCATTTATAGAAAGACATATCACAAATCCAATATATGCATGATTTTATCATTGCTTGAATTGCTTCACATATAAATCCTTTCAAACTCGAAATTGATTTATTATTGCCACTAACTTTCCAATCCAAATTATTTTCTTTCATACATACTCTTGATGCAAGAAGCAAAGAAGCTAAATGAGCACGTTTGGTTTCTTGAGCTTAGCTTTAGCAGCAAGTACTGTCGCAGGGAGATGTATTTCATTTCAAGCTTGTAAGACTGTAAGGGTGTGTTTAGATCAAAAACTTTTCACGAAAAACTACAGTTACGAATCTTGTAGCACATGCATGGAGCATTAAATGTAGACAAAAAAAACTAATTGCACAGTTTGGTTGGAAATCATGAGATGAATGTTTTGAGCCTAATTAGTCCGTGATTTGACACTAAAGTGCTACAGTAACAAATGTGCTAATGACGGATTAATTAGGCTTAATAAATTGCTCACGGTTTCCAAGCAAGCTATGTAATTAGTTTTTTTATTAGTATCCGAAAACCCCTTCCGACATCGCACGAAACATCCGATGTGACATTTTCTCAAAAACTTTTCACCAGCTAAACCCACCCTAAGTAGTAATGTACTGCTCTAGCATTGGAGGGACTGTAATGAGGTGAAAGCTGGTCACTTGGCCCATTAATAGGAGGTCCCAATGTAAGCAGGAAGGGTTTCACTATGAGACTATTCACAAGTTCCAAAAATAGGAGGCAACCCGCTAGGATGCAACTTAGGCACACGATAACTGCCCCTGTAGCCACAAGACCCGCATTAGCATACTTCAAAACCTAAATCCCCCATAAGCGTCTACCCGGTAAGCCACCAACCTATAGTTAGAGGTCTTGCTAATTTGTCAAGCCAGAACCATGTGGCTTGGAGCTGTATGGTAAGTCCCAGGTGGCTGTTCCATGACCCAGTCCTTAGGGAGAGCAGACACGATTACCCCCAGAAACCAGGAAGGGCTCCAGTACTCGTTCCCCCTTTCACCTTAAACCATGTTACTATAAAAGCATCTTTTAACCATAGTTGCAATAACCCATTAGTCAATATTACTTTAATCATCATATACTAATTGGGGGTGGAGCAGCTAAGCATAACTACACTACCCATAATACGAAACCCCAGGGAAGTAAAGGTGAATTAAATAATGAGTAGGTAATCAAAATGACCAAACGGTGCCTGCACTTGCCTTTTTCCTAGAGTTTAGCTGCTCTTGACCAAACGGTGCCACTAACCCCGGTGAACCTGTAGAGGCCAGGCGGGTCATCTATGATGATTTGGACATGCTTTCTCTTTTAGGTTCACATAATAGTGAAATATAACAATGTGGTCTGGTTTTCTATCGAACCGACCAGCCACCTTAACCTAACCCGAAGGAGCCCTATCCTATGGATGGAGTACCTCTGTCCAAACCTTACTTCAAGTTGGCATAATAATGTTAACCCTAGATAATAACCCATCACCTAATAGTTCCAACCCATCTAGGATCGTTTCTTTCATGGATTGCCTATGCTTGTTTTACATGCCTTGCTTGTTATTTTCCTGTTTGTGTATTCTTGCTTGTTGACGCTAGACCGCGTAGGATAGAAGACGTGAGAGAACCCGGCGGTCGCGCCCCTCGCCCCTCCCCTAGGGCTGGTCCTACCGCCATGTTTGTGTTTGTTCGAAACCATTTATAGAAAGACATATCACAAATCCAATATATGCATGATTTTATCATTGCTTGAATTGCTTTACATATAAATCCTTTCAAACTCGAAATTGATTTATTATTGCCACTAACTTTCCAATCCAAATTATTTTCTTTCATACATACTCTTGATGCAAGAAGCAAAGAAGCTAAATGAGCACGTTTGGTTTCTTGACCTTGGCTTTAGAAGCAAGTACTGTCGCAGGGAGATGTATTTCATTTCAAGCTTGTAAGACTGTAAGGGTGTGTTTAGATCAAAAACTTTTCACAAAAAACTACAGTTACGAATCTTGTAGCACATTGAAAGGTCTTGATGGCTAGAGGGGGGGTGAATAGCCTTTTAAAATTTTCTACAAAGACAAGCTAAACAAGTTTATCAATACAACAAATAGCGAGATGCAAGTTTTGCTTAGCCTACGGGGTGTTTGCAAGCCACCTATCCAATTCACAATTCTAGTATAATGACACTCAACCGCACAAGTCAAACCGAGAAGGTAACTACAACTACAACTAGCAAGGTACACAAAAGAGCTACTCTAGCAAAGCTAACTAGCTAGCAAAGATAACCAAGAAAGTAATGCGGAGTTGAGTTAGGAGGGTTTCACCGAGGGGCGAAGTATTGAGCCAACCGATATGATCAACAATGAATACAAAGACAACGGAACACCGGGATCAATCAATCACAATATGAAAGTGATGACACGAAGATTTATCCCGAGGTTCACGTGCTTGTCGGTACGCTAGTCCCCGTTGTGTCCCTCTTTACCACGTGGTTCGGTGGCTAATCGGTCTCACACCGAGCCTCTCAAAAGGCGCCACAAGAACCTACCAAATGGCAAAAGGTTGCAATGACACGAGCAATTTACTAATGTTGCCTTTTGGCACTTCGCCGAGGTAGACACAAACCCCTCACAATCACCGGAGGTGGCCAAGAACAATCACCAACTCTTGCCAACACCTCCAAGCTGCTCCAAGCCGTCTAGGTGGCGGCAACCACTAAGAGAAACAAGAATCCCGTAGCAAATCAACCACCAAGTGCCAACTAGATGCTATCTCACAATGCAAATGCACTTGGATCACTCAATCTCACTTCGAATATGCAAAGAAGCAAGAGAGATGAGTGGGAGGGGAGTTGCTTAGCTCAAAGTGCTCACAAGTATGTCAAATGTCCAAGAGTAAGAGCCTTGAGCCGGCCAACGAGTATTTATAGACGTACCCCTTCGAATATAGCCGTTAGGAACGAGATCTAGCTGAAATCACGCTGACCGGATGCGCTGGTCCAACTGACCGGACGCTCCGGTCGCGTAACAGCTAGTTATTGAAACGCCGACCGGACGCGCCGGTCGCAACGACCTGACGCGCTGGTCACGACCGGACGCGCCGGTCCCGTGACTGACCGGACGCGCCGGTCAACACTAAGTCGCGCAAAACGAACCATCGACCGGACGCGCTGAAGAACTGACCGGACGCCACAGTGCCCGCGTCCGGTCGGAGTCCAGTAAGCTCCCTGGACGACCGGACGCGTCCGGTCGCCTGTGACCGGACGCGCTGCGTGTCCGATCAACCAACTGAAAAACGCGCAGATGCTGAACGCTGACCGAACGCGTCCGGTCAAACAGTGATCGCGTCCGGTGTAGCGTCCGGTCACCACTATGACCTCCGTTCGCCTCCGTTTGATTTTCGTTTGATTTCCGACTTCCGGCGTAGTGGAAAATAGGCATTTCATTTCCCGAAATCGCCTGAATCCCGCGCTCGCACGCTCGGCGGGAGGGAGAGAGGACCCCCAAACCCTCTCTACCGCTCAAACTCCAACGCCGTCGCAAACGTGCTAACACCACCAGGTGATCATCACCATGTGCATTTGTGTTAGCATTTTCACAATCATTTTTCGAGGCGTTATTAGTTCTATCCAAATGCATATGATATGAAATGCACATCTAGAGGCACATAGGAGTTCAATAGCCGCGTCATTCCCCTCTTTATAGTACGGCTATCTATCCTATAATGTAACCACACCCACTAGGTGTCTTGGTTACTAAAATACAACCCTTAAGCATATACCTTTGCCTTGATCACGTAGGGTTGCGTCCAAATCCAAGTGTGGCCATCATGATCACCATGTCCATCTTGCCACCATCCTTGGAATGTACTAATCCTCATATGCTACATACAACTTAGGCATAGGATTAGTACTTAGGCATTGTCACTAATTACCAACACCAAACATAGGACTTTCACACATGCATAGAGCATTAAATGTAGACAAAAAAAACTAATTGCACAGTTTGGTTGGAAATCGCGAGATGAACGTTTTGAGCCTAATTAGTTCGTGATTTGACACTAAAGTGCTACAGTAACAAATGTGCTAATGATGGATTAATTAGGCTTAATAAATTGCTCACGGTTTCCAAGCAAGCTATGTAATTAGTTTTTTTTATTAGTATCCGAAAACCCCTTCCGACATCGCACGAAACATCCGATGTGACATTTTCTCAAAAACTTTTCACCAACTAAACCCACCCTAAGTAGTAATGTACTGCTCCAGCATTGGAGGGACCGTAATGAGGTGAAAGCTGGTCACTTGGCCCATTAATAGAGCAATGTCATCTTCTGCCAACTGATCATATGAGTGGGTTAGGTTCCTTGTGGTGGAATCTACCCACCCGGGTTTAAGTCATCGACTTGGTACAGATACTCGCATTATCTTAGATTTATTTCAGGATTTAACGGCGCTGTGCTTTTAGTGGTAGGCGGCGTCTCCGTCGACAGCGAGACGCCAGTGGTGACTTTGTGAATCTCGAGATCTGTTGGCTCAGTCCTTCGAAGGTGCTCATAGGGGCATACGTGTGTTCATAGGGGTGAATGTGCGTACGTGTTGTGGGCGTCTGCGTTGAACTGCATAATTCTAAAAAAAGCTATGTCATCTTCTTGTTTTCCTCTCTATTTAGATCGAATTGGCATAGCAGCCATGGCGGCAAGCCATCCCGCGAATCATAGCTTAAAAGATTCAGGCCTGGTTTAGTTCCCAAAAATATTTGCCTCCACCCATCACATCGAATGTTTGGACACATGCATGGAGTACTAAACGTAGACCGAAAAAACTAATTGCACAGTTCTCGGAGAAATCACGAGACAAAATTTTTAAGCCTAATTAGTCCATGAAAAGCCTTAAATGCTACAGTACCATCATGTGCTAATGATGGATTAATTAGTATCATTAGATTCATTTCGCAGTTTACTGATGGGTTATGTAATTTGTTTTTTATTAGTATTCGAAAACCCCTCCCGATATCCTTCCGACATATCCGATGCGACACCAAAAAAATTTCTTTTCACGAACTAAACGCAGCCTCAATAGTACGTGATATTCGCGAGAAAACTCAAGGTATGATGAGTGCCACGCCGTCCTATCGAGCCCTCTGCCCCTACACAAGGGGGCATGGGGTGCTAAGGAACGCCTCTTAGCCTGCTATTGCCAATGGCTAGGGTCTTCCTACAATAGGATATTGAATTGGTCTATAGAAATACAATAGTAGTATTAGAGTGGCGCAACCTGTGTTCCAAGTGCGTGCTCGTGTCAGAAAAATATTTGTAGGTTGGAGTGTGGGGTGCTCACTGGCACCACCTTAGGGCCTCTTTGGGAGGGCTCCCGCCAACTCCGGCTATGGCACTGTAGCACCACTATTGCGCGTAGGAGCCAGAGCCGGAGAAGCCCAAAAAATGGCTCCGATTGCTCCTGCTGCTACAGTGAGGAAGAAAAGGAAGGGAGAGAAAAACAGATTCTATGAACAGTGCGATAAACGGTGCTGCTACAGTGTTACACAGGGATGTGTCAGACGGAGCTGGAGCCCGGCGAATCCATACCAAACAAGGCCTTAGTTGGGGTGCTTGGTTTTGCACCCGCTGCAATGGATTAAATAAATTACTTTCTTTGCTCTCTCTACTTACATTGGACCATATTTTGCTAAATAGCAACTTAGATGTGTCCTAGTTAACAATGTCTAGAAATTTTATACATGTGTAAGGTCCAAATGGCTAGAGGGGGGTGAATAGCCTATTTAAAATCTACAAGCTTCACTAAACAACCACGTTAGTATAAAAAGATGGCTAAGCTAATTCTAGCACTAGCTCAACTATACTATGCAAGCCACCTATACAATTCTAGTGAAGCAAGGCTATGATCTCTAATACACACCAACAAGCTAAGTCACTAAGCTACTTACTCCTATGTGATAAAGGCTACACTAAGCAAACTACACAAGGACTAGTACAAGAAAGTAAAGAGCAAGTGACTTGATTCTTATACCAACGATGTAGAGAAGCAATGTACTCGAAGAATCAATCACAATGAGCAATCACAAGAGAAATCCTCGGCAAAGAGATGACACAAGATTTTTTACCGAGGTTCACTTGCTTCTCGGCAAGCTACTCCTCATTGTGGCGATGCACCCACTTGATGGATCACGAGCTAATCAACTATCAAGAGTTGAACCCTCAGCGGGTGCTGCACATCCACTCATAAGATAGGGATCCTCCAAGCCATGAGCTCTACTAGAGTAGCCAATTCGCGAACTCTCGCGGGGAAGGCTCAAGAACCTCTCACAATCAACTTGGTGAGGCTCGAAACAATCTCCAAGGTCGAACTCAACACCACCGCTGCTCCAAGCCGTCTAGGGTGTCGGGAAACATCTAAGAGTAACAAGCAACCCACAACAAACACGAAGATCAAGTGCCACTAGATGCAACTCTCAATGCAATGCACTTGAATCTCACTCAATCTCTCTAGAGTATGCAACCAAGCAAGGAGATGAGTGGAGGGGAAGTTCTCTAGCTCAAAGTGTGCCTCAATATCTCAAATGTGCAAGAGAGAACCCTAAGGGCCAGCCACCTCTTATTTATAACGTTTCACTCAAGAGCTAGCCGTTATCAACTTCACTGGACGATTTTCGGGGGCGACAGACGCTGCACAGTAGCGTCTGTCGCCAAACCGGCAGACGTTGTCCTAGCATCCGTCGCTCCACTCGCTGCCACGTGTCACTAGCTTCAAACGAGAGCCGTTGATCTCCAACGGTCGAGTCTCCAAACACGCTCGGCAACCACACGATAGACGCTTCCATCGCTAAGCAACAGACGCGGCTCAACCATGATAGACGCGGTCCAGTGAGCCAGTTGTCGAACACGTCAGTCGGTTAGGCGTCGGACGCGCCCGCAGTGTCTGACGCAGCGCAAAGCCACTTGCCTTCTTAGCGCGAAGCCGGCAGACGCTGACGTCAGCGTCTGTCGCGCGAACGCCCGCGCGTCCGTTGCCTCCTCCTCTGCTGGCGGAGCTAGGGTTGCCCGACAGATGCCCAGGCAGCGTCTATCGCTCCCAGTCAGCGCGTCTGTCGCAAAACCGACAGACGCCGCCTCGCCACCGTCAGACGCGGTCCAGTAGGACAGACGCGTCCGATGCCTAGCCGATGGACACGTCTGTCGCATAGAACCGCGACGCACCCACGCGACAGACGTGGCAACAGTGCCATGCACGGTGTCTATCACGGTCATGTCCCCACGTCTGTCGCACCCGCGCACATAGACCGAGCTAGGGTTTGGCGTCAGACGCCGCACCCCGCATCTGTCGCCAGCAAGCCGAGCGTCTGTCGCTCGTTTCTTCGTGATGCTTCGTCGAAAACTCGTTCCGCTTGATCGCCCTTGTCACTTATGAGCTACTCTTCATATTTGTATCACTAAAACACTTGTTTTAGTTCATGAAACACCTCCGTGCTTTCATCACTTTTTCAACCTCTGGTGCAATGGAAAATAGGCATTTCATTTCCCCGAAAACGCCTGAATCCTGCTCTCGCAAGCTCGGTGGGAGGGAGAGAGAACCCCAAACCCCTCTCCACCACTCAAACACTGCCGCCTTCGCAAATGTGCCAACACCATCATGTGAAAATCACTATGTGCATGTGTGTTAGCATTTTCTTAATCATTTTTAAGGCGTTACGTTAGCTCTCTACTAGATCCTAATGCATATGCTCAAGATGATGACCTAGTAGCACTTGATTCACGAGCTAACTGTGATTGCCCCTCTTGATAGTCGGCTATCAATCCTAAATCCGGTCAATCACTTCTCTACTCATCTTAGACCGGTTAAAGTAAACCCTATGATTATACCTTTGCCTTGATCACTTTGTTCCATGTCCATCTCCACATGCTTGATCACCTTGATCATCATTTTATGTGCATGCACCATCTCTTTGTGATCTTGTGGCCACCACTCCATGCCACATGTACCTTCATCACATGTGTTGCTTATGCCTAACTTAAACCACTTAACACATGATATTAGCAACTTGGTGCCATTAATTACCAAAACCAAACTTGGGCTTTCAACACGTCCGAAGCTACGTCAATAGCTCAGGGTATCTTTTGGCTGACCTGGAGGCGAGAGAGTGAACAAAAACAGAGCGCTAGCGAGGAGCGAAGCGCTAGGCTCGCACACTACCCGATACTTCTACTATCTTGCATGCAATTTTGAGCCTGCTTGGTTGGCTTCTAAATTTTGCTAAGCCAATATTTTGGCAACCAAAAGTTGCTAAAGGTTGCATACAAATATTTGTCACACATTTGGCAAATTAAATGTGAGATATTGGCAAATTTTAACAACAAACCAAATAGAGACAAAAAAAACTTGACTTCCCTATGTTTTGGCAACCAAAATTTGGCTATCAACCAATCAACATCTCTTCGTCTCTTTCTTCTTTATATCTTGTTTGCTTTATTTATTAGTTTCACTGGTATCTGTGTTTGTTTCGTCTGGGCAAAAGTTTAGCCTTGTCACATCGAATCTTTGATATCAATTAGGAGTATTAAACATAGGTTAATTACAAAACTAATTACACAGATTGAGGCTAATTTACGAGACGAATCTATTAAGTCTAATTAGTCCATGATTTGACAATGGTGTGCTACAGTAAACATTTGCTAATTATGGATTAATTAGGCTTAATAGATTTGTCTCGCTAATTAGTCTACTCCTGTGCAATTATTTTTTTAATTAGCTCATGTTTAGTCATTCTAGTTAGCATCCAAAAGTCTAATGTGACATGACTAAGCTTTAGCTCCTGGATTCAAACACAGGTGGCTCATTCGTTTAGGGTTGTTTCGTGTAGAAAAAATTTCTGGTTGAGAGCTGTCTATATAAATTAGATAAGTGTTCCTGGACGGAATGGTTCCGGACCATGATAGCCCAGGAACCGAACAGTCACTTGGGAGTTTTCAAACCACGCTTAGGACCACGACTTTAGTGGCTCTGTGTCTATATCCACCCCTGGGTCACAGGATAAATAGGGCCAACTGTTCATCCGATCCACTCCTGTGCCACAGGATAAACAAAGCAACTGTTCACCCGGCTAGGTGATATATGGATCAGAATCCTGTCGGGGCGATTTTCTCGTCCTGCCTCCACAGTCCACACTGCGTGGCTCACGAGAAAACGTGTACTCCCTCTCTCCCATGATCGAAGACGTTCTAGATTCAAATTATGTACCAAAAAGCTTGACGTTCTAGCTATTGCAGCGGCAGCAGCCTACCCAGTGTAGGTGCAGCAGCTAGCTAGTGTCAGACGCAGCAGCTTTGCCCTCTCCTCCGCTCGGCACCCGGCCACTCCAAAGGTCCAATCGGCAGAGCTTTTGCTCACGTACTTGACTGCAGTATAGGGGTAAGCAGGGTCTTTTGATCACTACCTTGGTAATCTCTTCTACCGCTACAACGACTAGCATTCTAGGACAGAGGAAGTATGCAGACGGACGCTAGCAAACCCGCCATTTTTTTGCATCCACACGACACGAGCAGTCGAGCACAGCACACAGCAGCAGCCGTGTGGTGTGCATCGTACTAGCGGACGCTGGACAGGCAGGCTGTGATCTGTGGAGTAGCAGCGCTAGGCCAAGCCCAACACACGCAGCACAGACGTTAGCCCCGTCTGAAAAGTCGTGCTCCACGTAGGCCTATGCAAGTTGAGGCTGTAATTTTTACAACGCAGGCTACAGTGTGTCCTATTACTTTCTCACCCACTGCTACCTCTCTCACTTCAAATGTTGCTTTCAAGGACTTGCTTTTCCAGTCTGCTAGCCAATACCATTCAGGCTTTCTAGCGAAACCATCGTTCTTTCTGACGAGGCGGTCGACTCCTCTGCAAGACACACTGACAGACTGCGGAGCTGCTATCTCAGTGCCTCTCTTCCAGATGGCATCCGAGCCTGCGTGTCTCAGCGGGGCAGCTGTACACGCTGGTGGGTTGGGCTTGGCCAACACGTCTGCTTCTTGGGCTTCTTCACCAGTCTCCACGGCGGGGAACAAAGAAAGGGTCGGCCCGCCACTTGTCGCCTGCAGTCCTGCACGCGGGGGAAGCGGAGACTTCGGACACGGCTGGGATGCATAGAAATTGCTGGCCTCCCATCGGCGTTGACGCCTCCGTCTGCGTTCGCGAATTCGCTGCCATCCATCACGATCACGTGCTTGAATGCTTGATCGATCTCTTCCAGTTCCAGGCAGCTCGGCTGGTCGGCTGCTTCTTCTGCTGCGTGCAGCACCGAGCGCCTCATTTTTTCGTCTTGGATCACTTTCGCTGCTGTCTGCTCTGCTCCGCGATTAGGGGTGTAGCCGTGTAGGGGGCGACCACGACCCCTTCCATTCGAAGTTTGGGCATTTCATTGATTTGTTTTTCAAAACTTGTAGTGCTCCCTGAGGAAGTAGACAAGATATTATTGTAATTTTTCAGAACCTTGGACAGAAGATCTTTTGTATAATCGATCAGCATATATGTTCATTTTGTCAAAATCAACGTGGATCGAGTCAACCAAACACTCCAATATGCTAGTAGTAGTAGGTCATATCATACTCCATCAAGAGGAGGCCAACTCACAATGCAAGCCAAAATTAAATGGAGACTTCATCAAAATACTAATATTATTATTGTGTTTGGAGCACATATATAATGCTAACATCACGTAGTACTAACATTTGAAGTCAGATCCTTTGGTTTCAACTGGGAATTATATTAATGTTGCCAAAACTGATATGGCGGCACAAACCATTTGGTTTACAGAATAGAAGTAGTAACTTGTACTACTGAAACACATCATCTCACCATCATAATCCAAACACAAGTAGTTGAAAATATGACCCTATCAAGCAACAGGATTTGAAGAATCATGCTCGCTAGTAGCAAACGTCGACACGAGAATGAGATCAGAAACTTCATGGAACTTGCCCTCCGGCCTAGCTATTTCTCTCCTCCCTCCACGTCTACCACTATGTTGACTCATCACAGTGACACGGCACCACGCAGTCAACATAGAAAATTGATGGCCCGGAAGAAAGACTATACTAAGAACAAGGAAGAAAATTGATGTCGACTCTGGAAGCCGACGTCTAACAACTTCTGGTAGAAGAGGTCGTCGTTGTAGCCGCCAGGCTGCACATGTTTCTTCTCTCGGAGTGCAAACAGAGCTGGTCTAACATACTAAGAACAAGAGAAATCAAATGTTACGATGACCAAATAAACAGTCTTCACTCTTCACAGTAGTAAATTCAGGGCATTATATTAGACCAAGCATTAACAGGGACAGAAAGATTATTCTTAATAAGATGATATTGTATGCGTTAACATGTAACATCTCATCAGTAGATGAAAAATATACAATAATCAATACATATATGTCCAGGACTAATGGAGCTGCCGGGTTATACATGATACAATCCATCAAATCTGGATAGACCAACAGATAATTAATAATCGGTAAAAAGAATTCTTCGGAATGCCGAAAAATTCTCAAACAGAGACAACTAGATGATTAAATCATTCTGCCTGCAGGACAATAGTCAGTACTTGTATATTCCTTTTGATCAATGTTTGTCGTTAGGATCTAGGAATTGACACCCCCCGAGTCCTGAAGGTTTTCAAAGCCGGAGCCATGAGGCAGGAGGCTTCTCTTTCAAAGCAGTCATCACTCGCTTGCTGTTGCCGGTGGTGGGAACATGCTTCTCCGGTGCCGGGGAGGCCGCCACCTTCGTCTTCGGGTAAGGCTCCATGGCGGTGCCGATCCTGTGACAATCCATATGTGTATGCCATTAGTTCATTACTCCGATCTGCTGTATGTCTATATATCTTTGTCGTGCTCGTGCCAAAATAAAAAAAATGAAAGACAAATGAATTATTGACGTGAATCAGATGCATGTGAGCGACGATGGAATCTCTCCTCACCTCTCCTTCCTCTTCTGGAGGAACCTCTGCAGTGACGCCTTCCTCGCGATGGGCAGGTCGGAGGGCACTGCCGCCGATGGCTCGTTGGCTGCCGGCTTCTCTGACCCCGACCCGGCCAGCTGCATCAGCTCCTTGGCCTTATCGGCCGGGAAGTCCTCGAACACGAGCATCCGGCCCTCGTAGAAGATGGTCAGTGGTGCCTTGCAATTGGCCTGCGCCTCCGGCCTGAAACAAACAAAGTCGCTGTCATCAAATCATCCGATCCACCATGGCCAACAAGAAGCTCTATCTCGTCCGTCAAACATACAAGCAGAACAGAGAGCGAGCTCACAGAGATTAAGACTCACTGGTCGTCATGGGACGGCTGCGACGACGTGCCGGCGCGCGTGGGGACGGGGAACAGCTGCATGGTCCGGGAGTCCGTCTCCTCCGCCTCCGCCGCCTCCTCCACCAGCTGATGCCGCTGCTGCTCTCTCAGCATGTACTGCCGCAGGAGTCCGCACGTGACGGCGAACCTGTTATTACTGCCAGTGGCCGCCATCTATTCTCGAGGGGAAACTCCTCTCGTCGTCGGTGAACACTGAAAAACCGTGCCGTGGGGCACTTGGGAGTGGTGGTGCTTCGGTCTGTCTGCCGTCGTCTCTCTCTAGTAGCTACCAGTGGGGCTGGGAGAAGAAGACTCTGGCACGCCTTGTAACTTGTAAGTGCGTTGGACAAGGGGCCGGCGTGAGTAGCAGCACGTGAAATGCGAGGTAAGAAAAGATCGAGAGGAGCAGCCACAGGCCACAGCCGCCCCCGAGGGCAACATGGTATGCACACAAGACGCCACTGAATTACTATCCGGGCCGGAACCCAATATCCACCTCGCTTATCATCAGTACTAACGGTAGCCTACAGCCTTCTTGGGTATACTCCACCGGGCTGTATTTGGGCCTTCATGGATTTTACATGGACCCATATCTTTTGTATTGAGCTCTGTTACGGAAAGGATTTGTAAAGACGGTTAAAATTTATTAATAGAGAACCTGTTTTAATTTGTCTGTGTGTATCCTATAAACGAATCTTTGATTTCTAGAGGTGAACCGTGAACGACAAAGTACCAAACCTCTACAGATAATTTTCTAAAAGTTACAAATAGGCCAAAAAAAATAGCAAACAAATTTTTAGTCTTCAAAGAATCCCATCGGGAACTGCACACCCACACGTGTGTGCCTCCTAGGACTTAAACCTCAAGGCACCCATGAGCTCCCATGCATAGGGTACGTCACTTGTCAATATTGAAGGGGAGCTTCCTTCTCGTGGGGTCCCCCAAAGCTAACCCTCCTCTGTGTATGTGCTCCGCTTTTCAGGTAGGCCAAGGGCTAGAACGGCGGTCAAAGGTTGGAGGAGCCTTTGGAGAAACCTTCGGAGAGTAGGTGATTGCAGATGAAGAGGGCCCTCAAGAGGCAGGCCGAGGGTCAGAGTTGCTTTCGGTAAAACCTTTGAAGAGAAGGTGACTGAAGATGAAGGGAGCCCTCAGGAGGCAGGCCGAGGGTCAAAGGAACCCTTGGTGAAACCTTTGGAGAGTAGGAGACCGATGGATGCTGGAGGTCCTCGGTAGCTAAACCTTCCTGACCTATTGTTAGAGGACTCTAGGATCCACAGAGACCCTGTTCGGGTTGGACGCGCCATGGCGAAGAATCTGAGGTCTACGGCCCAAGAAGGAAGGAGCCCAAGAGGGCCCATATTTGTAAACAAGGGGAATGTTCCCTTATGGCCTTGTGTCTATAGCAATAAAGATCTTAGGAACATCCTGTAGCAGGTAGAGAGCATTCCCAGAATGATGAAATGTATATCCATATCTTATAAAAGGGGAACAAAGCAATAGTAAAGAGGAGAATTCATCGCTCCACCAATCACATTGTCACTCGCCATGTAATCCATGAAATGAAACTTGGATAAAACATCCACTCTCAATGCAAAGTTTCATTCGAGAAAAGATCATCTACTAGAGTGTGGAAAGTGGTTGAAAGAAACCCGATAAGAGCCTGACCACGGAGGGGGCTCATGGCTTCCACAATGGAGACATAGGATCCAGTTGGGATCTGCACTCTAGGAAATATATCGCTACATCTCCTTGTTTTGTTTGCCTCAGTTTCATATTTACAGTGCATATATTTCACATATGTGTGTTTTCACTTGTGTCTACTCGGTTGTGCTCGTTTGTGAAGTGTAGGCATACTTTGAAAAAGTTATAAAACACTCAAAAGCACCATCAAAAAAACAACTTGGATTAAAGAGGGGAATGAAGGAAAGCAAAAGAGGCAGCTAACTAGTTCTCTGCAGGGTTTCTGAGCAAACGGTTCGGTCGGTTTTGGGAACCGGCTACGCCAGTTTCTGTAGTATACTAAGGAAGGCAGAAAGTCGGCTAGGTCAGATTTTGTAGCCTGTGTGCTATTGATGGTCCTTAATTCCTAATTCACAACCGTCAATTGACACATTAGAGAAACAAAGGATCAACAACCAACACAGTGGTAGATCTTAATACTAGGGATGAAAACGGATCGGATACGGACGGATATCACTGATATCGTATTTGTTTTTATATTTATGTTCGGATTCGGATTCGAATATGGATAGTATAAAAAATGCCGGATATGATATGATTGGATATCGACATCATAAATATGTGATTTAAATATTCGGATACGAATACGGTATCGGATGTTAAATATGCGGACTCAGATACGGACGGATTAAAACCCCTCTAAACGGATTCGGTCTCGAATACAGTCGGAAAATATCCGTACCGTTTTCATCCCTACTTAATACTAATAAACTAGGTGATTAACCCTGCGCATTGCCGCTGAAACTAAAGAATGGATTTCTCATGGACAAAGAAAAACTATAGATACGGAATTTAGTGTTTTTATTCTATACGCGCTATAAAGTCTAATTGTAATTTTACAGCTACTTTTCTAATTTTGTAATTTTGTCTTCATAATTGCAATTTGCATGTTCTATTCTATTGATCGTATTTGTACCGTACTACCGGATTAAGTAACACAGGATTAAAAAGCAAAAAAGTAAAAAAAACAAATTAACTGACCAATGATACTTATCATTTCACCAACAACTTTTGACACAATAGTTTACTTTATCCTGATTAAAGCGACTCGGTGGAGGTGGCGGCACCTTGGCACAGGGATGACTAAGGTCTTGTTTGGTTCATGAATGTTAAAGTTTAACTCCCATTACATCGATGTTATGGCAAACGTATGGAGTACTAAATATAGACTAATTGCATGCATGTCGGCACAGATTAGGAGTAATTTACGAGATGAATCTATTAAGCCTAATTAGCTCAAAATTGAAAACTTTTTATCAAATAAGACGAAAGTGGTACAGTGTTAAACTTTAACACCTCTCATCAAACAGCCATAAGGCCCGACCTGCAGGTGGCACCATGCACCTCGCCAACCACTAAATTTTTCTGGCCTACGCTTTGCTCTCGCGCATTCGCCGCATTGCTCCCGCGCATGGGCTGACGAATTTTTCTCTCCCGTGTATGGCTTGCTCCGCTTGGCTCATGCTCGCTCCGCAAATCTCGTGAGATGCCCTCACTCCGCATGATCCGCATACGGCACGGACGCCGCTCCGCTCTCTACTCGTGAGTAAGATGACAGTGAATGCACACGAAGAAGGAAAATTATATTAGAATAATAAATAATATATTAGAAAATATAGGAGGAGGGACAGTAGTGTTCTACTAGAGGGGACACAAGATCTAAGGAATCATTAGACTACCAATACAACATTTAGATGATTCATCTGCAGGGGCGGACCCAGGCCTAGGGCCACTAGGACCATGGCCCTAGTCATGGCCCAAGTAGAGCCCAGGAATACTCCCGTGAATTTGGCCCAACAGCCAGTAAGCACCGACTGAGTCTCTCGCCCAATGCGCTCCTCTCTGCGTCGCTCGTGAGGCGTGGGTTTCTGAGTCGTGCCGCTGCCCTTCTCGCCTTCTAGGGTCGTGCCGCCACCGCCGCTCGCAGCTGCCGGCTTGCCGCGCCTTCGCTCCGCTCTGCCAGAATGCCACGGCGCCAACCCCAGTCTGGCCTTTGCTGTTGCCTCCGTGGCTCCGGTGCTGCCTGCACAGCCCCGCCGGCCGCCGTCGTCCCCAGCCGCCAATGCCACCTTGCTGCGGTCTGCACTTCGTCGTCGCCAGCTAGCAGCTGGACGCCGCCCCCACCCTGCTCTGCTGCGCTGAGTCCGGAACTGTAAGGTTGTGACTCTAATTTTCTGCAAACTTTGGTTCCTAGTTTCCAATTTGTTGAGTATTGATTCCAATTAGAATCTGAAACTACCGATCTCTCCATAGTTAGTTATTAATTACAAAATACAATAAGAACAGGACCAAAACTTTAGTGTCGTATAAATCATGTAAGTTGAAGAACTCAGTTGGTTATTTTTAAATGTTCCATGTTATGTCTGTAGCTATTTTATCGTACTATAAATCATGTAGTCTAAGAACCTCTCGATTTAAATTTTTTTTGTTGAGAATAGCTATTTTCCTACATGACACACACTATATAAATCATGTAGACTATGGTGTAGTTTTTAGCTTTTGGCCTATCAAAATTTGGCCCTAGTCTTCACCAATTTCTGGGTCCGCCACTGTTCATCTGGATTATGAAATATTGATACTAACCAACCAATTCCAAGAAAAAAGTATTTCACCCTCTAGGCCAAAATATATCATGACCCATGAGATATCTCATGCAATAATGAAGAACAGCTATGTGCAGTACCTAAAATAAAATATAATATAAAAAAGAATGGAATAAAAAGATAATAATCAAAAGTAAAGGAGAAATAAAACATATCATGAAATATCTTATTGGTACCAACATACATGTGAATAGTTGAAAATATATCACGGATATCTGATAATATGGGGACAACCTAAAATATACCGTACAACATCTCATGGGTAGTATGGAAACAATGAAAAGTATATGGTAGAACATCATATCGATACTATGTGAGTAACCCGAAATACACCCTGAAACATCCCATTTATACTACCGAACATCCCAAGGTACATCTAGACATCACATGTATATTACATGAACATCACATTTATATCACAAAAGTTGGAAATAAAAAAGTGATATACAAATGAAAAAATAATTAAAATAGTTAATTAGAGTAAAATAAAGAAGAAAAAGAAATAAAAAATGAATAAAAAAATATTATGAAGTATATAGACAAAGTAAAATAAATGAATAAATTAAACAGACAATTAAATTAATGAAACATAGAACAAAACATAAGAGAAAAGTAAAATAAAATGGGAAAGAGCCACGTAATAGAAGAAAGTACAAAATAAAAATAACATGGATACTATATTCAAATAACATATAATATACCATAGAGCATCTCACAAATACTATGTAGATAATCAAAATAATCATAGAACATCTTATTTATAATATGTAACATTCAAAAACGAACATTACATGTATAGTACACGAACATCAAGTGTATATCATGAAATATAGAAAAAAGTGAATTGAAAAATGAACATAAATAATTCAAATAATTATGAAAATTAAGATAAATATGGAAAAGAGAAATTTGAAATTAATAACGAATACTATAAAATATATAGAAAAAACAAAAGAATATAAGGGAAACATAAAAATAATAAAATAGAAAAAATACGTAATAAAGCAAAGTAAAAAATCACCACTTGAACAGGAATCAAAACAGTCTATAATATATCAGAAAACATCTCATGGATAATATGTGAATAATCAAATATATATAATAGGATATCCTATTTATGCTACGTGAAACATCTCAGAATACAACATGGAACATCTTCGAATACATCATGGAACATCTCATTGATATAGTGTGAATAAAGATACACCGTAGCATCATAAATGTATATTACATGAATATCATATCTATCTCATGGAATGCTAGAAATTAAATATAAAACATGAAAATCATAAAAAAAATAAAATAATTAATTAGAATTCAATAAAAATTATAAAAATTAAAAATGCAAAAAGAAGTAAAGATAAGAAATATTTAGAAAGTAGAAAAGAAAAGATAAAGGAAAAATAGAATAAAAAGGAAATTTAAAAATAAATAAAGGAAATAATTACTTATAATAAAATAAAAAATAAAGAAAATAAAGATAAAAAGATAAATAAAATGAAAATGAGAATAAATGATCACCTAAAAAAAGGAAATAGAAGCAATAAAAAACAAAAGGAAAGGCATCGTTAAGGTTTTTTTTTGAGGGGAGGAAAGGCATCGTTAAGTAACGTTACCTGTTGCTGGAGGCATAAAAAACAAACGTACCGGCTGCCGTGGGACATGGGCCGCGAGCGTCCATTGGGTTGGAGAATTGATGGGCCGCGCTCTCGCTCGCTCCGAGAGTCTTTTTATATCGAAATCTGCCCCATCGCTCGAGCCTCCTTCGCGTGCCACATTGCTGGCAATTCTTGTTCATCGGATCGGGCGTGTATGCGGCCCAGATCCGACTAGCCTCCGTCATTTTTTGAAAAAACCCACTAACTTTAGCAAAATCAACCTGTAGTCTCACCTCCTCTCTCAATTCTTTTTGCAGAAAAGCTCTCTAGCTTTTCCAAAACCAACCTGCAATCTAGGACTTTTCATAGGCCGACCTGCCTTTCGCTCCTTGGGCCTTAGAGGGCCAAATTCGGCCCGAAGCAGGTTTCCCTTATCTATTATTTTTTTCTTTTATGAATAAATTTGCTAGAACTTTCAAATTGTGTAATAAATCATGGAAAAAATCGTAAAATAGAAAATCAAATTATTTTGGAATCCTCGTAAATAGATCTATGCAATGGATCTATAATATAACACGTTTTACTAGAAAGTTTTTATTGTACATTTTTTCTATGTTTCTCAACGGTAAATATGAACATCAAATAGAAAAAAAAAAGAAAATCCAATTGCCAAATTTCATAATTCAAGGTCGAATTCTCCTCATTTCACAATTACCTTAATCTTCTAGCTACTATGCTCCTCCGTCCTTAATGAGAATACTTAATCAATATTGTGTTTGCTTAAGTAAGACTGTGCTTGTGTTCCTCTCTACGTTCAAAGACGGATATTGGTCACCATCTAAGTTTAAACAAGATCAAAATAATATTAATGGGGTGTCATGAATCCTCATATCAATCATGTGACATCCCTAAACCATTAGCAGTGCTCCAACCAGAATAGAGATTCTTTTTATGTCTGATGATGAAATAAAGACTCAGGCTGCACACCCATTATTAGCCTTAATTCAATTTCTTAAATAAATAATAAATAACACGATCAAATCGACATAAACTTCATCTTAAAAAAAAGCTGAGGCTTATATATGAAAACAGCCTGGCGCGCCAACAGCGCGCATAGTTTTCTAGTTATCGCGGAAACGTCTCCCGACTGATGTGACCGGATGATTGTGTGCGGCCGCCCCAGGGCCGTGCAGCCGGGCAGGAGCCGATCGACGCCCCCTCCGCAGGCGAGCGCGTGCTGTAGGCGGCCGAGTGAGCGCGCTCTGCAGACCTGCTGCGGTAGGCAACCAGGGGCCTCGCGCGAGGGTGTATACCCGGGGGAAAAAGTCCACATTACCGTCCTCAACTTTCGTAAAAATCTAATTTTTCTCTTTGAACTCCAAAATCGGGTAAAACATCTTCCTCAACTTTTAAAACCATTCATTTTACCTTTCTGACCCTGTTATAAACAGTTTTGAAGGCGGTTTTGTTTTTTCTTTTTTATTTATTTGGGCTGAATCTTCAAAAAATCATAGTAAATCATAGAAAAATCATAAAATAGAAAATCCAATTCTTTTGGACTCCACATGAGTAGATCTAAACAGTGAACATATAATATGGTATGTTGTAGTATAAATTTTTTATCGTGGCTTTGGATCTATGATTTTCTGTAATTAATTGGAATAATTCATAGCTGCAGTTTCTATGGTCCAATTGTGATGAAATTTTTACGGTTGGCTAATTATTGTATGATTGAACTGTAATAAAAATTTCATACTCATTGGATCATGTATAGCTTAGCTATAGATTTATTTATATTTAACAAGCATAAACCTAAATAAAATCTATAACTAAGTTATACTTGATCCAATGAGTATGAAATTTTTACTATAGTTTAAGCATACAATAGTTAGCTCACCATAAAAATTTCACCACAAATGGACCATAGAAACTGCAGCTATGAATTATTCCATTTAATTACAGAAAAGCATAGATCTAAAGCTATATCAAAAACTTTGTACTAAAGCATATCATATTATATGTTTACTGTGTAAATCTACTCATGTGGAGTCCAACAAAATTTAATTTCTATTTTATGATTTTTCTATGATTTACTATGATTTTTCTGTGATTTAGCCGAAAGAAATAAAAAAGAAAAAGACAAAACCGCCTTCAAAACCGCTAATGACCAGGCTAGGCAGGTAAGATGAACAATTTTAAAAGTTGAGGAAGATGTTTTGCCTGGTTTTGAAGTTCTGAGAAGAAAAACGGATTTTTACGAAACTTGAGGAGATGTCGATTTTTTCCTACCGAGGGCCTAGGGGCTTGCGCAGCTGCTGGGGTGGCCGGGGACATTGTGCAGGCGATCGACCGCGGAGTTGTCGGCCGCGGACCTCAAGCGGACGGGCGGGAAGCCAGGGGCCTCACATCGACAACGGCGCAGGCTCATATATTCTAGCCGCACCATCGCCCTCTTTCTCCCCTCGGATTGCAGCTAAGCCTGGGCAAAATACCCGATACCCATTACTGGTACCCGAAATACCCGAACCTGGACCCGAATTACCCAAACCCGAGGTATCCGATCATAAATTCGGATAGCAATTCTGATTACCCGAAATAAGTTTGGGTAATTCAGGTAATATCTCCCGGTACCCGAACTACCCAAACTACCCGAATATGTGTTTATGTCTTTGTGTTTGTGATATGTTGTTAGTGGAGCACTTGAACTTATCACTTTATTAGTATATGATTCTCTTTGTTTGAACAAGTGACTGTAATATATTATTCTCTGTAAATTGCTGTTGAAATTTTATACAAATCATTGCTGAAATTATGTACAAAATTGCTATAAAAGTTTTGTGTAGTTTGCTCTTTTCTGTGAATTCGGGTATATTGGGTATACCTGAATTATCGGGTACCCGAAATTTCGAATAGTGTTTTTTCGAGATGAATATTGGGTAGCAATTTTCATTACCCAAATTTTGAATTACCTAACCCAAAAAAAATCGGATAACTCGAACGCCAGGCCTAATTGCAGCCCTGCCCACTATTGCCGACGCCGCATTGCGGCCACTGCTTGCTGCAGGCTTTGCGGACTTGTAGTATGTGAGAGGACATATAAACATGGAGGAGCATTAATAAGGGAGCCTTTTGATTATTCAATGGTGGAGGAAGTTTTGCGGCGGCTCCACCAATCAGTTCATGGAAGCAAAACGGCTAGAGAGAAGAAACGGCAATCGTCCTTTGGTTGGCTTGGAGCAGCCGAATAGAGTTACAAATAGGGAGGGGCAGGTCTTGCGAAGAGAGTGGTCTCGACGGTAAGATCATAGGTAACGGATTCGATCTAACAGCTGTAACATGGACGATGACGTAGCTCATTGTGGTTGCAGCTTTATAGCAATCAATGATTGCTAATGGCCTCTGTCTATATAGGTTATATAGATTCTACAAGTGTTGGTGAATATTTGTATGCTAGAGTTTTACATTGAAATACAAATAAATACATGTACAAATGGCGAAGAAATACAACTTCGGCCACACCGGCACACACATAGACCAAAAGGCCCAAACCAATCCTATCTGACCAAGCTCAGGGTGGCGCCGTGGTGCTACGAGTGTTGACGGTCACTAAATGCTAAATTCAACCATCAACATGTCATCAAAGTGAAGGTATAATCAATCTCATAGTAGTATTTTGTTTTCAAATAATGTGGTTCCACTTGTATTCTCTGTTTTAGCTTGTGCAGGGACAAACATGTAAAATCATCAAGAAATAATTACCAGAAGAACATGGGTGAATGATTTTTGCCAGGCCCACTTGGTGGGGCCGACTGACCCCACCTAGGCCACCCGACCTGGCCCCACCAACCCACGTCACCAATCCTCTCCATCACGAACAACCACACTTTGGAGCAATCTCACACATGTTGGTTCAACGTTAGTTGCATCCTGTGTGGTTGAGGTGGATCACTATAAGGATTCGAGGGCCCACCACCACTAGGTGTATCTGGACAAGCAATGGTTTAGTAATGCTTAGTGTTATAATCAATTGTCTTGTTTAGTCTAGTTATATCATAGCATGGGATCACCGCTCTTTTAGAGTGCTCTAATCGATTCATCGTGGCCAAGGTTAGAGTAGTAAGTTCAAAGTGTAAATGTGGTGTTTATACTATAACTTGCCTAGGATTACAACTAGACCTCGGATAGTTTGCGGTAGTTGACAGGTGGTGATAACAGTATCCATCCTATGTATTCTACCACGTTAGGGATAGGTCTAAAAAAATAGGGCTCTTTGAGTGCTTATTTCTATCACCCTTTTGGTTGGCGTCTAGTCTGTGCCTCAAAGTGTTATCGAATCATGCTATTTTTTTTGCTTAGTTATTTTGCTATAGCCTTTACTAGAGTTGTGCTTAGTAGTAGAAGTAACTTAGGGTTCTTGTACTCACTCGTTGTCCTTCCACTGTCTACGCCTTCTACCTTAAACTTCTTCCTCATATCTTGTTTGAGGAAGCTTATGTCAGCTTTTGCTTCCTCAAAAAGCTCAAAAAGCCACAAGCTTCCCTAAACAGGGTTGCTTCTTCGAGCTGACAGAAGCTTCAAAAGCTACACTTTATACTTAAAGGCAGAGAAACCATCTTATTCTCAAGCTTTTCTAAAAACTTCTTGAGGAGGTGCTTTTAGAAAAGCTATAACTTTACAAAACAGGGCCTAAGAATTCTTAGGAGGAGATCCTAAGAATTATGAGACAGGCACGACATTATTATTATTATTGTATCATCTCTGAGGATGTATGGCATGCATGCCAGCACCCCTTCCCCTTCTCATCCATATTATTCTCCTGTAAACGGTGAAGGGTTTCAGAGCCTGAGCCACGAGGCATCATCAGGCACGTCTTCCATGGGGTTGTTGCCGGCGCCAGCTGAGTCTCTCTTCTTCGACGGCCAAGCATCCTCATTCTGGTCAGGGTCGTCAGTGCCGGCGGTCCTGCGAGTAATAACACACGTGCAGATATTATCATCCAGTGCTGTATCCAAAATTCCGAATAGCACCGAGAAAGAAATTACTGACAAGACAAATCCCATATATAGATATATATAGTGTATCTCAGATGTGAAAGTGCATGCATGTGATCTCTCCTCACCTGTTCTTCCTCTTCCTAAGGAACCTCTGTAGCGTCAGCTTCCTTGCAATGGGCGGCATGCTTGCCCCTGCATCCGATGGCTCATCACTGGTCTCCGCCTTTTCTGGCACGGCGGTTTGAGCGGTCATCACCCCCTTCTCCGGCTCCTTCACGGTCACAGAACCTGCTATCTGCAAGAATCCCTTCTCCGGCGCCTTCCCGGTCACAGAACCTGCCATCTGCAGGAGGTCCTTGGCTCTATCTGCCGGGAAGTCGTGGAACGTGGCCACTTGCCCCTGGTAGAAGATGGTCAGGGTGGCCTTGGTCTCCTCTGGCCTGCAATAAACCGATCGAGAAATTAAACCGGGCCAAGAACATGTCAGCCAGCAGATCAATTAATATATAACTCGATCGAGCTCACCTGATGATCTCGGTGCCAGTGCCGGCGGGGAGCAGCGACAAGGTCGTGGCGCCGGTGTCCCAGGTCCCCGCCGGCCCCGTCGCTACAGGGACCGGGGTCAGTTGCAGTGGCCTCTGGAACGAGGAGGAGCCGACGAGGTCACCCATCCGCACCTGCCTGTTCCGCTCCATCATGAACTGCCGCACCTGAGCGCACGTAAGGCCGAACCTGTTGTTCCCAGAGGCGGCCATCTCCTCCCCGTCCTCCTCGATCGGTACCTTAGCTTGGTCGGGTCACTTGCGGGGGCGGGCTGTTGCTATTATAGCCGCGAGGCCCGGGCAGCCTTCGTTTGTTTGTGCGTCTGGGCGAGCGAGGGAGCACGTGAAATGCGAGGCCCTGCTAGCGGAGGGCCGACGAGCGTGAGGGAGGACCCCGGCTAGAGCCACAGCCAATGATGTGCAAATATGTACACAACAATGCGCTATTTCTATCCCTCCTTTTGCACTGTGGGTTATTTTGCATGCATTTACTTTGCCTCTCTATATCTTCTATCTAATTTTGGACTAGTTTTAGCCGGTGCCTAATTTGATGTGTTGTGTTATTTTTAGGGGCAAGAGTGGACTTAGATGGCTTCCCGGCGGGTAGTCACCCTACTATAGAAATAGTTTTGGCCAACGGCATTTTCTCGTAATATGATCTGACGGTGTAAATCATTTGCATAAATAGTTCGATATACCAATTGTTGGTAAAAATATTTGCACTTTTATTATGTTTGTAAAAGGCCTATCTGGCCACACCTTAGCTCGTGAATGGCCTCAAAGTATAGGGATGGCAGCGGGTCGGATAATAAGGTGGGGAGTGCAGCAACTACCCACCCGCCACAAATTGTCTACCAGGTCAAATTTAATACCTGCACCCATACCTATGGGTAAGATTTTGTGTCCACACTGGTACGATACCTATGGATACCGACACCCATGAGTTAGATTATCACTACAATAGAAAAATTATTTATACTTTTAGCATTAATGAGTGATGCAACATACCCACACCCGTGGTTTGAAATTTTATACCTAGGCCTACACCTGTCGTGAACAATATCTATGGGTAGAATTGCTATCATTATTAGAATATATAATGGGAAACCCTAATAGACTCCACTTCCACTCAACCTCATCCCGAGTTCTCAACTGCACCTATCTCTCTCTCTCTTATCCCCTCCTACGGGAAGGAGAGTGTGCATGTGTGTGCTTGGAGAGAGAGTTTCCTACTCCTAGGTGTAGCTACTTCCATTTTTAATAAACCACCTTGTCTATATGGGTGTATAGTGTGTACTCATTTATCAGTTTGAGTATGTTTATATACTCATTTTAAGATACTCCAAATCTTACTATATGAAAATTTTTCAAAGGAGCCTACATTTTTAGTTTATTATTATAATACCATCATAGTAGTATATAAAATAAGTATAACCACATACTCTATGTATACTTAGATACTTGACATCCATACTATCCCAGATGATCTAGTATGATCATATGTATACACTTCATCGGGCCTAATCTTGAGATACACATATGAGTGTAGCTATATATATATATATATATATATATATATATATATATATATATATATATATATATATATATATGCGAAAGGTTGATTGTAACTACTCTCAATTACTTCACAAAATATGTTTGTAACAGAACCGCCCAATTATACGAGATTAAGTAAGAAAATCATCCAACGGACGGACAATTTACCCAACTTAAGCCCGTATAACCCGGTAGTCCGTGAAATCTCGACGGATTTCAAACCATTTCACATCACAGCCAAGATCGTAATAAGTTCAGCGATTACCTTCATAAGTTACACAGTAGTTTGCGGCACGAAATACATCGGAGTTTAAACATAGTTATTACAAACCAGTTTCAAATAAAGTAGCGGAAGCATTAGTTCAAAGCGCACACACACACACACATCCTTTCCAAAATACAGTGCCAGCTCGCGATCATCTCCCACAAAAGCATCAGGCGAGGAGTAGTGAGTGACCATTGCCCATGGTCCTAGGCTTCGCCCATCGCAGGGTAGAGACAGTTGATACAATAACCATAGTACATCTGTCCATCTGCAACAAGTGGGAACAAAGCCCTGAGTACGAGAAGGTACTCAGCTAGACTTACCCGACAGAACCAAAACAAAAAGACTCCAAGGATCATGATAGGCTTTTTGGTGGGGTAGCTGACTCATTTGCAAAAGGAGCATTTTTAGGTTACTAAATCATTTACAAAAGCATGTCATCTTTTAATTCTTTATTCTCCTGTCAACTATGTTTGCACTTTATGCTGAAGTAACCAAGTAATTAAGCAAGCAAGGATCACCATTGATATTTAACAATAATTACCATGTCATTTCTCACATAACTATCCAAGTGTTGCTTCCATATTACTACGATGAAGTAACTCAAGTCAAGTGTTCACTATCCAGTGAACGATGGCGATTCGAATCGATTATTGACCAGCTGGTAATTTATTCCTCACACAAACCTCACTCACCCGCTAAAGTGAGGTATTGGTCACCGAGTCAACCATTCAGGTAAAGTCGCGAGCTTGCCAGGAACCACATGTACCCGGGGGCCGCCCGACTGCTCTTTGGCCTTATCATCGCGCCCCCGTTTCCTGCCACTACTGCTCCGGTACAGTGCGTTGCGGGCAATCTACTCGGCCCGAATAATCTCCCGGCTTCGCGGTCGAAAGGTACTTTATCCGGCCAGCTAAATGTGAGGCATGCGTTCAACATGACCCGAGGCCCGACATCGGACGGTCCTTAATCGACACAGACGGAAGGCACTACAGTCCAGAACCCTGCAAGCTTCCGCCCGGTCTCATATTCATTTCCACACTTAGTTATTCTCACATGACATTTCTTTCACACAAAACCAGGTAATCCCCTATAGCTCGCGGATGACAGGCAATCACCCGACTTCTACCGGTCTAAGCAAGCTAAGCAAGTATCGACCGAGGACACCAGGGTGACAAGGATCGGGTAAAACAAGGTGGAACAAGGTATAATGCAGCAACGTTTGCAAACAACTCCTAAACTTAATGCATCAGATTAAGTGAAATTAGTAAATAATTATTTGCAAACCGAGGGAGAATGCTCCGGGGCTTGCCTCGCTCGAAGGTACTGGGACGATGGTCGGGGCACTCCGGAAGCTCTTCACCGGACTCCTCTTCTGCTTCTGCTGGCTCCGGCTCCTCGGGCTGCTCCTCTGCGTCCTCGGAAACTACTGTCGGAACCACCTCCTGCGATCCTGTATGATGCAGAAGTATGAGTGCAACATGCACAGGTGCAATGCAGAAGTGACATGAGATGATGAAGATGCGGAAGGCATGCGATGAAGTGAATATGTTACATTATCGGATTATGTGGAACTTATGACTCTTCTACAAGGTAGTCTACGTCATCCAAGAACATGTACTCGGAAACTACCAACACTAGTTTCTACCATGCGAGAGTACTTGACTAACAAGGTGCTTCAAAGATACACCAAAGTATACCTTACTCATTATCTTTGCATTAAAGAATAAAATGGAAACCCTAATTAGCCCTACATTTGAACAGCAACACATATTTTAGTAGCTCAGAAAAATCTTAGAAAATTACAGTGGATTACTACTATCAAAACTAGCATGACACAAGATTTTTACTGCATTTGGATAATTAGAATTTACTATAAAAAAATAACAAACTAAGGCCTAAAATAGATATTTAAAATACTTTACATTATGAAAAGTATCAAACAACAGATTTAGGAATTTTTCTACTATCTACTACCTAAAGAAACACTATGGAAAAATTATCACTTGCATGTTTTATTCAAATTTATTTAAATAACAAAAATAACAAATATTGGTAATAGAAAGCATTTGAACTGCAACTATGCATTTTTCTACAGAACAACCATGAAATAAAATTACCCTAGCAAGTACATGGCATAACAGGATTAATAAACTTGGAATCACCTTTTTCTGATTTTTCTACATTTTCTTATAATTTTTTTTTCAAGAAAACACCAATTTCAAAGATTAATTAAAACACTACAGAAAAGTAATGAAATATTGACATGCAACATTTTTATATTGTAGATCTGATTCAAATGAGTATATAAAAATTTATTTCACAAATTTTGGAGCTAAAATGACCAAGAAATCATTTTCCCAAGTGTTTTTCATCAAAAATAATAAAAAAGAAATGAAAACGGGTTTATTAAACGTCGCTGGGCCGGCCCGAGGGAATGATCGGCCCACGGCGGTCGCGGCCCGTCTCGCTCGCGCGGGGGGGGGGGGGGGGGGCCCCCCCCCCAAACCGAGCCGGCCTGCTCGGGCTCGGCCCGCTGGCGCGGCTCAGCCCACCGAGCGAGGAAAAAGGGGGGGGAGACCCGAGCGCGTCGCCGGTGCTCCCGACGCCGACGTCGCGGCGGCGGTCACGGCCAGTCGGCCGGTTCCGGCCAGCCAGCGACCCACCAAGGCGCGCAATGGAGTCGCCAAGAAGTGGCCAACACGAGACGTCAGGGCGGGACAGCAAAGAGGTGGCGGTGAGGCGGTGGAGAGGCGCGGCTCGTCGGCACCGTGGCGGTGGCGCGGCGAGGCGAGGAAGAAAGGAGCCCTACCGCGGGCAGCGAGGGGGCGGAGAAGCTTGTTCAGAGGAGGGAAGAACGGGGCGGAGCTCGGTGCGAGGTGAATTTGATGATGGTGGACTGACGATGCCGGAACGGGGAGGCGAAACCGGAGCTCGCGGCGGCGAGCCGTCCGCCCGTGCGGTGGGGAGAGGAGGGGTGGCTGGCGGGTGAGGGAGGAGAAGTGAGGGAGTGAGGAGGCTCGGGCAGTCGTTTTGAGTGCGCTCGCGCTGGCGGGAGGTCAGGGCGAGGACGACGCGCGGCGAGCGGCGGCAGCGCATGGCCGACACGCGGCGAGCGCGTTCTGCCGCGGCGGCCAGCGTTGCGCGGGCGCGCGCGGGAGGAGGAAGGAGGCCGGGGTCGCGGGCCGGGCCGACTGCGTCGCGCGGGCGCGCGCGAGGCCGGCTGGGCCGGGCGGCTTCGCGAGCGGGCCGGGAAGCGAGGACGCGGCCTGCTAAGACAAAGTTTCATTTTTCCAATTTCTAAATTCAATTTCAAATGTATTTCAAACTTCAAACTACATTTTGAACAAGAAGAAGACATTTTATAAACTTGGCCCAAAAATAAAAGTTGCTCAAAATTAAATTCTCTACAACTTTGATTAAAGGGCCAACTGAAAATTCTTGATAGATTTTGAATGGCAGAATAAAAGCTAAAATAAGGGAAAATTTTGAATATTTTTCATAATTATTTTTGAACAAGTTTTGGACAAAATTTGAGCTCCAAAATTTGAACTAGGGTTCCAAGTGATATAAGAATTATGGTTGCAAGGTTTTTGATCTAATGTGATTATCATATTATTATAATCCATGAAATATAGCATGTTTAAGCTTTTATTTTAATCGAATTATACCATTATCATACATGATTATAATGATATGAATGCAATACAATATGATTGCCATGCAAAAAGGCATTGCATAACACCGGAGTGTTACAGCCCTCCCCCCTTATAAAAATCTCGTCCCGAGATTTGGGTTACGAACCATTTATTATAAAAATCTTCATAAGCATTCTTTAAGTATTCACCCGTTTCCCAAGATGCATCCCCTTCATCGTGATGACTCCATTGTATCTTATACGTTTTCACCACACTGTTTCGAGTAGCCCTTTCCTTCGTATCCAAAACTCGAACTGGCTGCTCACGATACACCAGATCTGACTTCAGTTTTATGCCTCGAGGTTCAATCCGTTCCTCTGGAGCGCGCAAACATTTCTTGAGATGTGATACATGAAAAACTGGGAATATAGCACCCATTGACTCTGGTAATTCCAATTTGTAAGCCACAGGACCCTTCCGTTCCAGGATTTTGTAAGGTCCCACAAATCTGGCGGCCAGCTTTCTGCGCACACCAAACCTTTTCTTTTTCATTGGCGTAACTTTTAGATAGACATAGTCGCCAACTTCGAACACAAGCGGTCTCCTTCTCTTATCTGCATAACTCTTCTGACGTGACTGGGCTGCTCTCATATTCTGCTGGATGATATGAACTTTCCTTTCGGCTTCCTCTACGAAGTCAATGCCATAATACCTTCTTTCGCCTGGCTCAATCCAGTTTAGTGGTGTTCTACACTTTCGGCCATACAGAGCCTCAAAAGGTGCCATCTTGATACTCTCTTGATAGCTGTTATTGTATGAGAACTCTGCTAATGGTAACCATGATTCCCATGAACCTCTGGAAGACAACACACAAGCCCTTAACATATCTTCTAGAACAGCATTAACTCTCTCAGTTTGACCATCTGTTTGAGGATGATAGGCAGTGCTACGAATCAGACTAGTCCCCAAACCTTTGTGCAAATGCTCCCAAAAGTGAGCAGTGAACTGTGACCCTCTGTCAGACACTATAGTCTTTGGTATGCCATGCAACCTCACAATCTCCGCAATATACTTCTCAGCATATTGAGGTGGTCTATATTCCGTTTTGACAGGCAGAAAGTGGGCTGTCTTAGTAAGACGATCCACAATTACCCAAATGGAATCGTGACCTTTTTGAGTAGTGGGTAGACCTGTGATAAAATCCATACTTATGTCATCCCACTTCCAACTTGGTACTGACAAAGGTTGTAACATTCCGGCAGGCTTCATGTGAATTGCTTTTACTCTACAACATGTGTCACATCTGGCTACATACGCTGCAACTTCCTTCTTCATCTTGGTCCACCAATAACGAGGTCTTAGTTCTTGATACATTTTACTGCTGCCAGGATGAATAGACAACTTAGAGAGATGAGCTTCATCCATAATTTTATTCTTAAGCTCTCTATCCTTTGGAACAACAAGACGGTTGTCGAACCACAACACACCTTGCTCATCCACCCTGAAGTGTTTCGAGGGTTCTTCTTGAATCTTCTTTTTGATGTGGAATATCCCCTTGTCTGCTTTCTGACCTTCTATAATCTTACTCTCCAAGGAACAACTGACCTGAATACTTTGTAGCACGGCAGGGTGCATTAGATCGAAACCATCTTCAAGCAAGGGTTGCACATTCAGACAATGTGACTTTCTGCTTAAAGCATCAGCTACCACATTGGCTTTCCCAGGGTGATACTGTACATTCAAGTTGTAGTCTTTGATCAGCTCTAACCATCTCCGCTGTCTCATGTTCAATTCTGGTTGGGTGAAAATGTACTTGAGACTCTTATGATCGGTGAAAATGTTGCACACGTTACCCAGTAGATAGTGTCTCCAAATCTTTAAGGCATGCACTACAGCGGCAAGCTCAAGATCATGTGTCGGGTAATTGATTTCATGTTTTCTCAACTGCCGGGAGGCATAAGCAATTACTCTTCCTTCTTGCATCAGCACACATCCCAACCCTGTTTTTGACGCGTCACAGAACACATCAAAAGGTTTCTCGATGTCGGGTTGTGCAAGAACTGGAGCAGTGGTCAACAGTTTCCGCAAGGTATGGAAAGCTGTCTCACACTCCTCTGTCCACGCAAACTTGTGATCTTTCTGTAACAGACTTGTCATAGGCTTGGCAATCTTCGAGAAGTCTGGGATAAAGCGGCGATAGTAACCAGCTAAGCCTAGGAAACTCCTGACTTCTGACACTGTGGTTGGAGTCTTCCAATCCATAACCTCTTGCACCTTACTCGGATCTACAGAAACTCCATTCTCAGATAGAATATGACCGAGGAAAGGAACTTTCTTCAACCAAAATTCACATTTGCTGAACTTAGCATATAACTTATGATCTCTCAACCTGGTCAAGACAATTCTCAGATGCTCTTCATGCTCTTTCTCGTTTTCAGAGTATACTAGAATGTCATCAATGAAGACAACTACAAACTTGTCCAACTCTGGCATGAAAACCGTATTCATCAGATACATAAAATATGCAGGAGCATTTGTTAGTCCAAATGACATAACAAGATACTCGTACAACCCGTATCTGGTAGAAAAGGCGGTTTTCGGAACATCTTGAGGTCTAATCTTTATCTGATGATACCCTGACCTTAAGTCTATCTTGGAGAACACTCTGGCTTTAGCTAACTGATCAAACAGAACATCAATATGAGGCAAGGGATATTTATTCTTGATGGTTACAGCGTTAAGAGGTCGATAATCCACACACATCCTGAGAGTACCCTCTTTCTTTTTCTTTACAAACAAGGCAGGACATCCCCATTCAGACTTACTTGGGCGGATAAACCCCTTCTTTAATAACTCTTCCAACTGCTTCTTCAACTCAGCTAACTCATCTGGAGGCATCCGATAAGGTCTCCTTGAAATTGGAGCCGTCCCGGGGATCAACTCGATTCCGAACTCAACATCTCTATCTGGAGGAAGGCCAGGCAATTCGTCTGGGAACACATCCGGAAACTCACATACTACTGGGATCTGATGGATAGGAGTAACTTCCATGGCACAGGTCACACTCACAAGATCTGTTCTTTTAGGCAATGGTACCTGAAAAGTACCCTCTGCCTGGGGATCTTTAAGGGTAAGCATCCGACTGCTTGTATCTATGACTGCTTCCCAGTCTTTCATCCAGTTCATTCCTATTATTACATCCAAAACTAGTCCAGGCATAACTACCAGGTTCACTCTGAACTTCCGACTACCTAACTCAAGGGTTGCCCCTCTAACCATCTTATTGGTTAACACATCAGCTCCTGCTGAACTTATGCGATAACCATAACTCAATTCTGTGCATAGTTGTTCATGCTTCCGTGCAAATGCTTGACTCATAAAAGAATGCGAAGATCCAGAATCAAAAAGAACAACTGCAGGGTGATGGTTCACAAGAAACTTACCAGCAGTTACAGGCTCTCCCTCAGGAACTTCATCAATGGCGGTGTGGTGCACACGGGCATTGTAAGTCTGTTGCTTCTTTTTAGGCGGATAAGGGCAGAACTTGGAAAAGTGGCCTGGCTGACCACAGTTGTAGTAGGGCCCTTTCACTGTACCAGCAGACCCTATTGCTCCCTTGGAGTTGCTCTGTTCTGCAGCTGCGTTGGTCTTTGTTGGCGGCACTGCCATCTTGTACGGTTTCTGTGGCCCCTTGTAGTTCTGGGTTTTATGCTGCGGCGGCCTGAACCTCGCACCAGGTGCGGACGGACGATAAGATGAACGGTTGGCAGGGACAACTCTGGACTGGGATGGTCCTGACTCGAACACTCTCTTGCGGTTCTTGGATGCGGTGTAAGCATTATTGTTCTTCTCTTGCTTCAAACAGTCACTGATAAAGTCGTTGAATCTGTTGCGGGTATTGGTACCCACATGCTTCATCATCTTCGGACTCAACCCTCTCTTGAAACTAGCAATCTTCTTTGCATCTGTGTCAACCATGTCTGGAGCATAGCGGCACAAATTATTAAAGGCATGCAGATACTGTGTCACTGTCTTGGTACCCTGATTCAAGGCTAAAAACTCTCCAAGCTTCATCTCAACCAACCCTGGGGGAATATAAACTCCCTTAAAAGCTTCAGTGAAATCCCTCCAAGAGATCTGGGCATTAGGAGGAAAAGTACTGCGGTGATGCTTCCACCACATTCCTGCTGGTCCTTGTAACTGATGTGCAGCATACTCTACTTTCAGAACTTCTGTCATCCTTAACACACGGAACTTATCTTCCATAGTGTTAATCCATTCCTCGGCATCAAGTGGCTCTGCTGCTTCTTTGAAAATAGGTGGCCTCGTATCCATGAAATCCTTGAAACTGCTGTACTGGTTCACCCCATGGCCACCACCTTGATTATTTCCTCTTTGAACATTTTCCGCGATGGTACGCAGAAAGTCTTCCATATTCCTCTGTGATTGTTCAGTACTGCGTTGACTTCCAAGAAACTGTGTGAAGAACATTTCTGCGGTAAGCGGCGGAGGAGGGGGCAAATGTGGTTCTGGACGTGGCTCCTGGTGGTTGACATTGTTGGCACCACTTCCACCAGCTCCTGCACCATTGCCACCAGTCTCAGCGGCTTCATACGTAGCACGACGAGTGTTGGCCATCTGTATATTTCAGCAACAAGCACCATTGAGTGAAGTTGTAAAATTATGTCCGAATGAACAATTATGCCATACTGAATTCATTGGAGAGAACAAGTCATACAAGAAAACAGAGGCGCAATAATTTCATTCCAATTAAACAACAGCACCAATTCAGTTACTTCAAATGCAACATCACGTCCCATACAACCACGTTGCCAGCATACATACACTGGACTTCTATGCGTTCGGGTATCGCATACACAACCAAACTCCAAAAGATCGTCAGTCTCAAGGTCGAACAGGATACATCATGATACATGAAAACCAAAAGAAGGCCATCGCGTCAAGCCTAGCTACTAACGCAGGACACTATCCTACTCCTCGGGGCCATCGTCGATGTCGGAGGCGTCGCCATTGCTACCTTCAGCAGCGGCGTCGTCGTCGATGTCCATCTGAGCGGCGTTCGGAGGAGCATACGGGCCCATCCCGTTGTAGAGGGCATGGAACTCTTCATGCAAGTTGGCATTGTACTCTTCTAGCTCCTCGACCCTCTGCCTCAGAAGGTCTCTCCCGTTCCAGGCTTCATTCCTTTCTTGTACTAGCTGCTCCAACAGGTGATCTGCATTCCTGTTGGCCTGAGTCAGCCTCTGAACCTGCTGCATGGAACTCTCGCCTCTCTCGAGAGCTCGGTCCCGCTGCAAGCTCATATCAGCCAACTGCTCCTGCAAGCTAGCTATGGCACGCGCTTGCCTTTTCTTCTGCTTCCTTGCTTCAAGCCGATCATCACCACGTAGGCCAGTCAAGGTCCAATAGGTATTCTCCAGACCTTGGTATGCTCTGATGGCAGCATACATGGCACTCATGGTGTGGTTGTCACTAGCCCGTCCTTCACTGGGGCCTCTAACCAGGGCACTTCCTTGCGGCTGTACCCAAATGGCGTCGCGAGGATCATCTCTCGGGAAGGTACCGGCCAAAGCTGCTGCTAACTCATTGGGAAATCTGCTCATGATGTCTCGGATGACGCGAAAAGCTGCGCCCTCTGCACCCTCGACTGGAGTGCGTCCTTCGAACTCCAGATGCCAACCATCCCATTCTGGCGCATCACCAAGAGCAGGGACGGTGATCTCTACCACAGCAAGTCCATCTTCAGCTAGCTGACTCTCGCTCCAAGAGTAAACTGGCTCTTGTCCCTCCGGGTACCCCACATCATGGAGCACTCTCCAAAGCAAGGTGGGCATGCCAAACTCGCTTAGAAAAGTGTCCGTGTTGCGGTGCTCTCGCGGGGCTAGCTGACGACGGGGTGCTCTTCCGCCAGTGGACTTGCGGGCAGTCTGCTTCGTGCGGGCCATCTGTAGCACAAGTTTTAAATTACCCGGTGAGAACATATTTTAGTTGAGGTCACTTTTATCGAAATGGGATAATCCTTTTATAAGGGGAGGAATGCATGCCATGAATGGAATGCACAAACAATATGATGCATGCACGAGTCTTACGTTCTCACAAACTTATGAAAAAGCATCTAACGGTGAATTTGGTGGCATACAACGATCTCTCTTATACGTAACTAATTTGGTCTACACGATACGCTGTTATGTACCTGCAGAAAACTCATTTCAGCCCATTCCCCATGAATGCATGAAAGCAGTAAATCTACCTACACGCTTTACACGAATCCCCAGATGCGTGTACAACGGTAGTGACTACCCAAACACATCGTCCTATTGACGGCATCGCCTCAACGGACGGAACACCCACACATGCGACACTTTTATAAAAACATGTGTAAAACATGTAATTATCCAAGTATCATATAAGCACTTTCCCTAGATCGGCGGTGTATCCGATCATGCTCTCACAACTCACACTTACCGAAGCGTAGAGGTAACTGATCCATACATTACCACTCAATTAAGTGGCACTCATACAATAGCACGCCGTATGAGCAACGAAAAAGAAATATGGTGCAGAACCCCAAGTTAGTACTTAAATAGCCACCTAGAGTCCTTAACTGGGCATACAGGATATGACCACTGGCACACTTTTTAGTTTCAAAATCACACTTTTTAAGCAAGGTTTTGGTTTAAATACACTTATGAACCGTAATTACGCTAAACCATGCTCCGATGCCAGCTGTAACAGAACCGCCCAATTATACGAGATTAAGTAAGAAAATCATCCAACGGACGGACAATTTACCCAACTTAAGCCCGTATAACCCGGTAGTCCGTGAAATCTCGACGGATTTCAAACCATTTCACATCACAGCCAAGATCGTAATAAGTTCAGCGATTACCTTCATAAGTTACACAGTAGTTTGCGGCACGAAATACATCGGAGTTTAAACATAGTTATTACAAACCAGTTTCAAATAAAGTAGCGGAAGCATTAGTTCAAAGCGCACACACACACACACACATCCTTTCCAAAATACAGTGCCAGCTCGCGATCATCTCCCACAAAAGCATCAGGCGAGGAGTAGTGAGTGACCATTGCCCATGGTCCTAAGCTTCGCCCATCGCAGGGTAGAGACAGTTGATACAATAACCATAGTACATCTGTCCATCTGCAACAAGTGGGAACAAAGCCCTGAGTACGAGAAGGTACTCAGCTAGACTTACCCGACAGAACCAAAACAAAAAGACTCCAAGGATCATGATAGGCTTTTTGGTGGGGTAGCTGACTCATTTGCAAAAGGAGCATTTTTAGGTTACTAAATCATTTACAAAAGCATGTCATCTTTTAATTCTTTATTCTCCTGTCAACTATGTTTGCACTTTATGCTGAAGTAACCAAGTAATTAAGCAAGCAAGGATCACCATTGATATTTAACAATAATTACCATGTCATTTCTCACATAACTATCCAAGTGTTGCTTCCATATTACTACGATGAAGTAACTCAAGTCAAGTGTTCACTATCCAGTGAACGATGGCGATTCGAATCGATTATTGACCAGCTGGTAATTTATTCCTCACACAAACCTCACTCACCCGCTAAAGTGAGGTATTGGTCACCGAGTCAACCATTCAGGTAAAGTCGCGAGCTTGCCAGGAACCACATGTACCCGGGGGCCGCCCGACTGCTCTTTGGCCTTATCATCGCGCCCCCGTTTCCTGCCACTACTGCTCCGGTACAGTGCGTTGCGGGCAATCTACTCGGCCCGAATAATCTCCCGGCTTCGCGGTCGAAAGGTACTTTATCTGGCCAGCTAAATGTGAGGCATGCGTTCAACATGACCCGAGGCCCGACATCGGACGGTCCTTAATCGACACAGACGGAAGGCACTACAGTCCAGAACCCTGCAAGCTTCCGCCCGGTCTCATATTCATTTCCACACTTAGTTATTCTCACATGACATTTCTTTCACACAAAACCAGGTAATCCCCTATAGCTCGCGGATGACAGGCAATCACCCGACTTCTACCGGTCTAAGCAAGCTAAGCAAGTATCGACCGAGGACACCAGGGTGACAAGGATCGGGTAAAACAAGGTGGAACAAGGTATAATGCAGCAACGTTTGCAAACAACTCCTAAACTTAATGCATCAGATTAAGTGAAATTAGTAAATAATTATTTGCAAACCGAGGGAGAATGCTCCGGGGCTTGCCTCGCTCGAAGGTACTGGGACGATGGTCGGGGCACTCCGGAAGCTCTTCACCGGACTCCTCTTCTGCTTCTGCTGGCTCCGGCTCCTCGGGCTGCTCCTCTGCGTCCTCGGAAACTACTGTCGGAACCACCTCCTGCGATCCTGTATGATGCAGAAGTATGAGTGCAACATGCACAGGTGCAATGCAGAAGTGACATGAGATGATGAAGATGCGGAAGGCATGCGATGAAGTGAATATGTTACATTATCGGATTATGTGGAACTTATGACTCTTCTACAAGGTAGTCTACGTCATCCAAGAACATGTACTCGGAAACTACCAACACTAGTTTCTACCATGCGAGAGTACTTGACTAACAAGGTGCTTCAAAGATACACCAAAGTATACCTTACTCATTATCTTTGCATTAAAGAATAAAATGGAAACCCTAATTAGCCCTACATTTGAACAGCAACACATATTTTAGTAGCTCAGAAAAATCTTAGAAAATTACAGTGGATTACTACTATCAAAACTAGCATGACACAAGATTTTTACTGCATTTGGATAATTAGAATTTACTATAAAAAAATAACAAACTAAGGCCTAAAATAGATATTTAAAATACTTTACATTATGAAAAGTATCAAACAACAGATTTAGGAATTTTTCTACTATCTACTACCTAAAGAAACACTATGGAAAAATTATCACTTGCATGTTTTATTCAAATTTATTTAAATAACAAAAATAACAAATATTGGTAATAGAAAGCATTTGAACTGCAACTATGCATTTTTCTACAGAACAACCATGAAATAAAATTACCCTAGCAAGTACATGGCATAACAGGATTAATAAACTTGGAATCACCTTTTTCTGATTTTTCTACATTTTCTTATAAATTTTTTTTCAAGAAAACACCAATTTCAAAGATTAATTAAAACACTACAGAAAAGTAATGAAATATTGACATGCAACATTTTTATATTGTAGATCTGATTCAAATGAGTATATAAAAATTTATTTCACAAATTTTGGAGCTAAAATGACCAAGAAATCATTTTCCCAAGTGTTTTTCATCAAAAATAATAAAAAAGAAATGAAAACGGGTTTATTAAACGTCGCTGGGCCGGCCCGAGGGAATGATCGGCCCATGGCGGTCGCGGCCCGTCTCGCTCGCGCGGGGGGGGGGGGGGAAACCGAGCCGGCCTGCTCGGGCTCGGCCCGCTGGCGCGGCTCAGCCCACCGAGCGAGGAAAAAGGGGGGGGAGACCCGAGCGCGTCGCCGGTGCTCCCGACGCCGACGTCGCGGCGGCGGTCACGGCCAGTCGGCCGGTTCCGGCCAGCCAGCGACCCACCAAGGCGCGCAATGGAGTCGCCAAGAAGTGGCCAACACGAGACGTCAGGGCGGGACAGCAAAGAGGTGGCGGTGAGGCGGTGGAGAGGCGCGGCTCGTCGGCACCGTGGCGGTGGCGCGGCGAGGCGAGGAAGAAAGGAGCCCTACCGCGGGCAGCGAGGGGGCGGAGAAGCTTGTTCAGAGGAGGGAAGAACGGGGCGGAGCTCGGTGCGAGGTGAATTTGATGATGGTGGACTGACGATGCCGGAACGGGGAGGCGAAACCGGAGCTCGCGGCGGCGAGCCGTCCGCCCGTGCGGTGGGGAGAGGAGGGGTGGCTGGCGGGTGAGGGAGGAGAAGTGAGGGAGTGAGGAGGCTCGGGCAGTCGTTTTGAGTGCGCTCGCGCTGGCGGGAGGTCAGGGCGAGGACGACGCGCGGCGAGCGGCGGCAGCGCATGGCCGACACGCGGCGAGCGCGTTCTGCCGCGGCGGCCAGCGTTGCGCGGGCGCGCGCGGGAGGAGGAAGGAGGCCGGGGTCGCGGGCCGGGCCGACTGCGTCGCGCGGGCGCGCGCGAGGCCGGCTGGGCCGGGCGGCTTCGCGAGCGGGCCGGGAAGCGAGGACGCGGCCTGCTAAGACAAAGTTTCATTTTTCCAATTTCTAAATTCAATTTCAAATGTATTTCAAACTTCAAACTACATTTTGAACAAGAAGAAGACATTTTATAAACTTGGCCCAAAAATAAAAGTTGCTCAAAATTAAATTCTCTACAACTTTGATTAAAGGGCCAACTGAAAATTCTTGATAGATTTTGAATGGCAGAATAAAAGCTAAAATAAGGGAAAATTTTGAATATTTTTCATAATTATTTTTGAACAAGTTTTGGACAAAATTTGAGCTCCAAAATTTGAACTAGGGTTCCAAGTGATATAAGAATTATGGTTGCAAGGTTTTTGATCTAATGTGATTATCATATTATTATAATCCATGAAATATAGCATGTTTAAGCTTTTATTTTAATCGAATTATACCATTATCATACATGATTATAATGATATGAATGCAATACAATATGATTGCCATGCAAAAAGGCATTGCATAACACCGGAGTGTTACAATGTTATTGGCAAAGTTAATGTTTTTCTTCATTTTTTATTATAGACAAAGCACTACATTTGTTTTGGTGGCTTATTGTTAGCATTCTTTTGCCTTCAAGGACAGAAAACACCCTATTTTTGTTGATATTAACACTTGTGTTGTCACACATTATCGATTTAATGCATGTGTTCGCACAAATTGCATACAATTATTGGTCTCTAGTGGCTTATAGTTGTGTTCTTGTCATCAAGTATAAGAGATCCATTTTTCTATGACTTCCACACACACGCGGGAGAAAACATACGCAATCTTTGTCCCCTACACCACCCTTACACATAACACTACTACAAGAATTGTACCTACACTTGTACAATGTCCTACACATCCGTCTAAGTACATTATGTATTGGTTTGACCTAGAACAAAACTCAAATTATAGTTAGTCGAAGCAATAATCAGATTGGTGTGAATAGGTTATGCTTGAGTCCACACAAGCAACATTGTCATCAGAATTCTTATTGCATGATAGATATATCAATGGACATAGTGCTCTTGTGCTATATATCAAGAGTATTTTTTATAACTTATTGTTGGGTAGTTCTTGATGAATAAAATACCCCAATATGTATACTTCCTCAGTCGACTAGAGGAACTAAATCAACATAATCCCCCTCCCCCGCCACCTCTTCCACATGGATCCACAAACTTATGAGAGAGAAAATTGTCCTCATTAGGGTGCCTTAATGTAACATAGTGTTTACCAATGCATGCTTGACCTAGATAGAAGATCGATAGAGACAGTGAGTATGTTAGAGTTATGTTTCACAACTAATATTGTACACTCAAAGTCATTGGGAAAATATGTCACTAACAAAACATAAAAAAATATTTCTTTTTTCTTAAATTATCTCTCATTGTATTAGGAGGGTCTTCTTTGTTGCCTAGAAGGTCGAACTCATTAGAAGAAAGTGCTAATGGATAGTATGGGTATCTTCTCAAAGAATAGTATAGACAAGCTACAATTGAAATAGGACGATTTGGCGACACCTGCCATAAAAACTTTAAGGCAAATACATGCACTATAGTGTGAAATAATAGTATTGACATTTAAAGATGTCAAGAGACAAAGCAAATAGTTCATTTCGATACCACCTGTAGGCACAAACATGGAGCAAGATGTTTTGAATCACCATCGAAACATGCACCAAAGTAAGCTTCAACGATTCTAGCCACTGCTTGTAAGGTCACAATACGAATCCACACGCTCTATAAGGAGGAAAATAAACATTTGTTTCGAAGTTAATGTCAGGAGCTCGGCCAATCTAGTACTATAGTGATAGTTTGAAACTTTAATAAAATTTTAATTAGGTCCTCTATGGCAAATAATAAGTCTCGCCTCACGTCACTTCTTGCCACAAGTTTATATACACCCGATGTCTTACTCGATTGTGATATATAGGAAGCTTCAGCAATCTAAAACAATGAGGCTGTTGCTACTTCACCCCCTTCGGTCCTTTCTAATTGCCCTGTAGCAATTCAAGCTCCAGCAAATCCCCTCTTCCCATCATGCTAAATTGTATTCTAAATTACTAATATTATTAATTTCTCCCTATTTAGCAAATGTTTGCCACTTAACTATCTAGATGGTAAATAGCTAGGTTTTGTGTATAAATCTAAGCTTGACCAAAGTAACAAATTAATCGAGCTTAGTGAGATACGTATGGGCTGCCACAATAAGCTATGGTTTGGTTGCCCATGATGGGAGCCTAGTTAAGTATGACATAATTTTGTCGGTCTCATGTTGTTGTAAAAGAGTCAAATTGCAAAAGTGGGCTTCATGAATCCCACAAGCCAGGCCTATAAGAAATGTCGAGGGTCGCATGATGTTGTTACATCTTTGGGCCAAGCCCAAGCATAAATTCAAAACCTTACATTCACTTGTCGGTGCTAAGCCAAGTTCGAAGTGCATAACTTTACCCACAAGTCCATCATTTTCTAACTTCAGCAACCTTATACCTCGTCCAGAGATGTCCATGCCAATGCTTATTATTTGCTAACTTCTATGAACACTACTACAAAAACAGTATTTTCCAATGGTATTTCACTCTGATTTTATTAAAACCATTGTGATAATATGTCACCCCAGTTCAAAATAAAATCGGGGTGATTTTCACCGCAGGTTCAGGAGAAGAGCTAATGGTGAAAACCTACCACCCTGAGTAGCCTCTGCATTTGTCTCTGTCACCGACCGCTTGTGTTCTCTCTGGGTGGCTAACAGATGGAGCCTGTGCGCTCACGTGTCACCCGAGAATGTATAAGCGTGAACCATGCAGGCCCACCAACTCCTCGATATACTCCGTGTTTCTCTATTTCCCTTGACATGTGAAGAAACGCCTCTCTCTCTCTCTTCCTCCCTCCATCTCTCCCTCCATATGACTCTCGGCAGCAATGGCAGCCCGATGATGATAGACCCTAGGGAGTGGCGACACCCCTGAGTAGGACGCCTGGCATAGTGGCCCCTGCATGCGGCAACCCCCTGCACGACTGCATCGGGTGGAGGTGGATCAAATGGACCTGCAACATCAGGTGCAATGACATCAAGTAGAAGCCCACCCCTTCCTTTCATTGTGTGGATTTGGGCATGCCACTATTGTGTGGGTGTGGGCGGCGACGCACCAGTGGGATCAGTGCGTGACAATGGCAGGACCGGAAGCAGGGTGTGGCGGCAGCGCACCAGCGGGATCGGTGGTGTCTTCATTTTTTTTAATTCTTTAATCAATTTTCACCACCAGCTTCCAGGCATTTGGCATTGCTGAAGTTGATTATCGCCATGCACTTTTAGCGCCGCATCACGAAACCGGCGGTGATAATATTTGTGTAGCAGTGGAACTACCAAACCAAGAAGTGCAAACACAGTGCAACCCTTTTGTCATCACATCCTCCACAATTGCTCTGTGCTGCTATATACAAGGCGTCTTCGTCATGCATATATGAAGCTAGAAATTACCAAACAACCGTCGCACGTATCCACATGCAAATTTCAGAAATCCTTCCATAAATTTCAAAAATCTGAGTCAAGAGTTGTGTCTAATTTTTTAATAGCAATTTAACTGCTTAGTTAAAAGTTTGGAATTATATGTGTGTGTATGGTAAGTTCACATATTTGTAAACAAAAAAAAAATTGTTGGAGAGTTAAAATAGGAAGGTGCTTTTGCTTGGGGAGCGGGAGGTGGACAACGATGGGGTGCGCGAAGCAAAGATGGAGTATCCTGTTGGACACATGTTACAAACTGTGGGTCCCACTCAACGTGCTTTGCACTGATAATAATAAATAATCGGTACACAAGGCAGTGAATGAAACTGACTCGCATAGATACGCAAAGTAGTCTTTTTTTTTAGAAAGCCCTAAAACACTGCTTACTTTGGTCTCACTGGATGAGTTAAGCGGCGTCACCTTCGTCTTATATACTCAATAATAAACAAACTATATATGCAAATCAAACGTCTCCAAGACGAAACGCCTCGCGCTCATTGCCAGGCGGTGCTTCACATGCCAAGCGCAACCCCTGAAGCAGTGTCAGCAAGCCTTTTTGTGCCTAGTGACAAGAGGAAATCCGCATGGCCCTTGCTTGCGAGACGCCGCGGCATTATGTTTGTACGTGTCGCTGATGATGATCTAGCTGGTTCCCATCCATGCAGGCATGACGTGGTTAATTGATAGTAAGAAACACGTAATGTAATGTAACGCTGGCCGGGCGTCTGGATCGATCGATCTGGCTTGTTAGCAAAAGCCGGGTGAGTGACGTTGAACGGCGCTTGGCTCTAGCGAGGAGTATACGTAATTTGTCGCGTGACGGTGACGGAGCACCGCGTAACGTTCCGCGACAAGAATACATGCCGTGGAGCGTCGACTGCGTGCGTAGGGCGCACCGACGACACTCCAGGAAGTCATGCATCACTGCTTCGATCTGTTCTCGTGATATCGGCGATCGGTTCTGTTCCCGTCCATGCAAGCATGTAAATGGTACTCCTAGTAGAAGTGGAAGCGTGTGTGTGAGAGAGGCGTGTTAATGTATACATCAAACAGAAAGTATAGCTAGGATAAAGACGCTTTGTTGTACACATACATATCTATATTAGCAACTAACTGTAATTGACAGCTAGCTAGCACTACTACACAATTGACCTTTCGTCGATCGCTCAAAATGCCTTTAGTCTCGGCGATTTCGACGACCGGGACTAAATAGACATTTAGTCCCGGTTGGTAACACCAACCGGGACTAAAGCCCTGCCTTTAGTCCTGGTCGGTGCCACGGACCGGGACTACAGCTTTTGTTCCGGTCCGTGGCACCGACCGGGACTATAGGACTGGGTTTAGTCCCGGTTGGTGTTACCAACTGGGATTAAAACCTCCCCCTATAAATTGAACCTCCCTCTTCTTTCTCTCTGCTCGAGCCCTTTCTTGTTCACGTTCCTGTTGCTTGTTCTTTCATTGTTCTTGCTTGTCTCATCTCCGGCGATCAATCCACTTCAAACGCTTCTACGGCGTCGTCGATTTGTTTGAAAGGTTGCTAGCTTCATCCTCCTATGTTTTAGCAGCACCATATGTAAATCCATATTATATATGGCTATTTTATTTCATATTGCTAGCTCCAATCACTTTTCATATTTGAATTTTTATGAACGATGCTACTTATAGTACCTAGAAAGTAGTATACACATATATGTTTAGTTCTATTATAGACTTTTTAGGATACTTTTTACTTTAATTTGTTCATATTCTCATTTTAAAATATTAAATAATGTTGATTCTTTGTAATTTTGAAACAAATTTATTTAAACTTTAAAAATTTTTCAAATTAATTTTATTTAGAGATAAAATTACACATTTTAATAGAAAATACAAATTTTATGATTTTGCTATCTTTTTATTAACGTCCACAAATTAATTTTATGAAATGATGAACCACTTATAAAATTTTGAACTCAATTAGACAAGGTTGTGCCGCACTCTTTTCTCATGCTGGGTTTTTAATTATGTGATGCCATATAATGCAGATAATGACACGCCATTGGATGTACAATGCCGATTGCCGCTCCAACGAGTTCATTGAGGGCGTGCGAGAATTCTGCAGAGTGGCAGAGGAAAACAAGCGGGATGGTTTTATGTGCTGCCCATGTGCCGTGTGTATGAATTTGAAAGAATTTTATAGCTCAAGAAGTATTCATTTGCACTTGTTCAAGTTGGGTTTCATATCAAACTACATTTGTTGGACCAAGCACGGAGAGACCGGGGTTATGATGGAAGAAGGTGAAGAAGAACAAGCGGACCCTGATGATGTTTTTGCTCAATACTGTGACTTCGCGATGGAGGAAGTTGAAGAAGAGGCGGATGCAGAAAACAGTATCGCTGAAGATGATGATGCTCTTGGTGATGTCATTCGTGACGCACAAAGAGATTGTGAAAGTGAAAAGGATAAGACTAAGTTTGACCAAATGCTACAGGATCACAAGAAGTTACTCTACCCGTCGGCCGAAGATGGGTAGAAAAAGCTAGGCACAACACTGTAGTTGTTACAGTGGAAGGCAGAGAATGGTATATCTGACAAGACATTTGGGAAATTACTGAAGATCCAAAAAATGCTTCCGAAGCCTAATGAATTGCCCACCACTACATACGAAGCAAAAAAGATTGTCTGCCCTTTAGGATTACAAATCGAGAAGATACATGCATGTCCTAATGACTGCATCCTGTACCGTGGCGTTCACGAGAATTTAGATGAATGCCTTGTTTGCCATGCGTCACGGTACAAGATCTTGCGAGATGATCCTAGCGATGTTGAGGATGAAGAACATCCGAAGAAGAGAATCCCTGCCAAGGTTATGTGGTATGCTCCAATAATTCCACGCCTAAAACGACTGTTCAGAAACAAGGAGCACGCAAAGTTGTTGCGATGGCACAAAGAAGACCGTAAGGTGGACAACATGTTGAGATACCCTGCAGATGGGTCCCAGTGGAGAGAAATAAATAGAGAATTCCTAGACTTTATAGATGACGCAAGAAACCTAAGGTTCGCATTGAGTATGGATGGATTTAATCCTTTTGGGGACCAGAGCTCTAGTCATAGCACTTGGCCCATTACTCTATGTATCTACAACCTTCCTCCATGGTTATGCATGAAGCGGAAGTTCATTATGATGCCAGTGCTCATCCAAGGCCCGAAGCAACCTGGCAATGACATCGATGTCTACCTGAGGCCATTAGTTGAGGAACTCCAGCTACTATGGAGCAAACCAGGTGTGCGTGTGTGGGATGAGTACAAACAGGAAGAATTCGACATGCGAGCATTGTTGTTCGTGACAATCAATGATTGGCCAGCTCTAAGTAATCTTTTAGGATAGACAAATAAGGGATATAATGCATGCACCCATTGTTTTGGTGACCTTGAGGCTGTCTATTTAAAAAAATGTCGAAAGGTCGTGTACCTTGGCTATCGTCGATTTCTTGCTAAGAACCACCAGTTGAGAAAGAAAGGCAAACATTTTAAAGGTACGGCAGAACACTGGTCCAAGCCAGGCAACCGAGATGGGGCAAAGGTATTCAAGATGGTCAAGGATTTGAAAGTAGTGTTTGGAAAGGGACAAGGTAGTGAACCTGTTCCAAAAGACGCTTTGGGGCGCACCCCAATGTGGAAAAAAGTCAATATTTTGGGACCTACCATATTGGAAAGACCTTGAGGTCCGCCACTCGATCAACGTGATGCACCTGATAAAGAATCTTTGTGTCAATCTCCTAGGGTTCATGGGTGTGTTTAGAAAGCCTAAGGATACCCTTGAGGCACGAGAGGACTTGAAGCGCATGAAAGAATGAGACAACCTGCATCTAGAGAAGACAGATGGTGGACGTCATTACTTAAGACCTGCTAGCTACACTCTTAGCAATGAGGAGAAGGAAAGCATGTTTGAGTGCCTAAGCAGCATCAAAGTCCCATCTGGGTTCTCCTCCAATATAAAGCGTATAATAAATGTGCCGGAGAAGAAATTTGTCAACTTAAAATCGCACGACTGCCATGTGATTATGACGCAACTGCTTCTGGTTGCCTTAAGAGGAATTCAACCTCCACATGTACGTCTAGCCACCGTGAAGCTGTGTGCATTCCTCAATGCAATTTCTCAGAAGACAATCAATCCTTTTGATCTAGCTACTCTATAGAATGATATGGTTCAATGTCTTGTTAGCTTTGAGTTGGTGTTCCCTCCATCCTTCTTTGATATCATGACACATCTCCTAATTCATCTGGTCAAAGAGATTAATATCCTAGGTCTTGTGTTCCTACACAACATGTTTCCCTTAGAGAGATTTATGGGTGTACAGAAAAAATATGTTCACCAGCGGGGTCGGCCAGAAGGAAGCATTGCCAAGGGATGCGGGACAGAGGAGGTCATTGAGTTCTGTGTGGACTTCATTCCTGACCTTGACCCGATTGGTCTTCCTGAATCACGGTATGAGGGGAGACTTGGTGGAAAGGGTACACTAGGAAAGAAATCATATATCAACCAGGGTGATGATTCTTTTAATAAAGCGCACTACACAGTTCTTCGAAACTCCACTGTGGTGGAACCGTATATTGAGAAACACATGAATTTTGTACGATCCGAGAATCCTAGAAAGAATGAGGCTTGGATTACGTGTCATCACATGGAGACATTCGGTAATTGGTTGCATAAAAAATGTAAGCGTGGCATGTCCTCACGTACAAAGGGTACGAGATAAATGGAAATACATTTTACACCGTATCCCAAGATAAAAAGAGTACCAACCAAAACCGTGGTGTCCGCGTGGATGCTACGAAACCGAATGGGAACATAAACACATATTATGGTCGCATAGAGGAGATTTGGGAACTAGACTATGCACATAATTTTAAAGTCCCTCTATTCCGATGCCAATGGGTGAAGATGAACGGAGGGGTATCAGTCGATAAGGAGTACGGAATGACAATAGTGGACCTCAATAATATTGGGTATAGAAATGATCCATTCGTCCTTGCTGCTGATGTGAATCAGGTGTTCTATGTGAAAGACATGTCTACAAAAGCCAAGAGAGGGAAACACGACGAGAAAAAAACCAACAAGCTAAAGCACCACATAGTTCTTATAGGGAAAAGAAACATCGTGGGAATTGAAGACAAGTCAGACGTGTCAGAGGATTATGAAAAGGATGAACGAATCCCACCCTTCTGTGTGGCCAAAGACCCTAGCATACTGCTCGCTACTGAGGACACTCCATGGTTACGGAATGATCATAACCAAAGGCATTACGTTAAGAAAAAGTTTACCACTGTGCCTGCTTGATATAGGTAGTGAACTCAAATTAATAATGTGTATTTGACATCTCGTGTAATATAATTGTAACATTATGTGTTGGAAATTCAAATTTGAGTGGTTCAAACTTTGCTATATGTGGGAATTGTGGATTTTCTACTACACTTTGTCAACACTTTGTCAAATGCAAAAATGGTCTATGTATGAAATGTAGATCTTGATGAGTGAAACAATATTGGTATTCATGAGTTTTCCAATTGAGAACATCCAGGATTCGGTCAAAGTGTGTTTCTAAAAACCAATGTTTTGACTTTGGTCAAACTTGGTCAAATGACCTATTTGATGACTTCAAATAAAAAACTTTTGAATACCAAGTTGTTGGAGCTCATCAAGATCTACATTTCATAAATGGTTCATTTTTTCATCTGGATAAATTTTAGCAAGTCCCAGGCACATGTTTTCAAAATCGAAGACGGGTTTTGGTCAGACTTGGTCAAATGACAGACTAAATGACTTGAAATGAAAAACTTTGGAATACCAAGTTGTTAGAGCTCATCAAGATCCAAACTTTATATGTAGACCATTTTTCCTATTTGAAAAAGTTTAAATAAACAATAATCACTAAATCTTGAATCTCACACAAACTATATGAAACTATATGTGGGAATTATGGATTTTCAACTACACTTTGCCAACACTTTGTCAAATGCAAAAATGGTCTATGTATGAAATGTAGATCTTGATGAGTGGAACAAACTTTGTATTCATGAGTTTTCCATTCGAGACCATCCAGGGTTCCAAAAACCGACGTGTATCTCTAAAAATCTTAAATTTTCAAATTTAGACAATTAATGTCGTGCATTTGGATAATTATTATTGAAGAAACAAAAGTTTAACGTCAAATGACCCAAAAACAAATTTTCTGTCGAAAGCCAACAATTTTATATATTTTAATTACCCATTATATTTTTGCATTAACACAATATTCATTATAAATAACATTTATTTTGGATAATATGAAATATTTGAAAAAAATAGTGTTTACAATTTATGTAATGCACAATAGAGTCAAACTAAACTAATATGTATTTTTGAAAAAAATTATGATAAATATTTAATTTACTATGCATTTAGAAAGATGAAAGGAAAAAAGGTGAAAAATAAAATCCACCAAATTCTGGCGCCTAAACAGGCGCCAGAATTTGGTGGAGGGACCTTTAGTCCCGGCCCTGGCCACCGCCCGGGACTAAAAGGGACTTTAGTCCCGGTTCCGGCCACGAACCGGGACTAAAGGACCTTTGGTCCCGGTTCGTGGCTGGAATCGGGACTAAAGGTCCCTGGCCTATAAATCTCTGCCTTCTTCCTCATCCTGCCCACCTGCGTGTAGACACACGAACCGCCGCCTCGATCTCGATCTCCCGAGCATCGCCGCCCGAGCACCGCCGCGCGCCGCCCCCAGCGCCGCCCCGAGAACCACCGCATGCCGCCAGGTTCGTCTCCACCAAGGCCGCTGCTGCTGTGCCCCATTGCCGGAGCCCGCCTGCGGCGGATATATACATATATATATATACATATATATACATATATATATGTATATATGTATATATATGTATATATCTATATATATGTATATATATATTTGCATCGAATATTCATGAACGATATGTATATTTTGGAAGAATTTAAGTTAATATACATGTTGTGTCCATTTTGGAAGCCTCAACCTTAGCACTTAATTTTGCATGATAATTGTGTTGACGTTATCATTTGTAGCCCTTCTTCACTCTTCCTCACTACCTGCATATATATATCTAGAAAAACTATTAAACTTGAAATTTGAATAGTTTTTCCATGAGTTAAAATTATCTATTTTAATTAAGAAATACAACTTGTGATAGACTTACTTGTTATTAGATGTATTAAGTTAGTAGGAGTTAGTCGATACCGTTGCTGCATGATTACCTTGATCTACACTTATATCCAGATGATATCCCACTAATATATGTAAGTCGATCTCTTATGATTAGTAATGCCTAAACCCTAAACTGTAAACCCTAAACCCTAAACCCTGAACTGTAAACCCTAAACCCTAAATATTTTTGCAGAAATGGCCTACCCAAGAAAAGATGAAGAAATATTGTTGAACATGATCCGCGGTAGCGCTGAAGAAGGTCGTTATGACGATCGTGAAGGCAACGAGAACCCTGAGGGCATCGATGATGGTTCTCAGTACTTGGTCGACCCGAATGACCAAGACAATGTTGGCGAGGTCTATAATATATGCAGCCTCCTATGTTTATATACATGAAATTCAAAAAGATTTCCTTTATTAATTGTCTTGTTTCTGCCTACATAGCCCTCTGTCTCAATAACAACCACGGGGACCAGTAGAAAAGTACGAGGCCCGAAAAAGCCGATGGAGGGCCGGTTGGTTATCACAGATTTCGATGAGAGAACAGGCCAGCCACGTGGACCCCATGCAAGGGCCTTTGTCAACCACTTAGGGTACCTTGCCCGGGATAGGATCCCGATCAATGTCCGTGAATGGAAGAAAAATAAGCAACACCTAGAAATCAGTTATGTTTCTGACCGTGACAAGGAACTAGTTTGGGGTGACGTGTTGCAACATTTCACGCTAGACACAAACGATGAACAGTTGAAGGAAAGAGTTCGGGATTGGTCTATGAAGAAGATGGCCGCACAATTCCAGTGCTATAAGAAGAATCTATATAACGACTATATCAAGAAGAACAAGACTCCAGATTTTAACTGTAAGCACTTTGTCAAGCTGCGGCCGTTTTGGGACGAGTTTTTATAGTTCAAGACGTCGGAAGAGGGTCAGCAACGGGCGAGAAGGAACCAAGAGAATGCCTGACACAAGACCTACCACCATAGGATGGGATCAGGTGGCTACCCTACTGCCATTCCTAAGTGGGAAAAAGCCGAGCAAGAGCTAATTGACAGGGGATGGTGCCATAATCCCTCGACTGGCCTGAGCGCGCCAAGCACTGGTTTTTCGCTCACGGAGGCCGCCTGGACCTAGAGAATGAAAAGGTCATGTATGGGGAACTCATCCAAGCTATAGCAGAAAGATTTCATCAAGCCCGCTCCGTCGCTCAAAGTGGAGAGTGGCAGCCGAACAGAGATAAAGATGAGCTGACATACGCCCTGGGGAACCCTGAGCACGGTGGATAGACGAGAGGCTATGACTCCATGTCATGGGAGCATACCTTCCCTCATGACAGAGAAACTTATAGAAGCCGCCAAAGAAAGAAGGAAGAGAACAGGGAACGACTACGCCAGTTGGAGGAGGCTGTTATGAAGACCAGTGAAGTGGCTCGTAAGGCACTAGAGCGGGAGGATGCGCTTAAGGCCACTATGAATGAGCAAATCAGAAAGGCCGTGTAGGAAGTTGTAAGTTCCTGCCTCTAGAGCTTGTCACAGCCGGCCGCCAACATCAGCCCGGCTCAGCTCAATTGAAAAGCAGTTGTGCTTCTACGGAGGTGCCTGTGAGGCAAGATGATGATGTAGGGATGCGCTTTCCGGTGGATAACATCACCGCTCCGTTGACGTCCTGTGAGCTGCATATTCCAGAGGGGAATGTCATAGTCAAGGTGGCTACTAGTGTTATATCTCCTATCGACCCCACCAAGACACCAAGGATCCACTCAGTTGCAATACCATTCGGATATGCTAGTGTCTCAGTGGATAGAGTGGTCAAAGGCCATGAAAATGTGGCTCTGGATATCAAAGGTGGTGATGGGGAGAAGACCTTAGGTGAAGAGGAGAAGACATTCATATGTTGGAAGAAACGGTACATCATTATTCCTGGGGCGCCGCCACCACAACCGAACCCTAGGTGTGGATGATTGTGAACACAATTGCTTTTCAATAATTATGTACTGTATCTAATTATGGTTCACTCATGTATATACCTTGTTCATTTTTTTCAAATCCAGGACCTCCCCAAGTCCGTCTATCCATTCACCACATGACCACAGTGCCGTGGGACACGACGACGACGACGATTTCATACAAGCAGACAAGGCTGCATCCCCACCGCTGGCTGTATCTCCTCCATGACATACTCTAATGCTGCCAGCGGCCCAATGTCCTCCACAATAGCAAGCTCCAACTGCGCCGCTGCCGCCTCTGCCAATGCTGACAACGGCTACCTCATCGGCACTGGCTGGTCCATCGAGGAACAAGAGGCCCGTTGGCTCACAGAGATCGGTCCCACCACCTCTGCCGAAGAAACAAGTTGTGGTCACGAAGATCCCAAAGATGACTAAGCTTCCATACAAGAAGACTGATGAAGAACTTGATGCTTCAGTCAAGGCAGAAGTGAAAGCGTTCTTCGAAAAGACCAAAGCTGACGCACGAGCAAAGCAAGAGAAGCCATACCTAATGTATAATTGTGTAAAGCTACGTCAAGTGGTGCAGGCTATGCAAGACGAGAAGCGTGCCGCTAGTAAAAAACCAGCGCCGCCACTATCAGACTATGAGCGTACTATCACAAAGAAAATCAAGGAGGACAAAAGAAAACAGAAGGCGGCCGGGAAAAATGTTGCACAACTTGGCCAACAAGCGCAGCAATCAGTGCCGCCACTAGTGGTTGAGAATCAATATGGTTCCAACATGAACTTGATGCAAATGTCGGTACCTGATGATGTGGACTTAGATGAACTCGCCAAGTGGATGAATGTGAATGGGCTTTCATTAGAACAACTTCTCGGTCGGGAGGAACTTAAAGAGGCCGAAGTTGTTGATGAATGACAGAGGAAGAACGTATATGGCAGGAGTCTATGCGACCCTGCAAATGTAAAAAATCTTGGTACACAAATATACAAACTGCATGAGTATTACTTGAGATTCTGAGCACATCATCAAAGTGAACAATATCTGGGCATCCAAGTCAGAGACTGTCACTACTTCCGTGGAGATGACGTCATCTGGGTACAATTTAGTGAAATACACCAACTTCTCTATATGGATGCTCTTGATAAATCTTTCATAAGCTGCTACTGTTTGTAAGTGATTCTTCCTTTTAATCAATAATCCCACTCTAGTATATGTACGTATTCGTAATAACTATGCTCATGATGTGCAGATACATGATGAGAGAACTCAGATTGAAACAAGTCGATCGAATTGGTTTTATTGATCCATATGTCGTGTACAAGGACACAAAGACTAAAGATCCATTCAATCTGAAGATCAAGGAAATGGAGAAAAACCTTCGAAGGTTCTTTTATAACCAAAGGCATAAGGAGTTGATACTCTTCCCTTACAATATGGGGTAAAGTGTTGTGTTATATCATGTCTTAGTCAATCCAACATTAATATATATAAGTTGACTCTATAAACAAATGCAGGGATCACTGGATACTCATTGAGATTAAGATCAAGGAACAAACTATAAATGTGTGGGACTCAATGAGAAAAGAGCTGGCAATGTACCAAGACATGATAGACATGATCTAGAGGTAAGTTCTATCATTCGTTAATTATCGTTGCCTACTCCTTTAATTTACTATGCTATACCTAATCAACGACCGACTTATTGGGCAGGGCTTGGGCTTGGCTACAACAAAGATATCGTATGGATCTGAAAGTGCCACTCCCCCTCCTATTCTACATAAGCGGGTGTCCAGACAACCGTATGGAACCAATTTATGTGGATACTATATTTGCGAGTACATGCGGTGTAGCAAATTTACACCTACTATAGAGATGCTAAAAGTAAGTAACATGTGTATACAGTAAATTCATATCTTATTTATTTATTGAAACTAAATAAATCTTATGTATATTAATATCTTTTCCTTTAATTAATGCAAATGGAAGGAGTGGGAATTGAAAGAACAAGTGTTCAAGCACACAATACTCGTCGCAATCCAGGAGACGATCGCAGATTTCATCAACGATCATGTCATCCCGAAAGACGGCGAGTTCCATCACAACCCTAGGTTGAATTTGAATAGTCCAAACAAGAACGAACGTTGTATGAGCTTTGAGTGGCGGGCAAACATTTGTGTAACTCATTAACCGATGGCCGAACACTTGATTACTTGTATATTATTGTAAATGTAATGTATATGTACATATATCAGTATATGTATGGCTCTATAATATATATATGTAGTTTCATACTTTATTTGTGTGCAATAATAACGCTCTTGTATAGGTGCAACGTATATGGATAATAGCAGCGAAGAATAAATTAGAAAAGAATATAACTGAAAACCAAAATCAATAATGAATTGGAAAGAAAAAGAAAAAAGAAAAAAAACCTTTAGTCCCGGTTGATAATACCAACCGGGACTAAAAGGTGTTGCGCCACATCGATGCCTGGCAGCACCTTTAGTTCCGATTGGTATTACCAATCAGGACTAAAGGTCTGTCTTTAGTCCCGAGCCTGAGAACCGGGATTAAAGGTGGGACATTTAGTCCTGAAACCGTAGTCTCGGCTCGCAGCTCGGGACTAGAGGTCCTTTTGGACCGGGACTACAGCCCCGTTGTGCAGCAGTGTAGCTTTAGGTTTGTCGTCCTATGTCTATGTTGGTATAGACAAATACTATATGCAGTGACGTGGTTTAATTTGTCGCTAGGTCAGCGCACGTAATTCCGCCAACAAACGATACTACTACAAAAAATCTTTTGCGAGGCGCTTTGAAATGGGCCTCGGAGGCGGGCAATAATTTAAACCACCTCGGTTAATGCCTGGGATTAACCGAGGCAGGCATTTTTATTAACCGAGACGGTTACAATTAACCGCCTCGTAAAATCGATTTACGGAGGTGGTTATTTATAAGAGGCCCGCCTAGGAAAATAGAGCTATTTACGGAGGTGGTTATTTATATGAGGCCTGCCTCGGTTAAAAAGGCCAAGCCCATTCTGATTTAGAAAAACCCATCTCGGCCCGATAGCGCTCAACGTATATATAACTGAATCCTCAAACCCTAAACTCACTCCCTCACCCTAGCTCCAACTCCCTCAGCGCCACACCTCCTCCGCGCCTAGACATCAAGCGCAGCGCCTCCTCCGCGCGATCGCCCCCACCCTCTTTCTCTCTCCTGTCCTCCACTCCTCCCACTCCATTGCGCCGCTCCTCTCCCTCCCCATGGCGCGGCGGCGGTGGCCCTAGTGGTGCATGGATCCGGCAGGCGTGGGCTAGGTGGTGGCACGGCGAGTTGCAGCAGCGCCCCCCTCTTCCTCTCTTCCCTAGCCTCACCCCTTCGCGACGGCGTCCCTCCTCCCCCACAGCCTCCATCGCGACGACATCCTCCACCACCTCCAGATCCGGCGTGGGCGAGGCCGGATCCGTGCAGGGGCGATGCGGCCTCCTCCTCTTCCTCCTCGGCATGGCGGCGTGGGCCAGGAGAGGCCGGATCTGGGCGCGGGCCAGGCGGCGGCGGCGTGGGCGAGATCCGGCGACTGGAGGATAGATCCGGTGGTCCGACAAGCAGTGGCGGCTGGATGGGTTCGGCGGGCCCGTGGATGGGCTTTCTGGGCTTGTCCACAGGTTCTGTTTTTTATTTATTTTACTCGATTAACCGAGGCGGGCATGCAACAACCTCGGAAAAGTTCTCATTTACGAAAACTGCCTCGGATAATCGATTTTGCCAGTCCCGCAAAAGTTTTGTGTAGTAGTGTGAACAGGTTGTGAGTGCAAAAGGGGACATCACATGCATATGCATTGGCTGGCGTACTGCTTTATTTATTTAGCCGCTATATATATGACATTGTTATCAGAAGAGTAACGCCGTTGCTGTAGCGCGTGGGATCGACGAACGTTTGGTGCAACGTATACAGTGAACCTTGACAGTGCATGTTGGCGCTTAATTAGCTTCCGTCCCCTTTCAAGTTCGCTCCGACCAAATTAATGATCTGAAAATCTGACATGTAGTGCTAACTAGAAACAGGTACAACCAGAACCTGACGCGGCACAGCCCTTTGTTCGAGGCGACCGCCGAGTGCTACTCTTGACGACAAAAGATGACACTGCACGCACATACTCAATCTGTCCTAAAATAAGCGTTGTTTTTGTTTCATGAGAAGTCAAATCCTTTTAACTTTGACTACATATATACAAGAAAATATATCATTAGATAAATCATTAAATATATTTTATAATAAACCTATTTGAGGATACATGTTGAAACTTAAGAAAATTTTAATTGACACGAGCAACACTTATTTTAGGACGGAGAGAGTATATATTTGTCGTGAGCCTATGATGAGAAAACTCACTTGATCCTCTTGATAATATAGGGCATGATTGGTTGGGCAGATCTGGGCTTGGATGCTTTGGTTTTGGCTAGGCTAGTGTTGGGCCAGGCTTGGCTGTGGAGAAGTAGGAATCCTCCGGTTGCCTCAGTGGTGGAGCCAGAAAATAAAAGTTGGGTATTCCCACTTCCATATTCCAAAAAAAATAACACAACCATAGGTTTCAAATGTAATTATAGCAACATGTTAACAATAACTAAATTCATAAATATAGTCGAGTAACAAATTGTTCAGCTAATTGGCTCAAATCACCAAATGCCCAAATCAGTAAACTACTAAACCTATATGCAGTATATGGCTACTACCACTACCAGCAAACATTAAATCATTAATCCAAGGTTCAATTCAATTCTAACAACAAGAAATCAAGAATACAAGAAATTAGATTAGAATAGAGACCTCAGATCTGCTCCTGCAGCGCCGGCCGCAGCCTGCTCGGCTGCTCCCCTGCTGGCCAGTGGCCCGCCGCGGCGCCGCACGCCTGCTGCCCGCACTGCGCTGTGCGCTGCCGCTGCCGAGTGCCGAACGCCGGCCGCAGCCCTCGCCTAGGTCGCCTGCAGGCTGCAGGCTCGCCGCCGGCTGCCGCGGCACCGCTAGCCACCTAGGGTTCCGCCCGTCAGGATGCTGCGAGACCGCGGACTGGGCAGATGCCGCCTGCAGGCTCGCCGCCGGCCGCCGCGGCACCGCCAGCCGCCTAGGGTTCCGCCCGTCGGGATGCTGCGAGACCGCGGACTGGGAAGACGCGACAGCGGAGAGCGGACTCGGAGCGGAGAGACGCGAGAGCGAGATGGGGTCACCGTGATTCGGGGAAAGGGGGGAGTGAGCAGGAAGGGTTTAGTTGGGCCGATTGGGCCGGCCTGGGAAGCGAGGGCGTCGGAAGCCAGGCCGAAAGAGGCTTGTTTTTCTATTTTGGGCTCAATTCTTATGAAAATATCACATAATAAGGTATTATACATATATATGTACAAGTATATACACATATGTACTTAAAGGTGTACCAAAAATGTTGGGTATTCCCAGGAATACGGGGGAATACCCTTAAATCCGCCCATGGGTGGCATGGTTCCACATACTTCAGTAGTACTTTTCAGAAAATAAACAGTGCTTTTCTCTCACAACAAATCAGCATAAGTATTTGTATAAACCAAATTTCAGCGAAACGAATAGATCCGGACATTTCTCATGGGTCTGATTGGTGATACGTACTCATGCAGTGTTTTCGGATGCTATATTTTCTACCCCTCTGTATGCAAAGGCTATACGTTGAAATTGTTAGGATTAACGCCTCCCTTCTCGTGCTTTATCTCCAGGGCGGAGGGCCTAGTAGGGCAAGGTAGGGGCTCGCCATTGCTTCACCGCGGATCCCCTCCATTTGCACGTTGGGAGGCTGGTAGAGCGGTAGTTGGGAGTTGGGACGCTATAGCGCTGTTGTGCTGGATCATAGACGAACGCAGGCACGCAGTGTACTTGACTCATCAGTGTTAGGTTTTGATCTCCCGCCATTAGGCCCAACGGCCTTTTGGGCCTTGTTCTCGCGCCCTGATCGGGGGCGCCCAACCCAATATGGTTGGTGGGCCCCCGTCGCACAGCGCTATATATAGGAGGTGGGGGCTAGGGCTCGAGGTACGAAGTTCACCGCGCAGCCAGTTCCCCACCGACATTCCTAACCCTAATTCCGATCGTGAGAGGGGCGCTGCCAGCGACGGGAAGCACCACCGAACCCATGGCGCCGGTGAACGACCCCAACACCGGCGCTTCCTCTGGATCGGCCACTCCTGCTCCCAGTGACGGTTTGCGCATTCCACTGTTATCTTTTCCTCTTACTAGCAGTTGTGGTAGTAGTTGTTTTAGACCTCGTACACCTACTGTAAATCGGTTTTGACTACTTCCTACTGTGATCCGTACCCGATCTAATGAACCAACGAACAACGAAACCCAACAATGGTACCGGAGCCAGGTTGTATTGACAAGAAACCTAGATCGGGTAAACCGTTTTCGGATCGGGGAAGAAATAAAGAAATGAACAACTCGTTTTCGAAATCGGGCAATAACCGAACCATAACCCTAAAGAAAGGTTCGGCGCGGAGAGAGGCTTGACTGGTCATCCTCCCGCCGGCACCACCGCCTGCTGTGGGAATGAAATTACCGAGAAAATGCGGCCACCGCCGTCGCGTGGAACTACCTGCGCACAAGAAAAAGGAATTGGCGAGTGGGAGAACATGCGGTGCACACATGCGCTCGCCAAGGCGGCACCGCGGCCAACCCGCTCGACGGCGGCGCGTCCACTCCTCGGTGGGCGCGCGCACTGCCTAGGGGACCGGCCGGCGGCGCCGTTGTCTTCTAGTGGCCATGAACGGTGGCCGCAACCCTACCGAAGTGGTGGTGAAGAAGAAAGGTAGAGGAAAGAGATGCTCGTACTCCGGCAGTGCTCGCCCTCGGCGGCGCCGACGGCCGTGACGGTCGTGACCGGTAGAAGAATTGAGAAGGAAAGAGAAGTGAAGAAAATGAACTTAGGGTTTGATAGGGGCAGCCGCCGGCAGGGTTTTGTTCAACCGAGAAATGTGCTCAGCCATCGGATGGAAATGTACGATCTGGATGAATCGACGAATGGCTAGGCCAGATTAGGCCCAGGCGGGCGCGCTCACCGGGTGGAAATGCCGGCCCAGGCCCAGGTTGCGGCCTGGGCGCGGCACCCGCTCCGGCCACGGGCCGGTTTCTGGCGAGCTGGGCCGAGCTGGGGCTGCTAGCTGGGCGCGGCGTCGGGCTGATCATGGAACTGGGCCGAGCGTTTTTGGCCAGGCCGCGAGTGGGCCGGCTGCGCTGGCTGGGCCGCGGGAAAGAAAGGCCTGCGGGCCAAAATTGAAGAAGAAGTGTTTCTCAATTTTTTTTTTCAGAAGCAATATTTATATGAATTTGATAAATATTTGAATGAATTTGAATGAAATTTTGATAAGAATTTTCGTGCAAATTTGTCCAATGACATTTTGCTCAGAAATAATGAAATTTTTTTAGTGCTTCTAGAAAACAACATTATGAGAATTTTATTAATGTTTCCGCTGCGTACTTGATATAGTTATTTTTATTATCAAATTCGAACCAACGGGAGAATTTGGTTTTGGAAAATGAATAATAATTGAAGATGAATTGTAGTATTGTTATTTTCTGACCAACGTTGTTAATAACAATATTATAATTTTGATTCATGAAAATTATGCATTAATTTTATTTCTGCCCAACGGTGATGTAAAATTATTGCATAGATGAATTATATGTTTCAATTTGACCAACGTTGAGTTAAAACATATGATTTCATGTATAAATATTTCTCACTTACTCTGATGTGGTTTCAGGAGGCAAATGCATTGTGAACATCTCGAACATCCCGACACTCAACGGGACAAATTACCGTGTGTGGCGGGAGAAATATGAACTTGAACTTGCGTTGGGAGAGGTCGATTATGCCATCATCTCACCGTGTCCCACTGAACCTGTAGATCCGGTGAGAGAAGAAAATGAATCTGACGCTGATTTCACTGCTCGAAAGCATGATCATGCTAAAATAAGAATGAAATATGATCTTGAACATAGGCAATGGACCCTCTCCAACCGCAAGTGCTTATTGGTAGCTAAGGCCACCATAGAAGAACAGATAAGGGGCTCAATCCCTGAATGTGCTACTGCCACAGAATATCTTGATAAGATCAAGAGTCAGTTTACTGGGTCTACCAAGGCCACAACAAGTTCACTGATAAAGAAGCTTGTGAATGAAAAATATACTGGTGGTAGCATTAGAGAGCACATCTTGAAGATGAACACTACGGCATCTAAGCTAAAAGAGATGAATTTGAAGGAAGATGATTTCTTGATTCATTTGATTTTTGCTTCCTTGCCAAAAGAATATGATAATTTCATTGTGAACTACAATATGCAGCCTGAAAGATGGGGCATAGAAAGACTTATATCAATGTGTGCTCAAGAAGAGGAGAGGATAAAATCCTCACAGAGTGAGTCCGCTCATTTTGTGAAGGATAATAAAAGAAAGAACTTTAATAGCAAGAATTCTAAACCACAGGGGAAACCTAAGTGGGACAAGGCCTCTTCCTCACACTCTCAGGGAAAGAAACCCCAGGAATCTGAAAATCAGCAGAGCAACTCCTATGGTGGAGCTGAAAAGGATCAATGCAAGCACTGCTTCAAGAAGGGACACTACAAGAGAGACTGTCCAGACTTCCTGAAATCTCTACTGAAAAGAGGTGATGAATTTATTACATTTGTAGATGAATCCCTGTATTTATGTTATGCTAAATCCACTTGGTGGGTTGATTCAGGAGCAACTACTCATGTTGCAAATTCCTTACAGGGGTTAAGTGGGACGAGAACCTTGCAAAGAGGAGAAAGAACGATTAAAGTGGCAAATGGAGTACAAGCCGACGTTGAAGCGATTGGAGATTTGTCTTTAGAATTGAACAACGGCTTTGTACTTAGACTTAAAGAAGTACTTTATGTTCCCTCTTTGCGTAGAAATTTGATAAGTGTTTCGAAACTTGATGATGATAGAATTGATTGCCATTTTGGTGATGGCAAATGTAAGATACTTGTTAATAATGAATGTGTTGGTCTTGCCTTCCGACAAGACAAGCTTTATTTATTATCTCTTGATGAAAATACGAACAATGTATGCGATGAGAATGTGAATGATTCTCCATCTGCGAATGTAATTAAGAAGCAAAAGCGAATTGATGATGCCTCTTCGAAATTATGGCACTGTCGCTTGGGCCATATTTCGAGGAGGAGAATGTAACGGCTAATTAAAGAATCAATTCTTTCGCACTTAGAATTTTCAGATTTAGAACAATGCGTTGATTGCATCAAAGGAAAGTATGTCAAGAAAATTAAGAAAAATGCCAAACGAAGCACAGGAACTTTAGAAATTATCCACACTGATATATGTGGTCCATTTCCTGTGAAAAGCGTGGATGGTTATGATTCGTTTATAACATTCACAGACGACTACTTTCGTTATGGCTATATTTATCCAATTAAAGAAAGATCGAAAGCATTGGATAAATTCAAAATATTTAAAGCTGAGGTTGAAAATCAGCACGATAAGAAAATAAAGATAGTACGATCAGACCGAGGTGGAGAGTACTATGGGCGACATACCCCATATGGCCAAATTCCTGGACCGTTTGCAAAGTTTCTACAGGAAAATGGCATAGTCGCTCAGTACTCTACACCGGGGGAGCCTCAACAGAATGGAGTGGCTGAAAGACGTAACCGTACCTTAATGGATATGGTAAGAAGCATGATAAGTTACTCCACTTTACCGATTAGTTTATGGATGGAGGCACTGAAAACCGCCATTCACATACTTAATCGAGTACCAAGCAAATCGGTGCCTAAAACACCTTATGAATTATGGACAGAAAGAGAACCCTCACTTAACCATTTGCGTGTGTGGGGCTGTCCAGCTAAGGCAAAAGTGTTTAACCCAAACATAGGAAAGTTAGACTCCAAGAAGTCAGCTACCATTTCATTGGCTATCCAGAAAGGTCGAAAGGATATCAATTTTATTGTCCTGACAGACATACGAAGATTGTAGAAACAAGACACGCTGTGTTCTTGGAGGATAACATGATTAGGGGAAGCATGGTAGCACAAGAAATAAGCCTGCAGGAGAAACGGGTACATGTACCCACTCCAATGGTTGAAGAACCATTCTTTACGCTACCTGTTGCTGTTGAGCCAACAGTGCAGGACACTGTAGAGCCAACACCTGTTGCAAGTTCTCCCGTGGCGACAATAAATGAACATGAGGAACCTGTCCTTGAGGACCCCATAGAACCAAACATCGCACATGAGGAAGAACAACAACAGCCCAATGTGGAACAAGTGCCAGAGGCCCCTAGAAGGTCTCAAAGAACAAGAAGGTCAGCGATTTCTAATGACTATGAAGTTTATGAAACAGAAGAATTTCAGATGGGGGATGATCCCACCTCATTTGAAGATGCCATGAGAAGCGATCACTCATCGAAGTGGCTTAAGGCCATGGAAGATGAAATGAAATCAATGAGTACCAACAAAGTTTGGGACTTGGAAATTATTCCTAAGGGAGCCAAAACAGTAGGTTGTAAATGGATCTACAAAACAAAATATGACTCCCAAGGGAATATAGAAAGATTTAAAGCGCGACTTGTGGTGAAAGGCTTTACGCAAAGAGAAGGGATTGATTACAATGAGACGTTTTCTCCGGTCTCATGTAAAGATTTCTTTAGAATTATAATGGCACTTGTGGCCCACTATGATTTGGTGTTACATCAAATGGATGTAAGAACGGCGTTCCTTAACGGGGATTTGGAAGAAAATGTTTTTATGGCACAACCGAAAGGTTTTGTTGTAAGAGGAAAAGAAAATATGGGATGCCGTCTAAAGAAATCAATCTACGGATTGAAACAAGCCTCAAGACAGTGGTATTTGAAATTTGATAGAACGATAAAAGGTTTTGGGTTTAAGGAGAATGTTGAGGACAATTGCGTTTACGCAAAATTCAAGAATGGAAAGTATATATTCCTAATTTTGTATGTGGATGATATCCTGCTTGCTAGCAGTGATGTCAGTCTACTAAAGGAAACGAAGAAATTCTTGTCCTCAAACTTCGATATGAAAGATCTCGGTGAGGCCTCGTTTGTTTTGGGAATAGAGATTCACCGAGATAGAAGAAAGGGGGTACTAGGACTGTCGCAAAAGGCATACATAGAAAAGGTTTTTGAAGAAATTTAGTATGCATGCGTGCAGTTCTTCACCTGCTCCTATTGTCAAGGGCGATAGATTTGGGGAACATCAATGTCCCAAGAATGAATATGAGATTAACCGAATGAAAGCGGTACCATATGCTTCAGCAGTTGGAAGTTTACAATATGCTCAAGTGTGTACACGCCCTGACTTGGCTTTTGTCACCGGGTTACTTGGCAGATATCAAAAGAATCCAGGAATAGAACATTAGAAATTGGTGAAGAAAGTCCTGCATTATTTGCAGGGTACGAAAGGCCTCATGCTAACGTATAGAAGATATGATTCCCTGCAGATAGAGGGGTATTTAGATTTTGATTATGCGGGAGAAGAAAGAAAATCCACGTCAGGATATATATTTACTCTCGCAGGAGGGGCTATATCGTGGAAAAGCTCCAAACAAACTGTAACTACATCCTCGACAATGTATGCCGAGTTTGTAGCATGCTATGAGGCAATGGGGCAGGTGAATTGGCTAAAGAAATTCATACCCGGATTGAAAGTGATTGATGATATAAATGAACCGATGAGGTTGTATTGTGATAACAACCCAGCGGTACAATATGCTTACAACAATAGGTCAAGTGGTGCTGCCAAACACATTGACATAAAGTACTATGTTGTAAAAGATAAAGTTCGGGATCATATTATAAATCTTGAGCATATAAGTACAGAGAAAATGCTCGCGGATCCGCTCACCAAGGGCTTGCCACCCAACGTGTTCAGAGAACACGTAGCCGGCATGGGTTTAAGGGAAAGCCTATGATTCCCGAACATACGAAGGGCCCAGAAGAAACTTCATTCCAAAACAGAGAAATGTGTTGTGGCTGTTAGTCTAACGGCACTGATTGCTGTGACGATGAAACAGTTCAATACACTGATCTGCAATGGAATAGGATAGAAGCAAGAAAAATATGAATCGAAAGATTGAGTATGAAATTAAAGAACGACGAAAATGATGAGAGATCAAGGGGGAAAATGTTAGGTTTTGATCTCCCGCCATTAGGCCAACCGGCCTTTTAGGCCTTGTTCTCGCACCCTGATCGGGGGCGCCCAACCTAATATGGTTGGTGGGCCCCCGTCGCACAGCACTATATATAGGAGGTGGGGGCCGGGGCTCGAGGTACGAGGTTCACTGCGCAGCCAGTTCCCCACCGACATTCCTAACTCTAATCCCGATCGTGAGAGGGGCGCTGCCAGCGACAGGAAGCACCACCGAACCCATGGCGCCGGCGAACGACCCCAACACCGGCGCTTCCTCCGGATCGGCCACTCCTGCTCCCAGTGACGGTTTGCGCATTCCACTATTCTCTTTTCCTCTTACTAAGAGTTGTGGTAGTAGTTGTTTTAGACCTCGTACACCTACTGTAAATCGGTTTTGACTACTTCCTACTGTGATCCGTACCCGATCTAACGAACCAACGAACAACGAAACCCAAAAATGATTAGATTTTTGTAGCAGAAAAAAATGATTAGATGAAATGACCAACTGTTCACCACTACAGAAATCTTAATGGAAGCAGGCCAAATTGGTTATTGGAGGCGGGCCTTGCAACCGCCTCCAATCAATGGTCACGGTTAATCGTGACATAACGGAGACAGGTGCCCTGCCGACCTCGGTTAATAGTTTAACAGAAAGCGCCCGCCTCCGTTAATGTTGATTAACGGAGGCGGTTGCTCTAAAATGCTCGCCTCCATTATTGTTTTAACCGAGGCGGTGTCTATAATGTGACCACCACAGATACAGGTTTTATGGTGGCGGGCTGTTGTTACTTGCCCGCCTCTGGTAATATTTTCCCATTTAAAAAATAGCCTCGGAAGTTTGATTTGAATTTGAATTATATTTTCACAAATCAAGCACATATGAAAGCATAATGAAGACATATATAAACACATATTACGCATATCGAACACAAATATATAACACATTCATTGGTGTCCTCCATCGTCAACCAACATCATTCAAAGTTATTACACACATGCATGATGTCAAATGTTTACACATGTGAAACTAAGATCACCCCGCTATCAACTTTTCCTAGAAAAGAGGTCCGGCGAGATGTAATCCTTGATTTGTAACTTGGTGCTCTAGTTTCTGATCCTCTTGAACTTCGGATCAAGCGCTAACTTGCTTTCCTTGTTGAACAACGGTCGCCCTTCATGTGCGCACTCTGTGACAATCTTACATATGTCTGCTACTGTTTGTCTAAAGTTTTGGTTGACCTTCTCTCTTTACCACCATCCTTGTGCTTTCTTGAGCCGCTGCCAGCTGCTACTGAATCTGGTGCACGTCATCAGGTACTTGCAGACATAGAATCCACATAGAACTGAGCCATATATAGGGTTGTTTAGCGCACTACACGATATATAATACACAATCATTAGAGCATATATAGAGAGAAGTAGTATAGGAGGAGGAGTAGTAGTAGGTGGAGTAGTAGTAGGTATAGGAGTAGAGTATAGGAGTAGAGTAGAGTAGAAGTAGTAGTAGGAGTAGTAGTAGTATTCGTATAGGAGTAGAGTAGAGTAGTAGGAGTAGTAGTAAAGAGCTGACAAGGAGGAGTAGTAGTAGTAGGAGGAGGAGGAGGAGTAGAGAGCATGCTCAATATAATAGCACAAATGACTTTTGATGTACTTACCGGGAATTCACGCCTGAGTTTTAGTTTCGTGCCATTCTTGATCTTCTTCTTCTCAGATCTCCGATCATAGCAGTCGAGATCTTGCATGTACTTCTTATAAAGTGTTGTACGAAAAACCACTAGTGCCAACGACAATTTCAACACGTATGTTAACTGTTAATGAATAAGTTCTGTCACTTACTATCTCAATACACTTTCAAAGTGCTTGTACCCTGATTTGTTTGTATCCCGCAAAGAGTCAAATATACAGGCCCTTCCATCCTAAGGATAGATTATAAACGCAATCCAGTGGCCCATGATGCCCTTTTTGCACTATTCACACAATACAGATTTGAAATGTTCAAATATGAGAAGTTATGATCCAAGTAGCTATATATATGTTCCAAGTATCTTTTGACTTACCTGAACTGGTGGGCGTCCATGACACACCCATTTCCCCAGATCTTCTTCATGGCTCCATAGATGTACAATCCCGCCCGATACTTATATTTGATTTCTAGATCTTCTCAGAATTTCTTTCTCTCCTCCGGGTTCAAGTTCACTAGGTCTTCATGAGTGTCTGGTATATCGTAACCTGCGATGGTTCTCTCTGTAATAAGCATCGAAGAGAGATAGATAATACCCTTGCCTAATTCCTTGCTTACATAGGCCTGCATCCTGCAAGGAAAAGTCATCATGGCATTATTGGTTTGCTCCTAAAGTACCTACAATGATGCAGTGGTGTCAAATTCATAGTTAACTTACATAGCAAATAAGGTGACTTGGGCGACGTTGAGGTCCTTTCGCCATAGTAGTGTATACATGTCATGGAAATCTATGAGGATTTCACCATCCGTGGGCATGTGGAAGTACTCTGCCAGAATCTTGATGACGAATGTGCGGAGGCCCGCTTTCACCGCTTTGATGTACCATAGATGGAACCTCCTTACCTCCCACCCTCTTCAAGGAGGTCGCCCAAGGTCATCATGAACTTCCCATGCTCATAGTTGTCAGGGCAATCATCCGACAGGCCCAAATTGACGGTGGTGTTTTCGGCCTGCAACACCGGGGCTTAAGATGTTAGGGAGTGAAAAAAGCAGTTTGCATCTCTAATTGAATTATAGATTGACTATGTTCGCTAGTAGCAAACCTTTCAAACATAGTTGAGTATGGGTGTTTGTCAGCTATTTGATAGGTCACCCAACTCGTCTTGGTGTGGTTGCAGGGTGTTGGCATTTCTTAGCATCACTCTTTACTAAGTTGCCATCCCTAGCAATGATGCCAGAAATGCGTTGTTGGTAATTATTAAGAACACTTGTAAATTTATATATATATATATTAAGTATCCGCAAACGCACAAATAATATACCATTGTAGCATTTCACCTGGGAGTATACCAGGTATCGTTATTTATATTTTATCCACATGGAGGAGCGATGGGGTGGTTAGAGATATTGACTTATGATAAGATCATTAACTCTCATGCTTTAACTAGGGTAAGTCATATGATAAATTAATGATAAGTGCAAGGCATTGATAGTAATCTAGAGATAGAAATGGATACTCATAAATGTAGTTTGGCTAGGCAGGAGATTAATTAAGAGAAAAGATTCCTAAGTTATTCCTTATTTACTAAGTCTTTTGTACACTCTAGTATATACACTTTCATCTATACCATAATTAACTTTGTATCTATGCATAAGGAACATTATTAAGGGAGATCAAGAACAAAAAGCTTGACTCCCTTCGCAACTGGGTTCTACTTGTTCTACAAACGGGGAGTGGACTACAAATGACTCAATGAGAGTGTCACACTCACGATCTACCACATGCCCCGGAGTGTAGAGTGCATCCACAGGTAAACAATATTTAAGCACCATACTTACATAAGGTCGACCACTTAACTCACTCGAGTATTGAGCTAAGCGCTTTGTGAAACATATGAATAAATTCATCATCAATCATAACTATATCAAGCAAACAACTAGAGCAAACTAGGAACATAACAAATAGCAACATAGTATTGAAGTAGCACAAAGTCGAAATATAGAGGGATACAATGGCTTTACCAGCCTCCAGACGGTGAATCTGGAATCCTGAGCAAAAGCCCAACTCTACTTAAATCTTGCTAGCTAGCCTATACTAGAACTTGAAGAATTCGAGCTCTATTCTCTTCTCTCGGGAAACCCTAATTTCTGATCTGATCTTGAATTAGGCAATTCTGCCTGAGTTAGAGGGGTAGGGGCTAGTATATATAGGCCGAAGCGTCAATTCTGGAGCCTCGGATCAAACCGACTTCAAAGAACAGTGGAGATGCAATCCTTACAGCGGTGAAGAACTGACGTGTGAAGATGGAGGTTGACAGGTGGGCCTTGGGACCGGCCGGCCTGCACCTAGAGGTCTCTCGTAGTTGAAAGGTCTTGATGGCTAGAGGGGGTGAATAGCCTATTAAAAATTTCCTACAAAGTATGCTAAACAAGTTTATCAATATAACAAACGGCGTGATGCAAGTTTTGCTTAGCCTAAAGAGGGTTTGCAAGCCACCTATCCAAAATACAATTCTAATGTCACACAACCACACAAGTTAAAACACAATAGGTAAACTAAAAAGCTAATCTACTCTAAACACTAGAGAAAACAACTAAGTACTTGAAATGTAATGCAATAGTAGGGTAAGAAATATTTCACCGAGGGGTGATGAATTGAGCCAACCAATCAATAATTCCAAGTGATGATATTCAAGATAACCAATCCACCGAGACAAATCAATTACAATCAGTGAAGTGAAGACACGATGATTTATCCTGAGATTCACGTGCTTGCCGGCACACTAGTCCCCGTTGTGTCCCCCTCAACCACGTGGTTCGGTGGCTAATCGGTCACACACCGAGCCTCTCAAAAGGCGCCACAAGAACCTACCAAATGGCTAGAGTTGCAATGACATGAGCAATATACAAATGCTACCTTGCGGCACTCCGCCGGGGAAGGTGCAAACCCCTCACAAGATCACGGGAGGTGGCCAAGAACAATCACCAACACTTGCCACGCCTCCAAGCTGCTCCAAGCCATCTAGGTGGTGGCAACCACCAAGAGTAACAAGAAAAACCGTTGCAAATCAATCCCCCAAAATCAATCCCCCAAGTGCCTCTAGATGCAAATCAATGATCGATGCACTTGAATCACTCAATCTCACTCAAGAATCGCAATCGAATGCAAAGAGATGAGTGGGGAGGAGAGGGAATGCTTTGGCTTAGCTCAATGTGCTCACAAGAATGTCAAAAGTCCAAGAGAGAGAGCCAAGAGTCAGCCACCAAGTATTTATAGATGTACCCCTTCACAAAGAGCCGTCGGGCAACTCACTGGGCGTTTTTTGCGAGCGATGGACGCGTCTATCGCGTGGATGAGCGCCACGTGTTGGCGGTCTTGAAATTCCAATGGTCAATTTCGCCTACGACAGACGCGGCACAGAGAGGGTGTCACCGCGCGGAGCTGCGATGGACGTGTCTGTCACCTCTGCTACGGACGCGGCTCAGCGTCCGTCGCTCCTCTGCACCGAAGCTCCTCGTGAACTGATCGATAGACGCTGACGTCAGCGTCCGTCGCTCGAGCATCCATGCGTCTAACGCGCACGTCCAAACCGCACTAAAGCTAGGGTTGCCCCTAGTGCTAGCGTCTATCATGTGTATCTCAGGCAGTTTTTGAGATTTTGTTGCTCCACTTGTTTGCCCCTTTCACCTATGAGCTAGACCAAGTATGTGTATCACTTTAGCACAAGTTTTAGCTCATTTTCAAGTTAAGCACGTAGGGCGAAGAGTTTGCACTCTATCCAAATGCATATGCTCAATGAAATGTCAACTAGAGGCAGATGCGGGACATGAATTGATACGCCATTTCCCCTCTTCATAGTACGGCTACTAAACCTAAACATGATCACACCCACTAGGTGTCTTGATCACCAAAAGCAAACCCTAGCAAAATACCTTTGCCTTGAGCTCCATAGGGTTGCACCAATCCACCATTTCTTCTCCAATTGTGGCATCATATGATCATGATCACCATGTATCCTTGCCATCAACTTGGAGTTGTACCAATCACCTTTTGCTACCACACTTAAGCATTTGTGATTAGTACTTAGGCATTGTCACTAATTACCAACACCAAACATCGAGCTTTCAATCTCCCCCTTGTTGGTAATTGGTGACAACCCTTTCACAAAGATGTTATGATAAAATTTTGATTGACTTCAGTCACATTGCCCAAATATGTTACTATGTGTAGGAAATATGGACAAGTGATCATGAAATCAAGTTGATAGCAATGGCTTCCCCTACATGTATGCTATATGTTTGGATTTAGGAAGCATACATGTTTAGATAGGAAAATATAGGAGCATTGACTACCAATAGGTGCTAAGTGTTTTAGATTATAGACCTTTGAAGAGTGATACCATCAAAGTAGTGATAAACATCATCTTAGCACCTTGTGTAGTTAGGTACCACTTGAAACAACACAAGCATAACTAGAAACCTCATGAGATCAACATTATAAGCAAGGCTCTAGTACCACTTTGAAAAACATGAAGCAAGAAAAAATCTAACTACTTCCTATTCATGCTAGTACCTCAATACACCATTCAATTGTATACTAGCAAAACATCACACAAGCAATGTATCTGAGAAAAAGAAATGCATAACTATGCATCATACATATGAATTGCACAAAGAAATACAACATTCATGTTTAAGAGCTTGCTCCCCCTACTTATGTGCTCAAACATTTTAGTTGATCCCCTTCTTTTATCATTTCTCCCAATTAGGCTTTCTTCCCCTTTAGAATCTATCTTTGTGAACAACATTTTCTCCCCCTTTGGCACCAATGACCACAAGGGACCATGTTTAGATAGATTATCATGTTGTATTATAGGGTGAGGATCAAGTTTGTGGTTCAACCTAGATTGCTTGCATAAGTGAAATGCTTCGGTTTGATCCAAGGGCAAGCTTCTTCACACCTCACTAGAAGGGTTATCATGCACCATGTTGAAGCAAATATTTAAATAAGTTATCTAGATCAAACACTTAGGATCATAGGCTCTCAAACAAGTTATATGCTACCACTAGATCATACAAGACAAAGAAACAATAGTGGCACCATATAAGCTTCAAAATCATTTGATTTTCATGAATGAGCCTAGAACATATAAATTATGACTAGATGCACTAAACAAGTCCTTAGCATAGAATGTATGACATGTCAACCAATTGTACCTTGGGGCTCGAAGGAGAGGCATGTCATATCATTGGGGTGCATCAACTCATGTTGGAGAAGTCAAGTATGTTCAACTCATTCTTTAGCTTGTGAAATCTCTTCTCATCAAGTGACTTGGTGAATAGATCGGCTAGTTGATCTTTGGTGCCCACACTCTCAATAGCAATGTTGCCCTTTTTTTGATGATCTCTAATAAAATGATGACAAACATCAATATGCTTTGTTCTTTGATGTTGAACCAGATTGTTGGTGAGTTTCACGACACTTTCATTGTTGCATAGCAATGTCACATTTTTGAAGTTGATTCCAAAATCTTTCAATATTGCCTTCATCCACAAGATTTGTGCATAACTACCCGCGGCGATGTATTCGGCCTCGGCGGTAGAGAGTGCGATACTATTTTGCTTCTTGGATGTCCATGAGACAAGTGATCTTCCCAACAATTGACAAGTCCCAGAGGTGCTCTTTCTCTCAACTTTGTCACTGGCATAGTCAGAATCCGAATATCCAACTAGCTCAAAGCTTGCACCTTTGGGATACCACAATCCAACATCTTGTGTATGCTTTAAGTACCTCAATATTCTCTTTGTTGCCTTCAAATGACTTTCTCTTGGTGAGGCTTGAAATCTTGCACACATCCATACACTAAACATCACATCAGGCCTTGATGCCATCACATAGAGTAGGCTACCAATCATTGATCTATATAGCTTTTGATCCCCCATGTGCCACTCTTGTCACTATCCAAGCTTCCACTAGTGCTCATTGGAGTAGTGATTCCTTTTACATCTTCCATGCCAAACTTCTTTAGTATATCCTTTATGTATTTGATTTGGCTCACAAAGGTTCCTTCCTTCATTTGTTTGATTTGAAGTCCAAGAAAGAAACTAAGTTCACCAATCATTGACATTTTAAATTCCTTTGCCATCATTTTCCCAAACTCATCACAATAATCTTGATTGGTTGAACCGAATATGATATCATCAACATATATTTGCAACACAAACAAGTCTTTCCCAATCTTCTTGGTGAATAGTGTAACGGAACCGCCCAAATTATAAGAGCACAAGTACAAAAACAATCACCGAAGTGATCAAATTCTCGCACTTGAACCCATATAACTCCGGTAGTCCAATAAAATCACGAGGGATTTCAAACCAACCAACATACAAGCCAAGATCATAGTGATTCAACATAACAAGTCACATGTTACATCCATTTCACAAGTAATCAAAATATACATCGGAGTTCAACATAGTTATTACAACTTAAGTTCAAAAGTAGCGGAAGCAAAGTAATTTGAAACTAACATTAATCTTATTTCAAATACATGCTAGTACCACGGTCGACTTCCAACAAAAGCATTAGAGAGAAGATAACTTAGAAGGATCATGCCCGTGATCACACTCCGCCACTAAGGTAGGAGTCAACCAACTCTTACAGTCGCCAAGATACAGCACAACCTGCAACAAGTGGGGATAAAACCCTGAGTACGAGAAGGTACTCAGCTAGACTTACCCGTCATAAACCAGAAATAAAGTGACACCAAGGATCATGCAAGGCTGATATGAAGTGGGCTAGCTTGCCAACATTTTGCATAAAAGCTTAATATGGATGAGTAATCATTAATGCTTAAGCATCAAGTTAATTATCATTAACCTGTCCTCTATATTAGAACCTGTACTAGAGCACTCACTTTATTAGGAGCAAACAATATTAACCATAGCAGGTATAAATTGAGGCAACATTTCCATCGTTATCCAATTAACCATCCGTTCAATTTAATGGAACCTACGTTGCCGCTGCTCAAGTCAAGTGCTCACTAACCGGGAGCGACGGCGATTCGAATCGAATTCCTATCCAGCTGGAGGGGTATTTCTAACACTCACCGTGCAGACCCCTGCCAGGGTCGCACAGGCCACCTTTTCATATGATTCAGGAATCGCGGGTCCGAATGATGTCGCGACCCCAAGGGCGACACTCTGCCAGGTGATAGGGACTCTAACCCCCTCTTGGTCTCACGCCAATGTCCCCAAGCACATCCTTTCTCTCCTCCAAGAAGCAACCTACCATTCGATTCCCGGCCTGAACCATATTACTCGGCTTCGCGGTCGGAACGACTTATCCGACCAACTAAGTGTTAGACTATGTTCAACATGACTCAAGGACGTACAGCGAATCGATCCTTAAATGACTCAGATGGGGATAGATCCACACCCAAGACCTCCATGTCTTGTTGCTTCACTATCGTCATCCCGCCCGGTCTCATTTCATTTTATTAACATATGGTTCCATTCCACGATAGCAAATATAGCCAACCGTGCCATATATGAATATCCCTATATCTCGCAGGTGACAGGGAATCACCTGACTTCTACCGCTTAAAGCAGGGCTAAGCATCTACTCGATCCTAGTCTATGTAGGATTCAAGGATTCATATATCTGGACAAGGAATGATATAATGCAGCAAGGGTTTCCAACCAACTCCTACCACTTAATGCAACAATACTTATAACATATATATATATAATTAATTGCTTTGAAGATACGAGGCTTATAATGCTCCGGGGCTTGCCTGGGATCCGACTCAAGTTAGTGTTGGTCAAATGAAACTCGCTGAGTACTTCCATCTTCGGGATAGTTCCACCAAACACCGTCTTCCGGTTTGGCTCCAACACCACATCTTTCACGCATTTTAGCTAGCGTACCTAAATGAAATGCAAGATACAAGTGCATGAATACAAGGAAATGCAATAGATGATGCATCACACGTTAATCAAGGCAAGTATAAGGTTATAGTAAAGACACGTAAGCACATCACATAGTAAAGACACGTAAGCACATCACATTACTTAAGTAACCTTACACAAACAAACATGCTAAAATAGCAAAGAAAGCAATACCAAGCATGACATAAGATTTACAAAGTCTCAGGTGTACTAGCTTAATCACCAAAGACATGAATCACACTTAGCAATACGCAAGCAAAGTAACCAAGCAATCATGTATTTTCAACAATTCTGGACATACATGCAGTAGCTGAGTAAATCAATCATATCTGAAGTTCTACAAATCCAAATGATATGCAATAAGACATTATAGAAAGCTTATAAAATTCTCTACATTTCATTTATAATCATCACAGCATGATTCCAAAGTTTAATATGTTGAATTTACACAAACACAGAAACTGGTCTAACAAGACAGAGAGCAAGCAATTCTGTAACCCAACTTTAAACAGCTATAACTCCTAAAACACATGGCCAAATGCCACCAAATTTTAATATAAGCTAGATACATAAATTATCTACAACTTTTGTATAAATAAGTTTCACAACAAAGCACACTATCATGAAGAACTTTGCTAAGTTTCCAGACCTGTCCAGAAACCTCATTTGCAAGAAATAATTATTAACTTATGTTGTAAACATATAATTGGACAAAACCAACTTTACCAACATGTCACACATGACTAATGAACACCAGAAAACATAGTGTCCATTCCTAAATAATTTCTTTTAATGCATTTTCTTAATTTATTTAGATAATTAGGTGGAATTATGAACACCTATCAAAATTGCACAATAAATTCTACAGAAATTACAGTGGCCTAAATATTCTCTCAAAAGTCTACTTTCCAAATTTCAAGCCATTTAGACAAGTATATCAACCTCTATGAAAAAGACAAATAGATATTGCAATAAATCATGTGAGAGCAGGATACACTAATAACTCACTCATATAACAACAAAAATTCATGAAATTATTTCCACACATCAAACATGACATGAGTAGCATGCCACAAAAATTTCACTTCATTTCGAGCTCTAAATTTACAGTTATGAAAAAGACAAATGCGACTAGCATTGAAAACCTAATCTGGAAAATCTATTTTTACAGCAAAAACATTAAATTAAAACATGCCATATTATAGATCCACTACATAGATAATTTCACAAGGATTCCAAAAAGTCCTCATTTGCTGTTTTTGGAGCTTCCTAGCATGAGATATTAATTTCCAAAGTTTCAGCCAAAAATCTACATAAAAGAAAAAGAAAAACACTTAAGCCTCGAGGTCCCTGCCTTTTTCACAAATTTACCAAGCCTGAATCTGGAAATCTATGTGTCTAGTCATTTTGCAAAGTGAACACACAAAGAGTTTCTGCATTACATCCATGCCCTTCTTCTTCACAGAGACGAGCGGACGTCGTCTTCTTCACAGCAGAGACGGAGGACGAGCTCGGGGTCAGCGAGTTCGGCCGTGGAAGAAGGGCACCGGCAGCAGGGAGAGGCCGGTGAGGCACAGCGGCGTCTGGCGCACCCACCGGTGACCACCCCACGGCTTGGGATGGCTAGTGGCGGCACTGCCACAGCCGCATGCAAACTCCATGGTGGCTGCTCCGCCGGCGACAGCAGAGGGTTGCTCGGCGGCCACGGAAAAATAGCACGGACGAAGGAGGCAAGGATGGAGAGGCTCTCGCTGCTCTTAGCTCGGGCGGGGATGGCCTCCAGTGGGGAAGGATGGCGGCCATGGGGCTTGTGCTGGCTGTAGCAGGGCGAGGGAGGCAGAGAGAATGTGAGAGGGACAGAGAATGAGAGAGATGAGGGAGACTGAGGAGAAGAGAGAGGACGTCGGTGTCCTTATTGACGAGCACGGAGGCAAGGTGGCGAACATACGTGTGCACAGGAGGGCCACGCGGCGTCGGGCACATGCCCATGGTCGGCCACGACCTCCATGACCAATTCAAAGTTTCAACACTGGAGAACTAATACCACTGCAAATATATGCCTGAAACATCAATTATCCCATCCTCTATCTCCCAATCCAGTTGTCCATTGATTTTGGCACAAGAGACAAAATTGTAGAGGTTTGCGAGGTGAACAATGTTGCTTTAATGATCAAGAGCTAAATTGGCTTGGATTAGAAGATATGAAGCTCCAAAGGAGGGTATCTCAAAACTGAATTCTGAACTTCGGTTCCACATTGACTGAAATGGCATTCTTCTCCCCCTTCTAACTCTTAATTCGGTCGGTTTTTATGAAAACTTCACTAATATAAGTTGTAGAGCTACATGTCAGGTCCAACTTTGCTTATATGAGTTTGGTCCAGATCGCCATGGTTTTCAAGTTACAAACTCACCAACATGCCTACATGGAAAGTAAAACAGCCATTCAGTCCATTGAGGACTTAGCAAAATTTCGAGCTCCCAAAACAGCACTGGATTCCAAGTTGAGGGCTCGGTTTCACTAAGTTATAGGCCTAACTAGGTCTTGATCTTTAAACAAAGTTTGTTCTACATAACAAGAACTACAACTTTTATTAAAGGACCTTGAGCTGGTTCAGCTTAGATCACAATATACAGAGCTCCAAAGTCGAGCACACGAAACTGAAATTTCAGTTTCAGTAGGAACCCAACTGAAACACGATCTTTGAGGCTCTGTAGATCTTGTACTAATGGGAATTAGGTCATAGTGTTGTTGACAAAATCATAGAGCTATGTGAGCACTACAATATTGCCAATATGAGCTAGAGCTGGTTCTGCCTAGTTTGGGAGGTAGAGTGCTCCAAAGTAAGCTACTTGAAACTGTTGTACAGTCCAGACTTAGCCAAATTGGCTAAGTGCCAAACAGCAGGTCAAAACTGACTTGGGGTCCCTGTTTGAGAATGTTCCCTACATTTCCATGACTTGACTCTTAAACAAAGTTTGTTCCTTATAAAATTCCCTACAACTTTGTTAAAGGGTGCACAGTCATGCAAAGCTTCTAGGTCACACTTTTGAAATGGTCAAACAAAAGGGTTCTAGGGCCCATCCATGGTCAACCATCACTTAGAAGCACATTTAGGCAAAATGATCAACATGAACATTGTTCCATGGAGTGTCCTAAGTGTAGTTAAGGTGTTGTAGAGGCCAAACATACCCACCATGCATTGGTTGCACAAAAGTGTAGGCCTCACATGCCTTGAAACATAGAACTCAAGTGGAATGCTATAGTCATTTCATGTGGTTGTTTCAAGATACATGCTACACATGTTCCACTAGGTCGTTCCACATGTGTCCATGATGTGGTGCACATGTTGCATTGTATATTGCACAAACACTAGTTCCCATGGGATGTAAGGCAGGTTTTAGTCATAATCCAAACAAGCATATAACTTATCATTTTATGTGACTTTTTGATTCCAAACTTTACGAAACTTTTCCAGGGATCAATATAGATAGTTATTGATGTGAGACATGTGAAGATACTTTGATAACAAAAGCCAAGCATATATCTTTTAATTGAGCCTATATGTAAGCAAGGGTGCAATATCCAAGTTTAGGTTAGGGTTTATTTCCATAGGTTTGACTTTGGCATCGTCATCTCCACTAATCTATCATGTTTGAGCTCAAACCCACTGCCTAATTGGTGATAAACACCTGGGGTGTTACAGCCCTCCCCCCTTAAAAGAATCGTGTCCCGAGATTCGGAATAGAAGATATTTTAAGGAAGAGAGACACGTTATCTAGTTCCCAACATCTGCTATAGCATTCAGCTATAAAGCTTCAACATCGGTGAACAATTTGGTCAAAGGCACTTTCTGATACTTACTTCTTCTGGTCAAATTTGTCTGAAGAATTTCCTTCATTGACTTCCATGAAGCATTGTTACTTTGGGAGAAATCCAAGATAGCACGTACTGCATTCTCAGGGTACGGAGATCATTTGGTCCGTGAGCTGACCACTCACAAGTATCTGATTCTTAAGTGAGCACAGCATAGTCCGTATGAACTTTACACTAGACCAAAATCTTCAAAAAGATACTCATTAAAATGACTCTATGTTCACAAAGGTTGAAAAGCAGTTCTCTACCAAAATGGCTTGAGTACAACCTTCCAAAATGGCTTGAAAAGCAGTACTCTATGTACTAGCTTGATTTTGCATTAGAGAACCACTAGCTTGTGTAATTAGACTTTGGAGCACTTAATCTTTGTTGTCATCCACATCAATCACTTGCTTTGGTCTAATGTCACCAATATCCATTTCCTTCATAGCATTACTCAATTGAGTTCCTCTCACATCATCCAATTTGTCTTCCTCATCTTGAGAGCCATTTGTTTTATCAAACTCAACATCATGAACTTCCTCAAGTAAACCACTAGCCAAATTCCAAACTCTATAAGCTTTGCTAGTAGTAGAGTAACCAAGTAAGAATCCTTCATCACATTTCTTCTCAAACTTGCTCAATCTAGTGCCCTTCTTCAAGATGTAGCATTTGAAACCAAATACCCAAAAGTATGCAATGTTGGGCTTTCTTCCATTCAATAGCTCATATGGTGTCTTCTCCAAGAATGCATGACAATAGAGCCTATTGCTATAGAAACATATCGTGTTGATTGCTTCGGCCCAAAATGAGTACTCACATTATACTCATTCAACATTGATCTTGCCATATCAATTAAGGTTCTATTCTTCCTCTCAACTAAGCCATTAGATTGAGGTGTATACTTGGCCGAAAATTGATGCTTGATTCCAAGCTCATCACATAGCTCATCAACTCTTGTGTTTCTAAACTCACTTCCATTGTCACTTCTCACTTTCTTGATTGTGGTTTCAAACTCATTTTGCACTCTCTTGATGAACTTCTTGAATATGTCAAATACATCACTCTTGTCCACAAGAAAGAATACCCATGTGTATATAGTGAAATCATCCACAATTACAAAGCCATACTTGTTGCCACCAATGCTTGTGTATGTAGTTGGCCCAAATAGATCCATGTGCAAAAACTCAAATGCCTTGGAAGTACTCATAATGCTTTTCAATGGATGAGTGTTGCCCACTTGCTTTCCGGCTTGACATGCACTACATAGCTTATCCTTCTCAAATATGACATCCTTCAAGCCTCTAACTAAGTCATGCTTCACTAACTTGTTCAATTGCTTCATGCCAACATGACGAAGTCTTCTATGCCATAACCAACCCATACTTGATTTGGTGAGCAAGCATGTTGAAAGTTGAGTGTCACTAGCACTGAAATCAACCAAGTATAGATTCTCATATCTAAAGCCCTTGAAGATCAAATTGGAGCCATCAACACTAATTATCTCCACATCATGAACACCAAATATGCACTTGAAACCAAGATCACACAATTGAGCAACTGAGAGAATATTGAAGTTCAACTTTTTAACTAGGAGCACATTGGAAATGCTATGATCATTTGAGATTGCAATCCTTCCAAGAGCCTTCACATCACCCTTGCTATTGTCACCAAATGTGATACTATCAATGCCACTATCATTTGATTTGAGAGAGTTGAACATTCTTGAATCACTGGTCATATGTTGAGAGCACCCACTATCAAGCACCCAATGCCTTCCTCTGGCTTTGTAATTGACCTACAAAACAAATTAATGTTCCTTAGGTACCCATACTTGTTTGGGTCCTTAGAGGTTAGTCACTAAGCTCTTTGGTACCCAAATATCCTTCTTCTTTGGGCCCACAATTGGTGTACCAACAAACTTAGCTTGCACACCCTTCTCACCCTTAGTAAGAATATAACAAGAACCAAAAGGACTTGTTCTTGTTTATTTTAGTGCAATATTCTTACTAACATGTGATAGTAAGAATATTGAGCTCGCATTAGAATTTAACTTGTTCTTGTTTATTTTAGTGCAATTATGCTCTACATGCCCAACTTGCTTGCATCTATTGCAAAACTGACCATTGCTCTTCACAAAGCTAGGCTTTAGAGTAGCAAAGGCCGCCTTGCCTTTCTTGGGGGTATAGCCTAATCTCTCTTTGTTAAGAGAGAACCTTTGGCTACCTAAGCACTTTAGCAAGCGGGCATCTCCGCCATAGGCATTGCCTAAAGCACAAGTGAGCTCATTGACCTCCTTCTTGAAGTTATCATTCTCAACTACAAGTGAGGCATCACTAGTAGTAGAGGTAGAAGTAGATGTACTACAAGAAGGGTTAGTGGACTCAATAATAATAGAATCATCAATAAGATCACATGTTAGTCCAATATCACAAGTCACAATGACTTTCTCCTCCATGGCCTTCTTCTTGAGCTTCTCTAGCATGATGTCCTTCTCCTTGACAAGCTCAAGTAGAGTGGAGTGGGCATTTTTAAGCCTAGTGTGAGCAATCTCAAGATCCTCGTGGTCTTCCTTTAGACACTCACGAGAAGCTTCGAGCTCATCAAAGAATTTCCTAAGAGCTTTGAGCTCTTGTTCTAATCCTTTGCACTCCTTGCTCTTCTTGAGGTCCTCAAGTTCCTTCATCAAAGCCTTGTTCTCATTGCTCTTTGCAATGAGCTCTTTCTCAAACATCTTGCTCTTCTTGTGTAACCTCTTGTAGCCCTTTCTCATTTGGTCAATGATGTCCATAAGATCATCATTGGAGTAGTTCTCATCATCATCATCACTCCTACAACCATCATCATCACAAGAATCATCATACTATCATCATATTTTACCTTAGTGGGTTTGGCCATAAGGCATGTCGATGTAGTGTCAAAGAGCGATGGCTTGTTGGTGAGAGCGATGCTTGCAAATGCTCTACGGATGGGCTTCTCATCATCACTTGAGCTTTCTTCATCATCATCGTCATCAGAATCATCACTATCCCAAGTGACCACATAGCCACCACCCTTCTTCTTCTTGTTGATAGTGAAGCTCTTCTTCTCTTTCTTCTCCTTCTTCTTCTTCAACTTCAACTCCCCATTATGATATCTTTTGTCTTCATAGGGGAACTTCGCCATTACATGATCGGGGCTATTACAATTGTAGCAAAGCACCTCCTTTTCCTTCATGAAGTCTCTTCTCTTTCTTGCATCATAGCCTCTCTTCTTTATGAACCGACCCATCTTTTGCACTAGATAGGCCATGGTCTCATCATTAAATGGATCATCACCATCACTATAAATCTTGCTCTTGCCCTTTAAGAATGAAGCTTTGAATGCGATGGTCTTCTCTTGCTTGACCTTGATCTCCTTCTTCTCATCTTCATCTTCATCATCATCATATTGAGCATCGGTCATAATGTCACCAAGTACATGGTTTGGAGTCACCTTGTCCAAACCCTCTCTTTGGATCATCTTCCTCAAGATAGCAAACTTCTTGGGTAGGCTTATCAAGATTTTGTAAGAGAAATCCTTGTCCTCAACCTTTTCTCCAAGCCCCTTGAGATCATTGACAATCACTTGGAGCCTATAGAACATCTTCGGTATGGACTCATTATCTTTCATCTTGAAGTTTGCAAATTTGTCCTTGAGCATATAGAGCTTGGCACTCTTTACCATTGAAGTGCCCTCATAAGTTTCTTCTAGCCTTGTCCATACCTCACTTGCCTTCTCAAGATCCTTGATTTGCTCAAAGACCTTTGCATCAAACCCGTGGTAGAGAGTGTTAAGATCCATAGTGTTGCATTGGTTGTTGATGCGGTCATTGTTGATGAGATTGTCGGGATCAATGATAGCATAATCATGATGTGTCACTTCCCAAACCTTATCATGAATAGAGCCAATGTATTGCTCCATCTTTCTTTTCCAATGATCAAAAGATGAGACACCATCAAAGAATGGAGGCTTGCCCCCAACATGGTTGAACACAACTTGAGCCATCTTGCACCGAGGTTGTTAAGCCTTGCAAACGGTGACCACGGCTCTGATATCACTTGAAAGGTCTTGATGGCTAGAGGGGGTGAATAGCCAATTAAAAATTTCCTACAAAGTATGCTAAACAAGTTTATCAATATAACAAACAGCGTGATGCAAGTTTTGCTTAGCCTAAAGGGGGTTTGCAAGCCACCTATCCAAAATACAATTCTAATGAATGTCACACAACCACAAAGTTAAACCACAATAGGTAAACTAAAAAGCTAATCTACTCTAGTTACTAAACACTAGAGAAAACAACTAAGTACTTGAAATGTAATGCAAGAGTAGGGTAAGAAATATTTCACCGAGGGGCGATGAATTGAGCCAACCAATCAATAATTCCAAGTGATGATATTCAAGATAACCAATCCACTAAGACAAATCAATTACAATCAATGAAGTGAAGACACGATGATTTATCCTGAGGTTCACGTGCTTGCCGGCACGCTAGTCCCCGTTGTGTCCCCCTCAACCACGTGGTTCGGTGGCTAATCGGTCACACACCGAGCCTCTCAAAAGGCGCCACATGAACCTACCAAATGACTAGGAGTTGTAATGACACGAGCAATATACTAATGCTACCTTGCGGCACTACGCCGGGGAAGGTGCAAAACCCTTACAAGATCACAGGAGGTGGCCAAGAACAATCACCAACACTTGCCACGCCTCCAAGCTGCTCTAAGCCATCTAGGTGGTGGCAACCACCAAGAGTAACAAGAAAAACTACCGCAAATCAATCCCCCAAGTGCCTCTAGATGCAAATCAATGATCGATGCACTTGAATCACTCAATCTCACTCAATAATTGCAATCGAATGCAAAGAGATGAGTGGGGATGAGAGAGTGTGCTTTGGCTCAGCTCAATGTGCTCACAAGAATCTCAAAAGTCCAAGAGAGAGAGCCAAGAGCCGGCCACCAAGTATTTTTAGATGTACCCCTTCACAAAGAGCCGTTGGGCAATTCACTAGGCATTTTTCGTGAGCGACGGATGCGTGTCGCGTGGATGAGCGCCACGTGTCGATGGTCTTCAAATTCCAATAGTTAATTTCACCTACGACAAAAGCGGCACAGAGAGGGTGTCACCGTGCGGAGCTACGACGGACGCGTCTATCGCCTCTGCGACAAGTGCACCGAAGCCGCCCTCACAAACTGATCGACAAACGCTGACGTCATTGTCCATCGCTCGAGCATCCACATGTCTGACGTGCACGTCCAAACCGCACCGAAGCTAGGGTTGCCCGACAAACGCTAGAGCCAGCGTCTGTTGCCCTAGTGTCAGCGTCTGTCACGTGTATCTCAGGCAGTTTTTGAGATTTTGTTGCTCCACTTGTTTGCCCCTTTCACATATGAGCTAGACCAAGTATGTGTATTACTTTAGCACAATTTTTAGCTCATTTTCAAGTTAAGCACGTAGGGCGAAGAGTTTGCACTCTATCCAAATGCATATGCTCAATGAAATGTCACCTAGAGGTACATGCGGGACATGAATTGATGCACCATTTCCCCTCTTCATAGTACGGCTACTAAACCTAAATGTGATCACACCCACTAGGTGTCTTGATGACTAAAAGCAAACCCTAGCAAAATACCTTTGCCTTGAGCTCCATAGGGTTGGACCAATCCACCATTTCTTCTCCAATTGTGGCATCATATGATCATGATCACCTTGTATCATTGCCATCAACTTGGAGTTGTACCAATCACCTTTTCCTACCACACTTAAGCATTTGTGATTAGTACTTAGGCATTGTCACTAATTACTAACACCAAACATAGATCTTTCAGCGGTCATCTTTGGTGTGGAGTCCTCTGGAACCTTTGTTGACATTTACTACTGCTATTACTAAACTAACAACACCAGTAAATACATGGTAATGATTAACATGTCTTTAGCACACTAGTCATCTATCACATACCTACACTCCTAAGCTTGAACTAAGTTATCATCCCTAGTTTTATACCTAGACATGTATATTGGTACTGTATAAAGGAATCTATCATTTTATGTGACTAGGCACAAATAATAAGAATGACTATATGAATAAAACTGGTTCTGCAAGCAGACATATAATTATACCATTGTAGCATTTTACCTAGAGTATTACCAGGTTGTCGATTTATATTTATACCACTGGAAAGGTCTAGCTAAATAGAAAATCTATAGTATTGATAACTTTCTATATATATGATGAATGAGAGATAAAACCAACATCATACACTCTACTCATAACAGGAATAAGTCATATGATAAAGATATATATGATAAGTAATGATCAATCATCATAATAATAAGATAATAGATTCACTTAGAGCACTCTAGCTACTACAATAACGTCGTAAGACCCGAATATTAGAGAGATAATTCCTAATGTAATTATTTAATCACAAGCCAATGAATATTCTAATTAGTGCAACAACATCTAACAATCATTATTAACATTACTACTATGTCATTATCCACACATAGGAGCATCAACTAGAGAGGCTTTTAAGACACAACCGTCACCTCCGATGTGACCTCGCTCTACATAACTTATGCGCAGAGGATGGACTACAGAGGACTCAACGAAGCTATAATAGTCACCTTCGCGATCTACCACACGTCTTGGAACATCTGGGAGCACTCAAAGATATGCAATATATCTAAGCACTACGCCTACATGATACAAATCATCTACCCTAGGTACCTTAGGATAAACGCTATATGAGCATATGCATGAACTCAATAATGGTAACTCTCAAGCTAAATAGGCTTTGCTAAGGGACTAGAAAAGGGTACCTTAGGATAAACGCTAGTCCACCGTCAACAAGCTCCCCCAAGCTTACCCTTTTCTAGTCCCTTAGCAAAGCCTACAATGCTTTCACTTCTCAAAAGTACACATGTTTTCAAACAAAAATTCTCCTCCGGATTAGACAAAACTGCTCTAACTTTCAAACTCACTCATATTATCTTTAACTATGGAGCTTTTCAACTTTCACTTGAGTCTTGACCAATTGAAAGACAAAACAATCAAGTCAAGCACTATGTCTCAAGCTCTTTGCTCAACTATTATTCCAGAGTTTTGCAAGTTTTCATAAATAAAACTCGGAGCTTTAATTGTATGACACTCTCAAATCTCTCAATATATGTGGTATTTGTGGATCCTCACCAAGGCAATAATGTTATGCCTTCTCTTCCTACAACTAAGGCTTATAGTGGAGCTCATAGGAGTGGCAATAACAAGGAAGAGCATACTTGCAGTTCATATATTATAAAGTCAAACAATGGATCCAAAGAGAGTAAAGTCATACAATCAAATCAAGATGTGCATGTGTATGGAATATGGTGGATAGGTGTTTATATGGTGGCTAATCCTAATTCTACTTTTGCTCCTTGAAGAATATATCTATCTTTTGGAACTTAAGAACTTTGCAAGAAAACACGGGCTATCTTTATTATTATTTTGTTCTTTTATTCACTTGGACACTTTTCCATTTTTTCAATACCTTTTCTTTTGCACAGCCACATGAATCTTTTTGAATACAAAATATTGGAGAGAATAACAACAAGATCTTTGGAGCATTTATTTTGGGGGTTGTCCTATAGGTTTATTTTTGGGTGTTCTCTCCTGGTGTAGGAGAAAAATATTTAAGGTGGATTTGGGTGGAAAATGGAAAACAGTTGTGACCACTCCTAGTGTGGGAATAGTTCATATATGAAGGTGGAGTGTATGTGATCTTGATTTTAAAAGCATGACAAAACTCTCATAAGGCATACAACAAAGCATGACTAAACTCAATGCAAACCAAGTAGCATAAATGAGCAAAGGTTTTTCTAATCTAGATGTATCATATTTGGCTTTGATAGGAATTTAAGCTTTGTCATACAAGAGCTCATCATGTAAGATTTTAAGTTTTTAAAAGATAAATCTCCAGAACTCAGTATCGCTAGGAACAAGATAAACAATAGCTCAAATTTTCTCATATCATATCCCTCAATTACCGAGACTTAGCTCAAGCATATGCTACCCACAAGTTTCAGGTTCAGAGTGAATTCTTATATCAAAACACTACTATCCAAAACTCGAGAGAATTCAAGGCTGAAAACTAGGTACTTGAAAGAAATTACGGCAGAGCAACTATTCATCATCTCCAATGCAAAATTTTACTATTCATCATTTTATTTGATTCCTAACAAACTTGATAGAGTTATAACAAACTTTTATTTGGTTTTTCATTATCACACCTTAATATAATAACTAAGACAAGAATCTTTATTTGGTTTAGTGCTTATGCATCTTTTTATTTTTTTCACTAATAGACTCAAAAATAGTAAAGCTGTAAAAAGATATGGATACTTAGCTAGATACATGGGGGATGCTCCTCCCCCAAGCTTGATGTTTTTTTGTGGTCAATTGTTTAGTGATCTTTAAAGTAAGCTTGTCAGCAGCAGTCCAAGATGGCACCGCTGAGCAGACTCACTTCTAGTCACAGTAATACCCTGCAAAATTTAAACTTCAATAAGAACACCAAAAACTCGAGGCTTGGATTTTGACAAGGTGGTTAGCAATCACCCAAATGAGCAATTGATTATTCTTATGAGCTGATATAAATTTTCTATCAGGATGTCTCTTCAATTTTTTTTAAGATTTTCTGTTTTATAATGTAAGTAATTAAATACAAATGATATTTTATTTTTTATTCCACCATAGTAAATATTCCTACGGAGTTACCATAAGTTTACTTACATGGGGCTTAGTAATTTTATGATGCACTAATAAAAGCAATAATCATTTTTATTTTTTTTACTATGCAATAATGGCAAACTATAAAAGTATGTTTTATTATATTTTTTAAAATACAGATGTATGTTAGGAGGATAAATATACTAACATAATGTTGAAAAGTAAATTTAAATAACTACCATTATTATCTTATGGCAAGGGTACGGAGTTTAAAGTCTTTCGGACAGGACTCGGTAGGAGTGAGTACTTACTTGTCAGGTGTATCATCTGATCCCGCTAGCGGTTCAGATGTCTGCTCCTTTTGTGTTGGCGATGTAGCCTTCTTCTTCTCCTTCCATATCATCGTGATCTAAGTCTTTGACCTGAGTAGTTTAGCTTCTTCTTTTGTAGGCAGTTCGATCTCATCGGCATCTTTGCCCCACTCATTCTAGCGAGGTTCCTTGACTGTATCTGCTTCATTCTTCTCAACTTTGTCATCTTAGTCACTGTAGCGATCCTTGTATCTTGACACTTCTACTAGGTAGTCGGCCCATCCATCCTGTAAAGGTTGGTTTGCTTGACGGCGAGATCGACGTCTCCTTCTATTGTTGCGTGGCTTCTTGGGCTGCTCATGATTAGTATAACTATTAAAGTGATAGCGTACCTTTCTGCCTAGGAATTGAAAGTGGATTTGTCTAGATCCGATATAGATGATAGCATCAGTGGTGTTGAGGAACGGTCTCTCTAGTATGATGGGTGTACCTTCTTTCTCGTCTCCCATGTTGAGGACCATGAAGTCAGTGGGGACGAAGTGATCTTGGATTTTCACCATAATGTCTCTTGCTATGCCCTTCGGGAATTGAATCAACTGGTCCGCCATCTGCAACTGCACATAGGTCGGGTACAACGGTTCGTTACCAAATAAATATTCATATGTTACCTTTAACATTATGTTGACACCCGATCCCATATCGCAGAAGGTCTTGTGGAAGATTTTCTTATTGTTTGTGCATTCAATGGTAGGTACACCTAGATCATCCTTCTTCACTAGGAATGGTGGAGTGAGCAAGTGGTCATATGCTATTCTGATGGTGTTGATCATCTTGACAGTCTCTTCTGGAATCTTGCTAAGCTTGGTCTTTCTCCAGTTTCTAAAATTCTTCTTCTTAGGCACTGTGCTGCTGGCTTCTCTGGCATAAATCTTTTCTATGGTAGAGCATGAGAGTGCAGGATGCATTCTTTGAATAAAAACTTCTCTTTCTTATCTTTAATAGAAAAGACAATCCTGGCATGCTCTGCATAGATGATGGCTTTGGTTGTGCATAGGAATGGTCGTCCCAAAATAATTGGTTCTCTTTCATCTCCTCTTGTATCCACGACTACGAAATCAACTGGAACATATGATCATCCCACTCGAATGACTACTTCTTCCAGGAGTCCCTCATGGTAGCAGATGGACTAATCCACAAGCTGCAAATGTATATCTGTGTACAACAAAGGATCTCCTATAATCTTTTCATAAATTACCTTAGGCATGATGTTGACACTTGCGCCAAAGCCACAGATAGCTTCTGGAAAGACATGGCATCCTATGGAGATAGGAATGACAGGTCTCCCTAGATCACCTTTCTTGTCAGGAAGTGAATAGTCAATCCACTTCACATCTGCTGGCTAAGTATAGTAGTTGGCTGCATTGTGAATATCGACAAGATTTGTAGTTTCTAAATCTTCCGGCTGGCCCAGAATCTTACCTTTCTCTAGTGGAGGAACAACAGCTGCCAGCTGAGCTAATTGTGATTCTAGCATTTTATTAAAGCTATGCTGGTTCTTAATAGCAGAAGCAAAGGTATCCATTCTAGCATTCATATTTTCTAGAGCTTTGTCATTAGAGGCTACCTTCTTACTCATTTGATCCAATAATCTAGACTGACCAGCAACTAAATCTTTCAAGGGTGACTCATTGTAATTATTGAAATTATTACCTTGAAAGTTACCATGGTAGTTTGGTCCTTGTTGTTGCTGATTCCATCCTTGATTCTGCTGATTCCATCCTTGATTTGGTTGAGGACGATAACTGTTGTTGTTGATGATGTAGTTCACATCTTCTTAAATTGTTGGACAGTTGTTTCCTGAATGCCCAACGTCTCCACATTCTTCACAAGTCATGCGAGAGTCATTGATGTACATGACTTCCTTCTTCTCGATGTCTTGTTCTTCAAGCTTCTTCATTATTAGATCTAACTTTGCAGATATCATATCATCTTCCTTGAGTTGATGCATGCCTCCTCTCTTGCGAGGTTGAACACGTTCTTCATTCCAGCTCTGGTTTGAGGTCATCTTCTCAATGAGTGTTATAGCCTCGTCAAGTTTGAGTGACAGGAAAGCACCTCCGGCTACAGCATCTACTGACTCATAGGTACTAGTGACTAGCCCATGATAGAAGGTCTACAAAAGTAACCACTTTTTCATCCCATGATAAGGGACACTCTGATATATAATCTTGAAAACCTTCCCATGCCTCAAGAATTGATTCATCATGGTGTTGCTGAAAGCTTGAAATCTTTCCATGCAGAGCATTGGTCTTGCCTGTAGAAAAGAACTTGTCTAGGAAAGCAGTTGAACATTTGTCCCATGTAGTGTTCTTATCTTTGTTGGCATAGAACCATTGTTTTGCTTTTTCTAATAGTGAAAATGGGAAAAGACGGAGTAGAGTAGCATCTCTTTATAATCCCTTGAGTGTGAAGGTGCTACAGATCTCTAAAAAGTGTTGTAAGTGTGCACTTGCATCTTCATGAGCCTTTCCACAGAATTGGCTAGCTTGCACCATGGTAATGAGCGCAGGCTTGAGCTCGAATCCATTCTCTCCAACGTTGACTGCTAGTCCCATACGAATGTTGGCAGTTGTTGGGGCAGAGAATTCATGGAGAGTCTTGTCGGCCATAGCTTCAAATTTTAATGCTAAGCTTCTCTTTGCTTGATTATCTCCCAAAGTTTCTACTACCAGAGTCTTCTTGTGTCTTGCTCTAGTCTTTCTTAGGATTGCTTCAGGATTGCTTGTGTAGTCTTCCGGAAGGTCAAAGCCCATACATTACCCTGCATAAGATACACAAGTAGATAAAACAAGGGTAAGCCTATTTGAGTTAGAGGTCAATTGGTCAATCAATCTTATTCATTATATATATATAGGGAGAGTATACTCTATAGCTAGCTACAAAATAAGTTATTTTGTAGCCACCTCTATTTACGATAATTTTATATACTAATTTACGACAATGTCAGTATATATTTACGATAGTTGAATTACTATAACACATGGGATATTTACCATAATGTTATAGTAAATTACATAGCAAGGAGTTACTATAATCTCGTAAATTAGCATAGCAATTGTCGTAACTCAAAGTGGATACAGAATAAGTTATTTTGTAGTCAGCTGTAGGGTAATAGTTATATATATATATAAGTTATCAATACTTTCTAAGTTTAAATACCTTCCCCGTCAACGGCGCCAAAAATGCTTGTTGACATTTACTACAGCTATTACTAAACTAACAACACTAGTAAATGCATGGTAATGATTAACATGTCTTTAGCACACTAGTCACCTATCACATACCTACACTCCTAATCTTGAACTAGGTTGTCATCCCTAGTTTTATAGCTAGAAATGTATATTGGTACTATATAAAGGAATCTATCAATATGTGACGAGACAAAAATAATAAGAATAAATATATGAATAAAACTGGTTCTGCAAGTAGACAGATAATTATACCATTGTAGCATTTTACCTAGAGTATTACCAGGTTGTCGATTTATATTTATACCACTGGGAAGGTCTAGCTAAATAGGAAATCTATATTATTGATAACTTTCTATATATATGATGAATGAGAGATAAAACCAATATCATACACTCTACTCATAACAGGGATAAGTCACATGATAAAGATATATATGATAAGTAATGATCAGTCATCATAATAATAAGATAATAGATTCACTCAGTGCACTCTAGCTACTACAATAACATTGTAAGACCCGAATATTAGAGAGATAATTCCTAATGTAGTTCTTTAATCATAAGTCAATGAATATTCTAATTAGTGCAACTACATCTAACAATCATTATTAACATGACTACTATATCATTATCCACACATAAGGATCATCAACTAGAGAGGCTTTTAAGACGCAACCATCACCTCCGATGCGACTGTGCTCTACATAACCTATACGCAGGGGATAGACTACAGAGGACTCAATGAATCTATAATAGTTACCTTCACGATCTACCACACGTCCTGGAACATCAGGGAGCACTCACAGATATGCAATATATCTAAGCACCACGCCTACATAATACAAATCATCTACCCTAGATACCTTAGGATAAATGCTATACGAGCATATGCATGAACTCAATAATAAAAAAGTAACTATGCTAGACATATAATCAAAGTAAACAATGAACATTGCAATCAAGAACATAAACAAGATGAAGATTAATGGTGTCATAACAGTGTAATAAACACACAATGATGAATAATACAATGAGAAAGGAGAGCACAAGAATAGTACCAATCTCCACGCTCTTGACAACGTCAAAAATCTAAGCTAGGTTGATCAACTTGACTCCCTCTAAATCTAGTCTAACTAGGCTATCACTATAAACTAGTGGAACTCTAAGGAACTAGGGTTTCTAGCTCTGGATGGCTTGATCTCCAAATGACTTGATGGCTCCAGGGGGTCAGGCTCCGTATATATTGTTCGGTGGGATGCACGTGAACCCTTGGATCAAACTGACTTGACGTAGGGCAAAGATTGATCCTCAAGGTCAGTAGAGGAGGCTCGCAGAAGATCACAGGTGGGGCCCACAGCCAGGGGCCAGTCGGCCTAGGGGCCTGGTGCCGCCTAGCCTCCTCCAGAAGCTTCTGGAGTCCTGCTTTCGCCTACTGCCTTCTCATGTCTTCTAGGTCCCTCTTGTCGGCTTTTCTGAAATAATCCCTGAAAAATAACAATTCACCAAAACTCATGGAATTTGTCAGATAAAACCCTAGACTTCTCTATTTCCATGTTTATTGATCATTTCTCATGTTTATTGTGCTATAAAATATTGATGTTGTCCACCGTCAACTACCTTCTGGTGTTGTTTACATCGCGGATAATCCCAATTAAGTTTAACGATTTGATCCACCTTACGGTTTTTGGATTAACCCTGCTAAAAACACAGATTCACCAAAACTCGTGGAAATATTGGTGACTGTTTTCATGCATTATTCAAGTTATGTTGATGGTTCTTGATGGATGATAACTATCATCAACAAACTCCCCCAAGCTTAACCTTTGCTCATCCCTGAGCAATGCCAAACTTAGCAATGCATCAGGAGTTGCTATAATGTTTTCACTCCTCAAAAATACACATGCATTCAAACAAGAATTCTCCTCCAGATTAGAACAAACTAATCTAAATTTCCAACTTACCCATACTAAAATATAAGAAGATGAATGGATGGTATTTTTAAATTTTTACACCTCCACAGTAAATCTTTCTTACAGGTTTTTACATTCTGTAAAAATTATTTACATACGGCTTGAATTTTATAATGCCATGATGAGAATTTTATTTTATATTTTATAGATACACTACAAATACAGAAAAGTGAATATACTAAGGTAAATTTATGCAAAGTAAAAAGTGATTTTACTTCCTGGCGTGGGTTCAGAATTTTGAGTCTGCCGAACCGAACTTCTCTAGTTGTATTTATTCTATGGGTGCATTATTTGTCCCCGGAGGTGGAGACCTTGACGGTTGCACTTGCTTCTATTGCCACTCCAATATAGAGCATTGTTTCGGTCTTGGCTTGAGGGCGAATCGTTCCTCCTTCCCATTGATATGGAAGCGGATTTCTCTGGCTCCGACATCAATGTGTGCATTTATAGTGCTCAAGAAGGGTCTCCCAATTATGAGGGGTGTCTTCATGTCTTCCTGCATATCAAGCACTACAAAATCTACTAGCACAAAGAAGTTTCTTATTTTTACCAAAATATTCTTGACGATTCCTGCAGGATAGCAGATCAATTGGTCGGCTAGTTGTAGAGACATCGATGTTGGCATGAGTGTTGAATAGTTGAGCTTATCGAAGACCATCTTAGGCATGACACTGATGCTGGTGCCAAGGTCGCATAGTGCATGCTCAAAATTCTGGTTTTCGATCGAACAATCAATAGTGGGACATCCTGGATCCTTCTTCTTCACAAGTGATGTATTCAGGATGGCTGCACTACACTCCTCCATTAGCTTGATTACTTTGGTGGTGGGCAGTGGTCTCTTGTTGTTCAGAATGTCTCTATGATACTTCGCATAGGTAGGAACCTATATGGCATCTAGCAGAGGAATATTGATACATAATTTTTGAATTACCTATACAAACTTACAAACTGCTCATCCATTTTATCTTTTTAATTTTTTTCATGGAAATGGTAGGAGGTTGGTGTCATAAAAATCTTATATCATTTCTTATGCTTGTGGCTCAACTTCTTCAACTTCATCGTCCTTCTTCTCCTCTTGTGCTGTTGCCGGTGTCTTACCTGTCCTTGTTGGATATGGTGGATCACGAGTAGACTTGCCACCTCTTGTGGTTATGGCATTGACCTTTTCAAGGTTAGTGGCAAAAGGCAGTGCAAGAACCAACAGAGCTATTTGTGACTCTATCTTTTTATTATAGCTAAGTTGGTCTTTTATGGCAGAAGAAAAACTATCTATTTTAGTGTTTATGTTTTCTAGGACCTCATCATTAAAAGTAAACTTTTTAGAAATATTCTCATTAATCCTGACTTGTTCTAAGATCAAGTCTCCCAAGGATGGTTGCTTAGGATTAGAGGAATTATTGTAATTACTTGGGTACTTACCTTGGTAATTTGACTGTTGTCGTTGTTGATTCCATCCTTGTCTCTATTATTGAGGAGCAGAGTTGACAGTATTTGTGTCTTCTTGATATTCAAGGAAATCAACCCCCAAATATTCTTCACATATGTTTTGGGAATTAAAGGCATCTTGTGTGGCCTGACGATCTTTCTTGTAATTGGATTGCTGTTCGAGTCAATTCAACAAGACATCCATCTTAGTTGACAGTGCACACACCTTTTCTTGTGCTTCTTCGCTCTTATTGCATGTCTTGATGTTGCATTGAGACCAACCTTGATTAAAGGCTATCTTCTCCATGAGAGTTTCAGCTTTTCCAAGGGTGAGTGACATAAATGATCCTCCAACAGTAGCATCGAGTTGTTCATGAGCTTTTTGAGTTAATCCATGGTAAAAGCTTTGCATGAGCAACCAATCTTCCATTCCATGATGAGGACAATCTGAAATGTATTCTTAGAAATGTTCCCATGCCTCTAGAATGCTTTCTCCTTTCTGCTATTGGAAGTTAGAAATCCTTCCTCTTAAGGCATTGGTCTTGCCTATAGGAAAAAATTTTGCTAGGAAGGCCTTCAAACATTTTGCCCATGTATTGATGTCTTCTTTGTTTGTGTAGAACCACTACTTCGCCCTTCCCACTAGTGAGAATGGAAATAGACGGAGTAGAATGATATCTTGAGCAACATCCTTGATGGTGATTGTGTTGCTTATCTCTAGGAAATTCTGAAGATGAGCACTAGCACCTTTGTTGGTATTTGTTAACGCAAACAGAGAAATCCACAAGCGCACGGATACCGTCGTAGCTTTCACCCAGGAGCATTCCATGATATTGTATTTATCCTCAGGGAAGCAATGGTTAAAGAAGTTGATAAATGACCATCATATATCTACTAACTAGTATACTTAATATATATATATATATTAAGTATATGCAAGCTCACAGATAATATACCATTGTAGCATTTCACCCGGGAGTATACCAGGTATCGCTATTTATATTTTATCCACAGGGAGGAGCGATGGGTGGCTAGAGATATTGACAAATATGTATACATGCGTTCTCCCTATATAAGCATAACTAGTTGGGCTACATGTTTCGCTGTTAGTGTACCTGCAGAAGAATTCATTTCAGCCCAACCCAACAATAATATAAGTACAGAAATGAAAGTCTGGTCTCCAGGTTGCAAGCTAAATACTTCCATATATATACCCAATATATATACTTCCGTACCAAAGCTACCCATCAGTAAATACGTCCATGCATACATATAGAATATGCATATACAGCCGTACCAAAGCTAACCCACAATTAAATACTTTCGTATATATGTGAGAACTATATATACTTTAGTACTAAAACTAGCTCTCCCCAGACCACACGCTCACATCTTGCAGTCATGCCACTCACTTACCTCTTACCTAGGCGTAGGGGTATATTGATCCATACATTACCATTCAAGTGAATGGCACCCATACAATAGCACGCTGTATGGATGATGAAATAAAAATTGCAAGAAAGTAAACCCCAAAGTTAGTCTTACATTAAGCCACCTAAAGTCCTTAACTGGGCATAAAGGATATGACCACTAGCACACTTTAGATTTAAATTTCAGATTTGAACACACATATAGCTATAAGTTGTCAAAACTGGTTTTGTAAAACAAAAACCTTTGTTTTAAATACACATATGACAAGTAGTGTTGAATCCTGCTCTAATCCCAGCTATCACAGAACTGGCCAATTTATACAAGATCAATCATGACTGTCCCCACTTACACGTTGACACACCCACACTTGAGCCCATATAAACCCGGTAGTCCGTTGAGTATCATGAAGGATCTCGAATCATCAACAACATACAACCAAGATCGTACATGATTCAACATACAGGTCACATGTTACATAAGGTTCACAAATAATTCAACATACATCGGAGTTCAAATAAAGTTATTACAACACCAATTTCAAATGTAGTAGCGAAAGCAACATAGTTTTGGAACCAACTTCACACACACAGATCAAATACATATGCCAGTTTCATGATCAAGTCCCGCAAAAGCAACATAGGTAAGACAACATAGAAGGACCATGCCCGCGGCCTCACTCCTCATCCACGACTGGAGAGAAGCAATTCTTGCAGTAGCCATGATACATTGTACCATCTGTAACAAGTGGGAAATAAACCCTGAGTATGAGAAAGTACTCAACTAGACTTACCTGTCATAAACCAAAAATAATGACACAAGGAGTATGCAAGGATTTTCATAGTGGAGCTAGCTTGACAACATTTTGCATAAAAAGCCACTAGTTGAGCTACACATTTTATAACTCGATCATCAAGTTAATTATAGCTATTCAACTCTAGATTAGCAACTAACCTATGCCAAACATGTGATATACAATTATGTAGCAAAACAATAGTTACTATAGCCATTTATTATATCATCTTCATAACCATTCCACTTTCATTTAGCCACTACAATAGAAAGAAGCTCAGTCAAGTTTCTCACTATCCAGGAGAGATGGTGATTCGAATCAATTGCAACCAGCTGGGCAGTATTCCTAGCACAAACCTAGGCCCACCTGCCACAGTAGTCTTAGGTCACCTTTGGTACAACTCAGGTTGTATGTCGTGGGTTCGATCAGTGCCACACACTCAGGGACTAACCAGTTGCCAGGACGATCAGGCCCGACCTGCCATTGGACTCACATCCGGCTCCCCACACATCCTTACTACCTCCCATGTGTGCACTCTTATAGAACAACTCCCGGCCTAAGTTGAGCTACTCGGCTTCGTGGTCGGAACGAGTTATCTGGCTAGCTAAGTGAGAGGCTATGTTCAAAATGATCGAGGACCAACAACGATATGGTCCTTAAGCGGCACAAATGGAATCACATGAGTCAACCTACAACATAGACTCTGTTCGACCTCTATTTACATCATCACATGGTTCTTTTCTATGATAGCGAATATAGCCAATCGTGACCAGGTATCCACCTATAGCTCGCAGGTGATAGGAAATCACCTAACTTCTACCGGAATAAGCATGGCTAAGCATTTATTCGATCCTAGACCTACATAGGATTCAAAGTATATATTTCTAGACAAGGAAGGTATATGCATCAAGTGTTTCCATCCAACTCCTATAACCTAATGCATCAAACATAAAGAACTCAAATTGATATTTCTAAAACATAGGAGACTTAGAATGCTCCGGGCCTTGCCTTTCAAGTAAGCTGAGGGCTTATGGTCCGAGCATTCAGGTAGTTCTTCCTAACCTATTCTCCTCCTTCTAGACCCTCCTGCTACTGGGTCTCCTGCAGTCCTCCTCTTCCATGGCCTTGAATTCCAACAGAGTCACTCCTTCTGGCGATCCTATATGTATGAGCATATAGATAAATATAGGGAATGCACAAGGAATGAAGTGCATGTATGAAATGATGTAATGCATATACACACATTCTCAACAACAAGGTGATATGGTGATAACAAGATTAACTTTACTTTATCGAGTAGGTGCATATATCCTCTCTAGTAGATTAATTTTAGTTTACTGAGTAGGTGCATATCTCCTCTCTAGCAAAGCAACATACACTAACTATGTTCTAGCAACCTAAGATAAAGTTGCTCATCATCAGTAAGAGGCCTAGAACCTGCAGCTAATAACTTATCTTAACTAGTCTAAGCATCTAATTAACAAGCATCAAATTCATACAAAGCAAACAAAGCAATAGGGCTAGATATAAGTGCAACATAAAGCATTAATTTGCTAACTACATACAACCAATCACAAACATGCTAGAAAGTATAATGGTTAAGCCTAAATAAATTATTAAAAACACTTTTGGATTTAATAAGCATAACAAGGTGAAATTAGGAACTGCTACTTCCAGTGTATAGAAAAATCTAGGAAAATTATAGCAGTTTACACATAATCCCAATAGTCTACTATATAAATTTCATGCCATTTGGATAAATGTAGTAACCTCTACAAAAATAACAAGTTGCATGTGCTTATAACAACATAAAATGGTTTAGCATAGTGAAAAGTGTCAAACAACAGATTTTATATTTTTCTTACTTCCACCATAACACAAGAATACTGTGGAAATAATTACATGCTCATAGATTATATATATTTACCACAATTAATTTCACAAGAAACTAGCATTTAATCAAGTTAAATCACAAAGTCATATTCAAAGCATGCTCACTATAGGTTCAATATTTTTTCTAGCTACAGCATGTCAAAACATGACCAACAAAATTGGAATTACATTTTTCTCATATCCCTAACTCAAGTTATGTATTTTACAAGATTAATAGACATTAAACAAGATAAATACAAATAATATATAAAACTGTAGCACATAGCAAGTTTCATATTTTTACCAAATAACTCATAAAGATGGAACTAATAAAATTTGGGTCACTCCGTTTGGACATTCCTAGCTTAAGATATGATTTTTGCAAGTTTGCTTCAAAATCTGTAAAATAATAAAACAAAAATCAACAAAACCCTAGAAGTTGCTAGGTGCACCCGGCGCACTGCACACCAAGTGGCTGATAGCGGGGTCCCGCGGTCAACTTAGACCCACCCGTCAGAGACATAGCGAGGGGATGAACTTTGACCGGTGAGAGCTCGTCAACGGCTAGGTCATCGGCGACGCGGTCACCACCCTTAGACTCGTCTCGACATCCTGCATCTATTGGTGGGCTTGGTTGGCCAAGGGGTTCACCGGAGCTAGCTCGACGACGGCCATGGCAGCTTGGCGAGGTTGCGTGGTGACGCCATTGCCGTTTCCCGCAATGCCGAGCTCACCTAAGCACGACCGAGGCTCCAGTGGGTCCTAAGGAAGCTAGGGTTAGGGTTACGGGCTATGGTAGAGTGGTGTGTGGTCTGGCCATGTGCATGGCACCATGGCGGCGAGAGCGTAGTAGTGGAGAGCTGCATTCCTGCCCCGACATGCTGGCATTGGCCCTTAGGCCAGCGGCATGAGCTAGACCTAGACCTAAGCTATCCCTAATGAGAGAAGAGATAGAACGAGAGAGTTTAGAGGAGCATGGCCATGGCGAGCGCGAGCTCGGCGGCGGCAATGGTGGTCGCAGTGACCACGGCGACGGCAATGGCCCGAGGGGCTTTACTTGTGCATGAACAGCGAAGCTAGCAGCTCGGGGAGGTGGAGTGGGTCACGACAGAGCTATGGGTGAGGTGAATCGGGCGGTGGTGCTATGGTGGTGGTCGGCTTGCCGGCGAGAGCTCGATGGCGACGGCGCGGTGCTCCTGCCCACTTCATCTACGTGAGAGAGAGCGAGGGCGAGGGAGAGTGGAAGTGAGCGAGTGCCTGGCCTCCTACCCCTTTGGCATGGCAGCGCGGGGCCAATGCCGGTGTGTGGCCGCCAAGTGGCGCGAGCAGCTTGCGCCCGGTCAGCCATTGCCGGTCGATTTGAAATTGGCAAAAGCTAATTCAGTCAACTGATAGCCCGACTTTGAGCCCCTGGATCTCCCAAACTGGTTCGAATTAGCAAAAACTCCATTAACAGAAATTGTAGAACTACAAGTCGAATTAGCAAAAACTCCATTAACAGAAATTGTAGAACTACAAGAGATCTCCAACTTTGCTTTAAGAAGTTTTGTCTAGTTCTCACTGGTTTTCAAACTACAAAGCTCCAAAGATGGGTACATAGAAATTGTAACTCAGTTATGACTTTAGCAAATATTAGGAGTTCCAAAAATAGCATTAAGTTGAAACTTGTGAGTTCTATTTGACTAAGCTAGGCACTGATTTAGCTCTTGGCCCTTAAACAAAGTTTGTTCTACATGAAATGAACTACAACTTTTATTTAGGTTCCACTGCCATGCAAGCACTCTAAGCTACTGTTCAACTTAAGTCAAAGTAGCATCATGAAAAAGGTATTTTAAAGGAAACCAACACTTGCATTTTGAATGTAGCATAGTTGGACCAAGTCATGAATACAAACATGGTTCTATTTTTCATCCTAAGTGTGTCTAAGGTGTTTTAGTGACCAAAACAATCACTTGCATTAACCAAACATGATCATTAAGCATACACATGGAATAAACATATGACATATACAACACATGAAACATATGAATGCTATAAACGAAACATTACTTATGCAACATATGAAACATAACCTATGCAACATATGAAACATCACTTATGCAACATTCAAAATGCAATTCACATGCTCATGCTCATGAATGAATGAATGATGCTTGTGCTCATGCAATGCAAGTGCAAAATGCAAGCTTAACACTTGGAGTGTTACATCTAGAGCCCCAAATGATGAAGAAAAGCGACAAATGAGGTTTGGAGAGTGTGTATCTACCTTTTGTGGTGTCCTCCTTCAACAAAACAAGAGCAAAACTTCTCCCCTGATTTTGCACAATTTTTAGGGTTTTGCAGCTCAAAACCCTAAAAATTAGAAGAGGAGTCGCGAGGAAGAAGAAAGGGGCAGTGGTTGGGTGCATTTATAGCTACAGCAATAACAGAGGCAGGCACTATAAGGAAAACTGCCTCCGTTAATCACATATTAATGGAGGCGGTTGTTTTACAAAGTCTGCCTTGATTAATCGATTAACGGAGGCGATTGCTGTAAAGCGACCACCTCGATTAATAGCCATTAACCGAGGCGGTTGGGCAACGTTGACCACCTCCGTTACGGAGGCGGTTGCTTTAAGCTGACCGTCTCGGTTAATAGGTGATTAACTAAGGCAGTCACGTTAAGGCGACCGTCTCGGTTAACTATTAACCGAGGCGGCCGCTCAGGAGCCTTGCCTGGCTGGTGATAACAGAGGCGGTCAAAAGTGGTGCCCATCTCTAAATCAAAAAAGGGTGCTGCCACGCAAAAGAAATCCTGTAGTAGTGGTTGTTTGGGCTTTGGGCGTTGTGGCTTGTGGGCTGACACATGGTGATATGGGCTTTCTAGCAACCATAGACTATGGCGCCCTGACACTATCCACTGCAGTTCAAAACTTCCGATTGCTATCTATTCGTTTTCCAATGCAGACACGCCGCACGTTGCTACACTACCCGGCTACTGCTAGCTCCTGCCCGGCTACTCCTGCAACCTACGAGTTGTGACTTTTGCCAATGGCTACCTCTTGCAACCTTGATTTTCAACAAGTGTATTGAGGCCACAACCACATTAAAATTCAGCATGGACACATAACATATTTTGTGCTCGTCAACAAGCAGGACGTGTGTGTATATAAACCATTTTAACAAGAGTTATTATTTTATGCAAATGCTTATTTCCACACGAGCGTGCGAGAACGTTTCCACATGCACACACAAGAAGACAAAAATGCATGCAAACTCACCCATCATTGCCATTGCCGCCAATGGAGAAGAAGGCCACGTTGTATCGTGGTAGCGCGACCCTGCGCCTTCTCTCTTGCTCTCTTCGTCCCCAACTTCGGCAAGCTTAGAAGGGACTTGGGGAAGGTAGGCCGACCAGACGGTGCAGATGGTGAGAGGGCGGCGTTAGGGTTTCAGTGGTGTAGGAGGCGGCCAAGCTAGGTTGTGGCGGGGCGCCCAAGGCCATGGTGGTGGTGGGAGGTGGGGGAAGAAGGAGTTCATCGCGGACGGGGCAGTGGGCAGCGGCGGGGTGAGGTCGAGGAGGAGGGTGGGGCTGAGAGGTGCACGGCGCGATCGACAACGAGGGCGCCGCTGGCCGAGGGCAGAGGGGGAGGAGGCGGGGGTGGGGGAGGAAGGGGTCACGAGGGTGAAGACGAACACCAAGGAAGATGGGGATGCGCGGGGGGAAAGAAGAGGTGTGCGGACGGAGTGACGTGCATAGGCGCACGAGGGCCATAGTAGTGTCCATTATTTTACTATCTATATTATCGACTTTTCCATACCCTAATTTTTCATCCTCTTCCATTGTTCTCTCCCCGTATATATATCTCGCCATCACCTTGATTTCATTTCCTTCTCTCTCTTGCCCAGGTAACGCATGCCTTTGCTCCCCACCCTCACCTTTCTTCTATGGCGCTGCTCTACCCATCCTCTCTCCCTATTATTGCTTGGATTGTGCTCATCTAATTTATCCCCTCTTCTTGTTATTGCTATGCTATCACAATGGGTGAATGCAGAGTGGCGATATGTTCGAACTGCAGTAGAAAAGGCAAGTCATTTTGCTCTAGTTTTCTTGTATCTCTCACGGTTTGGTAGTTAGGGGATTCAAATCTAATGACACAGCTTTATTCCTTGTAGACAAAGACTGACTCTTGTTGTGATTGACATAAGGTAAGTTTTTTTATGAATCCTCATCCCTGAATCACCCCTATTACAAAGCATTACCATTTCTATTTTGGTTATGGATTGTTCAAAAGATTTTAGATCAGCTTTGGTTTACGCTATTTGACTAAGTTTTTTTGTGATTTTCATTACCACAATCCTGAATTACCTTGAGTGCCCAAAACGCCAAGAAAAATGCCTAAACCGCCAAGAAAAATGCCTAAACCGCCAAGAAAATGATCCTTGGACACAAACCGTCAAGCAAACTCCATGAAGGATAGAAGATGAGAGAAATTAGTTTCCTTGGCGGTTTTTGGCACTCAAGGATGATTTCCTTTTAGCATCCAAGGAAACTCTGATTGTGCCTAATTTGCCAATATGTCAAGGAAATGTTGCAACCCCCAAGTAAATTACTATCCTTGGGTGCTAGCAACCCTCAAGGAAATGTTCTAAACCATCAAGGTAATTACCATTTCCTTGGTGGCCCTTGGCTTCCAAGGAAATTGTTATTTTCCTTGGCTGCCCCTAACAGTCAAGGTAATTTGAGTTCCTTGTCCACCGGTCCCCAAGGAAATGCATTCTAGCTAAAAAAATCTCCAAAAAGGGACCAAATTCAAATATTCTAGTCACTAAACTCTAATGACACATGATGACATGCATATATACATTTTATTACAATGCATTAGCCATTATAAAAAGTATTCATTACACACTTTTGTACTCTATCCATAAACAAATAGAGAATAATTGAGCATTACATTTAGCTCTATGGATAAAAGAACAATTCAAATGTCTACATTGACCTCTGCTCGCTACTATAATACCATGAGGCAAAGTCAAAGTCACCGCAAGAGATGGCAATCAGAACTAAGAAGGAACAAAATGGTAGAGACTTCGGCAATCACCTATCATTAGTAATTGTGTTAAAATAGGAGAAGTGGATGACTTCCTGGTACTTCAAATTTCCAACCTTCCTGTAGATAGAGTTCAAAAAGATGATGACAAAACTTGGATCTTATTTGGTTTGGAGTTTCAGTTACACATGTAGCAAAATATTGCACAATTCCTTGGGATTTTGAAGAGCACTTTTCTACCCACTCGGACTCTAAAATTTTCCAATTATAGAGACATCCATTGTGAGACAGTTGTGCACACCCCCTCTCATAATCCTTTTCCCCATCTGTGTACTCCTTGACAGGATCAATTAGGGATTGTGGCCAAGAGAGGGGGTGAATAGGCCTAACCTAAATATTTCAATCAAGACTTGCAGTGGAAATTAGTACACGGACATATGTCTAGTTTCGATTGAATTTGAGTATATACCAAATTTCCACCAGAAACTATATGCCTGATCAGACAACTGAAACACCTAGAAGATCTACAAATTTGATCAAAGAAGTTTAGGTCTACTTGTTACCAAAGCATCACATGGATGTGTAGAGTTATCCTCATGAATTTCCTACATTCAAGTATGTTTAATGGATCAGGCAAAATTTCTACAAGTCAACAAGAACAAGAACAAGCTCAAGAACACGAATAACACAAAATACACAAGATTTAACCCGATGTTCAACAAATTCACAAAGGAGTGCCTATTTCCTTGTGGTTGAGGAAGCTACTACGGCTTGGATCTCTTCCAGTCCTATCCTATTCTTAAGCATTTCACAAAGATCAAACTTGAGGTTTTTACTAGAATTGTCGGGGTAATACAAACTTCTGAGAGCATTCCACAAAAAGGATGGGTGCTTCAATGAGTAACTCCTAGTCATCTATGATTTATGAATCCAAGAGTAACAAACTCAAATTCACGCCTTGGAGGAGTCTCTGAGTGCTCAAAGGAATGGGAATGAATTTATTGCACTAAAATATCTCAGGGCAGATCAGGTATGAGCTTTGGAATTCCACAAAACCTAAGGGGTGTTAGTGTCTCTCAAGGGGTTTATTAGCTTCTTTTTTAGCATAGAAACACATGCAAGACAATGATTTTGAATCCCCTTTATTAGAATTTCTAAACTCGTATTCAAAAGATACAAGAATTTAAATCTTCTAATTTTAATTTCAACCGTTGTATCTCATCTTAAAAGAATTGGGAGCTATAGTTATCAAACGCCTTAAAACCCGCTCAAACGCCTTGTCAACACATTAGTCCTTTGATTATGTGTCATTAATCCACAAAAACCCACAACAAGGCTAGAAACACGTTCAATTATGTTCTTATTATAGTATAAAATGCACAGCTCTCTTGTGTATTCAAGAAAAAAAGAAGCTTCTACTCTATATGTTGTAGTTCTTTCCAAAGTCAAACATTTATATCTTTGATCATCAATTTCTATAAATTGTATAATTTAACACTATAAGATTTATGTTTCTAAATTCATCCTAAGAAGTACTTTCTTTTAATTTACATGTTGTTCAACTATATACAAATTATATGAGTAATTGATGGTTAAAGATAGATACTTTGACTTTGGACAAAACTATTACAACAACAACAACTAGTGTTTGTGAAATGGACGTGATATTAGGGTTTGTTCCGCCATGGATATGTCAACTTTTGGTAGCTTCATTACTTCATACCACATCACCACTACTCGCATTATGTGTTGGTTATATGAGGTCAAAGTTTCACAAATAGTCTGGTGACTAAAGATACATTGGAAGATAAGAATCTTCATGTGGTCCTTTAAAAAGGAGATCATTCTCACAAAAAGACAATTTATCAAAGAGAAATTGAAGTTAACACGACCTACTATTTTTGTAGTAAGCTGAAAATCCAACACCTGTTATTTGTGTGCATTTATGATAGGTCCCTGTGGAGAAAGTTTTATATGGTGCTAGGTATTAATTTACCTCTAAGTGTCAAAAGCTATTTTTATGATTGGTACCCTGCAAGGGATAAATATTTTAGATCCTTTTATTGACAATAGCGGTTGTGATCTGTTCGTCTATACCTTATCAAAATGGTGGAATTCTCCTGGTGTTTATAAGTAGTAGTAAAACACTACCACTGGTCATAGAACATGGGAATCCTTACTGGGAGGCATTTGGTAGGGAAAATTTAAATTAAATTTTGAATGCTAAAACACTAGGAGAAGCCCACGCCACTAGAAGAAGTCTAAAATTTTGGTTGTGATAGGGTAACAAAGAATGAAATCGCTTTTGATAAATGTTGACAATAAAAACCTCTTTTGCAGCTCCTTTTCAAGGGAACACATTGGTTTCAATTTTGGGACCAATTACAATGGTCTGAGAAGCAGGATGAATGGTGCTACAGGCATGCTGCAAGCAAAAGAATGCAGCTGTGTGTTTCTTTGTGACCTTTGGATAGCCTTTTATTTAAAGAATTGAATTACTCAAATTTTATTTTGTATACTCGTTCCAGTTGGTGTGGTGTGATTTTTGTAATAATATGGTCTGATTCATCGATCTAGAGGATAAACCGATTATTCATTAAAATTATCTAAAAAAAGAGTTAGAGGAGCACGGAAGGCAATAGTATGTTTTTTAGAACGATGTAATAAGCACCCACCATAAACCAAAATCAATGTGTTAGTGCGAAATTATATGAAGTGGTGTTGGAATTTATATGGGCTTGGCCCAATAACCAATTGTGAAATTCCTAATAAATCTCAAAGGCCCATTCATGTGAGCAAGAGGGGATGTGGGAACTCTTTAGTACCACCTTGCTTGTGGAAGTGGAGGTAGTCATACTTAAATATGGAAGGCCTCCCCACTTCCTCAAGTCTAGTGTGAGGAGGAGTAAGAGAAGTCCACACGCGTGCGCTCGCTCGCCGGGCCGGGCGGGGCGGGGCGAAGGGCGCAGGTGCGCGGCACCTGCGTGAATGGTCCGCCGAAATCCGGCTCCTCGCCTTGCGGGAGCGCGGTCTCCTTTTGCTGTTTTTGTTTTTTGGTTTCTTGGCCTTCAAGTTGCATGAGTCCTAACCGGTTACAAATTAAGAGTCCTAAATCAATTTAGATCGTGATCGCGACACGAGATTGGTTGGACAGGACTATATAAGCAACCTACCGGCCACGCCAAAACGCATCCAGTTAATCCTAGGGTTTTTGCCTCTACTCGCTATTGCGCCGCCGCTGTAGCTACTCCAGTCCGATCGCTTGCGTGCACCAGCGACCGGGTGAGCAGGTCTCCAGAACCCTCGTCTTTGCGATCCTGCACCGGGAGAAGACGAATAAGGTTTTTGGGAAACGTTCTTCGCGTGACTGCTCCCAAAGCTTCCACAACGGCTCGTCTTCCAAAGGGTGCATCGGCGCGTCGGCTTCGTCGTGCTAGAGCTCGCGGGGTCGTCATCAAGAATACTCCTCCGCCTCTCATCGACGACTTTGACGACGACTTCAACATCGACATCAGCGATATTGCTCCATCACCACCGCCAGCAACATCTTCAACACCATCTACTACTACAACTGAAAGGTATAGTTCTCTTGATCTAATTTTGACGTTCGTACAATCTAATCTATCTGCTGGACTATCAATGCTTGTCATGTTGATGCTATGGAATATGCTGATCTGCTATACTAGTATGCCATACATGTTTAATCTAGTTCTTATATTTATCATGATTTATGTTCTAGATTTAATCATGCTTTTAATCTGGAAATTGCCTAATTCGTTAACAATCCAAAAACCTTATTATAGGCTGTTTCCAGAATTATCTATGGCTAGTTTTGTTGACGCGCTGAGGCCGGAAAAGTTTTCTGGTGCGCATTTTAAAAGGTGGTCTGTCAAGGTCACTGATTGGCTTACTGCCATGAAAATTTTCTGGGTCAAAGATGGCATGCCTGAGGGAAACATCTCTGATGAAGATCAGAGAAAATTCCAGGAAGCTAATGATATCTTTGTGGGAGCTGTGCGTAATGTGCTTTCAGATTATCTATTTGATACTATGATGCACTTAAGAGACGCAAAGGCTTTATGGGATCATCTGAATGCTACTTATGGTGCTTCAGATGTAGGCAAAGAGCTGTATACCATGGAGAGCTTTAATGACTACAAGATGGTTGCTAACAAATCAGTAGTCGAGCAAGCTCATGAGATCCAGCGCCTGGCTAAGGAACTTGAACTCCTTAAATGTGTCTTACCCGATGAGTTTGTGGCTGGGTGCATTATTGCTAAATTGCCTTTTTCATGGAGGAATTTCGCCACAAGTCTCAAACACAAGAGACAGAAAATATCAGTTGAAAACCTGATAGCATCTCTTGATGTCGAGGAAAAAGCTCGGGCTAAAGATAGCATTGAGAAGGGGAATGAGGAAAAATCTAGCGCCCACTTTGTCCAGAGAAACCATGGCAAGAACAAGGGAAAGCCTAAGCAACCTGCTTTCAATGCCAAACAAAATACTGCCTTCAAGAAGAAGAAGAAAGACAAAGCAGAGCTACCTTGCTTCGCGTGTGGAGAGCTTGGTCATTTTGCTAAAGATTGTCCGGAGCGAGCGGACAAGAAAGAGAAAAAGAAAATTCACCTCGTGACTGCTAGCAGTGCTGATGACGGGTATGGTAATTTTCCTACTGTACTTTCAGTGTTTCAATCTCCAAGTTGGTGGGTTGATACAGGTGCTAATATTCACGTGTGTGCTGATCTCTTTGTTTTCTTCTTACCAGGGGCTCCAAGGTTCCTCCATCCTGATGGGGAATGGGTCACATGCTTCTGTTCGTGGTGTTGGCACGGTAGATCTGAAGTTTACTTCGGGAAAGATCGTGCAGCTGAAGAACGTACAGCATGTCCCTACTATTCGCAAGAACCTTGTTAGCGTCTCCCTTCTATTGAGAGATGGGTTTAAGGTAGTGTTAGAGTCTAATAAAGTAGTCATGTCTAAGCATGGACAATTTATTGGTAAAGGCTATGATTGCGGAGGCTTGTTCCGCCTATCTTTGGCAGATTTTTGTAATAAGTCAGTGAATCATATTTGTGGCACGATTAATGATAATTCGAATGTTTGGCATTCTCGCTTATGTCATGTTAACTTTGGATTGATGTCACGTTTGTCTAGTCTGAATTTAATTCCATATCTCACTATTGTCAAAGGTTCTAAGTGTCATAGCTGTGTGCAATCTAAGCAACCTCGAAAGCCTCATAGGGCAGCAGAGGAGAGAAACTTGGCACCTTTAGAACTCATACATTCTGATCTTTGCGAGATGAATGGTGTGTTGACAAAAGGTGGAAAGAAATATTTCATGACTTTAATTGATGATGCAACTAGATTTTGCTATGTTTACTTGCTTAAAACTAAAGATGAAACGCTAGACTACTTTAAAATCTATAAGGCTGAAGTTGAAAATCAACTAGAGAGAAAAATTAAACATCTAAGGTCAGATCGTGGTGGTGAATATTTTTCTATATTATTTGATGAGTTCTGTGCGGAACATGGTATTATTCATGAGAGGACAGCTCCTTATTCTCCCGAATCTAACGGGATTGCCGAGAGGAAAAACCGCACGCTGACTGACTTGGTGAACGCCATGTTAGACACTGCTGGTCTATCTAAGGCATGGTGGGGGGAAGCTCTATTGACTGCGAGTCATGTCCTGAATAGAATTCCAAACAGAAATAAAGAGACAACTCCATATGAGAATTGGATTGGAAGGAAACCATCACTTTCATACTTGCGCATGTGGGGATGTTTGGCGAAAGTCAATGTTCCAATTTCTAAGAAGCGTAAGCTTGGACCGAAGACTATGGATTGTGTCTTTCTAGGATATGCTCACCATAGCATTGCCTATAGATTTTTAGTAGTAAAATCTGAAGTTCCTGATATGCATGTTGATACAATATTTGAATCTCGTGATGCTACATTTTTTGAAAATATATTCCCTATGAAAGATATGTGTAGCAATGCTAGATTTTCCTCTGAGATAGCTCCTGATTTTACGGTACCTATTGAGTCTTCTATTGAATCATTTGAGCAACCACCTGAAGAAGTCTTTGAGGAGAATGACAATGAAGTTCCTGCGAGGAACAAGAGACGAAGGATTGCAAAATCCTTTGGTGATGATTTCATTGTGTATCTTGTGGACGATATTCCTACTTCTATTACAGAGGCATATGCATCTCCAGATGCAGATGATTGGAAAGAAGCTGTTCGTAGTGAGATGGACTCAATTCTTTCTAATAGAACTTGGGAGTTATCTGAGCTACCTTTTGGTTGTAAACCAATTGGATGTAAGTGGGTGTTCAAAAAGAAGCTTAGGCCTGATGGTACTATTGACAAGTACAAGGCTCGCTTGTGGCTAAGGGTTATACCCAGAAGGAAGGTGAGGATTTCTTTGATACTTATTCACCTGTTGCTAGAATGACCACTATTCGAGTGCTACTTTCTCTGGCTGCCTCGTATGGTCTTCTCGTTCATCAAATGGACGTGAAGACAGCTTTCCTTAATGGAGAGTTGGATGAGGAGATTTATATGGATCAGCCAGATGGATTTGTGGTAAAAGGTGAAGAGCAGAAGGTGTGTAAATTACTGAAGTCTTTGTATGGATTAAAACAAGCACCTAAACAATGGCATGAGAAGTTTGACACTACTTTAACTGGTGCGGGCTTTGCTGTTAATGAAGCTGATAGGTGTGTGTATTATCGACATGGTGGGGGCCAATCTGTTATATTATGTTTATATGTTGATGATATTCTAATCTTTGGAACAAACATTGATATTATTAATGAGGTCAAGTCTTTTTTGTCAAAGAGTTTTGACATGAAAGATCTAGGAGAAGCTGATGTAATTCTAAACATTAAGCTGATTAAGGAAGATAGTGGGATTACCTTGTCACAATCTCACTATGTTGAGAAGGTCTTGAGCCGTTTTGTCTTTATGGATAGCAAGCCTACTTCAACACCTTATGATCCTAGTGTGACATTGAGAAAGAATAAGAAGATTGCTAGAGATCAATTGAGATATTCTCAGATAATTGGTTCACTCATGTATCTAGCTAGTGCAACCAGACCAGATATCTCTTTTGCCGTGTGCAAGTTGAGTAGGTACATGTCCAATCCGGGTGAAAATCATTGGCATGCACTTGAGAGGGTCTTGCGTTATCTCAAAGGTACAATGAGTTTTGGGATTCACTATTCTGGGCACCCAGCTGTGCTAGAGGGATATAGTGATGCGAACTGGATTTCTGATATTTATCAAATCTATGCTACTAGTGGGTATGTGTTTACTCTTGGAGGTGGCGTAGTGTCATAGAGGTCTAGTAAACAGACTATTTTGACTAAATCTACCATGGAAGCAGAACTTACTGCTTTGGATACAGCTTCTACAGAGGCAGAGTGGCTGCGTGAGCTCTTGTCAGACTTGTCGGTGGTTGAAAAACCAATACCGGCTATCCTTATGAACTGTGATAATCAAACAGTGATCACTAAAGTAAATAGTGCTAAGGATAATGCGAAGTCAACAAGACACATTAAAAGACGTTTGAAGTCTGTCAGGAAGTTGAGAAACTCCGGAGTAATCACTGTGGCTTATGTGCAAACAGACAAGAACCTGGCAGATCCTTTTACCAAAGGACTATCACGGAATGTGATAGAAATAGCATCAAGGGAGATGGGTTTGAGACCCATATGAGTTTACAGTAGTAGTAACCCAACCTTTTTGATCGGAGATCCCATGACTTAGGATCTGGGAAGAACAAACTATTGGTAAACTGAGGAGAGTATAATTATAACCCTCTCTATGTGAAGATGCAATACTCTCAAAGCGTTGAGGCACTGTATGGTAGGTTGGCTAATGCCTTAACATGTTTTATTGGCTTTAACAAGCGAAGATGCTGTCCTACAGAGCATTCTTGAAAGAACATGCCTATATGATTTTGACTATAGAACGTCGCAGTCTATGAGACTTGGGTGGTCTCTAGTAAGATCATGAAGAGACCAGGGAGTACGACGTATATGCTCCACCCACGGAGTAAGGCTATTAGTAGCCAAGTACTAGTTTGATTTTGAGCAAAGCTTATTCACACAAAACTTGAAATTCAAGGCATAGTCCATTGTTCAAGTTGTGGATGAGTGTAGCTTGAGATTCTAGGCGGAAGTTCAACTTCACAGTCTCTGCCGAAACACTGGTATATCAAACAGTAGTGAGAATAGGCAAATCTCTAAATGGGTATTTGAGATCTGGTGGGGGATTGTTGGAATTTATATGGGCTTGGCCCAATAACCAATTGTGAAATTCCTAATAAATCTCAAAGGCCCATTCATGTGAGCAAGAGGGGATGTGGGAACTCTTTAGTACCACCTTGCTTGTTGTAACACCCTAAAATTTGAAGAAAAGAAAAATAGGGAAAATGTGATTTTTATATTTATTTTTGGTGAAGCATGCAACTATAGAATAAGAATAATTTTATAAATTTAAAATCAAATATAAGGGTAGAAGCATGATTGAGCATTCATGCTGCTGCATTTGGAGTTTTGTGTTGAGTGGTTTAAATCAAATTCAAATTTGATTTGAAAATCATTTGAAAAATAGATTTGAAAAATTGGAAAAGAAAAAGAAAAGGAAATTTACTTACCGGGCCGCATTCCTCTAGCAGCCCAGCTTCCCGGCCCGCTTCAGCGGCCCGGCTTCCCTCCTTCTCCCCGCGCGCCGCGTCTTCTGGGCCGAGCCGGCCAGCGGCCCGCCAGCCTGACTCCCGCACGCGTGGCCCGCGTTCGCCTGGTGTCGCTGACGTGTGGGTCCCACCGGTCAGTGACCGTTCTCACCTTCCTTTCTTCTTCTTCCTCCGGCCGACGCCGTTTCCATCGTTCCCGATCCGATTCGATCTTCGAATCTCCCTCCTTTCCATAACCGGTGATGTCTAGGAGCTATAAAACGGAGCCCTCGGCCCTCCCCGCTCCTCATCCCACCTTTTTCTGCAGCCAAGACCGCCTAGGGTTGTCTCGCCGCGAGCTCCGCCTCCACCGCCGCCTTGCCGAGCTAGCCGCCGCCCTCCGGTTGCTCTCCAGTTTCGTTCTTGTGCGGGGTAAGGTCGCGGTGATGTGCTCTTTCTTTTGGTGCCTTCGGTTTGGCGTTTGGTGCTCGGGATGGTTCTCTTCGCAAGCTCCGGCGAGCTCGGCTTCATCCGGCCATGGCGCCGCCGTCGGATTCACTATGGCCGCCGGCTTTCTCTTTCTCTCTCTCCCCGATTCAATCTCGTCCGTTCATTTTGAATCGGACGGATCATATTAGATGATACCGGTTCGCGTGTACTTTTGTAAAAGAGCCCCTGAGGTTTCTGAGTTTGTAACCCGCGGTCCAAAACGTAAAACGGAAAAATACGCTTTGATTAAATAAAAACGTAATTCGTTTCGGAAAAAGAAAAATACGCTTTCTCATATTTATAGTTTTGCCACTCAGATTGTTTTAGCCGTAGAATCTTCGTTTTAACTCCGATTTGATCCATTCAAATTGCGTTAGGTTCATATTTGCGAGCTCTATCTAATGATGTAACTGTACAGTAGGTTTAGATTAATTTATTTTCGAGTTTTAATTAAAGTATTTATTTTTCTATAGGAAATCTTCGGAAATTCATAACTTTGTCGTTTTAGATCCGTTTTTCGTGATCTTCGCGTCTGTGTGATCCTAGCGAGTTGTAGATTCGTTTTAAAGACTTTTTATCTTATTTTCTTACTGTTGGTGTATTGTTCTAATTATAGCCTTGTTTGTCTATGCATGATTGCCTCTGGATGTGTGTTGTTGATAATGGTTGATCGAGTATAGACGGTGAGCAATTCGTTGGAGATCAAGAGCCATACTACGAGCAAGATCTTCAGGACCAGTTTGAGCAAGGCAAGTATAGCGTGGGATTATCCTTGTTGTCCTATCCACCTTATGCAATTAATGTCATTATGCATTTATTCCTTGTTAAGGATGACTTAGTGATTGATCCTATACCTTGTTACCCATTATGATGCATTGATTAGTATGGCTAGTGCTTAAACATGGACTATGATCATGTAAATTGATTAGAGGAATATGCAATAAACATTAAAATATGATTTTGATTCTTGTATAAAGGGGATTAGAGCATGTGTGTTGCTTTTGATGCTCTAATTGCTCTCCATAAGGACTCATCTATAAGCGACAATCCGGGACTTACAGTACAACTGTGGGGGCTATATGGCTCTGGCTTTAGTCATATAGAAGGACCTTTTCTAGCTTGTTAGAGGTAACCTTTTTGGCGTAAGAATGGCTTGACGAATCGGGTATAGTGCGGCCTCTGTCCTTATGTGTATAGGCTGCGGGTTATTGTGCCATTTGGAAGGGGGGCTCTACATCTGTTTGCCGAGTGAATCTAATGGACCTAACTTGTTAGACGAACCTTCGAAAGACTTCATAGTGTTTACCCTGCCTACTCACCTTGGTAGTGTTTTGGGAGTAATTAACCCGGGCATTTGGGTAACACGACTCACAGTGAAAGTGTACAACCTCTGCAGAGTGTAGAACTGTTATAACAGTCGTGCTCACGGTCACGAGTGGCCTTGGACCCTTATGGAATAGTTGAATAATTGTTTATGTTTATGTTTTTGCTATTCATTAATCATTTCACATGGATCATATGTTTATTGTTTACATTGAAACCTTTTGATGCTATTGATATGCTAAAATCATGTTAACTAAAAGCTACATGCTGATAAACCAACGATTATGCCTTTTTGAGCCTCATGAACCCCATGTTACACTTGTTGAGTACGAGATGTACTTACGCTTGTTTATTTCTCTTATTTGGATAAAAATCCCGGATGGGTAACAGATGGAGGTAATAGCGACTACTACGCCTACTTCCCTGAGGATTACTAGTCTTGCTGTCAACCAGTCAATGTACCTGTGACTGGAGCTACCACGAGAGAGATTTTTATTTATACTTCCGCTACATTTGTGTTAAGACTAAGTGTTTAAATATCGTGATGTAATAACATTTGCCATGATACTTCTGTTATAATTTGTGAACTTATGTGTGATTGATCTCTGGGCGCACATAAGGGTAAGCATTCCATTTGGTCGATAAATGGGTGTGACAAATTGGTATCAGAGCTCTTGTTGACTGTAGGACGCAAGCCTAGCTAGCAATGGTCGAAGTAGTGTCATCCTTACACTATTTTTATGCTCACTATCTTGCTCTTGTTATTTGATAAATTTTTATGCTTCTTATGTCTCATTCTATTATGAAATTTTGCCTCTATTCTAACTTCATCTAAAAATTCTGTAGATGACTCGTGACCGTAAGACTGCCCGCATCAGCTTTGGAGGATACTACCCACCTCGTGCCCTGCTTGCAACTGAAGAGCCACAAGAGCCAGAACCTCAGGAACAAGAGAAGACCCCTGTAGCACCAGTCCAAGCACCAGCACCTCCCCAGGGAGAGACTGAACCTGAAGAAGATCCAGAAATCGTTGAGATTGAAGATGGTGAGGAAGAAGCTAATGGAGGAGTACAACCCCCGTCTCCACCACATGAAGCTCCTGAAGATATGCCACCTCCTCCAATGGGGTGGACTGTGAGGATCTACCACAGGAATGGAGGGGATGCTGTCTCTCATATTCGCCTAGTGGGGATGCTCACTGCTTACTTCGTGGATTGGCATCCAGCCGTGGAGTACGTCTGCTGGGAGTACACTCATCCACTAGAGAGCACGTACTGGAAGGCAAGGGCAAGCATCTTTGCACACAAGCAAGACAAGGGGGCATATCAGCTGGACAGGATGTTCTCTCATGTGGGACATCGAGCTACCATAGAGGATAGCATTGAAGATGCTGCTTTTGAAGCATGTATGGGTCTTCGCTATCTTCGCTTTAACCTCATGAAGCATGACATTCATCGCTTCCTTCCTCGTGCACACCCCGAGCTTGGATGGGCTATGACAGATCCAGTGCAGCTAGAGCCACTACCTCGGGTGATGGTGAACTTTGTCTATGACATGATGGACAGGAAGCTGCAACTAGAAGAGATGGTGAGGACACAACGGAGGACTATCAAGAGATGCCAAGCAACCATTGATGAGCTACGAGCAAACCAAGGCATGCCCAAGATCTACGAGACATTAGAGCATGAGCCACTTCCTTAGGAAGTAGGAGTCCTTTATGTAATAAGAACGTTCTTAGTAACGTCAGTTGAGTCAGTCGAGTCTGTCGTGTGGTTTGAACCTTGGTGTGCTAGTTGCTTTATTATTATGCTTATGTGTGAGTTGGTTCTTTGTTTGAGTGTCTGGACTTGTAGGCATGTCTACAAGTTCCATTATTAAGAATAATAAGTTTATTAGTCAAGGAATAATAGTTGGGTTTGATATTATCTCGTTTCTGTCCTTGCTGCTTTCTGGAGCAGTCTCTAATGTTTCTGCTATAGTTTAAAAACGGTTTGTGCAACATTTATGAACTTTTTATGAGAGAAACTAGACTCAAGCATCTTTCAAATGCCACTATAATCACCTTTTTATCTAATCTGGTTCGAGAGATATAATTTTCACAAGTTAAAGCTTCTGCACATTTTGGAATCTGGAACAGATTCTGCTACGCCTTATTTTTCATAGACTTAACGACAGAATCTGGTCTGAGGTCTGAATAGAAACTGTGGATAATTTCATAAGCTTTCCAACCATATAAAGCACGCCTCTTTTGGACTTCTGTAGCCCGAGATATGATTGAAATACTGAACTGTCAATATTGCTACTCGTCCAGAAAACTTTCAGATCTCATTCTTAATCTTATAAGTGGTTGATAACCTGGATTTCTTAAAGTTTGCATGTTTATGGGTGGCAGATGGCCGGAAGAGGAAGAGGCAGAGGTCGTGGAAACATTCCCCTGAATCCACCACCACCGCCGCCACCAACTATCGAGCAGTTGCTGGCAGTACAGACACAGTTGATGCAACAACTGGTGCAGAATCAGCAGAATCAGCAGAATCAGCCAGTTGCTGGGGTTCAACCACGTGATAAGCGTGGCGAATTTTTGAAGGGTCGTCCCCCAGTGTTCACACATGCTGCTGATCCTTTGGAGGCCGATGATTGGCTTCGTGCTGTGGAGAAACAACTTACCATTGCACAATGTGATGACCGACAGAAGATGTTGTTCGCTTTTGGGCAACTTCAGGGAGAAGCTCAAGATTGGTGGGAGTCATATGAGTATGGTCGTCCTGCTAATGCTCCTGCAGTCACCTGGCAGGAGTTTAGAGAGAACTTCAGGGCTTACCATATACCTGAAGGGATGATAGAATTGAAGGCGGAGGAATTCAGGAACCTGACCCAAGGGTCAATGACTGTAGCTGAGTACCGTGACAAGTTTGCTCAATTGTCACGATATGCTCCACATGAGGTGGCTAATGACAATGATAAGCAGCGCCGCTTCTTGAAGGGATTATATGATGGACTACAGTTGCAGTTGATGTCCAATACCTATCCCAACTTCCAGACGCTTGTGAACCGCGCTATCGTGGTGGATAACAAGCGCAAAGAAATGGATGCTAAGAGGAAGAGGTTACAGGGACAAGCCTCCAATAGCAACACCCGTCCATGCACTGGCTTCCAACAGAATACTCAGCAGAGACCTCCTTCTGGACAGTGGAATTGTGGTCAGACCCCATTCCGTGGACAGTTCCCTCAACGTCCCCCATTTCAGCCACAGAGTAGCAACCAACGTCCACCACAGCAGAATGGGAATCAAGTGCAGCGTCAGGGTCCTTCCAACAACACTCCTGCAAAGACTAGTGCTCCCAATACTCCCAACAGGTGTTTCCGTTGTGGAAAAGAAGGTCACTTGTCTTACAACTGCCCGGAGAAGCCTAACCAGCAGACTCCCCAGAGACAGAGCAGCCACCAGAAGCCCGCACTTAACTCGGGAAGGGTGAATCATTTGTCCCAGGAAACTGCAGTGGAGGAGCCAGAAGTTATGCTTGGTACGTTCGATGTTCACTCTACCCCTGCCAATGTTCTTTTTGATTCTGGAGCATCACATTCTTTCATATCACAATCATTTGTTAGAATACATAGAATCCATTTGTGTGCCATGAAGAACCCTATCTTAGTAAACTCACCTGGTGGAAGCATGCCAGCATCTTATCGCTGTCTTCCTATTAGTCTCAACTTAAGGGGGGTAGAGTTTACAGTTAGTCCTATAGTATTGAGGACAGCTGGGATTGATCTTATACTGGGAATGGATTGGATGATGCAACAACAAGCAGAGATTCAGTGTAAGGATAAATCAGTTGTGCTGACAACACCAAAGGGTAATAGGATCAGGGTTGAAGTCAAAGTGCAAAAACAAGAGACCGCTACAGTGAACCAGCTCAATGATGGTGCCAATCAGGAGGATCCAGTTGTGGAGGAGTTCCCAGATGTGTTTCCGGAGGAATTGCCAGGTATGCCACCAGACCGTGACATTGAATTTATTATTGAATTATTACCTGGAACTGCACCTATAGCTAAGCGTCCATATAGAATGGGAGTAAATGAATTAGAAGAACTTAAGAAACAAATTAAGGAGTTGCAGGATAAGGGTTTTATTCGTCCTAGTTCTTCACCATGGGGTGCACCAGTGATTTTTGTGGATAAGAAAGATGGAACTCAGAGGATGTGTGTAGATTATCGGTCTCTTAATGAGGTTACTATTAAGAACAAGTATCCATTGCCTAGAATTGATGACCTGTTTGATCAGTTGAGAGGAGCTTATGTATTCTCCAAGATTGATCTTCGCTCTGGATATCATCAATTGAAGATTCATGCCAGGGATATACCCAAGACAGCATTTACCACACGTTATGGGTTATATGAGTATACAGTGATGTCCTTTGGTTTGATTAATGCTCCTGCATACTTCATGTATTTAATGAATAAAGTGTTCATGGAATATCTGGACAAGTTTGTAGTGGTATTCATTGATGATATACTAGTGTTTTCCAAGACGAAAGAAGAACATACTGAACATTTGAGGTTGGTCTTGCAGAAGCTCAGAGAACATCAATTATATGCAAAAAGGAGTAAATGTGAGTTTTGGCTTAAGGAAGTTTCTTTTCTGGGTCACATCGTTTCAAATGGAGGAATATCAGTAGATCCTGGCAAGGTGAAAGATGTATTGAACTGGAAACCACCTATCAATGCAAGTGAGATCCGTAGCTTTTTGGGATTGGCTGGTTATTATAGAAGATTTATTGAGGGATTTTCCAAGCTTGCAAAACCAATGACTGCATTGTTGGAGAAGAATGCCAAGTTTGTGTGGTCCGAAAAGTGTCAGGCTAATTTTGAGGAATTAAAGAAAAGATTGACTACTGCACCCGTCTTAGTTTCGCCAGATCTGAATAAACCTTTCTCTATCTATTGTGATGCATCTCGATTGGGATTGAGATGTGTTCTGATGCAAGAAGGTAGAGTTGTGGCATATGCATCAAGGCAGTTAAGGAAGCATGAGTTAAATTACCCTACTCATGACTTGGAATTAGCTGCAGTAGTTCATGCATTAAAGATATGGAGACATTATTTGATTGGATACAAGAGTGATATATACACTGATCACAAGAGTCTCAAGTATATCTTCACTCAAACGGATCTGAACTTGAGGCAGCGTAGATGGTTGGAGTTGATAAAAGACTATGATCTAGAAGTGCATTATCATCCCGGAAAGGCCAACGTTGTTGCTGATGCTCTTAGTAGGAAGAGTTATGCAAATGAAATACAAGTAATGCCTATGCCAAAGGAATTGTGTGCTGAGTGTAAGCATCTGAACTTAGGATTTACTACTAATGCAGTGGAACTAGTATTGGAGCCTACTCTGGAGCAAGAAATCCGTAAAGGTCAGCAGAAGGATGAAAAGTTGAGAGAGATAGCTGAAAACATAGCGAAAGGAAAATCTCCAGGATTTCATAAGGATGAAAATGGTACGCTATGGTTTGGGAAAAGATTGTGTGTGCCCGAAGATAAAGATATCCGAATGGCAATTCTACGTGAAGCTCATGAGTCAGCTTATTCCATACATCCGGGTAGTACTAAGATGTACTTAGATCTGAAAGAGAAATATTGGTGGTATGGTTTAAAGAGAGACGTAGCTGAGTATGTTGCTTTGTGTGACACTTGTCAAAGGGTGAAAGCGGAACATCAGAGGCCTGCAGGATTGTTACAACCTATGCAGATACCTGAGTGGAAATGGGAAGAGGTCGGTATGGATTTTATAGTTGGGTTACCACGGACTCAAAGAGGATATGATTCAATTTGGGTGATAGTGGATCGTCTGACTAAGGTTGCTCATTTTCTGCCTGTGAAGACTACATATAGCAGTGCGAAAATGGCAGAGTTGTATATGGAAAGAATAGTGAGTCTACATGGAGTTCCTAAGAAGATTGTGTCTGATCGAGGTACTCAGTTTACATCTCATTATTGGCAAAAGATACATGAATCACTGGGGACCAAACTAAATTTTAGTACAGCTTATCATCCTCAGACAGATGGTCAAATCGAGAGAATTAATCAGATATTGGAAGATATGTTGAGAGCTTGTGCTCTACAATATGGTACTAGCTGGGATAAGAGTTTGCCATACGCAGAGTTCTCTTATAACAATAGTTACCAGAAAAAGTCTTCAAATGGCACCGTTTGAGGCTCTGTATGGACGAAAGTGTAGGACCCCGTTGTTCTGGAATCAGACAGGGGAGAGTCAAGTGTTTGGACCAGATGTATTAAAGGATGCTGAAAAGAAAGTGAGAATGATTAGAGATAATCTAAAAATAGCCCAGTCTAGACAGAAAAGTTATGCTGATACTCGCAGAAGAGAGTTGACTTTTGAGGTAGGGGATTATGTCTACTTGAAAGTGTCACCCATGAGAAGTGTGAAGAAATTTAACATGAAGGGTAAATTAGCACCAAGATATATTGGACCTTTCAAGATTATAGAGAGACGTGGTGAAGTGGCATATCAATTGGAATTACCCGAGAGTCTGGCAGGTGTACATGATGTGTTCCATGTGTCACAATTGAAGAAATGTTTACGAGTACCAGAAGAACAGATTCCGATAGAGGAACTCACTATTAAGGAGGATCTTACATATGAAGAGTTTCCGGTTAAGATTTTGGAGACTGCGGACAGAGTCACAAGAAGTAGAACAATCAAAATGTGTAAAGTACAGTGGAATCGGTATACCGCAGAAGAGGCTACTTGGGAACGAGAAGAGGATCTGAGGAAAACCTACCCGCAACTGTTTGAGTAAGCATCGGCCGAATCTCGGGACGAGATTCATTTTAAGGGGGGTAGAATTGTAACACCCTAAAATTTGAAGAAAAAAAATAGGGAAAATGTGATTTTTATATTTATTTTTGGTGAAGCATGCAACTATAGAATAAGAATAATTTTATAAATTTAAAATCAAATATAAGGGTAGAAACATGATTGAGCATTCATGTTGCTGCATTTGGAGTTTTGTGTTGAGTGGTTTAAATCAAATTCAAATTTGATTTGAAAATCATTTGAAAAATGGATTTGAAAAATTGGAAAAGAAAAAGAAAAGGAAATTTACTTACCGGGCCGCATTCCTCCAGCAGCCCAGCTTCCTGGCCCGCTTCAGCGGCCCGGCTTCCCTCCTTCTCCCCGCGCGCCGCGTCTTCTGGGCCGAGCCGGCCAGCGGCCCGCCAGCCTGACTCCCGCACGCGCGGCCCGCGTTCGCCTGGTGTCGCTGACGTGTGGGTCCCACCGGTCAGTGACCGTTCTCACCTTCCTTTCTTCTTCTTCCTCCCGCCGACGCCGTTTCCATCGTTCCCGATCCGATTCGATCTTCGAATCTCTCTCCTTTCCATAACCGGTGATGTCTAGGAGCTATAAAACGGAGCCCTCGGCCCTCCCCGCTCCTCATCCCACCTTTTTCCGCAGCCAAGACCGCCTAGGGTTGTCTCGCCGCGAGCTCCGCCTCCACCGCCGCCTTGCCGAGCTAGCCGCCGCCCTCCGGTTGCTCTCCAGTTTCGTTCTTGTGCGGGGTAAGGTCGCGGTGATGTGCTCTTTCTTTTGGTGCCTTCGGTTTGGCGTTTGGTGCTCGGGATGGTTCTCTTCGCAAGCTCCGGCGAGCTCGGCTTCATCCGGCCATGGCGCCGCCGTCGGATTCACTGTGGCCGCCGGCTTTCTCTTTCTCTCTCTCCCCGATTCAATCTCGTCCATTCATTTTGAATCGGACGGATCATATTAGATGATACCGGTTCACGTGTACTTTTGTAAAAGAGCCCCTGAGGTTTCTGAGTTTGTAACCCGCGGTCCAAAACGTAAAACGGAAAAATACGCTTTGATTAAATAAAAACGTAATTCGTTTCGGAAAAAGAAAAATACGCTTTCTCATATTTACAGTTTTACCACTCAGATTGTTTTAGCCGTAGAATCTTCGTTTTAACTCCGATTTGATCCATTCAAATTGCGTTAGGTTCATATTTGCGAGCTCTATCTAATGATGTAACTGTACAGTAGGTTTAGATTAATTTATTTTCGAGTTTTAATTAAAGTATTTATTTTTCTATAGGAAATCTTCGGAAATTCATAACTTTGTCGTTTTAGATCCGTTTTTCGTGATCTTCGCGTCTGTGTGATCCTAGCGAGTTGTAGATTCGTTTTAAAGACTTTTTATCTTATTTTCTTACTGTTGGTGTATTGTTCTAATTATAGCCTTGTTTGTCTATGCATGATTGCCTCTGGATGTGTGTTGTTGATAATGGTTGATCGAGTATAGACGGTGAGCAATTCGTTGGAGATCAAGAGCCATACTACGAGCAAGATCTTTAGGACCAGTTTGAGCAAGGCAAGTATAGCATGGGATTATCCTTGTTGTCCTATCCACCTTATGCAATTAATGTCATTATGCATTTATTCCTTGTTAAGGATGACTTAGTGATTGATCCTATACCTTGTTACCCATTATGATGCATTGATTAGTATGGCTAGTGCTTAAACATGGACTATGATCATGTAAATTGATTAGAGGAATATGCAATAAACATTAAAATATGATTTTGATTCTTGTATAAAGGGGATTAGAGCATGTGTGTTGCTTTTGATGCTCTAATTGCCCTCCATAAGGACTCATCTATAAGCGACAATCCGGGACTTACAGTACAACTGTGGGGGCTATATGGCTCTGGCTTTAGTCATATAGAAGGACCTTTTCTAGCTTGTTAGAGGTAACCTTTTTGGCGTAAGAATGGCTTGACGAATCGGGTATAGTGCGGCCTCTGTCCTTATGTGTATAGGCTGCGGGTTATTGTGCCATTTGGAAGGGGGCTCTACATCTGTTTGCCGAGTGAATCTAATGGCCCTAACTTGTTAGACGAACCTTCGAAAGACTTCATAGTGTTTACCCTGCCTACTCACCTTGGTAGTGTTTTGGGAGTAATTAACCCGGGCATTTGGGTAACACGACTCACAGTGAAAGTGTACAACCTCTGCAGAGTGTAGAACTGTTATAACAGCCGTGCTCACGGTCACGAGTGGCCTTGGACCCTTATGGAATAGTTGAATAATTGTTTATGTTTATGTTTTTGCTATTCATTAATCATTTCACATGGATCATATGTTTATTGTTTACATTGAAACCTTTTGATGCTATTGATATGCTAAAATCATGTTAACTAAAAGCTACATGCTGATAAACCAACGATTATGCCTTTTTGAGCCTCATGAACCCCATGTTACACTTGTTGAGTACGAGATGTACTTACGCTTGTTTATTTCTCTTATTTGGATAAAAATCCCGGATGGGTAACAGATGGAGGTAATAGCGACTACTACGCCTACTTCCCTGAGGATTACTAGTCTTGCTGTCAACCAGTCAATGTACCTGTGACTGGAGCTACCACGAGAGAGATTTTTATTTATACTTCCCCTACATTTGTGTTAAGACTAAGTGTTTAAATATCGTGATGTAATAACATTTGCCATGATACTTCTGTTATAATTTGTGAACTTATGTGTGATTGATCTCTGGGCGCACATAAGGGTAAGCATTCCATTTGGTCGATAAATGGGTGTGACACTTGTGGAAGTGGAGGTAGTTATACTTAAATATGGAAGTCCTCCCCACTTCCTCAAGTCTAGTGTGAGGAGGAGTAAGAGAAGTCCACACGCGCGCGCTCGCTCGCCTCGCCGGGCCAGGCCGGGCGGGGCGGGGCGAAGGGCGCGGGTGCGCGGCACCTGCGTGAATGGTCCGCCGAAATCCGGCTCCTCGCCTTTCGAGAGCGCGGTCTCCTTTTGCTGTTTTCGTTTTTTGGTTTCTTGGCCTTCAAGTTGCATGAGTCCTAACCGGTTACAAATTAAGAGTCCTAAATCAATTTAGATCGTGATCGCGACACGAGATTGGTTAGACAGGACTATATAAGCAACCTGCCGGCCACGCCAAAACGCATCCAGTTAATCCTAGGGTTTTTGCCTCTACTCGCTATTGCGCCGCCGCTGTAGCTACTCCAGTCCGATCGCTTGCGTGCACCAGCGACCGGGTGAGCAGGTCTCCGGAACCCTCGTCTTTGCGATCCTGCACCGGGAGAAGACGAATAAGGTTTTTGGGAAACGTTCTTCGCGCGACTGCTCCCAAAGCTTCCACAACGGCTCGTCTTCCGAAGGGTGCATCGGCGCGTCGGCTTCGTCGTACTAGAGCTCGCGGGGTCGTCATCAAGAATACTCCTCCGCCTCTCATCGACGACTTTGACGACGACTTCAACATCGACATCAGCGATCTCGCTCCATCACCACCGCCAGCAACATCTTCAACACCATCTACTACTACAACTGAAAGGTATAGTTCTCTTGATCTAATTTTGACGTTCGTACAATCTAATCTATCTGCTGGACTATCAATGCTTGTCATGTTGATGCTGTGAAATATGCTGATCTGCTATACTAGTATGCCATACATGTTTAATCTAGTTCTTATATTTATCATGATTTATGTTCTAGATTTAATCATGTTTTTAATCTAGAAATTGCCTAATTCGTTAACAAGTGGAACTTTTAGTGACCAGCACTAATGTAAATCGAAGACTGCCTGCCCGTGTGAATGAAGTATTATAGTAGTATACTGGCATTTGGCAGAAAAATTCTAGAGGACCGACGAAAGCAATTAAGATTATGAGAGTGACAATAGGAAGGTTCTGTTGAATGTCAACTGTGCACTTTTGAAGATCCCATGGAATCATGCCTTACAAGAGAGTAGTAAGCGTGATCAACGGGAAAGCAAAACCTCTCTGGAGACTCAAAGCTAGGCTCCAGTCGTGGCATGTATGGAATATGCCTTGCACATATTCTTGGATGTTTTCGGCCATAGCTCTAGCCGTCTCTGACGCTTTACTCCTTGTCTGAAGGATTATTCTCCCTGTGACCCGGCCGGTTGCTTGGACATGCCACGGTCGGCGACGAATACGGTTGGTTGAGACTAGACGAATACAGTTGGTTAAGACTTGAGACCAACAAATCCGTGACCTCTTGGTGTTGTGATAGTGGAAACCTTGTTCAGTCACGTTGTGCACCGTGCCATCAATAGGCTTACCTTCTCCTCACCGGCCTCCATGCCTACCATGGCATATGCCGTGAGATATTCCCGGCGTACTAAACCCACCTTGCACTCTTCATCCAGTCTTGACTCCTCCCCAAAAATTTTTTATCTCATCTTCCCCTCACAGGCTCACAGCCGAGCCGACAAGCCATCCGCCACCCTTTCTCCCTCCATAAGATCACCCCTAACCCAAATAAATTGAATCTATCTGTCTATCTATCCATGAAAAGGAAGCACTGCACAATGTATCTTTTGTTCAGAACATCTTATTAGAGGTGCTGCGTTGATCGAGAGCAACCGTACGAGCCAGCATCGTGAGGGAAGATGAAGTTTGGCAAGAGGCTCAAGAAGCAGGTGGAGGAGAGCCTCCCGGAGTGGAGAGACAAGTTCCTGGCGTACAAGCGCCTCAAGAGGCTCGTCCGCCTCGTCTCGGCTACTGCCTCCTCCTCCTCCTCCTCGCCCCGGCGCAGGGGCAGCGCCGCCGAGGCCGCCTTCCTCCGCCTGCTCAACGCCGAGGTCGACCGGTTCAACGCCTTCTTCCTGGAGCGGGAGGAGGACTTCGTCATACGGCACAGGGCACGTTCGACCTTCTGCCTGCCCTCCGATCCCCCTCCATAGTCCATACGCGTGGTGTCGTCAATGCGAGTGCGCATTTGATCGTCGTCTGTGCTGTGCAGGAGTTGAAGGAGACGGCCGAGGACGCGCGGCGGCGGCCGTTGTCGGCAGCGGAGACGAGGAGTGTGCGAAAGGAGATCGTGGACCTGCACGGGGAGATGGTACTGCTGCTCAACTACAGTGCCATCAACTATACAGGTTTGCTTCCTAGTGTTCCGGGTGCCCCCTCTCTGTTCCTATGATATGAGTAGCTCTCTTTTGATTGTGGCGCGAGCTGGCGCAGATGTTTGTCTTTATTTTTATTTTTTGACAAACAGAGAGTATATATGTTTGCCAATTCTTTTTTTTTTGATCGGCTGCGGGTCATTGAATTCTAGCTCTGAACCACCCAGCCATTTTTTTTTGTGGGGGTTTGTGGAAAGGATTATGTTGATCCATCACCGTATTTATGTTATGGGGTGCCTCCCGACGGACCATCGTATCTACAGAGAACTTGATTTCTCAAATCGAACACGTTATTAAAGCATAGGCCATGATTAGTTAATTTCAGTCGATATTAAATGTAATGTAACTATTAGTAGCTCGAAGGAGTAGATCACATTGTGCTGCGAGCTGAAGCACTTTGCCAGATTGCAGTACACATAATTTACTCCATATTTGAGGTTTTGTCCTGATGCATTAGCCGGTGAATGTCGTTGTTCTTACTCATTGACGAGGTAGGGGATCATACGAGGTAGCAAGAACGACTTTTGCATGTACCAGCCCGTTTCCAGGTAGTGGTGCAGTTCAAATTGTGAAGAACCACAAACTCTTTTTTTTTTCGTGGGTACGCAACCATGTCATCTCTTCTGTGGCTGCCCCACAGCCTTTGACTCCTGACTGCAACTTTCATTTCGATTGAACTCTTCAATTGGCAGCCCATTAGTCAGTAGTGGTAATATTCTTATGCAAGATGGACAGAGTCAAATAATCCTGGAGTCAAAACTTTGCAGGGCTGGCCAAGATCCTCAAGAAGTACGACAAGCACACCGGGCGGCTCCTACGGCTGCCCTTCATCGAGAAGGTGCTCGGGCAGCCCTTCTTCGCCACGGAGCTCATCTCCAGGCTCGTCCGCGAGTGCGAGGCCACCATGGAGGCCGTATTCGAGGCCAGCAGAGGCCACGCCGGCGCGCCGGCGGGGACGGCCCCCGTGGCCGCAGTGGCAGCCGCCGGGCAGGGCATCTTCCGGAACACCGTAGCCGCACTGGTGACCATGGGCGAGCTACGCAGCGGGAGCTCCACGTACGGCCACTTCTCGCTGCCACCGATGGCCCCGCCGGAGTCCGACCTCCTGCGGTGCGTGTGCGTCCAGATCGCCGCCGGTCCAGTGTCCATCTGACTCTCTCAGAGATTCTCTCATGTACTCTTCGACGGCCAGTTACTGGTGCTGGATTGTCATACGATATGAGAAATGCAGGCGCCTATCGCATAATAGCTCAGCGTGCAGACATGTAGGATTTCGTTTCCTAATACAAATTCGCAGCACTTCCACTAATTTGAACAAGCCTTAAAATTCTGTCGGGGAATTCCCTTTTTTTTTCTTTCCTAGCATCTCCGTAGTTGAATCACCAAAAAAAGGAAGCATGAAATGAGCAATATCATATATACAATAGTATATAGAAAAAGAAGTGGCTCAGCAAATTCCATCAGTGTGCATGCTAATACTTCATATCGAACAGCTTGCTGGAATTTATTACAGACAAAATTTCGACCAGCCAAGGCCCAGATTAACCTATGGCCAGGCCAGATAAGAAACAACCACCCTCTACACAACCAGTCAACCATATATTTGAACCACTCCTATAGTATCCATCGACAGTTTACACTCAAAATGCCACAATGGTTACAACGAATGCGCGAGAATTCTGGCATCGCTTTCCTGCAGTTTGACAGTAACTGGACCCACAAACAGGTGATTCCGCTGAAGACAGCAACAATCATGATGAGTACAAGAACACTTGAGTTCCAACCAGATTGCAAATGCTACCATCAGAACACCAAGGAGGCTTTGCAGTGCTTTTGTCTTCTTTCAAGATGTTGCCTTCCGTCTCACTACCAGATCATCAGCTGAGTAATACTCAGCAATAAGCCGATACATATAAGATGGACTGTGGCCCCCACTGCCAGGCAAAGACAACTATATATATCAGGAAAACGAACTGAATGATTTGAATGTAGGTGCATGAAATCTACGGATATGATAATAGTGTACGTCCAGGTGAGGTAGGAAACCAAAGGTATCCTAAATTTACTCACAATTCTTAGTCAGAAGTTCAGATATATGTGATTATGCAAACTCTTAAGAAAAGAAATTGAGGCCCATATAGTTCTCTCGTTAGGAAACTTGCATGGAACCAGCACCCCAGGCACCAAAAAACCGCTGAAGCATGCAGCACCAAGTACACATAGCCATTCTTTCTATTACCAGATCACAGAAAATGCTGAGAAAACTTACGTGTCAGTGATGAATAGGCTCACAAGCTTCGGCGGCACAAAGTCAAATGTTGGGTTGACAACATTTAGCAAGGGGCTGCCATCCTGAGTACTGAAGTTCATGCAATCTGAGAACTCGCCAAAATCGAGCAAATCAGACGGCGATTTGAGTTCATTCAGCAACACTTCTGGGTTGTGTGGATACAATGGACACAGCTGCACATGAGGAAGAAGGCAATTAAAATGGAAACTTTAGAAACATATTCTACTTCAAATCCATCAGATACCTTTGTGTTGTATGGGAATTCAAAAATTGTGATTTGTGAACGCCATCTATTTCCATTATTCTCATGGTTCTCAAATGTGTGCAGTCAACATTAAAAAACTGACCCCTACTATACACACAAGTATTTAGACTTCTAAGAACGAAAACTACTAGCAGGTTTTTCATCAAAAGCACTTTGATATCAAGAAACATTTGCTAACTTTTTGGCAACGAATAATTGAAAAGATAATGGCCAAAAATGTGAATTGGAGTATGGAGGGAGCATTAATTAAGAAATTACGAAATTTATAAGGTGATAAATACTTCACTTGAGCACTTAAGTGACACCTTGTTGCAAGTAAAAAGTGCTCTTGATGAGAGGCCTCAGAATTAATCCTGTTTGCATACTGACAGGATTATCCGATTTTCCTACTTGATGCTAAAAAAGAAATGATTACAGTGAATGCACTTTATGATATATACCTATGCTACTCTGTATATCAGGCATCAGTTAAGCATGACACCTGTGGAAAATGGAAGCATTAAAGAGATCTCCTGAGATGAGTCGAATATCAGATAACATTACATCGCAGAAAACCCGAAATAAGAAAACATTAGGTTAAGAATACTATGATGGTATCATCACAATATGAAATTTGACAGCGTCCTCTCATAAGTGCTGCAAGTCCACTTTTTCTTTATTAAATAAGGACAATATAACAAGTGGGCTAATTGCAGGAGAATGCGCCATCGAAGTATTGAACATTAAATTATGGACACATGTATACATTAGAAATAACAGTAAAATGTAGATGTAGACCCTGATTCTTAATTCGCTACTTAGGTTGCAAAATTTGGGGGGTAATGTGCAGAAATCAACCTTGTGACTACCAGCAACCACAACAAAAGGCACAGCATGCCTTTGAGCAGCAAGTGCAACCATGTTCATCCCTACTGGTGCAATGACTCCACCATTTGCCATGATAGCATGAGCTCCAACTATGACCTTCAAATAAAATCAGGGATTGGAATTATAATGGAAAGACAGAATTTGTGAATTAACAATGACTACACGCATACCATGTTAACTCGAGAGATCATAGCAAAAACTGCTGAATCTGTTATAACTGTAGTTTGTACACCTTTCTCAACCAGCTCTTTTGCAAGAACATGGCCCTGATATCTGATTCCAACATAAACATTGTGACACTGTGTCAGGCAAGAGTATAATGTGCACAAGAAACAATTAGGTTACAATAAAGTTCAAATAACACACAAACCTTGGAGCACCTTCAGCAACAAATACACGAAAAGATCGCTTCTTCTCTTTCGCAGCATACAGGAACTCCTTGACGGTTCTAGAACGACCTAGAGTTAGGATTACCTCACTGTCGCAAATGATAAACAATTAGTGTGTCAGTAAGCAAGAAATATATTTCAGCTGGTACTGAGGTATCTATATTCTATAGAAAACCTCCATATCTAAATATCTAATTAACTGAATAATTAAGACTTAACACCATTGTGTTTCATATATTGGTCAATCGTATAATGCTTACATATCCAAAGGCAAATGTTTCTTAGGCACATTACTCTCGAGCAAAATGCAAAGGATATTGCAATGGGTTACTTATATGAAAAATATAGTTTTCTTTGCATCAGAATATAAATAAATTATTGAGAAACTTCTTAGCTTATTGCATGAAATAACTTTTCTTTTAATAACTGGATGCAGTCACAGGGCAGACCCAGTGCCAGAGGCTCCCACACGAGTGGGGTCTGGGGAAGGAAATAACTCAAGCAAAGTCTTACCCCCACAGAAATTCTGCAGAGAGACGGCTTCGAAGCCAGGACCTGGAGACTCGGCGAGCTAGCACTCACCAAGTGCACTAGGCCTGCCCTTCAATAACTGGATGCAGTATTTTTACCAATGCCTTTTCTAGATGTAACAGTAATTTAGATGATAAACCATATGGACATTCCCATGACCCATTTCAAATTTTCATAACTTGACTAATAAGTTTGAACAACTGAAAGACACCAGTATTTTCTGTCTCAGACGTGCTGTAGCCTGTAGGATATATGTATCAAATATATCCAGAATACCTACCATATACTTCAGTTCAACATTGTATATCACCATTGAAGCAGCTTAAATAAAAAAAGCAGTTGACACTAGCTTAAAGCAATACTGATGTATCTTGGCCAAAGCAAGATCATACTTTTGGTGAATAAGTTCCACAGCCTGCTCAGAAATCGGCTCATAGCATGAGTCAATCTCATCAATAAGATCACCAATGGCTGCGATGACATCATGCTTCAGTTTCCTAGTCGAGCTCTTATCTCCAGCTGCTATAGTAGAACAAACATGAGTTCAGTGCCAATAATGACATAAAAAGGCATAAAACCCCTACAAGGTTAACATAAATGACTCTGGTATTATTATTCTTATAAAACATGTTTCTCCAAATTATACAGGAAAAATAAAGACTGCCAGTTCAGGTGGAATATTTAGTAGTCAAAGAGAACACTATGGCAACAAGCAGGAAATAACTGATGCGAACGTACATTTACTTTTTCCATCTGAGTCACCAGCTGATGATGCAGTGCGGGAAATTGCAGGACTCACAGGAATGTCTTCTAGCAGAGTCTGCAATGAAGGTGCACGAAGGGCATTTCTAGCATGTGCAGCAAGAACAGCAGCAGATAATGCAGGGCGATCATCATGTTCACTGTCATATTCGTCATCACTGTCAACAGTAACAGAAAGACCTTCAATACCAACTGCTGTGGAAGATATATCCTCCTCCTTTATTATATGCAAAACACGTCTCACAATGTTTCCAACAGCAAGCTCTGCCAAAAAAAAATCCACATTGATTAAAAGTTAGGTATTACAATTACGAAAGGATAGGTAAGGTATCCTATCTATTACTGCTATATATTGCCCACTTACAGGAGGCTGAAATAAAAGCGTCACCCTCCAATAAAGCTACAAGCATGCTGTGATGACAACATCTTTATTATCTGACATCCAAACAGCATACAGCTACTAGATTACTCAACTAACTTCCTGATTGGCACCTAAGTACCAAAAAATTGCATTGCAACCCCTCCAACTTGAAAGGTGGTAGCATTTTGCTCCCTAAACATGCAAACCCTTTGCAGGGGACCAATTGAGACAAAGACAACATATTGAAAAGTGTTTCAGCGTCTTGGCACTTCTCTTCCTAGTTTTTTTTTTCTCGGACATGTCTTCCTAGTTGATAAGTCAAACTTAGCCCCTGTCGTCACCATGAGATAAACTTTTGGCGTCGCATCTCCAGGTCAGCAAGCCTATCCTAGAGAAACTTCAATTCAGCTATCACTTCAAGCAAGCAACATCAAGTTGCCACAAATGGATGTGTGCCTCTTCAGCTGAGTCATTAGGCTTGAACTCCAAAGCAGCTAGGGTTAACTCAACCAAGGCCTTCAAATGGGACTTCGACTTCTTCTAGTAGCATGTAGCACTTTATAGCTATTGGCTCATGCAATCAAGGTGTGTTTAATCCGATCAATGACTTTAGTCTTGTCAAGTGGATTCTTCCTTATCAGATCCTACATTGTTTCCAAATCTCCATACACCTTCCCAGGGGCGGGCCTAGATTTATTCAAGGGTATTCAACTGAATACCCATAATTTTTGCCAAAAAACAATTATACAGTGTATACATGTATATGTATTTTAAAAAATGAAAATAGAGTTAAAATGATAGGGTATTCATGAGTTGAGCCCAAAACAATAGCCTCCTAGTACTCTTCGTTTTATTCTCGTTGGCCCAACAAGGCCCAGTGCCCAATTTCCTCCAACTCCCATCCGCTCGGCATTTCACTGCTTTTCCTTCCGGTTCCCATTCCAAAATCCAAACCCTAGGTCCGAGGTGGCCATGGTGAACCAGCAGCACTATGGCGAGGCGACGATAGACTATCGCTACTTCAACCTTTGGGACAATAAGCTGTGTTCACTCTTCGCTCAGCTTGGCCAGGGACGGTCTGGGTCAATTGGCTTCAGTTTCGACAAGGAGCACTAGTTAGAAGCCAAAAGAAAAAGATATTAAGCTAAATAGGCCAAAACAGGTACTAATATATGGTATTATACATGTTAAATATTAGGTTTTATGTAGCCAAAACAAAAAAAAAGTTTTACAACACTTCACATTTTGAATACCCAACTCCAAAATCCTGGGCCCATCACTGCACCTTCCTTGCCTGAACTCCATATTTCCTATACTGTTTCATGAGAAGTATCAGGCTAGTAAGGAAATTTGGCAGCAAATTAATACCTGATGAGAAATAATCCACTCATCCACTCATTAAAATCAAATTCATTATTAAGATTAAATATATCTTGGATAAGTCGGCTGATGGCTATAAGGTGTTAAATCTGACTAATATAGATAATTTGATGTCCCATTTGAAGGCCTTGGCAGGGCATTTAGAGGACTAGTAAACCCATGTCAGTGTTTACAAGACTTATTAACTCAACTGAAGAAGAGGGATAATCCTATTTGCAGTGACCAGATGTTGCCTCCTCCAAGATGGTAGACAAATTTAAGCTCATAAAGGATGGGCACAATGAGAGATGGCGATACAAAATAATCTCCATGCAAACGAAATTGACAGAGTAGGCGGCAAGGAAGTGGGAAGAAGAGTTCATGGGCCTTGGGAGATAACACCTTGTTCACAGGAGTTTTGTGATACACGAGATAATGTCAATCACAATTTGGCATGGTGATGACACAAGAAACCAAGTGAAACATGTCAGCTAGGTGAAGAAATGGCAAGAAACTGAAATTCCACCATATGTTGCCTGATTCATATGTGTCTAATCTCAATAACCGGTGTGCGAGGCTAGCCCATTCGAGGATGAGGAGTCACCAGTGATAGGATGAGGACCATGCAGTATCTGTCTCCACAGGAAGTTGATCTTTTTACTTCAGTCTTCCTTTGGCATAATACAAGGGCTCCTTTGTTCTGGGTCTCCAAGATTATTTCAGGAACTTCAGATGAAGATGGGGCATCATCATCTATGCACCATTCAATTAGATGAGTATTTGCCAATGGCATTTCATTTATTCCATTCAGTATGTGAGAGCAAGAAGGAATCAGATAGTTCATTTATCAATCGTATATTGTGCCATTTAAACTATGTTACTCATAGACTTGACCAGATACCTCATTTAAAAATATTACAAAACCAGTCTCCAACAGCAAGGCTCAAACAACCTATATTCGTTCAGCTTTACCAGTACTACATGTCCTCATCATCCAGAACCTACTTGTTATCACTAATTACACTCAAGTGCAAACAGTGTCATCAGAGCTTGAGACTAAACAAAATATAACAACCTACCCAGGTAAACATGCAACAGATCAAACATGAGAAAAGTGAAAAGCTTCGTACTGCTTCTCTTAAATTATGAAATACACCTACAGGTTAACTCTTGGTCATAAAACACAAAATTCAATAGCAATGTACCGCAATCCACTACCGAATGTGGTATCTCCAAGGTCAAAATCTGAGAACGCACATCAAAGCCAAGATCCATGTCATTCAAGCCATCAAATCTAATACAAATACATAGGTACTTCCTCCATTCCAAATTGTAAGTCGTTTAGGCTTTTCTATATATGTAGTTTTTGCTATGTATCTAGACATAATGTATATCTAGATGCGTAGCAGAAAGTATGTACCTAGAAAAGCCAAAACGACTTACAATTTGGAATGGAGGGAGTACAATAATAAGTACTGGCAGCAAATGGCAATACTGATCTACAATCATGAGCAGCTGGGGTGGAAGTCTAAGCTACAGTTGAGAGAGAAATAAATTCAATAACAATATAACATAACTTCGATAAAGCTAATGGAACTTTGAACATGAAGGTTCAGTTGTGATTTGGAGACACAGACGGCAGTAATGTTATCACAGTAAGGGTATGACTGAGTATGACTTTGGGGGGAGTCTGGTTTGGAAAGAGAATTTCGAACACACTAAATACCACTTGGAAACCAACACATATAATCAGGTAACACTGACAGAATTCTAGTTTCAAAAAAAAACACTGACAGAATTCTCACATTAAAAGAAAAGTAAAAGCGAAAATTACAAATCAGGTACAGTGCATGGACATTAACATTGTACAAAGCCAATAAAATATCGCTGCAATACAGAGAATTTACTATCCCATTAGTCTTGGAGGACTTAATTAACGAGATATGCTTAAGAAAGCACACAATGAGCAAACTTCAAAAGGATAGCATGACACCACAATGAAACAAAGGTTGGAGCATTAACCAATGGGATTGGCGGCTATGAGCTGCTCCCCCACAGCGCGTACGGCATCGGCAAGCGCGGCCGCCTGGTTGCTGCTACCCATCCGATGCTGCGACACAACCGACCGTAGCAGTTCCGCCGTCTGCCGGGCCACCGCGTGCGACCCCTCCACCTTCCTGCCCACCCAACACAGACACGCAACGGCATAAGCACACCAGAGCAACGACGATTGAATCGGACGGGGAGGGACGGAGAGAGGGAGCAGCTTACCGGCGCTTGAGCTTGAGGACGAAGTCGCTGAGGAGCGGCTGCACGTCCGGCATGGCGAGAGCGCTGTGGGGACGCCGGGAGATGGGGGAGGGCCGGAGGGTTTCGGAATCGGGGTCGGATCGGCGGCGAGAGGAGGTTGAGAGGGGTTAGGGTTTTCCGCCAAGGAGGAGGTGGAGAACTAACACTGAAGAAGGCGCGTGATTTTACGAATTTAGAATTCAGTCCTCAGGATGCTTTTGTGTGGAGCAAAAGAATCAATTTGGATTTTTTTTTAATGGACTGGATTTTCTTCCCGAAATTTGCAACACTGAACGTGCAGTCGTGCAATAATTTTGTGCAAAAGTGTGGTTAGACTACCCGCACTCATAGACCTCTGTATTTATCCTCTATACATTCTAGTCAGTAAAATTCTCTCCTCTATACTCAATTCTTCCACACTCATCCATCCTTTATATCATTCTCTATCCACTCTATCCACTGTGGGACTCACTTGTCACTTTATCTAAATATATCCAGGTGTGATCTAATTTTGAAGGATTTATTGAGACGAATTTAATCGTGAAATCAAAATTTAATTTGGATTTTTTGTTTGTGAGTTATAGCATTTTTTCCTTTGTTTAGCTAGTGGGGCCCGCCACTGTAGAGTATAGAGTAAGCACAGTACCACTCTAAATATAGAGTGAGAGAAATGATAGAGTATCATTTTAAAGTACCCAGTGCAGCAGTTTTTACTCTATATTCATACTCTAAAGCTTTAGAGTATCGTTTTAGAGTACCCACTGCGGGTAGTCGAAGTTAGAATGCTCCCTCAGTCCACAAAATAGTGCAACTATATTCCCCTCAAAAAAATAGTGCAACTATATTTATACAAATTAAACTAGTTTAATTTTAATAGAATTTATAATGAATAATATTAACATTTATCTTTTCTACTAGGTTTACTATAAAAATATATTTCATAATTAATTTAATAAATATTATTTTGTATTATAAATATTAGTGTTTCTATATAATTTTAGTCAACTTAACGATAATGCTCCAATTTACGTTCGGAATGGACGGACGCCTCACTCGTTCGTTCCTGCATCCTCGACACTTCCTCCTCCCATCCACGCTCGCACCCCGCGCCTACCTGCACGCGCGGCCATGGCTGCCTCCCTGGCCAGCGGCGGTGCGCTCTCCCACCCCGGCGTCCTCCTCCCCACCATAGTGGCCTCCTTCCCCACCCGGCGTCCTCCTCCCCCACTCCGACAGCCTTCAGAGCGCTCAACGCCCGTGGATCCGGTGGCCCTCTTCCCCACTGTCGGTGTTCGGACCTGAGGGGATCCTAGACCAACGAGTAAAATGTTGCGTGTCCCTTTCCTGGATGGTGATGCAAGGAGAACACACGGGGGTTTATCCTGGTTCGGGCAAAAGAAGGCCCTACGTCCAGTGGGGGAGGAGAGGTTTGTATTTCCTTGCACCGAGGTGCTTGTGTAGGGGCTACAAGCTTGCGAGAGAGGGCGGTGAGCCCAAGTCTCAAAGGAGAAAAAGAGAGAGTACAAGGTGATTGCTTGAGGTGTTGATCGCTATGTTGTGTATGGCCGGTTGTCCCCTCTCTCCAGAGCCCTGGCCTACCCTTTTATAGGACGAGAGGAGGCCAGGACGACGGGAGCCTTGAGATGACGTTTTGTCGATCCTGTTGAGGTGGCTGTAGCGACGTGCCTTAGAGATGGGAGGCCATCCTCTGGGACGTGATGTCGTAGGCGTCGAAATGACCCGGAGCGTCGTGCCATACCGTCCTTCCTTCCCTGTTACGCCGTGTTGGGGGTCGAGGCTGGGTCGAGGCCGAACGGATAACTCCGAATCTCTGGAATCGTGGTATACGGGCTTTGTCGTATCTTCCCTCGAGGGTAACTAGTGATGTACAGTGTGAGGTAAGGTGGGTACAGTGACGTTTTTCACCTCCCATCACGGGATGGGCAGTTTAAACAGTGAGGACTGACACTGGTATTGTTCCCACGTCGACCGCGCGTGCAGCCATGCCGGTAGGTGGTAGTAGGTATTTGCATTAAATGCTAAGACTTTTGTCCGGAGGTAGGTAAAGACAGGGGGTCGAGCGCCTCGACCCGGGCTCACGCGAGTCGGAGCGCTCCCGGGGGGCGGTCGAGCCCCGCGCGGGTCGGAGCGCGGTTGAGGCCTCCCGTCGAGGGGGCCTCGTACGAGTCGGAGGCGGGATGCGGCCGAGGCATTCCGTCGAGCCGGCCTTGTACGAGTCGGGCCTGTCGCGTGTTTTGAAGTGGGTCGTACTTTGTCGTGACCGGGTTACTTTAGTTTACATTATCGTCCAACGTGGGTACCCCTATGGCATTGGTACCGACAGTAGCCCCCGAGCCTTTAGGTGAGTGTATGTTCACTCTCCTAGAGGTTTTTTGCCGATGAACTGGAGTCGTAGCGCTGTTCGCTTTCCCAGCAGGGGCGTCTGAGTGCTTTCAGGACTTCCTCTGGTGGGGGCGCGCGAGCGCACCCGCCGGGTGTAGCCCCCGAGGCCTCGGTGGAGTATTGAGAAAGTCTCCTCCGAGGTCTTTAATCGTGATTCAGGGAGTAGTTGATGCGGCCGAGCCCCCGAGCCTCGCGCGCACGAGGTCGATCGGAGTCCCTGCCGTCTTTCGTTGTCCGGCCCTCACGCTCATCCTTCGGAGAGGAGGAGGAGGGGTGGGGAACGTCGTACTACCCCGTTCGGGCGAGTCCGGCGATCTCCGGTGAGCTACTAGCGGGGAGATTCGAGTGAGAGTCCGTGCTCCAGTCGTTAGGAGTCGGCTTGGGGCCCGGGGGAACTCTCCAATGATGCCAAGGAGTGGTCGTGCGGATGTCGGTTCCCTGCGACGGGATCCGAGGGCTCGATGCCTCCCCCGAGGGGATTCCTGCTTCGTCCTCATCCTTTGGCCTCGAATACGTCTTGGGGTGCCTCGAGAGCGTGGCTCGAGCCCTGGCCGTGTACGGACGCATCCCTGGTCGTCCCTTACTCTGTTGCTCGAGGGCGGCTGTCGAACCCAGGTCGAGGGCCAGCCTCCGTTCCCTCGAGACTTAAAATGGGCCCAGAGCCCGTTAAGGGAATCTAGGAATATCCGTCCGCGGATCTCGCCCCGCCCGTTAGCCTGGCGCGCCTTTTTAGGGCGAGATCGGCGCGGTAGTGGGCGGCGTGGCGTTCAGTTACTGCGTGGGGGACGGCCACGTGCCTTGCTCCTGTAAGGCGTGAGGGACGGTTAGGTGAGCGCATTTATTACGGGAAACTGTTCCTACCTTTTTGCGCGGCCGTTGGACTTCTGTCTGGCCTATAAAGGCAAGACCCAAGGGTCCGTGCTTCCCTCCGGTCTCTTGCGCTTCTGCCATCCTCTAGCCTCAGAAAACCCTAGCCCTCTTGCGCCTTCCGCCCACATTGCCGCCGCCGCCGCCATCTCCTCCACCTATTCCCTTCCCGTCAGCGCTGATGGCCGGAAAGAGCCAATTCCTCGCTGCCGAAGACTGGGCCTCCTCCTCAGTGACGGAGAGGAAGCTGGAGGAGCTGGTTGAAGATGGGTTGCTGCGGCCGAGGACGAGTCGGTCGCGGCCGGAGTGGATCGCGCCGCCGCCGGCCCACCGGGAGCCGGCGCCCCCGGAAGGCTACGTGGTGAGCTTCGTAAGCTTCCACGAGCGGGGTTTCGGCATCCCGTCGTCGGTCTTCATGCGGGCGCTTCTCCACTACTACCGGGTGGAGCTCCACCATCTCACCCCCAACGCCATCGCGCAGGCCGCCATCTTTGCGGCGGTCTGCGAGGGGTTTCTCGGGGTGGAGCCGCAGTGGAACCTGTGGCTTCACCTTTTCAAGGCCGAGCTCTTCGCGCGGAATGCGGGGGGGAAGGGCGTCTTCTACGCAGCGCGGGTAGGGAGCTGCGTCCTTCAGTTGAGGTCGAGCCGGGCGGACCAGTACATCCCAGCCCGCCTCATCTCTTCGAACAGCGGGTGGCACGCGGGCTGGTTCTACCTCCGCAACGACGACAACCAGCTGCCGAAGTACACCGGCCGCGTGCTGACCGCCCGGGAGGACCGCTGGGTGTACGGTGTGCCGGACGTCGAGAAGCCGCGTCTGGACCCGTTGCTGGCGGCGCTGCAGCAGCTACGTGCTCGAGGCCTGACGGCGGCGGCGGTAGCGACGGCGTTTCACCGCCGTCGGGTGATGCCGCTGTGCCGTCGTCGCCTGCGCCTCGACCAGATGACTCCGGAGGCGTCTCTGGAGGGGAGCCGGATGTCGCATGAGGCCCTCACCCTCGAGGAGGGGCTTCGTCGAGCCCGCCGGATGGTGGGGACCTTCAAGGCGGAGGAAGCCGACCGGCTCCCCATGAGGCCCACCGAGGGGTTCGAGCCCGTGGTAAGTTTCTTGGTACGCTTGTTTTTCGGTTCTGTTTGTTTTTGAGACCCTCCCCTAATCCGGTCGACGCCAATGCGCAGGATCTATCGGCGCTGCGGGAGACACGACCGCTGGTTCCGGAGGACCGGCCTGCCCGGGACGCTCGACGGCAGCACGCCTCGAAGCAGAAGGCGGTCAAGGAATCGACCAAGAAGCGGGCGGCCCGGAAGTCCAAGGAGAAGGAGGCGCGGAAGAAACTCCGGCGCCAACAGGCCCTCGACGGGTATAACACCCGAGGTGTTTGCCACCAGTTAAGCAGTGGGTTTGAGCTTAAACATGATAGATTAAGTGGAGATGAGGATGTCAAGGTCAACCTATGGACAGGAGCCCCAACCTAAAGTTGGATGCTACATCATTGCTTTACATATAGGCCATCTTCAAAGATATATGTTTGGATGGTGTTATTGCCATATCTTCATGTGTCTCACCTTGATACCTATCTATATTGGTCACTGGAAAAGTTTCGTGAAGTTTGGAATCAAAAAGTCACATAAAATGATAAGTTATATGCTTGTTTGGTTTATAACTGAAACATGTTTCGGAAACAATGAAACATTGCTTTGTACTAATGCAAGTGATGGCCATGAGTGTTTGTAAACACCTTAGGAGTACTTAATTATTCTTTTGGAACATTTCTTATGTTGGGTGGTTATGCTAATTAAGCACCCAAGTGCTATTTTCCAAGTTGATTAGTGGAGTGATCCAAACTGATCCTTCTGAATCTCTAACTTAGGGTTTGAATCTGTGAAAGTCAACTATAACAAAGTTGTGGCAAATTTTCTAAGCTCCAACTTTGTCAATTGGCTCATCTCATGATTCAGCCTCTAAGTCCCTCAAAAGTACAATTTTCTGTTCTGCTAGAATTCCAATGTTTCCTCAAAACAGATTCTGTTCTTGCTCGTTATCTCCCAAACTATGCTGATCTGGTCTTAGCTCATATAAGAAAAGTTGTAGAGAATTTCCTGAGCTACAAGTTTGTCAATTGGAACTTTGGCTAATTCGGCATAGTTCATGAGCTACAAGGTTTGGAAGTTCCTGCTGTTCTGGGAGCCCAGAAATTTGGCTAAGTCCTGAGTGAGTTTCAGTTTCGGGTACCCTACTTTGGAGCTATGTAGTTTCCTAACCAAGCCGAACTAGTTGATGATTCCTTAATAAGAGTTGTAGTTTAGTTTGAGTACAACAAACTTTGTTTTTGGAGCATATCATGAATCAGCTTGGAAGGAAGTGAAACTGAGGCGTGAAGATCGAATCTGCAGCTGTTTTCAGACTTAGAAAAATATTCTAAGTCCTAGAATGGGCAGCAATGAGTTGACTTGTTGGGTGATCTTTATCTCCCTAACCATGCTGAACCAGTCCAAGGACCCTTAATAGAAGTTGTAGATCAAGTTGGGTACTACAAGTTTTGTTTAAGTCTCATGGCCTAGTACAGCTTCTAACCTAGTCATATAAGGAACCAAAGTTTGAATGTTGCTGTATTTTCCAGCCCTTAAGTAATCCTATGTCCGTACATTGGCACGTCGCGTTTTCAAAATTTTGCTTTGCGACTTGAGTTGGTCCAAATACCAAAGATGGAGCTTATATCTTAGAGAAGGGCATACAAGAAGATGGCACCAGTTGCATTTCATTTCGACCATCAATTTTGGATGTTGCTTGTCACTGTCAAATCGCTGACACTAGTAAGTTTGGAACTAATTATCTACTAATCCAAAGCCTTAATGGCTGTGACCTCTTAATCAAAGTTGGAGAGTATTATGTGGTGAACAAACTTTCTTTTTGGCCCATGATCCAAATCAGCCCGGAAGTGGCCCAAAATCAGCTCCCACGCCGGCCACATTGTTGCGCGCCACGTGCTCGATGAAATGGCTCCGTGGCAAGCATGCAGCCGAGCTCACCCCACCATGGCTGGACACGCGCCCCTTTGCCTCTCCACGCGTCTTGCGCCTTGTTGTCGAGGTGGAAGAGCACCAGGACGCGCGTCCAAGCTCCACTCCATGCCCCCTCTCGCCCTGGAGCTTCCCATTTCCTCCCGGTCTTTTCCCTGTCGCACAGAGCACGTCCGCCATGGCCAAACTCCGGAGCTCGCGGCCACACCGTCGTTCTCCTACCTCCGGCCTTCCTCCACCCGAACCGACCACGCCATTGCGTCCCCCGTACCACGCCGCACCTCCGGAGCTCCTCACCTCACCGTTTTCACCCCTCGCAGTGGACCGACGCCGGAGCGCCGACCAGCAAGCCGCTGGCTACCGCGGCCGCACCACCTGGGACCATCCTCGACTCAACCGAGCAGCCCCATGGGTAGGCGCGGTCCCAGGGATGCTCCCCGGCCCTTCCCCGCCATCGCCTGTGGTCCCCCTCCGCCGGAAAGTACGATCCCGACGAGCTCCTCTGTTGAAATCCCGACCAGGGACCTCGTACAGCAATTTGACTAAAGGTAGGGGTCCAGATGCGAAGCCAAGACTCATATGAATAGTGTCATAAGGACTGATTGGTAATTATTTTGCAGGAAAATTGCTGAACTTTGGAAATTCATAGTAATTCATAGGAAATTCGTAAAATAGCAAATGTGGACTTTTTGGAATCCTTGTGAATTTTTCTATGCAGTAGATCTATAATATTTCATGTTTTAGTTTAATGTTTTTACTGTAAAAATAGATTTTTCAGATTAGGTTTTCAATGCTAGTTGTATTTGTCATTTTCATAACTGCAAATGTAGGGCTCCAAATGAAGTGAAATTTTTGTGGCATGCTACTCATGTGATGTTTGATGTGTGGTAAAAATTTCATGAATTTTAGTTGTAGTATGAGTGAGTTATTGATTCATCTTGCTCTCACATGAATTCTTGCAATAGCCATTTGTCTTTTTCATAGAGGTTGATATATATGTCCAAATGGTTTGAAATTTGTACAGTAAACTATTGGGAGCATATGTAGGCCACTGTAATTTTGGTAGAATTTATTATGCACTTTTGATAGGTGTTCATAATTCCACCTAATTATCTAAATAAATTAAGAAAATGCATTAAAAGAATTTATTTAGGAATGGACACTATGTTTTCTGGTGTTCATTAGTCATGTGTGACATGTTAGTAAAGTTGATTTTGTCCAATTATATGTTTGCAACATAAGTTAATAATTATTTCTTGCAAATGAAGTTTCTGGACAGATCTGGGAACTTAGCAAAGTTCTTCATGATAATTTGCCTTGTTGTGAAACTTGTTTATATAAAAGTTGTAGATAATTCATGTATCTAGCTGCTATTAAAATTTGGTATCATTTGGTCAAGTAGTTTTTGAGTTATAGATGTTTAAAGTCAGGTCCCAGATTTGGTTGCTCTCTGTTTGGAGCAGACCAGATTCTGTAGTTTTACCTTTTAGACCTATTAAACTTGGGAATCAGGCTTAGGTGATATTAAATGAATTGTAGACAATTTCATAAGCTTTCTATAATGTCTTCTTGCAAGTCATTTGGATTTATAGAACTCCAGATATGATTGATTTACTCAGCTACTGCATGTATGTCTAGAATTGTTGAAAATACATAGATGCTTGATTACTTTGCTTGCTTGTTATTAAGTGTGATTCATGTCCATGGTGATGAAGTTAGTACACCTGAGGCTTTGTAAATCTTGAGTTATGTTTGGTATTGCTTTCTTTGCTATTTAAGCATGTTTGTTTGTGTAAGGTTACTTAAGTAATGTGATGTGCTTACGTGTCTTTACTATAACCTTATACTTGCCTTGATTAACGTGTGATGCATCATCGATCGTATTTCCTTGTATTCATGTACTTGCATCTTGCATTTCATTTAGGTACGCTAGCTAAAACGCGTGAAAAATGTGGTGTTGGAGCCAAACCCGAAGACGGTGTTTGGTGGACCTATCCCGAAGATGGAAGGACTAAACAAGTGTCGGGTTGGGAGATGCTTGCCGAGCGAGTGTCATCTGTCAATCACTAACCCAGTGTTTGATCCCAGGCAAGCCCCGGAGCATTCTAAGCCTCCTACTTTACAAAAGCAATTGAGTATATATATGTTATATATGTATTGTTGCATTAAGTTATAGGAGTTGATTGAAAACACTTGCTGCATATATATATCCTTTTCCTTGTCCCGCAAATATGCCTGAAATCCTATTTTTGGTTCGGGATCGAAAATATTGCTTAGCCCTGCTTAGACCGGTAGCGATCGGTGATTTCCTGTCACCGGCAACTATAGGTGGTTACTGGAATACTTTAGCTATGGAATGGATGATATCCTGGAAATAACCAAGTGTTGATGGATAATTGGAGACCGGGCGGAATAAGTATGGGGCAACCAGACAGGGTTCTGGGGTGCTTGTAGTTTCCGCCTGTGTCGATTAAGGACCGACCGTTGTTGGGCCTCGAGTCATGTTGAACGCATGCCTCACATTTAGCTGGCCGAATAAAGTACCTTTCGACCGCGAAGCCGGGAGATTATTCGGGCCGAGTGGATTGCCCGCAACGCACTGTACCGGAGCAGTAGTGGCAGGAAACGGGGGCGCGATGATAAGGCCAAAGAGCAGTCGGGCGGCCCCCGGGTACATGTGGTTCCTGGCAAGCTCGTGACTTTACCTGAATAGTTGACTCGGTGACCAATACCTCACTTTAGCGGGTGAGTGAGGTTTGTGTGAGGAATAAATTACCAGCTGGTTAATAATCGATTCGAATCGCCATCGCTCCTGGATAGTGAGCACTTGACTCGAGTTACTGCATCGTAGTAATGATGATGGAACACAGATGGTTATGTGGATAATGTTGGAAATGCTAAACCTGAGATGGTAACCTTTGATGTTAATGGTTAATCAAGTGATTGCTTTAGCATAGTTGCTTACCTAGATTGAATAGGTTATAATAAATATGATGCACAAGGACTTAAATTAGTTTATTCATGATAACTTATGCTTTTCGCAAATGAGTCAAGCTAGCCCACCGAAAGAAAGCCTTGCATACTCCTTGGTGTCATGATTTCTGGTTTATGACGGGTAAGTCTAGCTGAGTACCTTCTCGTACTCAGGGTTTATTCCCACTTGTTGCAGGTTGTGATGTATCATAGCTACTGCAAGAATTGGAAGACTCCGGCTGTTGTGGCGGAGTGTGATCATGGGCATGATCCTTCTGAGCTATCTTATCTCTCATGCTTTTGTTGGAAATTGACCTTGGTACTGGCATGTATTTGAACTAAGGTGATATTAGTTTTCAAACTACTTTGCTTCCGCTACTTTTGAACTTGAGTTGTAATAACTCTACTGAACTCCGATATATGTTGAATTACTTATGAAATGGATATAACATATGACCTGTTATGTTGGACCACTACGATCTTGGCTGTTATGTTGGTTGGTAGGAAATCCCTCGTGATTTCATTGGACTACCGGAGTTATATGGGCTCAAGTGCGAGAATTTGATCACTTCGGTGATTGTTTTTGTAATTGTGCTCTTATAATTTGGGCGGTTCCGTGACAACGGGCTCCCTTTGGAGCCGTCGCCCTCCGAGACCATGTCGGGGGAGGACGACGGCAGCAGCGGCGAAGATGACGATGCCTTGTCGCGGTACGAGGCCGCGACCGGGCTGGGGAGCCTCCCCGACATCCGTCCCCTGCTGGAGCCCATCGCGGGGTCATCCTCCTCGGTCATCGTGGTCGAGGAGGTCGAGGAGGACGACGAGGAAGAGGAGAAGAAGAGGAAGAAGAAGAAAGAAGAAAGGAAGGAAGCGGGCCCCTCGGCAGGAGGGCCCGCCTCGCCCCAGACCCAGCAAGCGGGGTCGACAGGGGCGCCTGCCCCAGCCCAGGCCCCGCAAGCTCAGGCGGGGACGGGGGCGGTGGCGCCGACATCGTCGGCGGCGCCACCGTCGGGCGTGAGGACCCGAGGCCAGTTGGCCTCGGAGGCACAGAAAGCGCACAGCGGCGCGCCGGCGAGAGCCCCACGGAGCGCTCGGTCCGCGGGTGGGGCTGCCGCGAGGCCACCGCCTGCCACCTCGAGCGGCTCGGACCGTGGGGGGTCGAGGCCCCTGGTGCCGATCTCCGGGTAAGTTTTCGAGCAAAAGGGGACTCGTCTTATTTTTTGATTTCGTCGACCGACTTTATCCTTTATTTTTCAGGCTGAAGCGGAAGGCGGAGACCATGGGGCCCACCCCCGTGAAGTCCCTTCGAGCCAGCGCCGCCGTCCTTAACCGGTCGGCGGAACAGGACGCGGCCTGGGTCCGCGAGGTCGAGGCCGCGAAGGAGCGCCGTCGGCAGTAGGAGGCCGCAGGTGCTTCGACGGTCGCCGGCCCCGACCCTGCCGCGGCGGGGTCAGAGCCGGCGAGGGTCGTGGCGCCCGGCCCGGTCGAGGCGGAGCCCAAGGCGCTGCCCTCGGCTGAGGCCACCGTGGAAGCGGCCGTGGAGGGGGCGGCCGCCGATGCGACCGCGGAGGGGGCTGCACCGGCGCCGGAGCAGGAGGTGGCGCCGGCGAGGGAGCCGCAGCCAAAGCAAGACCTGCCGGCGCGGCCGGTGGGCACAGCGGAGGGCGAGGCCGTCGAGCCTTCTGCCGGAGCCCCGGAGGCAGCGGTGCCGGAGGTTGAGGTGCCGGTCGCGGGGGCACCGGCGGTCGGAGCGCCGGTTTCCGAGCCGCCGTCGGGCGAGGTACCGGCCCCAGAGGCGTCGATGGCAGAGGCGCCAGCTCCGGAGGCGCCAGTTGCCGAGGGGCCGGTCACTGCCGAGGGGCGGGCGCCCGTGGTCATCCCCCTCGACGACGCCCCCCTAGACAGGGGAAAACAAATAATGGGGGCCGAGGAGGGTGAGGCTACGAGCCGGGCTGACGCCTCGACCCCTGTCGGAGCGGCGGGCGAGGGCAACGAGGCCGGCCCTTCGACCGGGCCGGGAGGTGCCCCGGCCGCGTCGTCATCGTCGTGGCCAGACTTCGCCGCGCTGGCGATAGCGCGGGCCGAGGAGGAGATCCCGAGGTGGGGAGGGCCGCCCCTTCAGTTCAGGGATGCCGCGAACCTCGACGCCGAGCCAATCCTCACTCTGAACGACAGAGATGAGGTCCATCGCTGGCAGTACCTCGAGGGCGTCCGCCAACATCTCGTTCGGCTGCTCAGTGTGACGTCCGACGCTGTTTCGCGGGGCATGCGGGATGCCACCGAGGTATGATTAATCTGCCGGCTTATTCTGTGGCTCTTAGTGTCTCTTTTCTTTGGATTCATTATGTTTTTTGGTTTTCCTTGAGTCAGGAACTCAAGGAGACCTCCCGCCGCAAGTCGCTCTTTATCCGGGGTGAGAGCGGTGTGTGGGCGTCGCTGTCCCGGCAACGGGCCCTGGTCAAGGAGACCCAGAAGAGGCTCGCCGATCGGACCGCTGAGATGGCGGAGCTGCGCACAGCCTACTCGACGGTGAAGGAGGATGCGATCCAGGCTTGGCCGGCTGAAGCCGTGATGCGCACCGAGGTGGACAAGGCCCGGGAAGAGGCTGCCCAGGCCCGCCGGGACCTCGAGCCCCTGTCGGCGCGGGTCAAGGAGCTCGAGGAGGACGTCTCCCAGGTCGGCCGTCAGCGGGACGCCCTCAACGTCCAGATCGGGCAGGTGACGGCCCAGCTTGGGGCGCTGAGGGGTGAGGTCTCGGTGCTGAACGGGGCCGTCCAGGAGAAGGACGCGGCGCTCCAAACCGCCCGCCAGGAGATCGAGGCGCTGAAGGCGGCCGTTCGTGAGAAGGACAGCGCCCTCCTGGGGCTCGAGCGGACATGCGGGGGGCTCCGCGACGAGGTCGTGGGTTTGAAGACCCACGTTGGGGGTAAGTAGCTTGTTGCGGCCATGTAGTTGAGGCATCGTGTTAGGTGCTAATCTGCCTTGTCGTATTTCAGAGCTGGAGCGCGAGAACCAGGAGACCCACTCGACCGCCAACTCCCTACAGAGCCTCCTCGAAGCCGAGACCCAGAGGACCCAGCTGCTCCAGGGCGCGATCACCTCGGTGTGTGACGGTCTGGGGGTCGAGCCCGACGTCGACACCGGAGAAGACGCTCCGGGGAACTCCTTCGTCCGTCGGGTGGCGGCGCTAGGTCACCTCGCCCGGGAGAAGATACGGGACAGCCTCCACCACGGCGTAAAGAGGGCGCTGGCCGTCGTCCGCTCGGGTTTTGTGTTCGACATGGAGCTCGTTGCCGACGGCTTCATCACAGACCCGGAGCGGACGGACGCGGAGAACGAAGACGCCTGCTTGGATCTGATCGAAGCCGCGGAGGGGCCTGGGAGCCGTCTGGCCTCGCTCTTCGAGCCTGAAGTGGTGCCGCCTGCTGACGACGAAGGCCTGTGAGCCAAATCTGGGCACGGAGGCCCGTGTAATAGGTTAGCTATTTTGAATTTTGGTTGTGGTGGCCGTAGGGGCCTTAAGAACTCGAGACATAAACCAGTTCGTGGTTAATTTGGTTTTATGCGAGCTTTTCTTCCCTTAATGGCTTGGATCGTGCTCCCGTACGATTTACTTAGCACGCAGCTGCGTCCTTTGGCGTGGGGGAGTGAGTGGAGGTACCGTAGCCTCGGAGGCGTAAGTGATCTCGTGGCTCGACTGCCCTTAAGCTTTAGGATGCTGTTGCGGCTTTCGCAGATCGTATGAGAACTTGGCACCATTGACCTAAGGAGTGGCCCTTAAAATTTTTGAAGAGAGTGTAAATTTTTCCGGGGACTGAGGGGTTCCCCCCTGTGTAGCCCCCGAGGGAGGGTCGATTCTAGTAGTACAGAGTCGATCCTCCCTTATCGTGAGACGAAAATTTTGACACTGCTGTATTTTTTATTGATGAAAAAGAAATTACAGAGCCTCGAGGCTTTCTAAGGAAAAAAGCGACGTAGCTGTTCAATGTTCCAAGCGTTGATGAAGATTTCGCCCTTCTCGTTGGATAGCTTGTAGGTGCCCGGCTTTAGTACTTCTGCGATGATGTACGGTCCTTCCCATGGTGGCGTGAGCTTGTGGCGCCCCTTGGTGTTCTGGTTCCGACGTAGCACCAAATCGCCGACGTTGAGGTCGCGCCTACGTACGTGTCTGTCGTGGTAGCGTCGGAGACCCTGCTGGTACCTGGCAGAATGCAACAAAGCCACATCTCGGGCTTCCTCGAGCTGGTCGAGGGCGTCCTCTCTTGCGGCGTCGTTATTTCTTTCGTTGTAGGCCTTTAACCTTGGGGATCCGTATTCTATGTCAGTTGGGAGCATAGCCTCGGACCCGTAGACTAAGAAGAACGGAGTGAACCCCGTGGCTCGACTCGGCGTTGTTCTTAGGCTCCACAGAACCGAGGGTAGCTCGGCGGCCCATCTTTTGCCGTGCTTGTTTAGCTTGTCGAAAATTCTGGGTTTCAGGCCTTGTAGGAGCATGCCATTGGCACGTTCCACTTGGCCGTTCGTTTTTGGATGAGCTACGGCCGACCAGAGCACGTGAATGTGATGGTGGTCGCAGAAATCCAGAAACTTTTTGCCAGTGAACTGGGTGCCATTGTCAGTGATAATGCAGTTCGGAACCCCAAAACGATGGACAATGTCGGTGAAGAAAAGCACAGCTTGTTCGGACCTAATACTGGTGATGGGACGAGCCTCGATCCACTTGGAGAACTTGTCGATTGCGACAAGTAGATGGGTGAAGCCACCAATCGTTCTTTTCAGCGGTCCGACGAGGTCGAGCCCCCAAACGGCAAACGGCCATGTGATGGGAATGGTTTGTAGAGCATGTGCCGGGAGATGAGTCTGCCTTGCATAGTACTGACAACCTTCACAGGAGCGTACTAGCTTGACAGCGTCGGAGACCGCGGTCGGCCAATAGAACCCTTGTCTAAAGGCGTTCCCGACGAGGGTTCGAGGCGCGGCGTGGTGACCGCAAGCCCCCGAGTGCAGGTCGTTGAGCAGGTCCCTGCCTTCCTTGTTTGTGATGCAACGTTGGAGAATGCCCGTAGGGCTGCGGCGGCACAGCTCCCTACTGTCACCAATGATCACAAAGGTTTTGGCCCGGCGAGCGATCCGTCGAGCCTCGGTCTTACTCGAGGGGAGGTCCCCTTGGATAAGATAGTCGAGGTACGGCGCGCGCCAGTCAGGCTCGATGTCAGATGGTGGGGTCAGTCCTTCCACCTGCATAGCTTCGGCCCCGGTCGAGGGGGCCTCTGCCTCAGGTGGGGGGTCGAGTGACGTCCCGTCGACCCCTCCGTCTGACCCAAGGTCGACAGATGGCCGTTGGAGATCTTTTGCGAAAACGTCGGGTGGGACCGTAGTTCGACTTGACGCGATTTTTGCGAGTTCATCAGCGGCCTCATTATACTTGCGTGCTATATGGTTGAGCTCGAGGCCGTGAAACTTGTCCTCGAGGCGTCGTACCTCTCGGCAGTAGGCTTCCATCTTGGGGTCGCGGCAGCTTGAGCTCTTCATGACCTGATCGATCACTAGCTGGGAGTCGCCTCGAACATCGAGGTGTCGGACCCCGAGCTCGATGGCAATTCTTAGCCCCGTGACGAGTGCCTCGTATTCGGCGACGTTGTTGGATGTAGGGAAATGGAGCCGGATGACGTAGCGCATGTGAACCCCGAGGGGTGAGATGAAGAGCAAGCCCGCGCCTGCTCCTGTTTTCATTAAAGACCCATCGAAGTACATGGTCCAGAGCTCGGCCTGGAGCTGTGCGGGAGGGAGCTGGGTGTCGGTCCATTCAGCCAAGAAATCTGCCAATACCTGTGACTTTATGGCTTTGCGCGGCGCAAAAGATAGGGTCTCGCCCATGAGCTCGACCGCCCATTTGGCGATCCTACCCGTGGCTTCCCGGTTCTGGGCTATCTCTCCCAGGGGGAAAGAAGAAACCACAGTAACTGGGTGGCCCTCAAAGTAGTGTCGGAGCTTGCGCCGTGTCAAGATGACAGCATAAAGCAGTTTTTGGATTTGAGGGTAACGGACCTTGGTTTCTGAGAGCACTTCGCTAATGAAATAGACCGGCCTCTGGACGAGCAAGGCATGATCCTCCTCGGCCCGTTCGACGACCAGGACTGCGCTGACTACTTGTGATGTCGCAGCGACATAAAGTAGGAGCGGCTCTCCTGGGGTCGGGGGGACGAGAATTGGCGAGTTAGAGAGTGTGACTTTGAGTTTGGTGAGGGCTTCCTCGGCCTCGAGGGTCTAGGAAAAATGCTCCGATTTCTTCAAGAGGCGATACAGAGGGAGCGCTTTTTCGCCGAGGCGCGAAATGAAACGGCTGAGCGCCGCTAAGCAGCCCGTGACCCTCTGTACGCCTTTCAGATCTCGGATGGGGGCCATCTTGGTTATCGCAGAGATTTTTTCGGGATTGGCCTCGATGCCCCGCTTGGACACGATGAACCCCAAAAGCATTCCTCGGGGGACGCCAAAAACGCACTTTTCTGGATTGAGCTTGATATTCTTTGCTCGAAGGCACTTGAAGGCGACGTCGAGGTTGTTTACTAGATTATCGGCTCGTTTGGTCTTGACTACGATGTCATCGACGTATGCCTCGACGGTTGGTCCGATGTGCTCTCTGAAAACGTGCTGCATGCATCGCTGGTACGTTGCCCCTGCGTTCCGGAGACCGAAGGGCATCGTAACGTAGCAATACATGCCGAACGGGGTGATGAATGAAGTCGCGAGCTGGTCGGACTCCTTCATTTTTATCTGATGGTAACCGGAGTAAGCGTCTAAGAACGAAAGAGTTTCACATCCCGCAGTTGAATCAACGATTTGATCAATGCGTGGCAAGGGAAAGGGAACTTTCGGACATGCTTTATTTAAACTAGTATAGTCTACACACATCCTCCACTTCCCACTCTTTTTCTTAACTAACACAGGATTAGCTAGCCACTCGGGATGGTGAACCTCCTTGATGAATCCGGCCCCCAGTAGCTTGTGGATCTCTTCGCCGATGACCCTGCGCTTCTCCTCGTCGAAACGGCGCAGGCGTTGCTTCACCGGTTTGGACCCGGCCCGGATCTCCAAGGCGTGCTCGGCGACTTCCCTGGGTATGCCCGGCATATCCGAGGGACTCCACGCAAAAATGTCGACATTTGCGCGGAGAAAGTCGACGAGCACGGCTTCCTATTTCGGGTCGAGGGTGGCGCTGACGTTCAGCGCCTTCCCGTTGGGATCAGCGGGGTCGAGGGGCACGAGCTTGACGTCCTCCGCGGGCTCGAAGCTGCCGGCGTGGCGTTTCGGATCGGGAATCTCGTTGGCGAGACCGTCGAGGTCTGCGGCCAAGGTTGCCGATTCCAAAACCGCCTCGCCGTGTTCGACGCACTCGACGTCGCACTCGTAGGCATGTTCATACGAGGGCCCCACAGTGATGACGCCGTTTGGGCCGGGCATCTTGAGCTTGAGGTAGGTGTAGTTCGGCACGGCCATGAACTTGGCGTAGCACGGGCGCCCGAGGATGGCGTGGTATGTCCCACGAAATCCGACCACTTCGAAGGTGAGGGTCTCCTTCCTGAAGTTGGCCGGTGTGCCAAAACAAACGGGCAGATCGACCCGTCCGAGGGGTTCTGCCCGCTTCCCTGGCACGACTCCGTGGAAACCCCCGACGCTAGGTTGTAAGCGCGCTCTCTCGACCCCCAGGAGGTCGAGGGTCTGGGAGTAGATAATGTTGAGGCTGCTCCCGCCGTCCATAAGTACCTTGGTGAGGCGCGTGTTGGCGATGACGGGATCAACGACAAGTGGGTAGACTCCCGGATTGGGGATGTAGTCCGGATGATCATCACGGTCGAAAGTGATGGCCACCGCGGACCAGTCAAGGAAACGAGGGACCGCCGTTTGCATAGAGAAGACCTCTCGCCGTTCTCGCTTGCGCTGGCGCGCTGAGAGGTGGGTCAAGGGTCCTCCGTAGATCATGGAGCAGTCGTGGATCTCGGGGAATCCCTCCTCCTTGCCATCACCCTTTGGGTCTTCCTTCTTGTCGGTGCTCTTGCTGCCTGCGCCCTCGAAGTACCTGCGGAGCATATGACAATCTTCGAGGTTATGGTTAATGGGTCCCTTGTGGTAAGGGCACGGCTCTTTAAGCATTTTGTCGAAGATGCCCCCGCCGGGGGGCCTCGAGGCTTTTTGCGTTCGGTAGCGGCGACAAGCTCGTCGGCCGGGGCCTCGAGCTTGCCCTGCTGGCCTTTCTTCTTCTTGCGGTTGTTCCTTTTGGAGCCCCGGGTGGAGCTCGCAGGATCATCGGCTTTCTGCTTCCCAGTGTCCTGCTCGCCGCCAAAGATGGCACCAACTGCCTCCTCGCCGGCGGCGAAGTTGGTGACGATGTCCATCAGCCCATTGGCAGTGAGCGGGGTGTGACGGCCTAACTCTCGGACCAACTCCTTGCAAGTGGTGCCCGAGAGGAAAGCCATGATCACGTCAGAGTCGGTGACGTTGGGGAGCTCGGTGCGTTGCCTGGAGAAACGCCGGATGTAATCCCGGAGGGATTCACCTGGCTTCTGCTTGCAACTCCGGAGGTCCCACGAGTTGCCGGGGCGCATGTAAGTTCCCTTGAAGTTTCCCTCGAACACCCTTACGAGATCACCCCAGTCGTGGATCTGTTGGGGTGGCAGATCCTCGAGCCAGGCTCGAGCGGTGTCTGAGAGAAACAGGGGGAGTTGTCGGATGATGACTCGGTCGTCGGTGGCCCCGCCCAGCTGACATGCCAAGCGGAAGTCGGCGAGCCAAAGTTCGGGTTTGGTCTCGCCGTTGTACTTGGCAAGAGTCGTGGGAGGGCGGAATCGTGCCGGGAGTATCGTCTCACGGATAGCCTTACTGAAGACCCGAGGGCCCGGAGGCTCGGGTGAAGGGCTGCGATCCTCCGAGCTGTCGTAACGCCCGCCCCTGTGCACGTGGTAACCCCGAGCCACACCGTCACCGTGCTTGCGCGTGCGGCGCTCGACGATGTTGCCACGGGTGTCTCGAGGTCCCTGGTCGTGAGCGACGGGCTCAGGGGCGGGAGCCATCCGGATCCGTCGGGTAGGTTCGGGATGAACCGAGGCCTCTCTCTCTCCTACCGAGAGGGCTCCGCGAGCCGCTCCGAGGCGGGCTCGTGTCGCCTCGAGGCAGAGCTCTCGGCCTGCTGCAGGGCAGCGGTCTCGAGGAGTTCTCGGATCTCATCTCGGGCCCGGCGCGCTTCGGAATTCGATGGCTCGGGCATGTTGCGGAGGAGCATGGCGGCGGCGACGACGTTCTGGTTGGCTCGAGCGAAGACCGGGGGATCGGTTACCCAGTCCTCGTCAATGCGACGGTTGACGTCGCGAGCTCTTCCGCGAGCTCTCCCGCCAAGTGCGCGTTCCGCACGCTCATGCTCGAGAGTTTGTTGGAGTAGACGCAGGTTTTCTCGTTCCTCGTCGAGCCTCTCCCGCAGCTCGCGGATTTGGTCGAGCTACGCCCCTTGATCCGCAAGGAGTTGAGCCTCGCCTTGCCCGGCAGGGTGCCCGTCGTGAGGGGGCGTGTGCCTTCCTCCGACCGGCTGCTCTTCCTGCGAATCCGACGCGCTTTCAACGTCGACGTTGAAGCACTCGCGGGTCGGATCGTAGGTGTCATCAGCCGAGTCGGAGTCAGGGGCGCCAAAATAATAGTATGACGGGGGGATGTATGGTCGTTGCGAGCCGCTACCGGGATTGTGACGTGGGGAAGCAGTCACACGGGGTTCTGTTTCTGGCGCCTCAGTAGAGTCCAGATAATCAGAAGCCGGCGTGGACGCGACAAGGTCAAGGGTGGAGCGTAGATGGTGCCCAGGGAGTTCCTCATAAGCACTCATACAAGTGCTTACGGAAGAAGCGTACGCCTGGGCAGCCGGAACTAGCCCAAACGGAAACGGCGAAGGCGATGTCGCCGCCCACGCCGGAAGAGATGCACGGGGCAGCGGCATCGCACCAGGCGGAGGAGCGGCGGGGTTCTCCGCGGGCATGCTGTCCTCGGCCAGGCCCATCCTACCCAGACCTTCTACGAGAAAATCTGGGCCGGCGTCTGACTGGGAAGCGCCGAATCGGGGAACCCCATTATCCTCCGCGAGGTGAAGACGATGGTTGCGCCGGGCTCGCCGCCGGCGAGCGGCTCGCGCCTGCCTGGAGCGACGGTACCGGCGGATTGCTCCCCCAGGCTGGGAGAGCTCGTAATCCTCGTCGGTAGGGTGTCTTGGCGGAAGTAGGACCATATCGTAGCCATAGCCGAGCGACATGAACTCCAAACTTCCGAACCAGATCACCGTGGCCAACGGGATAGGGCGTTCGGGGTCAGCCATCCAGGAAAAAGGCGGGAAAGCGACGTTAGCACGCAGCGACTCCCCTACCTGGCGCGCCAACTGTCGGTGTTCGGACCCGAGGGGATCCTAGACCAACGAGTAAAATGCTGCGTGTCCCTTTCCTGGATGGTGATGCAAGGAGAACACACGGGGGTTTATCCTGGTTCGGGCAAAAGAAGGCCCTACGTCCAGTGGGAGAGGAGAGGTTTGTATTTCCTTGCACCGAGGTGCTTGTGTAGGGGCTACAAGCTTGCGAGAGAGGGCGGTGAGCCCAAGTCTCAAAGGAGAAAAAGAGAGAGTACAAGGTGATTGCTTGAGGTGTTGATCGCTATGTTGTGTATGGCCGGTTGTCCCCTCTCTCCAGAGCCCTGGCCTACCCTTTTATAGGACGAGAGGAGGCCAGGACGACGGGAGCCTTGAGATGACGTTTTGTCGATCCTGTTGAGGTGGCTGTAGCGACGTGCCTTAGAGATGGGAGGCCATCCTCTGGGACGTGATGTCGTAGGCGTCGAAATGACCCGGAGCGTCGTGCCATACCGTCCTTCCTTCCCTGTTACGCCGTGTTGGGGGTCGAGGCTGGGTCGAGGCCGAACGGATAACTCCGAATCCCTGGAATCGTGGTATACGGGCTTTGTCGTATCTTCCCTCGAGGGTAACTAGTGATGTACAGTGTGAGGTAAGGTGGGTACAGTGACGTTTTTCACCTCCCATCACGGGATGGGCGGTTTAAACAGTGAGGACTGACACTGGTATTGTTCCCACGTCGACCGCGTGTGCAGCCATGCCGGTAGGTGGTAGTAGGTATTTGCATTAAATGCTAAGACTTTTGTCCGGAGGTAGGTAAAGACAGGGGGTCGAGCGCCTCGACCCGGGCTCACGCGAGTCGGAGCGCTCCCGGGGGGCGGTCGAGCCCCGCGCGGGTCGGAGCGCGGTCGAGGCCTCCCGTCGAGGGGGCCTCGTACGAGTCGGAGGCGGGATGCGGCCGAGGCATTCCGTCGAGCCGGCCTTGTACGAGTCGGGCCTGTCGCGTGTTTTGAAGTGGGTCGTACTTTGTCGTGACCGGGTTACTTTAGTTTACATTATCGTCCAACGTGGGTACCCCTATGGCATTGGTACCGACACCCACCTGGCGAGATCTAAGCAACCCGCTGACCCTCTCCTACCCCGGTCAGCAGTGCCCTCCCTAGATCTACCAACGTCTCCTCTCCCTCTGTGTCACCGCAGTTGCCCACCAAGTAGGTCATGGTCGCACAGCAATGTTGTGTTTTAAAGTGTTTTTGGACGCTTTCCAGACATGTTGCAAGTCCATATTTGAAGTGTTTCAATTATTTCCGATGTATGTTTCAATTGTTTCATGCTGATGTTGCAAAAGTAGATGAGATGTAGCATATGTTGCAATGGTTGTACACATATATTGCGAACGTCTATCCCCAATGTTTCATTTGTTTTTTTGTACATGTATGTTGCAAGTGTTTCAAACGCATGTCTTAAGTGTTTCATCTGTCTTCTTTTGTATGTTGCAAGTGTTACATCCGGATGTTTTAAAAGTAGATCGAGATGTTGCACATGTTGCAATAGTGTTTCAACTATATGTTCCAAATGTTTCATCTAATTTAGACGTATATTGCAAAGGTTTTATCTGGATGTTGCAAAAGTAGATCAGAGTGTTGCACGGCGCGGCCGGTGGCTATCGCTACTACTGGGGCGTAGCCACGGGTCAACCCACGTGGGTTTCCCCGTACGGGGCACGGGTCCCTGCGGCGGACATGGGGCGCGCGTTCTGGGGTCGAACGCGGGGCGTGGGACAAGATGCGGATGCGGGAGTGGCATAGGGTCGGAGCCGCGTTCGGACACGACGTCCCGTCCGGACGTCCGGGCGCTAGGCGTACCCAACTTCAAATAGTTTGACTTGTTGAAAACTGAGAATTACATCCTTTTATGGATGGAGAAGTATCTGAGTTATTAGATACTAATGGAATAATAGATACCAGTAAATGTGTTCGTGTGTTGCAATAGGGTGTATAATTTATTGTTTGGTGTATAAGCCTATAATAATGAGCTAGCTATTTTTTTGAACTAGCAAACATACCCTTGGGTTGCAATGGGACATTCAGATTGTTGTGTAGTTACATGGACAACTTGCAGTTTGGAGGCTTATTTGGTGATCATATCATGTGTTCAATTCTTTTAGGATCAGACTTTAAACTATGATAGATACTAGCTGCTCTAACTTGTATGGGCATGAGGTTTACTATCATGATCCAAAGTCGTTTCAACCAAAGTCTTCTGTTAGAACCTCCTTGATGACTTTGCACAGTCCCTCAAACACCCAAGGATTACCTTATTATTCTCTCTAAAGGATTCCTAGTGCTCTACTAGGGCAAGGACTCCAAATTCTCTAATTAACTTTATCGATTCTCTCAAGTCAACCAAAGTTAATAGGGAGTCAACCTTGGTCAACCCAAAGTCAACATCGTGAGAATACCCGAACTCAATATCATTATACAAGTCATCTTTATCACAAGGAACATCAAACAAATCATCTTGTGACAAAGGTAAATCAAGCGAAGATTCTACTAATATTTGCTCTATCATGGCATGATTGGTGAAAAAATTTAGCACAAGAGAACTCTCACTGTTGACGGTTGTTAATGCCAATCATAAATCGTTAATATATCCTACATATACACCTAATTCCATCATCAAATATAGATATAGGGGTTTAAACTAATGAATTTTACGAGCTTTGGTGAATATATGAATACAGGAGGATTTATCTAGAAAACAGTTCTTGGGACCACCGACATACACTCTAAATAGGCAAACTGACATCAACAAGTGATTCAACCCGTGAAACCTGCGAAAGACGACTCAAGATAGAGCCCAAGACCCACCACCCGAAGGAGAGACCCATCTACCACAGTAGCAGGCCAGGCGGACCAGTGGTGAGGCCGATCGGCCCATTACGGAGGCCCCTTGTCCTCCGCCACCTCGTATGCCTTCCTAAGATCTGGACCCTTGATTTTAAGGTGGTTTTAGGTCGGTTCATCCAATGGTGATCGAGGGAGTTGACGCGGATCAATGATGTGGCGATTCCTTGCCCCCTACTCCACCTCAATTCCTTGCCCCCTACTCCACTTGCTCTATATATAGCAGCCCTTACCCCCCTCCCTGGAGGTATCTCTGAAACCCTAATTAATATTCTCCTCGTTAGGATTAGAGCCAGCTCTCAAAATGTAGGAGTAGATTAGCTCTAGTTGAGAGTTAGGGAGAGTTGAGCCATGCTCAGGTTCTGGTGAAATCTTTGGAGGTCGGATATATCTTTGTATCTCACCTTTGCAAGACTTATGCTTTAATATATTTATCTTCTCTATCTACTTTTATGCCTTTCATGTGTATGGTTAGTATAGTTATCATACCTTAGCATGGGATCTCCGCTCGCATCGAGTGCTTAGTTATCATATGTGACTAGAGTAGTAATCCATAGTATAGACATGGTGTTTACACTATAGGTTACCTGAGATTGCGCTCATTCCTACGGTTAGTTAAAGTAGCCCCAAGGGTGATAGCTCTATCAGGCCGTTGTAATCCCCCACGTTAGGATTGATGTTCGTAGAGCTTTAGGCAGCCTTCCCCCAAATACACTTTCTCATCCCCCTCGAGAGTTGGAAAGGTACTGTTGCTGCAAAGTGTTATTGTATATGATCGCTATATTTACCCATGATTAGTTATACCCTATAGAACCAAAGTAATAGAGAAGTATTTAGAAACCTTGAACTCACCCCTTGTCCTCTCAACTTAGCTAGACTACTCATTATGTAATTCTCTTAAGTGTGAGTCATTATTCATAACTCTTATCATAAACAACACTTACCCCACTTTAGTTTAGTTAGTATACTAGTTAGTAGATACATGATGGTGAATTATCAACTTCTTTAACCATTGTTTTCATGTGGATAAATACGATACTCTGGAATACTCCCGGATGAAAGCTACAACGGTATCCGTGCGCTTGCAGATTTATCTGTGTGCGTTTAAAATATACCAACAAGCTTTCTGGCGTCGTTGCTAGGAAAACAATTGGCATAAAGATTTTGATATTGATCTTAATGTCTACTAATCTAGTTATCACTAGCTTTAGTAGGATTACCGCTGTTCTATTGAATTGTGAAAAAGACAGGACAACAAATGCCGTTGCGAACTTTCGGCAAGTTTCCACAAGAAAAAGAAAAGAAGAAGAGGAACATCAAAGAACCCAGGGTGCCTAAACATTCATGATCCATCAACACTGGAACCCTGCCATCTCACAGGTATTGCATATAAATATTATTCTAACTATTTGTAGATTGGAGAAAAGGTCAACGTCATAAGAATTCAAATCACATCTCAAGTAACGAAAACAAATACTGCACTACTCACAAATTCCATCTTGTGAGTCATGGTAAGTATGATCAAGAAAGGTGAGATAGTCTTGCTCATGGACTTTAAATTTGATAAGTAGTTATCTTTTAAATTCTTACTTTCCACTGCATGTTTACTTTGAATAATCCATGCATCCATTCCGTTTAGTTTGCATTTTCTTATGTCAAATCCACAGCATATTTGGTTACCTACATATATCCATATCATTTGCATTTAAAAAGAAAAAACATATATGGGCACATGAAGGCTCATGCTTAATAAAAAATCTCTCCCCATGATCATGCTCTTTCATCTCTATTTGAATAGATCTCTATAATGCTTTCATGCTACCATTGTTTACTATAGTATACTTAAGGTTTGGAGTGTGTTCATACATCTTTTAAATTAAACATGGTGCTTAGTTTAGGAGTGCTGATCTTACTACCAAAGGCTTTTTAAATTAAGTGTGGTGCTTAGGTTAAAATGCTTTCTTAAATTAAATTAGACATGATGTCTAGTTTAATTTTTGAACAAGAATATGCTGTAATAGATATTGGTCGTTTTGTTAGACTAACCCCTGTAGGAAACTCTCAAATTCAATCTGAGTAAGTCAAGAGATGAATTCACATCAAAGATGAATCAAGGCACGTGATGAACTCTTAATAACTCTGCACAAAGAAGACCCAGCTCATTCTTTATGAAAGGAAGAACAATGAGTATCAAAGCTTATTCACTTATCTTTTGTTGCAAGTTATCTTCGCCTTGAACCATGCTAGAATGCAGCAAACACGTAAAATTTGCTAATAAACAAAATCTATGCTAAAGTAATCCTAAAACCATCCTTTCATTAGCATAGAAGAAAAATCACAAAAGTTATGGACAATAACCCATGTTTCAAATTTATTGCATTCCCTTGGGTATGTGTCCACTAACATTTTGTAGGAAAGAAGCAATAGAAGCTAGGCATGTTCGTGGTTTGGTATGAACTTGCGAATCCTAAACCAATCAACCACTATAGCTGTGGACGTGGATGACCAAATCAACGGGCTATGAGCAACATCAAAGACAACCTAGCATTGAGCTTTCCCAGGATGCAAGCTAGAATGCTGAGGAGAATCAGGAAGCAACCCACTTCGTATTGGATAGAATATGTCTACTTTCATCATCTTTGAAAAGACTAGCTCACACGTCGGCAACAAGGACCAAGATGATGGGATGCCACCGCGTCATGGCGTACATTCTCGTGCCAACAGACATCATTGATCAATGGTCTGCTGACGGTGTTAGGTCACAACCATGGTTGCACAAAGACACATAAGTCATTGAAGATGAAACTTCCATGCGAGTACCAATGAGGTTCCTTCCTTGACCATCAAGATAGTTGGCGTATCGCTATCAAAGATAGAAGAACAACTCTCCACCATACTGCTAGAGGACTAAGACAATCAAGGAGGAACTCGAGTCTGCATCTCCAATGAACACCAATTCGTCAACCGAGAAGCAACAAAAATCAAGAAAGATTGATGGGAGAAGAACATGCTATTGTCCGCATCTTCATCTCCTGGATCAGATGGTGCAAAGAAAAGCTAGATGCAAGGGAGAGGTCCTGCTCAATGGATCCAAACACCATGAGTCCTTGTCGACAGTGTTGAGTGACATAAAAGTCCATGTGTGGGGAGGAAGGCTGACTTTTCTACAGTTGATACAACACTGCTCTTCTTCCTCCCAGGCTCCCGTCGCTCTGGCACGCTGGTTTGCAATCCCTCTTCTCAATATTGCTTTGTTTCTATAAGTTTGAATATGTTTACAAATTTCATACATGAAAATCAAAGTAAAATCAATCCTTGTGAGAAGAAGTTTTTGTAACGAATGAGGCACATTATTTAAAACATGAGATAAATGTTCTATGCTAATTAAAATGTTAAAACCAACTTCGTTAGAGGATGACCTTCAGCTCTATGATAACACTACCCTTGCTTCAAATGTTGTATACTCCTTCGGGTATGTCCACTAATCTTTTGCAGGAATGAGAGGAGCAAACAAAGTGTCAAGATCCACGAAAGAAAGTACAAAAGGATGGCATGATAAAAGGATGAGAAAGAAGGAGTACGACATAGGAGACAAGATGCTCATGAATAACTCAAGCAAGAAAAGCTTTAACACAGGAAGAAAAGCTTACCACAAGTCATCTACCTTTCATCATAGGGTGTCATCACGCTCCAATGATGAAGATGACATATTAAGATAAGTGGTCATTATTTAAAAAGGCTTTCCTTTGATCTTGGTATTCACATAAATGAAGGAACAAACATGATTGAGTTACAACTTTGCTTGATTCAACCTGATTAACTCAACATATCTTGTTCCTTAAGCTTATTCATAGCACTACTTCCTTGATCTCATAGTCTTAACCAAATGAGCTAAAATTTTGTATATCTTATCTTTGGAAGATGATAGTCATAATCGTATAAAGTTTGATACACTATGTAAAGATGGACAATCCTTCCATAGGTTAAGCAACTCCACTCTTTTTGACAAATGTATTCAAATGTCACAATCATTCTCATTTTATCACCCATGTTGTAAGAATAAACAATGCACATAACATCTACACTTATCATGATCCAATGTGCATAAGGCTAGAGAAGAATGAATAAAGTTTTGGTTTTGTTGGTGTTTTTCCACCATTAGAGCCAATGCACTTGATCTCTACCTTATCTTCATGAGCAGAACACACTTCGAGCAAGTGTGGGGGAGTTGATCCACTAAGTTCTACAAGTGAAAGTTTTGAACCGGTAATAATGATACACACAAGATGTCGCTAGTTTCTACTACTGATGGTTGACTTCGAAACACAAAACAAGGAGGAGGAACAAGTCAAGAAAGATGAACCTATCAAACTAAAATCCAAACTCGAAACCAAGATGGGTTTGGCGAAAAAAGCTAACATCACCATTAGAGGTGACATCACAAGAATCCTCAACTTAAGAGCAAACCGAGGTACTTGATCAATAAACTTCACAAGGAGAAGTCCGGTTCGAAGGACTTAAGACACCGAACCCTCACCGAAAGAGCTAGCTTAGGGAAGAAGTACTCCTGTGTATCTAGGTAAGTATTCTTTCCCTTTATTTTAGTTTTCAGTCTCTTTTTAATAGCTAAAAAATGGTGAATAAAAATAAAACAAAAATTTATCTTTGCATTCGTCATTTATAGTAATAATGTGTGATCAAAAGATGGAAACAAAATAAAAAGATGTGTCTAGTTTGCTTTAATTTGTTTTTAAGAGCTGAATAAAATAAATAGGACTTAGAATAATCTCTTAAATGGAAATGATGAATAGTTGCTCTGTTGTAATTCCTTTCAAGTACCTAGTTTTCAGCCTTGAATTCTCTCGAGTTTTGGATAAAACTTATTTGATATAAGGATTTACTCTAAACTGAAAACTCGTGGTGGCATATGCTTGATCTAAGTCTAGGTAATTGCTGGATATAATTTGAGAAGGTATGAGCTACTATTTATCTTGTTCCAAGTGATACTAGAATTCTGGAGATTTCTTTTGAAAAACATAAAAATGTTATATGATGAGTTCTTGTATGGCAAAGCTTGAATTCCCACCAGAGCCATACATGTTATTTAGGTTAGGAAAACTTCCACATATGTGCTGCTTGCTTTTGCATTGAGTTTTGTCAAGCTTTGTTGACCCTTATGAGAGGTTTGTCATGCTCTTAAAATCAAGATCACGTACACACCACCCACATATGCACATGTTGCTCCTACACTGGGAGTACGCAAAAACATACCTTTCATCTAGATCCACCTAAAATGTTTTACTCCTACACTAGGAGAGAATATAAAAACATGCTTGTTAGGTTTCCCATCCACCAAATAAATGCTCCAAGTTCTTTTTGCTATCTCTCAACAGTTTTATTGTAGAAAAGAGGCATGGGGCTATGCAAAATTTATTCATAAAAAAGAAAGAGAAGAGAAAAAATAGACACAAAAGTGTCCGAGATATCTAAACAATGGGTACTTAGTGCCGCCTAAAAAAAGAGAAGATGAATAAGATAGCCCCTGCTCTCTAGCAAATGTTTCCAAGTTTTAAAAGAGAGACAAGTTTTCAAGGAGCAAATAGAATTAGGTTAGCCATCATATATATATATATATATATATATATATATATATATATATATATATATATATATATATATATATATATATATATATACCATATATCCACAAATATGCACATCTTGATTTGATTGTATGACTCAACTCTCTTGGGATCCGTTGTTTGACTTTATAATATATGCATTGCAAGTATGCTCTAGCTTTCTCCCTACCTATGAACTCCACATAAGCCTTAGTGGTAGGAAGAAAAAAAGGCATAATATCTTTATTGCCTTGGTAAGGATCCACAAATACCACATATATTGAGAGACTTAAGAGTGTCATACAGTAGAATCTCTGAGTTTTATTTGAAAACTTATAAAACTCTAGAACAATAGTGGAACAAAGAACTTGATACATAGTGCTTGACTTGATCGTTCTGTCTTTCAATTGCTCAAGACCCAAGTGAAGGCTAAGAAGCCCCATGGTTGAGAGTAATATGGGTAATTTTGAAAGTTAGATCAATTTATTCTAATCTGGAGGAGAGTTCTTGATTGAATGCCTATGTACTTTTGAGGCGTGAAAGCATTATAGCAACTCCTAATCCATTGCTAAGCTTAGCTTTGCTTAGGGACTAGCAAAGGGTAAGTGTGGGGGAACTTGTTGATGGTTGTTAATGTCAATCATAAACCGTTAATATATCCTACATATACACCTAAATCCATCACCAAACATAGCTATAGGGGTTTAAACTAATAAATTCCACGAGCTTTGGTGAATATGTGAATGTAGGAGGATTTATCTAGAAAATAGCTCCTGGGACCACCATCATACACTCTAAATAGGCAAACCGACATCAACAAGTGATTCAACCCGCGAAACCTGCGAAAGACGACTCAAGATGGAGCCTAGGACCCACCACCCGAAGGGGAGACCCATATGCCACAGTAGTAGGGCGGGCGGCCCAGTGGTGAGGTCGCCCGACCCATTACGGAGGCCTATCATCCTCTGCCACCTCGTACGCCTTCCTAAGATCTGGATCCTTGATTTTAAGGTGGTTTTAGGTCGGTTCATCCAACGGTGATCGAGAGAGTTGATGTGAATCGATGATGTGGCGATTCCTTGCCCCCTACTCCACTTTAGCCTATATATAGCAGCTCCTACCCCCTCCCTAGAGGCATCCCTAAATCCCTAATTCATATCCTCATCGTCAGGAATTAGAGACAGCTCTCAAGATGTAGAAGTAGAATAACTCTAGTTGAGAATTAGGGAGAGTTGAGCCATGCTCAGGTTCTGGAGAAATCTTCGGAGGTTGGGTATATCTTTGTATCTCACCTTTGCAAGACTTATGCTTTAATATATTTATCTCCTCTATCTACTTTTATACCTTTCATGTGTATGGTTAGTATAGTTATCATACCTTAGCATGGGATCTCTGCTCGCATCGAGTGCTTAGTTATCATATGTGACTAGAGTAGTAATCCGTAGTATAGATATGGTGTTTAGACTATAGGTTACCTGAGATTGCGCTTAATCCTACGATTAGTTGTGGTAGCCCTAGGGGTGACAGCTTTGTCAGGTCGTTGTAATCCACCACGTTAGGATTGATGTTCATAGAGCTTTAGGCAGCCTTCCCCCAACTACGCTTTCTCATCCCCCTTGAGAGTTGGAAAGGTACTGTTGCTCCAAAGTGTTATTGTGTATAATCGCTATATTTACCCATGATTAGTTATACCCTATAGAACCAAAGTAATAGAGAAGTATTTAGGAACCTTGAACTCAGCCATTGTCCTCTCAACTTAGCTAGACTACTCATTTATTATGTAATTCTCTTAAGTGTGAGTCATTATTCATAACTCTTATCATAAACAACACTTACCCCACTTTAGTTTAGTTAGTATACTAGTTAGTAGATATATGATGGTGAATTATCAACTTCTTTAACCATTGTTTCCCTGTGAATAAATACGATACTCTAGAATACCCTTGGGTGAAAGCTACAACGGTATCCGTGCGCTTGCGGATTTATCTGTGTGCATTTAAAATATACCAACACTCACCTTCTGTGATTTTAGCGTCAATTTAGCCCAAGAGAACTCTCACCTTCTGTGAGTTTAGCGTTAATTTAGTATAGGAGTAATAGGTGATGGTTTTGAATTTTCACATGACACTGTGAGCACCTCATTTCTATCACGTCATCCTCACTCTTTTGTACATTGTCCTGCAAAAGGGTAGGCACAACAGGATGAATAATAAGATACTGATCTAGTTGATGCATCTCATGATATGAATTAATTACAAGAGATGGATTAACCAAAATTTCTCTCATAAGAATTTGCATATCGTTCCTTGTGTGAGGTTTATTTGAAGAACTTAATCTTCCTCTGTTCACACATAAAACATTATGCAAAAATATTATCCATTTTAGTTTCCCACTTAATGTTCTCATCAGCTCCAATACCATCATAAGTAGGCGAGGAAGAAAGACTAGAACGACATGTGGGAGGAAGTGTAGTAGCAACAGTGCATTTCTCATGCATCTTTGATATCTCATATCGGTGAGTGTTGTAACCTGTTATTCTTAGCATCAAACAAGAAAGCACACAAATAGATGTGGTCAAGGAGTAAAGTCACAGAGTCTCAAGTGTCTTACTACACGCTTGCAAGTGTTCTTACCAAAGCAACATGTGAAACAATTAGCGGCTAGCTGTGATACCATTGTAGCTTGAGTGTAACAGTTACAAAGGTGAACATGTACTTGGTCAAAAGAAAGTGGAGCTTGGACAGACACAATATAGTAGCAATGGATTAACAATAAGTGTAACCGAATACCAAAGCTGAATAAATATCCAGATCACTTGTCTTAGTTGCTAGCCTACACGTGTTCCTAGCACTAGTTGTTACAAATAAGGGAGTGAAACAAGGATGAAAGGAAACAAGTATAAAAGGAAGCAATGGACATGAACAATGCAGAGGGCACCACAAATAATAGAGCTATTAGGTGTTCCTTATGTCACTACTAGGAATATCCACTTCTATGACGACCAGCTTTCATCACAGAAGGAGCCAAATCCGTCATAATTTTAGTTTTATGATGAATTTATGACAGAAAACGGTTCGTCATAGAAGTCGCGTCATACTTGAACTTCTATGACGGTTTTCATAAATTGTCATAGAAGTGGCTTGATCTGTGACGAAAAATAGAACGTCATAGAACTGTTTTGGCATGCGTGGCAGAGGGCTGCCACGCTGGTGGGTGCTTCCGTTGGAGAGGCTTTTCACATGTACAAGCTATAGCCGGTTGCATTGGAGATGGTTCGGGTACATGTCACCTTCTTATTGCACAACGTGGCCATCTCTGGTTTTTGTACATTTCAAGTTCTTACTAGACCACGTGTCGGTTCTATGTTGTTCCACATGTCAGTTTTTCTACTGGCACACGTGTCATGTTGCCGTTGAATCACGTGTCACTTCTTCATTGGACCACATGTCGTATTATGATTGGTCCATGTGTCCATTTCTTATTTGCCCATGCGTCATGATGTTGTCTGTCTACATGTCATATTTTTATACGTCCACGTGGCTTGACGATTTTCTTTCACGTGTCGGATTTTTAATAACCCATGTGTCATGCCCTGGCCAATTCACGTGTCTGCATTGATTGGTCCATGTAACACCCTTGGTGTTTGCCTTGCATCTGTGCATCATACGAGCATGACATGAGCATGTGCACCATCATTTCATGTGCATTGTTCTTGAAACATGACCTTGCAATAGTTGCAACATCTATGATTGAATGCATGTGTTAGGTATGTGTTGTTTGTTAATGCTAGCTTATGTGTGTACTACACTTGTAGTAGTATGAGGTGTGACACAACACCTTGAAACATGATCATGCAACACATGCAACATGCTTAGTTAACCCATGCAACACATGCTTGCAACACAATGTTTCAATAGTGCTTTTAGTGTTGTTTCAATGCACTTTGATGTGACTTCTGCTCATATGAGATGCTATTGTATAAATTTTTACATGGAAACATTTTTAACATGTTAGTGGAGCAAAATATTGCTAGGGTAACATGCCAAGTTTAAACTTGCAACAAAGTCATGAAACATGTGAAACATGGTGTTGCAACAAAATGAGAAATGTGATTGTTTGAATTGTTTCAACACATGTGGTACTTAGAAGTTGGTGTAACAAATGTGTAGAGTGGTTAATTATGGTCTAACACACCTTAACTACACATAGGGTAATTAGTGGAGCACTGTTCATGTTGACCAAATTGACTAATTTGCCCTCTAGGTGAGGTTTGACCATGAGATGACCTATAGAGTGTCTTACTTTGATTGTTTAAAAAGTCTAACCTAGAGATCTTGCATGGATGTGCACCCTTTACCAAAGTTGTATCAAATTTATCAAGGAATAAAAGTCTCAATATGTCCATCTCATGAAAATGACTGGAACATGCTCAAACAGGGCCCACAAGTCAGTTAGAGGACTGCCCAACACTTAGCAAAATTTTTCTAAGTCATGCACTGACTTACAGTTTCGATGTACCCCACTTTAGGGCTCTGTAGCTCCAAATCTAGGCTGAACTAGCTCAAGTCCATATTTACAAAATTAGAGATCTAACGTAGCTCTATAAGTTTGCTAATATCACCTATCGCTAATTTGAGCTAGATTAGGAGTTATAGAGCGTCAAAAATGAGTTGTCAGTCGGCAAAGGGGTTGTCAATTCAGACTGGGTTCAAACCTTCAGACTTGATCGTGGCCGACCGGCGTCAGAAGGAGAGTCACATGGCTCGCCGCGTGCACGCATGGAGCGCCACGGCGTCGCCCGCGCCTGCTTGAAGAAGGAAAAGCCACGCCCTCACTGCCTCACCTAATTCTGGCCTCGTTCTCGTCCTCTCTGAGCGGAGGAATGCGCCACCACCGCCACCGCCGCGAGTTCATTGAGCTCGTGAGCCACTATCGTCGTGCCTCTACCCAATTCCAACCGTGCAAAGCTCCGTTGGAACCCCCTTTACCTCCTATCCCCTCCGTGGAACCATCCGAGCACCAGTGAGACCGCATTGCTCGGTTCTCTACCGCGGTGACCTCGCTGGAGCTCCTCCGTGTGAGCGCTCGACCATGGTCCCGCCTCTCCATAGCACCTCGTCCTCTCTAGTTTGCTCTGTAGTAGCCCTAGGGCTCCGTGACGGTGTCACTGCCCTTACTGGACGCCATCGTGGACGGTGACGGCCGGCACACCTCGGGCAGCGCCGCCGCACTCGCCATCATCGCTGGCAGCCTCTTCCACTGTAGCTAGGGAGTCCTTTTTCTTCACCGGTTGATGTGGGACGACGAGCGGAGCGCCCTGGTACCCTCGACTGCGCTGAAGTCGTCACCGGCAGCGAGACCTCGCCATCGATCCCTTCTCCCCTGCTCTGCTCCCTATAGCATGCGGGGCCCGCGTGTCAGCGCCCCTCCCCTGTCTTGGCTCTGTTGAGCCAGCGTGTGGGCCGGACCAGGCGCAGAGCGAAGGCCTAGTTGGGCTTTAGGCCTGTTAGGTTCCCGGTTTCGTTTTATTTTTATTCTTTTTCACAGATTTGTGTATAGATTCAAAAATGGATATCTCTTGATTGGTAGATCCAAATGACGTGGTTCCAATTTTGTTGAGTTCCTGGTAATGTCTAGTTTATATTAAAAATATAATATGTGCCATGTTCTGTTATGAAAAATAGAGTTACTAATTATCTCTTTTAATCATGTGAGAAATAGGGGCAATTATATCTTTTTCTGTGTAGCTCCAAATAGCATAACATTTTTTTATGGTGTACTGTTCATATCATTAATAGCTTGTAGTTAAATTTTCATACAATTTGGATATTGTATGTAGGAGTTATGTATTTCTTTTGTTTGCATGGATGAATCTTGTGTGAATTTTTATGAATTATTTGTAGATCCAGTAGATGTGAAATTTGGTGAGTGTTATTCTTATGTTAGTAAGAACCCAAGAAAAATATAAAATCTATTGTTTGATACTTTTCAATAGGGTTTCCTATTTATGCTAGAAATAGACATGTCATCTGTTATTTTTGATATAGCAAGTTCTGCTTGTCCAATTGCTTTGAAATTTTTATGGTAGTCTATGTGAAACATGAGGTAGCTACTGTAATTTTTGTAGATTGTTCTGTATAGTTTTATTATATGTTGCTTTAATCACCTAATTAACTAAATAAATTAGAAAAGGATATTAAATAATTTATTTAGAGGTTGGCACTATACTTTCTGATGTTACTTTGATATGCACCACAAGTTGGTAAACTTGGTTTGGTCCAATTATGCTTTTGCATCATCACTAAATATTTAATTTAGTAAATCTGCTATTTCTGGACAGATTCTGAGAGACTGTTAGTTACTCTATGAAAATGATGATTTCATGTCTTGGGGTTTATAACAAAGTTGTTTTGAATTTCATGATCTAGCTTCTGTTAAATTTTGGTAGCATTTGGCCATGTAGTTTAGAAACTACAGCTGTTCTAAGTTGGGTTCAGAGTTGAATTGCTCTCTGTCTACACCGGACAGATTCTGTGTTTACTTGAATTTGACTTGGTTAACGTAAGAATAATGTTTTGATGTTTATAAATGATTTGTAGAGAATTTCATAAGCTTTCCAGAATGTCCTCTTTCAAGTCATTTGGATTTGTATAGCTCTAGTTATGAATTTTCTTAATGACTGCTATTAACATGTTGGAGATGCTAAATTTCTGGAATCTTGTTATGTGTGTGTCTAGTCTTAACTTTGTGGCACTTAGTGGTTTGTTAGAGATATTTAAACATGTTAATACCAGAGAGGAGATTTGCACCTAAGCTTAAAGTGATTTGATTAGAGCACCACCTGACTTGGTTTGTGCTTATGATGTTGCTATGTCATTACATTCATCTTCGCATTATTCATACATGTTCATAAATCATCATGTCATCCTTGGTGCATACATGAAATTCATTGGGTGCATATACATGCAATAGGTGTGCGGAGAATCATGTCATAAGCGAAGCTCCGCAAGGCATGAACCCTGAAGTTGGAGTCCGTTCGGGAGCCGGAGGTCCAGTCCGACGAACCCGGAGGAGACGTGGGAACCGTTCTTGAAGCCGAACCTTGAACTATCTTCTTTCGGTTAAGGCAAGCCCCGGAGCATTATAAGCCTCCTACTTTCAAAGCAATTATATATATATACATGTTATATATGTATTATTGCATTATGTTATAGGAGTTGGTTGGAAACCCTTGCTGCATTGATAACACTCCTTGTCCAGCAATTCGACCCTTGAATCCTTTGTAGACAGGATTGTATCTATGCTTAGCCCTGCTTCATTGGACCGGTAGAAGTCGGGTGATTTCCTATCACCTGCGAGATATAGGGCTTTACCTGGTCACAGTTGGCTATATTTACTATCGTAGAAAAGAACCATGTGTTAATATGAATAAAAGACCGGGCGAGGTCTTACGGTTGTAGTGATGCCGCCTGTGTCGATTAAGGACCGAGACCTGGAGCCTTCTATGTCATTTTGAACGCATGCCTGGCATTTAGCTGGCCGGCCTGAGGTTGCCGACCGCGAAGCTGAGTAGCTCAACTCAGGCTGCGAAGTCAAAAAGTGAAAGTCACCTCAGAAGGGAGCCAGAGGGTCGAAGGGCAGGTGAGTTAAAAGTCCTGAGCATCCTGGCCACTGGTATCCCCGAGAACGCGGCGCTGTTCGGGCTCACCCTGAGTTGTACCAAAGGTTATCTACGACTGCCTTTAGCGAGGTTTGTCGGGTGAGTGTCAGGAATACCCCCTCAGCTGAGTTGGAATCGATTCGAGTCGCTGTCTCTCCCGGATAGTGAGAAACTTGACTGGTTATCTCCAGCGTAGATACACTAATTATATTGATGGTTCGGAATTGATGATAAGGATGATGATGACAGCCATGAGTAAACCGGATATGGTTATTATTGCTTGCTTAGCTTAATCAAGTGATTGCTATAGTATAGGTGCTAATCTAGTTAGCAGGTTAATGATGATTAACTTGATGCTTAAGCAAATAATGGTTACTTATCTGTATGAAGCTTTTCTGTAATGAGTCAAGCTAGCCCACTTTACAAAGCTTGCATAATCCTTTGTGTCACCTTATTTCTGGTTTTTGACGGAAAAGTCTAGCTAAGTACTTTCTCGTACTCAGGGTTTATTCCCACCTGTTGCAGGTAGCAGATTCATACTTGTTGTTGCAAGTATTATCTTTGCCATGTGGGCGTGAAGACTAGACCATATGGGCATGGTCTCTGTAGTATCTCTTCTGGTATGCTTTTGCAGGATGTGACTATGTACTAGCAGTATTTGACTTCAAATGGTTTTAGAAATTATGTTGCTTCCGCTAATCTTTACTTTGATTTTGTAATAAATTATTCGTGCTCCGATGTATGAGATTACTTTTGGACTGTTGTAACAAGTGGTGTGTTATGTTGAATCACTACGATCTTAGCTCGTTATGGTTTGGTTTGAAATCCCTCGTGATTTCATGGACTACCAGAGTTATATGGGCTCAAGTTTGAGAATTTGATCGCTTTGGCGATTGTTTTTGGACTTGTGCTCTTATAATTTGGATGGTTCCGTGACAGTTCACATTTCGCATTTTTATTTGATCACATGGCATGTCCTAGTTCTACCGCATGTAGGACTAATTACATTAGAAAAGTAACTTGAGATCATCACTACTACACAGATTGATAACATAATTATTCAAGCTGGCAATCAAATACCAATAATTAACATTTCACACATTAGCAGCAAGCCACTGACAGAGAATCACCACAAACAAACCATCAGATGAATCCACACAACAGACCACAAATGTTTACCACATCAAGCCACAGGAGTTGAAGACTAAGAGTTAATTACTAGGAGAGCTTAAGTGCATGACTTGCTCACAGAGCCTATTGTACTCCTCTTGCTGCCATTTCTTGAATTCCTCAAATTCCCTTTCAGACTCTTTTGTCTTCCTCTTCAGTTCATTCACTAGTTTGATGAGGGCAGTGGTACTTTCCTGTTCACCAGCAAGCTGCTCCCAAAGTATCACCTCTACCGATGTCTCTACTCTGGTGGAGCTTCTCAGGATACCAACATTCATCAAAAAAAGGTTTTTCCTGCTTGCCTAGGAGGAGGGCTTGCCTTGGGAAGGGCAGAGGACCTTGGAAACAACATCGGCACTAGTCATTGGTTGCTGCCCATCAGCAACAGGTTCTGCTTGCATAGCTTCCATAGCTTTCTGCAAAATTCAATCAGTAAAACATTTGGTTGCAAATAGTGGAAGAGGACTTCAATTGAAAACCCAAGAGATTAATTCATAACAAGTAATGCATAGGACTTCCTCACCCTACTGCTGATAGAGATTACATAAGCACAATGCATAGGTCTTTTGCAGCCTACTGCCGATAGAGATTACATAAGCACATTGTACATTGATTCGTGTAAAATTGCAACTACAAAATTAAATGATGTTGTCATATTAGGCTCCTCCTGCATTTTCTTCTTTTATGGCAATGGGTTCAGTAGATTTTAAGGAAAGCAAATGAAACTTACAACTACTGCTCTTGCAGCATCGCTCAGGCCCTTTTTCATACTGGTATGGAAGTCCTTGAAGACTTCCACAGCATTAACATCTTTATCAGGTCGACCATGTTGTTTAAGTCCTGGATCATCATGTTGTTCATCAAGTCCTTGATCGTGTTCTGCGGTCTTCCTCTTGTTCTCCTTCTATTCACATTGCACATAAGTTTCTATTTATATTTATACAAAGGCAAGAGTAACAATAAAACACAACCATCATTTATAAATGTTTGCAGCTAGACAACATAGGAGCGAGATCCTATAGACTTGTGTACTTTACTTTTGCACAGTTTCGCTTGTTCATCTCAAATGTTTCCTATAGCTGCATTTGTGTTAGACTGCAGCACAAGTAGACCATAGCAAGACTAGACGGGAAATCGATGGGTTCAGACACCTTGTTCTTAGCACTAGGCCAGGTCTCGACAAGTTCACACCACTATGCATCGCTCATGGACGGGACATGAGAGGTCATATGGATCTGATCAGCAGGGACGCCATTGAAGTAGGTTTGCTTCAACCTGTAGCGTGCCTGCCGTACCCCCACACTACAAATATTCTAGCATGCTTCTTGTGTTGGTAGGTGAGCCTTATCAATGTCCAGCCTTGACTGCTCGTAGTAGTGTGAATGAAAAGTAAATCCGTTAAAGTTGCTCAAAGCAGAGTTGAATGTCAAGAGAGGATACCCATACATACAGTTAGCCTCTCCACAAATTTTTTTAATGGACAACACCAAAGGGCTTCTTGTAATGTTTCCAATGCGTCAAAATGTTACCCTCCTCACCCTCAGAAGAAGAAGATGGAGCACGCGAAGATGATGGCAACCATCTTGATAGAACTTCCTTCTTGCTCCCTATCACCTCCTCCTTGGTTTCACAATCACAATCCATAGGGTAATCGTCCTCAACAACCTGACGGCATGAGTCATTAATGACCCTATTTGACTCCTTTTCATGGTCGGCCCAACAACGATGAAGACCAGAGGAACACCTGCAACCAAGAAGGAAAATAGCAATGATTAGTCAAATTTGGATAAAGAAGACTAGGTGCAAACTTGAAGCGGGTCCATTAGTCGACCACGTCTGAACTGATGCAGTGAGAGGCAGAGACTGTCGAAGCATCCATCAAGGATCACATATCATCCGCTAGTGCAACTAGGGGCAAAAATAATTACAATAGAGAGTACCTAGTCCCTATCAGAATTTTTCGCCAGAACATCAGGATCTTCCGATAGTATGCAACGTGCACACAAGAGAACATCCATAAGCTATAGACCAACGAGCGGGACATTCGCAAGTACCACAGACCGTCCGTCAGTGTAACTAGCAACATGAAATGGATGGTACAAGAGAAATTTTCTAAGTCTTTCGAGAATGGCGGAAGCACCCGCCAGGATGATGCATTATCCATCAAGTTAACAGGAAGACAGTAGCCCACAGTGATTGACCTACTGTCGATTCTTGAAAACCATTGATTCCATCAATGTAACTGCTTCAAGAGCTGTATAAGGACACATCCAAGCATGCTCTACAAGATCCCCAAGGTAGATTTGCAAGAACTACTAGCCTTGAATAGATCGAGCTAAACATAGCTTTGCAACCTTGAAAAATGGAACCAGAAAGTGAAGGAAAAGGGAATCTCACCCGGTACCCCACATTTTGGAGGATCCCGTGGAGGAGCATTAACTGCAAGCCTCTGGGAAGAGCGTCCCAAGGGGCAGATGTCACAGAGTGGGTGGCGGTGTAGGTGCACATGCGTAAGGAAGGGGACCGGCGGTTGAAGAAAAGAAAGTGACATGTCCAGGTGGCTGTCAGCCTATATATAGTTCGATCCTTATCGGATAGTCCACGAGGACCACAGAGCGTTCGCCAAGTTGGTAAACACACTGGTTAAAATTCAGGCCAGTGGAGCACCAGAGAGTCCATGATGACAATCGGATCATCCGTCAGGCTGAGTACAACAACAACAACAACATAGCCTTTTGTCCCAAGCAAGTTGGGGTAGGCTAGAGATGAAACCTAAAAGAGACGAGAAACAGGGAGACACATAAAGGGACATAAATGGCATAAGACAAAAAGAGATCACGGTTCAGGCACGTTGATTGCCAATCTCCAAGCGCTCCTGTCCATAGCTAAATCCTTGGAGATATTCCACTCCTTAAGATCTCTCTTAACGGACTCGTCCCAAGTTAGTTTAGGTCGACCTCTATCGCTCTTTACATTATCGGCCCGCTTTAGAACTCCACTACGCACCAGCTCCAAAAATGAAAATTCAAAGTACGGAGGTTTGATTGTTTGGCAACGTGTCAACTTTATCGTCAGCACGCGATCCAACCCAGCGAGTCACCAATCATATCATTCTGATCCTTTACGCCCACACCTAATGACTACCAGAAGTTTTGAGAAGGAACTCAATGGAATTCAAGGCAACCCCTTGACAAGCTTGGGGATGAGCTTGAATTCAAGTGGGGGAGGATTGTAATGACCCAAGATCCGTTACACCGTAAACTCTCACCTTTCGATCAACCAGGGTCAACCAATCGACCAACAAAGAGGGATATCACTCGAAGGGCCCAACTTTGGATGTTGTGATCACCAAGAATAACTAAAGCGGTTATGGACTCCAACATGACCTTAAGAATGAAGAGATTAGGTTTATGGATTTAGAATCAGCAAGACAGTAACCTACCAGACAGTCCACCGTGACTACCGGATCGTTTGATAAGACTGCAGCGACTTCATGAAGAGTAGGAAATGAGTTGTCATCCATTATTATGTTATGGCCCACATTCCAGCATGAAGTGGAGACATATCCCAGCAACTGACCCTTAGCTCTACTCACTCTCGCACTCTCCCCATTTCCCTCATTCCTCTCTCTAGAATGGAAAGCAAGAAGGAGAAAGCAAGAACTAGAGTGAGAAAGTGGAAAGAATGGAGAAGAGAAGGTGGATCTAGCTTATCAAGGATAGCAAGAGCAGCTATGGATCAAGATCATGGACTTCAACCATCTCTCATCCTATGGTTAGTTCAAGTGCTCTCTCTTCCTACCATCTTCAGGTCAATCCCCAAACCCTAACCCAAGTCTCTTCTCTTGCATGGATGGATCAAGGGGATTGCTTGGTAAGAGACACCTCAAGGATGAGAATCAAGTATGTTGCAACTCAATCTCTCTTCTCTATCAAGATTTCTCTTAGACTAGTGTTGACGGTAGTTAACATACATCATAAACCATCAACCTACCTTGCATAAATGACTAAAATGAACCACCAACATAGACTTAGGGGTTTAAACTGACAAATTCTATGACTTTTGGTGAATCTATGTTTCCAGTAGAATTTAATCAGAAAACCGCCAAGGGGGACCTATTCGTCAAAAGAAATTATGGAATTCTGCAACGGGAACTGCGTGGGAAGGTTTCAGAAGACTCTAGGAGGCTCTCCACCAAGGCGAGGCTCGACCCACTGACATGTGGGGCTGGCCGGCCCCACCTAGAGGCCTCTCGGCCCCTGTGGGCCCTACCTGTCATCCTCCTTGTTACGTCGGTTCTCCATCACCTCTTAGGATGCATCTCAGTCGTTCTTTCAAGTCGGTTTGATCCAAGGGCTGAGGATTGATGCTCAGGGCTATATATACTAGCCTGTACCCCCAGGTCATAAGCCAAGTCAGATCTTGAGAGCTGAGAAGCCAGAAACTCTAATTCCATATGTCCACCAGGATCTAGAGCTAGCAATCAAAAGAAGATTAGTCCTTCATAGGATCTAGTCTTGAATTAGAGATAGAGAGATAGAGTGAGAGGGAAGAGTTTAGCCCCAGCCTATCGGTGCTCTCTCTACGGCTTGTACCCTAGCGGAATCAAGTTCTTCATGAGATTGCTTCTGAGATTTCTCTGGTAAACGACTTCTAATTCAAATAAGCATCTTGTTCATTTGTTCTTCAGATTTGCGACTCTCTTTTGAGTACTTTGATCCCTATTGCTCTTAGGTTAAAGTAGTATTCATAGTGTAAGCGTGGTGCTTAGACTCGGTTACTCATGGATGTACCCTATTTTTCGGATCAGTGGTAGCTCGCGAGGGTGACTTTTATAGACTCGTTGAATCCTCTATAGTCCACCTCCCATTAATAGGCCTAGCAGGATCTTTGTTACTATAGGAAACATACTCATTTTCTCTAGTAATATTCCCCAGAACTGAACAATAGAAGACAAAGCTTACCAAAGATAGACCTAGAAGACCTTAGTAATCTTCTCTATACTCCTATTCTCTGACTTTGGTTGTGAAGTTGGGTTAAGTTAAGACTTAGTTATTCTCACCTCTGTTCCTTTGGGTTCGATGTTAAACTAGGTTATTCTCGGTGAAGTGCTACAACTGTATAATATATGTGCGCTTGTGAATAATTCTGTGTGCATTAATTTATACCACCAAGCATTTCTAGCACCGTTGCCGGGGAACGGTTGCTGAGTTAACTTTGAGTCTAACTTAACCTTGTATTATATTTTTATTCTTTTATCTTTTACCATGGATCTAGAATCCACCCTTATCTACCAATATGGTGCACCCATGGGCACAAGCCTATAGCCAGCAAAATCTTCTAAACCTATCCTAACACCTGGCTATGAGCTGCGCTCACATTTAATCAACATGGTTCAGGATCAACCCTTTTTAGGCGAAGGTGATGAAAACTCCTATTCCCACCTAAATGAGTTTGAGCAAACCTGTGCATGCCTATGCATTGCAGGGATGTCAGATGAAACCTTACGATGGAAGCTATTTCCCTTCTCTTTGACGGGAAAAGCTAAACATTGTATACACTCACCATTGGGAGTAGACAAGGAGATTGGGAAGCTCTGTGCTCTAGCTTTTGCTTACAATTCTTTCCCATCTCTACGGTAATCAGACTTCATTTAGAGGTTCTATCTTTTAGACAAAAGAATAAAGAATCTCTAGGCATGGCATGGGAATGTTTCAATGCTCTCATTAAAACTGGCCCTGACCTTGCCATTCTAGACCACATTCTTCTTCAACACTTTTTCATGGGCCTTAATAGAAAAACCTCAAAACATCTTAATATAGCCTTAGGAGGCTTGTTCTTGCATGTAACACCCTAAAATTTGCATTGTTTCAAAATAGTGGAAATTGATTTATTTATGTATTTAAGTATGCATTCAAATGTAGGAGATAAAAGATTTTTGTGAAAATAAAATAGATCGTAGGGTTAGCTACATGTTGATGCACTCATGCTGTGCACAAATATTTTGTGATGATTGGTTTTGATCCACAGTTCAAAAGAGATTCAAAAACCTTTTGAAAATGGATTTGGAAAATCAAATTGAAAAAAAAACTTCATTTTCCCACTCCCTAACTCACCTTCGGCCTGCTGGCCCGGTCAGCCCGCCGGCCTGCTGGCCTTTTCCCCCGGCCCGCACATCCTTTTCTTCTCCCTCCCTCCTCACTCCTTGCTGGGCCAGCCCAATCGGCGAAAGGCAACCGCTGCCGCGCCTCCTTCCTCTGTGCCGCTGACAGTGGGGTCCACCTGTCGGTGCCTTCTTCTTCTTCCCCAACTCCCTCTCCCGCTCACGGTCGCTCGGTCTTGAGCAACCTCCGACCCGCCCGAGCCACCTTCTCACGTCGTGGGAGCGTCCCACCCTGCGCTCGGCCTTCAAAAGGGGAGCCCGCACCCGTCACTACTCCCCTGCCACTTCTCGCTCTGGATTTCCTCCTCGCGCACGCGCACAGAGACAGCAAAACCGCCGCCGGAGTCGCCATCCGCCGCTCCCGTGGACCGCCGCTCCAGAGCCGCCTCCGTCTCAATTGAAGCAGTGGTGAGCTCCGCCTTGACCTCCTATTCCTTTCTATGCTCTCAATTTCTCAATTTGTGCACGTTGTGGCGTGTCCCCGCTAGCTCCGACGAACTTCTCGCCGCCGTCCATGGCAGGAGCCGCTCGGGCTCATCCCCGGCCGCGTTTAGGGTCTAGGATTGATCGCCTTCATCTCCTATTCCTCCCCGCGCCTCCAATTTGTCGGATCATGGCCGCAAGGATCGCCTTCTGCACATGCCGACGAGCTCCTTCTCACCGTTGTTCAAGGCGAGCCAGTGAGAGCCCTCCCCCGGCCGCGAAATGCACTCTATCGGACTCGCCTTCACCTCTACTTCGCCCCTTTATCCTTTAATTTGAAAATGGAGCCCCCTAGCTCTCGATTTTCTTACTCCGGCGAGCCCTCTGCCGCGGCAACGGCGGCGCCGCCGTGTACTCCCCCAATTCCGGCAGCTCGCCCTTCTCTTCCCTTCCCCCATCTAATCTCAGCCGCTCATCGCTCGATCAAGGGCCAGAAATGGCTTATACCCCTTCACGGGTCTTTTTGCTAAAGAGACCCCCAAGAATCTGTAAATCGAACCCGCAGTCCTCAGTTCAAATGAATTTCCTGATTTTCGATTTATTTTAAATCCAAAAATAGTTTGATCTATTTACAGTTTTGCCACTACAGTAAAACGCTTATAAAATCGTCGTTTTAGCTCCGATTCGACCCATTCAACTTGTGTTAGGTTCGTAATTTCATAACCTATGTGTTAATGCCACTGTTAGTTAGGTTTGCAACATTTAAAATTCTTGATTAGGTTAAGTTAATTAACTCGTTATAGGAACCTTGTTTAGTTTGTAACTTTTGCGTCGTAGCTCCGTTTTTCGTGCACTTCGCGTCGATGTGATCGTAGCGAGACGTAGAATATTTTCATAAACTTTTTATTGTGTTTTTATACTGCTGGTGAACTGTTCTAATTATAGGTTTGTTTGTTATGCATGAATGCTCCTAAAATGTGTATGTTGCCGTGTTGGTCGAGTTCAGACGGTGAGGAGTACGTTGGGAGCCAGGAGTACTTTGAAGACCAGCAAGATCAGCAGGAGGGTGCTAAGTAAGGCAAGTATAGCATGGGCCTACCTTGTTGTCCTATTCATTATATAACATATTCATTATGCATGTGTCTAATATTGCTCGATTATAAGGACTTCCTAGCAAATTGATGACCTGTACCTTGATTCCTTTGGGGATTATTTGCATTTGGGTAGAATGCTAGTGCTCTAACTAAACATGATCTACACAATGATTAAAGGAACCAACGGATAAACATGATGATAGTAGTGGAACTAAAGGGTGATGGTGCAAATGATGTTGATCATGTTGCCCTAAACCCTCCGTAAGGACTTATCTATAGGGCAAAAGCTGGGACTTACAGTGCAACCGTGGGAGTTAAATGGCTCTGACTTTAGCTCAGTAGTAGGATTCTTTTCTAACTTGTTAGAGGTTACCCGAAAGGGCGCAAGAGGGGCTTGCCACGTTGGGTATAGAACTGCCTCTGTTCAGATGTGTATAGCCTGCGGGAATTGTGCCATTGAAAGGGGGGTTCTCTATATCTGCCTGCCGAGGAAACCTAGCGGTCCTAACTTGTTAGAAGAGACCTATGGAAGGCTTCATAGTGTACCCTGCCCGCTCACCTTGGAAGTGTTATGGGAGTAATTAACCCGGGCATATGGGCAACACGACTCACGGGTAAAGATGCACAACCTCTGCAAAGTGTTAAAACTGTTATAACAGCCGTGCTCACGGTCACGAGCGGCCCGGAAAACTCACAGAATAACTGGTTACTTATGATATTGTGCTCATGGTGAACTATGATGGTATTATGATGATGATGATATAATGTTGATCAATAACTCTATTTAATTCTAGTATATGATCATGTGGGCTAATATGGGAGCCTAAGCATAAGTTGATGTTAACCAATGATAAAATGTTGACTTACTAAAATGCTAAATGCAGTAAACCGTGTCTGCCTTTTGAGCCTCATGAATCCCCATGTTATGCTTGTGGAGTACGAAATGTACTCACGCTTGTTTATTTTCAATACTTTGGAAAAATCCCGGATGGGTACCAGATTGCCAGAGATTGGAGCAGTTAGGCTTGTGATCAACCAGTCAGTTGTCCCTGTGGAGTGGAGTCTTTACCTGAAGACCGGAGTTGTCTTTCCGTTGTTTGCTATCTAAGGTTATATCTTTTATACTAAGTACGTTCTATATTAAGCATTGTCATTTGATATTACCCTTATTTGTAGCTATATGTGAGATTTGACTTCCTGGGCTCACATATGGTGTGTATCTGGTTTTGTTCTTAAAACCGGGTGCTTACAAAGTGGTATCAGAGCAATGCTGACTGTAGGACGCAAGCCTAGATAGCACTGGTCGTTTAGAGTACTTATGTCTTCTCTTATTTCTTGCTTACTCTCTAACCTTGTTATTTGCTAAAGTTATTTTCATTTTTGTCTCTATTTTGTTATACAAACTTTGTCTCCATTCTAACCCTTCCCTCTCCACCTATATCATAAACAGATGGTTCGTAACGAGAAGATCGCTCACGTCAGCTCTGGAAGACCATGCTTAACTAGTGGGTATGGATTAACGGAACCTCAGTATGGGGAAGCTCTTCCTGCCACATCAAGACACACTTGTTGGCGCAAGGAGTACCTTACCACGCCCTTCAGTGGCGAGGCTTTCTTCCATCCTCGACTTGCACGTATATTGCATGACTACTACCCTAATCAACAAGCCAAGGTGGAATATAAATGCACTAAGTGGACTCACCCCAAGTATGAGAGCCACTGGAGCACAGAAGCACACATCACGAGGTTGAATGAGTTTACTGGTTCACGTGTGGTGGAATCCATTCACTCGTCTCCCGCTGATCGCTTAGACATGCATGCTGGCATATCTGATGCTGCTCATCAAGCTCTTTTGGTATATCGTGGGAAACACTATGAAGAGATGAAGGATGACATGCAAAAGTATTTTCCTCGACGCCTACCAGGCAGATTGCAAAGTGTAATGGCTGATCCTAGTACAGAGCAGAATGAACAATTAAAGGAGATGGCCTTGACCATCCAAACCCTGCATCAGAAGCTGGAAGACAGTCAACTAGAATTGGCAGAAGTAAGGCAACACTATGAGGAAGCCCTTGATGAGATTGATGAGTGGAGGAGTCGTGCTGGTCTACCCAAGATCAATGAGGTGGAGGATGTGTCCCGTTCATCCCCACGTAAGAGATGCTACCCCGGATGCCGCTGCAGTCACACCGTGTTTAAGAAGTAGAAGTTTATGCCCCTTGTGTAATAAAATCGTTAGAAGCGAAGTTGAGTAGAGTCAGTTAGTCCTAATGTGTGGATTGTGAACTTAAAGTGCTTAGTTGCTTTGTGCTTATGTTTATGCTTGAGTTGGATTTTGTAATGAGTGTAATGATCTTGTGGGGTTGTCCACAATTTCATTTAGTTTATGTCTAAGGTATAAGGATTTACGAAATAAATAGTGGGTCGTGGTTTTCTGTTGTTACCTCCATCCTGTCTTTCGGAGCCACCTGTCCTTATCAGTTTATATCTCAGCTTTCGACAAACCATAAATTATGGAGAAAATTCTGGACAACAGTAGACTTCGATAACTTTCTGTTACCACAAGAATCACCCTGATAGCTGTCATGGTTTTGGAATTATGAAAACCACAAGAAGAAGTAACTGTGCTGTCAGCAACCTGGAACAGTTTGTGTTGTGCCCTGTTTTTGGCCAAGTTAGCTGCCAAATTTGGAAACCTGTTCTATAAGAGAGTTGTAGGGAATTTGATAAGTTTTCCAACGGTATAAACTACAACCTCATTGGATTTATGGAACCAGAGTTATAGCCATTTTACTGTGCTGCTGTTTTCCTGCTCGTGAGAAATTTTAGGTTATTTGATCATACCCTTGCACATGAGTTCTTTGAGATGTCAGAAGGTCTTTATGCTAGTTACCTTATCTAGAAGAAGGTGCAACCTACACTTTGGTGTCCCCTAGTTGATCTTTTCTTAAGGGGGGTAGCCAAGATGAAGAAAGTTGCATGATGAAGGTTTCTTATGATGAAATGCTTCACTTAGAAGTATCTGCTGATCCTAGAGATGAGAAGTTACCATCAAATGACTGGTATTCTTTGGTCGGAATCGTTAATTCGTTGGACCATCTATGAGGAGTTAAGTGTAAAGAAGAATCTTTCCTATACCAAGTACTCTGTCAAAGTTTTGGAAATAGATGAGTAAATTATTTGGAGTAAGGTTGTAACAACAGGCAAAGCAACGTGGAATGGTAAATTGGAGAATCAAACTACTCAAGAAAGTGGAAAAGATCCAAAGGTGGAGTATGTATATCTCTTTGTTCACCACCGTCTGAATCTCGAGGACGAGATTCATCTTAAGGGGGGTAGAATTGTAACACCCTAAAATTTGCATTGTTTCAAAATAGTGGAAATTGATTTATTTATGTATTTAAGTATGCATTCAAATGTAGGAGATAAAAGATTTTTGTGAAAATAAAATAGATCGTAGGGTTAGCTACATGTTGATGCACTCATGCTGTGCACAAATATTTTGTGATGATTGGTTTTGATCCACAGTTCAAAAGAGATTCAAAAACCTTTTGAAAATGGATTTGGAAAATCAAATTGAAAAAAAAAACTTCATTTTCCCACTCCCTAACTCACCTTCGGCCTGCTGGCCAGGTCAGCCCGCCGGCCTGCTGGCCTTTTCCCCCGGCCCGCGCACCCTTTTCTTCTCCCTCCCTCCTCACTCCTTGCTGGGCCGGCCCAATCGGCGAAAGGCAACCGCTGCCGCGCCTCCTTCCTCTGTGCCGCTGACAGCGGGGTCCACCTGTCGGCGCCTTCTTCTTCTTCCCCAACTCCCTCTCCCGCTCACGGTCGCTCGGTCTTGAGCAACCTCCGACCCGCCCGAGCCACCTTCTCACATCGTGGGAGCGTCCCACCCTGCGCTCGGCCTTCAAAAGGGGAGCCCGCACCCGTCACTACTCCCCTGCCACTTCTCGCTCTGGATTTCCTCCTCGCGCGCGCGCACAGAGACAGCAAAACCGCCGCCGGAGTCGCCATCCGCCGCTCCCGTGGACCGCCGCTCCAGAGCCGCCTCCGTCTCAATTGAAGCAGTGGTGAGCTCCGCCTTGACCTCCTATTCCTTTCTATGCTCTCAATTTCTCAATTTGTGCACGTTGTGGCGTGTCCTCGCTAGCTCCGACGACCTTCTCGCCGCCGTCCATGGCGGGAGTCGCTCGGGCTCATCCCCGGCCGCGTTTAGGGTCTAGGATTGATCGCCTTCATCTCCTATTCCTCCCCGCGCCTCCAATTTGTCGGATCATGGCCGCAAGGATCGCCTTCCGCACATGCCGACGAGCTCCTTCTCACCGTTGTTCAAGGCGAGCCAGTGAGAGCCCTCCCCCGGCCGCGAAATGCACTCTATCGGACTCGCCTTCACCTCTACTTCGCCCCTTTATCCTTTAATTTGAAAATGGAGCCCCCTAGCTCTCGATTTTCTTACTCCGGCGAGCCCTCTGCTGCGGCAACGGCGGCGCCGCCGTGTACTCCCCCAATTCCGGCGACTCGCCCTTCTCTTCCCTTCCCCCATCTAATCTCAGCCGCTCATCGCTCGATCAAGGGCCAGAAATGGCTTATACCCCTTCGCGGGTCTTTTTGCTAAAGAGACCCCCAAGAATCTGTAAATCGAACCCGCAGTCCTCAGTTCAAATGAATTTCCTGATTTTCGATTTATTTTAAATCCGAAAATAGTTTGATCTATTTACAGTTTTGCCACTACAGTAAAACGCTTATAAAATCGTCGTTTTAGCTCCGATTCGACCCATTCAACTTGCGTTAGGTTCGTAATTTCATAACCTATGTGTTAATCCCACTGTTAGTTAGGTTTGCAACATTTAAAATTCTTAATTAGGTTAAGTTAATTAACTCGTTATAGGAACCTTGTTTAGTTTGTAACTTTTGCGTCGTAGCTCCGTTTTTCGTGCACTTCGCATCGATGTGATCGTAGCGAGACGTAGAATATTTTCATAAACTTTTTATCTTGTTTTTATACTGCTGGTGAACTGTTCTAATTATAGGTTTGTTTGTTATGCATGAATGCTCCTAAAATGTGTATGTTGCCGTGTTGGTCGAGTTCAGACGGTGAGGAGTACGTTGGGAGCCAGGAGTACTTTGAAGACCAGCAAGATCAGCAGGAGGGTGCTAACTAAGGCAAGTATAGCATGGGCCTACCTTGTTGTCCTATTCATTATATAACATATTCATTATGCATGTGTCTAATATTGCTCGATTATAAGGACTTCCTAGCAAATTGATGACCTGTACCTTGATTCCTATGGGGATTATTTGCATTTGGGTAGAATGCTAGTGCTCTAACTAAACATGATCTACACAATGATTAAGGAACCAACGGATAAACATGATGATAGTAGTGGAACTAAAGGGTGATGGTGCAAATGATGTTGATCATGTTGCCCTAAACCCTCTGTAAGGACTTATCTGTAGGGCAAAAGCTGGGACTTACAGTGCAACCGTGGGAGTTAAATGGCTCTAACTTTAGCTCAGTAGTAGGATTCTTTTCTAACTTGTTAGAGGTTACCCGAAAGGGCGCAAGAGGGGCTTGCCACGTTGGGTATAGAACTGCCTCTGTTCAGATGTGTATAGCCTGCGGGAATTGTGCCGTCGAAAGGGGGGTTCTCCATATCTGCTTGCCGAGGAAACCTAGCGGTCCTAACTTGTTAGAAGAGACCTATGGAAGGCTTCATAGTGTACCCTGCCCGCTCACCTTGGAAGTGTTATGGGAGTAATTAACCCGGGCATATGGGCAACACGACTCACGGGTAAAGATGCACAACCTCTGCAGAGTGTTAAAACTGTTATAACAGCCGTGCTCACGGTCACGAGCGGCCCGGAAAACTCACATAATAACTGGTTACTTATGATATTGTGCTCATGGTGAACTATGATGGTATTATGATGATGATGATATAATGTTGATCAATAACTCTATTTAATTCTAGTATATGATCATGTGGGCTAATATGGGAGCCTAAGCATAAGTTGATGTTAACCAATGATAAAATGTTGACTTACTAAAATGCTAAATGCAGTAAACCGTGTCTGCCTTTTGAGCCTCATGAATCCCCATGTTATGCTTGTGGAGTACGAAATGTACTCACGCTTGTTTATTTTCAATACTTTGGAAAAATCCCGGATGGGTACCAGATTGCCAGAGATTGGAGCAGTTAGGCTTGTGATCAACCAGTCAGTTGTCCCTGTGGAGTGGAGTCTTTACCTGAAGACCGGAGTTGTCTTTCCGTTGTTTGCTATCTAAGGTTATATCTTTTATACTAAGTACGTTATATATTAAGCATTGTCATTTGATATTACCCTTATTTGTAGCTATATGTGAGATTTGACTTCCTGGGCTCACATATGGTGTGTATCTGGTTTTGTTCTTAAAACCGGGTGCTTACATTGCATGGCTCCGTCAATTTGGGGAGAAGCATTTTGAGAAAAATCTTAGAGAACCTCCCTGAAGAAGAAGAAGAAGAAGAAGAGAAGTCATTAGAGGAAGAATCACATATAGCTAAGCCCGAATCTTTACCAAACCCATCACCAACTTCAGTTATCCTAGATCCTAAACCACTGGTAAAGGAGAAAACTCTAATTTTGGATTTCATGCTTGAATTCGAGGATGAACTTTTTATTGAATATGGAAACACCTCGAATTACCATACGACGAGGAAACCTTAGGAGTCTAGGAAATCATCATCTCATGTAGAACCTTTAGATCCTTCTGAGGAAGCTTTCCTTAAAAAGACTATGGAAGAGCTAGTGTCCATTATAAGCAATGAATGGTTAGAAGAATCGAAGCTTTCCTCTGATGTGATTCGCTTAGATTCACCTTCTATTACCATTCGTTGCCAAATTAACAAAGCTCCTGTTGATGCTCTTTACAATTCAGTTGTCGGTGTTAATATCATGTCAGCATCTTTTGCTCATGAATTATTAAAGGACATGCCATTAGCCCAAACAACAAAGTTGTTGAAAGGTCTTTTAGGACACATTCTCCCAAGTTTGGGAATTCTTTATGTCCTTCCTATCCAGATAAATGGAACTAAGGTTCATTTGAACTTCTATATCTTTGATGTTATGGAGTTCAACCTATTGATAGGACAACCAATTGAAAGACTTATTCAAGAAGGACAAACGGGAAAGTTTAATATAAGACTTGGGAAAAACTTTAAACTTTCTATACCCATTACTCATTCTTTAAATGCTGAGACTGAGCCAATTCCTGAGCAAGATCCAATGAAAAAGGTTAAGGTTGCATCTCTTAATGCTTTGATTGAACTCAACCTTGAAGATGATGCCCAGTTCTTCATCGAAGAAGAAGACAAAAGTCCTATAGACCCTGAACCTCTAGATGAATTGCTGGAACCACCTAGGCCCTCCATTGAGCTTAAACTCCTGCCTTCTGGTCTTAGATATGCTTTTCTCAATAATGATCAGGATTCTCCTATGATCATAAGTGATAAACTCTCTCAGGAAGAATCCCTGCGCTTGCTAACTGTTTTAGAAAAGCATTGTTTTGCTTTTGGCTATTCACTCCAAGACCTTAAGGGAATTAGCCCTGCTCTTTGCACCCATCGCATCCCTATAGATCTAGATTCTATACCTACAAGGGAGCCCCAATGTAGGCTTAATAATGCGACGAGAGATGTAACGAAACCGTCTGAATTATAAGAGCGCAAGTACAAAAACAATCATTGAAGTGATCAAATTATCATACTTGTGCCCATATAACTCCATAGTCCAATGAAATCATGACGGATTTCAAACCAACCAATGATAAGCCAAGATCATACATGATTCAACATAACACATCACATATTACAATATTTCACAAGTAGTTTACAAGTAGCGCACATACATCGGAGTAACATAAGTTATTACAAACCATGTTTGAATGTAGCGAAAGCAAATAGTTTAAACCATCACACACACACACACTTAGTTCAAATACAAGCCAGTTCCATGGTCACAGCCAACAAAAGCATCTGGATGAGATAACATAAGAGATCATGCCCATAATTTAGTCTTCGTCACCCGCTGGGTGGAGACAATACTTGCAGTAACCCTGATAAAGCATGTCATCTACAACAAGAGGAAATAAATCCTTAGTACGAGAATGTACTCAGCTAGACTTACCCATCAAAAACCAGAAATAAAGTGACACCAAGGAGTATGCAAGGCTGACATATAAGTAGAGCTCACTTGACAACATTTTGCAGAAAAGCTTATGTAACAGAGAAGTAACATTTCCTTTCTTAGCAGCAAGTTAGGAATATTAACCTGTCATCTAGATTAGCACCTGTACTTGAGCAATCAATTGATTAAGATACAAACATTAATAACCATATCAGGTATAGTAAAGCCATCATCATCATCTTAACCATCAAGTTCATTTAGTGTTGCTATAATGGAGAAGCTCCGTCAAGTTTCTCACTATCTGGGAGAGATGGCGACTCAAATCGATTCCTACCTAGTTGGGAAATTATTCCTAACACAAACCCAGGTGACCAACAACTGTCACCTTAGATCACCTTTGGTATAACTCAAAAATTGTGGGTCCGATCAGCGCCGCACCCTCAGGAAATCCAATCTGCCAGGATGTCTGGGACTGGTTACTCGCCCTTGGACTCACGCCATTAGTTCCCCGCACAACCTCTCATCCTCCAAGGTGCACACTCTAACAGAACGGTTTATGGCCGGAGTTGAGCTACTCGGCTTCACGGTCGAAACGACTTATCCGGCCAGCTAAATGTTAGACATGCGTTCAAAATGACAAGAGGGCCTCCATGCCTTAGTCCTTAATCGACACAGACGGGGATAGACCCACACACAAGACCTCCTTGTCTTGTTGCTTCGCTATTGACATCCCGTCTGGTCTTCATTCATTATTAACATATGGTTATTTCCACGATAGCAAATATAGCCAACCGTGACCAGACATCTCCTATCTTGCAGATGACATAAAATCACCTGACACTACCAGACTAAGCATGGCTAAGCAAGTATTCGATCTGACAGACAACCCCGCGAGCTCCACCTAGGGTTTGTCTACGGAGGCAGAGAAGGCAATGAACACTATGGTCAATTCTCATCTAATTCTTCTATCACCACCGCTAAATCTAGATGGAATTGGGCGGCAATGGTTCATAGGGAAAACAAATTCCATTCCATGGTAGTCCAGAATTTTACAAATTTTCAATGGTACACAAGTTATTTTGATCTTTTATAATGGCACACAGGTAAAAGGCTTGAGAAGACGACAAGTGGTCCCCACGCGTCAGCTACTTCATCCCAATTTCATTTGCCTTCAAACCAAACAAGGAACTAGGTCGGACCTATCTCTAACAACCAAACACGAGGATAAGTCTAACCCAACCAAAAACTGGGTTAGGTCCAACCCAACCCACGTGGTCCTCAAACCAAACACATCCGTAGACATCCAACTTGGTCTCACTCGTGGGTATCAATTCTTGGAATCTGAGGAGGAATCCCTGGGTTTGAACTGAGTTGGTTGTACCTGTCAATGGACTTGTTGAAGGTATTGTTTGAAGTATGAGGAATTTTGATAGGGTGAAAACTTATGGTCCAACATTCACTAGCTGAATCATGGCAATGATGGTGCATGTGCATTTCACTAGTTGGATCATTTCAGTGATGGTGCCCACTTAGACCGGGATGGAGGCACTGCTTTTAGAGAGCCTTCATCCCGGTCAAGTGATGGCATATTGGGATACAAAATGAAGACTACATTGTTTGTTGTAGCTTGCTAAATATATGATAGATGTACGTTTTCATGTCTTCTTTTTTGTGTTGAAAATCGATTGTCAATACTATTAAAAATACACTTATTATTATGAATCTAGATTTTGAATTCCTAAACCACCTTCCTCTTTTGGTTGGCACAAAATATTCCACTTTGCCAGTCTATATATTTCTTTTTATGCTCATCACTATACCAAAAAAACTTGATCTAAAATATTTTAAACTTTATTAGAATAGCACTCAGAACTTCAAAAAAAAAAGGAAAACATGAACATGGGCAAGCTTAATAGAACAGAATTAATTAGTGCTAATCCATCCCCGTAAGATAAATGCTTTCCTTTGCATGCGCTTAACTTGTTTTTGATTCTTTCTTCCACCAATTTCCAAACCTTGGTATTTAATTTAATGTAATGCATAGGAAGGCCCAGATACCGAAAAATGTATGATCCTATTTTGCAACCAAAGAGACTTGAGTATTGCTCCTCAAATTCTTTTGCTTGGCCCAAGAAAAATAATTCATTTTTATGAAAAAGGTAGTTTTCAGACTTGATAATTGTTCAAAAGTACAAGCAGAAGTTTTATCTTTTTTTTTCTCATATTCAATATCACGGTCCATAAATAGAACTTTTGTATATATCTTTTTATGTAATTTGACTGAGATGAATGAAACTTCCTTTATAGAAAAAAAGTACCAAATATGGAACAAAATTATTGAACTGCGGTCAGCATCATGATTGAATGCAAAAAAATTTGCCCTCGGGCACGCTCTTACGTTATTCACCATTTGATTTCCTTTAAAATTTGTGCAAATTAAAGTATAAAATTTGTGCAAAAAATTAAAGTATAACACGGGTTCACAGTGCAAAATCTAATAACTTTTGAGAGCATGTGGTCTCAATTGCAAAATTTACTTTCCCAATCGATATCGTAATTCTGCTGACTTCAGAAACACAATACAGGGCCTTGATTAGATCCCAAATTTCACCCCAAATTTCACTATGCAAAAAGAAGATTCCCCGTCACATCAAAATGCCGGTACATGTATGGAATACTAAATATAGATAAAATAAAAAAACTAATTGCACAGTTTTATTGTACTTTACGAGACGAACATTTTGAGTCTAATTAATCAATGTTTAGACAAAAATTTACAAATACAAACGAAATGCTACAGTGCAGAATCTTATACTGTACAAATTCGGTGGCTCCCAATTCAGCCGAACTAAACACGGCCCAGATTGAAGTTTAATGGACATGAAGCAGCATCCTGCATATCATATCATGCTTTGATTTGACTCCAGCTGTTATGGCAGATGGGACTTCTGACAACACACCGGATGCAGATGCTTAGCTTAACTAACGCAATCTCTCCGTGGAGCTCATCATGCAACAAATTAAATGGTCACTTGACGATGCATATATAATCACCCTGTTCGGCAGGCTGTTTCTGCGGCTTATAAGCCGGCTGTGGCTGTTTTGTTGTGAGAGAAAAATACTGTTTCACGGCTGATAAGCCGTGCTGATAAGAGCAGCCGAACAGGGAGAATAATATGTTAAAGTAAACCAGCCCGCGAAAAATGCTGCCAGAGAGTCTGGAACTCTGGATGTCATCCCATCCTCATATTCGTTATCATAGTGCGCCTATTTCTTTGCATAATATTTTTCTCCGGGTATTCCTGTTTTAGAAGAGCTGTGTTCTGACCACCTATCCCTACCTTCCTTTTTTATGAGTAATTCACAAACTCGAATTTCATGCAGGTGTACAGTGACCTACAAAGGGACGAGTGGGACACTGGCGAGGGCATGGAGCATCGGGGTTGATTAAAAGTCCCTCCCGTTTGCTGCCACCAGAGAATTCGAGGCATTACTGGCTTCTCCGTGCGTTGACACTTGTCCTTATCTATTTTGCAAAAAGGCCCTTCAAGTTTTCAGAATCAACCTGCAGTCCGCTCTCAGCCTCTCACCACGCAACCCTTAGCCCGACGTCTCGATCCCTCCTCTCCCCGTCGCCGCCGCCTCCGCACCTCGCGCACCCTTCACACGGCCATCGCTCCACGCCGCGCGAGATCCCGCCGCCGCTGCCGCCGCTACTCGCGTATCGCCGCCATCGCTCCTCCACCCGCTCCGACAACGCATCCGCCACGGGGGTGTCGAGCTGCTCCGGTATTTATGGATCCCACCCAACCATGCTGTCGCCGCCACCCACCATTGCTACCATCTCTCCCCTCTCTATTGGACCTGCTCCGACATCAAGTTCGCGCGGTGGATCCACCAGGTGCTCCCCTCCTCCGAACTCTCCAATCTTCTTCCCCTTCCCCTCCTACTTTACATCCCTTTCTAGCTATATTTGAATGTTTGAATCCATTACTGTTTTGCTAGATCTGCGAGGAGGATTGAGGAAAGGGTGCTGGAGCGTGGGGTGCCGCACAAACTCGCCACTGTCGCTGGAGTGTAGGGAGCCGCACGAGCGAGGAGGATTGAGGAAAGGGTGCTGGAGCGCGGGGTGCCGCACAAACTCGCCACCATCGCTGGAGCATAGGGAGCCGCACGAGCTCGGCGCCATTCGACAGACAAGCAGCCAAGCGGGAGTGGCGGGAGCTGTGAGACATCGGCCATGGTGCCCTCCGGCCTCGAGTTTGCGGTGTCTCCGGCAGCTGCCATGAGGGAGCGCGTGGAGCCACAGCGAGATCTGATGACACGCAGATCTGGCGGACGTCGGCAGCCCCCACGGTCGCCATGGTCGGTGGAGGAGGACGAAGCACTTGAGTGTGTCCTCGTCGTCATCCACCTTGCCTCCCCCGTCCCCCCGAAGGGGCTCAAGGTAAGTAGTGTTGGGGGTTCAAGTCTTAGGGTTTGGTGGCGGTGGTTCTAGACGTGAGAATTTGGGGGTTTGATGCTTTGGTGCAGAAAATGGAGCGGATGAGCTGGCTGCCATGGCAGGAGTTTGAAAAGGAGAATGAGCTAGAGCAACATGTCAGATTTTGTGTGACTGAATGCATTTATATGTATGTTCTTTATCACTGTATGTCTCTTCTAATTAGCTTATTGTTCACAAGTAATTTTGAGTACCGAATCTTTCCCTTCTTGATTTATGCCCTATAAATGTTCAATGAAGTGCCATAGTTTTGTGGAATCGAGAGCCTCGCTATTTTTTTGTTAGAAATAAAAATGTGTTATCATAGTTTATTTTATGAGCTCACCTTATGATTACCAATGATCTGTTGGTGTATGAGAGATTCTATATCTTTTGCACACCAGATGAAATGAATCCTCTATCAGGATATAATATAATGAACAAATATATTGCAGTATATACATTTTATGCCATATTGCCATATGTCAATGAAAATAAAGAGCTGCTGCATGCTAGATTGTTCATGCACTTTGTTATTTTTCTCAAATGATCTGATCTTTCACAGCCCGGACTGAAGCAGAAACAAACAGTGCAAGTCTACTGCTGCAGAAAGAAGGGAGGATGCTTCATGGATAGATGGGGTATTCATTCTTTTTTTTATCCTCAGCTCATTGTTTAGCTAACATATCCTTTTTAATCTTGATCTTTGGTTATTAAGATTGTGTCATGAAAATATGCTTCTCTATAAAATAAAATAAAAACCGAAATCTTCATGGTAGAAATATAAGTTACCAGTGATAGAAAAAAACACTCAACTGCATATGTAACCTAGCCTGGAATTGTCGAGTTGGTCATCAGGAGTTGCATATTTGTTTGGACAACCTATAGAAATATTTATTGCGATTGTGTGAGCGTTAGTTTTCCAGCATTTATTTGTACAACCTGACAAGATTCAGTAACCCATTGCTGATGTACTGTGATGACAAATAAATGAGTTTTGATTTCTAGACACCTATAGCATCAAAGTGAGTTCTAAGCTCTCCATGGATAATCAAACTGGAGTTGCTCTGGCGTGGCGAGAGCGCTAGCTGCTGAACTACAGGTGCGGCAGCATACAAGGTGATGCTGTTTGTTTTGATTTCTTTCTTCATCATTGGTTGACCTATTTAGATTGGTTTGCTCATCTAACTTGATTTTGCCTCTCCTTCGCTCTGTGCTTTGGGGCCTCTTTGTTCATGCAGCACCGCCCGTCCAGCAGGAGCAACTCCAGTTTCTGGACCACCAGGTCTGGCACCCCGTTTGGAACAACTCCACGTGTTTTTGGTTTTGCTGTGAAGTTCTACACCAAATAAGGTCACAGGATAAATTTTAACTCACCTCATAGGGAAAAGAGATATATCTTACCTGTTTAATTTTGTTATGTTTTAAGCAGTAACATTCTTTTCTTAACTTCTGTGAGTTCGATGACGCATCTTGGCAAATATTTTTTTTCTGTGAAATATGACGAAGGCATTCATCTGATTTCAGTCTTTCAAAGTTTTAATCTTTCGGTTTTTTTATTCACAGTTGATGTCCAGTCTTTCAGTTTATGTTTTTGCCTAGCATTGTTCTCTAACTGGCAAAAGCAGAGTTTGTCTTCAGTTGATTCGTCATTAATTTTTATCTAAATTTTTGGCCATGTAAATTTGTTTCTTAGGTTTAGTCTTCAAGGTTTTTGTTTCAATATATGTCGAAAGACACTTCCAGTCTGTGTTCAATTCAGTCTTTGCAGGCACTACATGTAGTTCTTTTCATTAAACTGGAGCAATGCTATAGTAAAGTATGAACTAGCAACTGCTCTGTCATGTTTTTTCCCAAAAATAATCGAACCATGCTATGAAATAACAGCATATAGATGCTCCTCTGTAATGCATTTTTTTCTGGTAAATAAACCATCAGCTAGCAGCTGGTCTATCATGACCCCCTCCCCCCAAGATAACTAAACCATTCTATGAAATGCCATCAGCTGGATGGTCCTCTGTAACGAAGTTTTTTTCGGATTACCAAACCACGCTAATACATTGTTTTTAGAATCATGCTAACTGAAACGTACATTTATGTCTTGAAAACAATCTATTCATTTGTCTTGAAACAGCTCACTGATTTATGCCTTGAAACAGCTGTTAATTATTATGAGTTTATGGCTAGAAATAGTTCATGTGCACTTGATTATTTATGCGAGGGTTAGCGTCATAGGACTAAAACGAAACTCTTGCTTCTCATTTAATTGTTATATAGGGATTCTATAATTTGCTTCTTTCTTGAGTGTTTGAATCATAGTAAACCCTTTTACCATGCTTCATTACAGCCTGCTGCTATATATTCGCTTTGCCATCGAACAACCAAGACACAAAGGAGTGTTACGAGGAAGAGGTGACCTTCTCTACTAGAACGTCTGTTCACTTTTTTACTTGAATTAGTTGTTGGGCTTTACCAGTTAGTGTGTTTAAATTACAATGATACTTAGTTATGCATATCTCTAATATGTTTCCCCTCTCCAGAGTAGACATGGATTCTTTGACACAAAGGAGAAACAGTCATTTTGTCTTCACTTACTGTAGCCAAGACTCTTGTATATGTTTCATCTCCACCTGCTGCTCAACATCTTACGTTTGGCACTGGAAAACTAATTGCAGTTTTCTGGTGAACCATGTAGCTGCAGACATAATTGATTCGGAATCCAAACGTAAATTTTCATTACATTTATGCATTTGCTCTTGCTTCATGGCATCCATGATTAAATATTGTCCTATGTAGTTAGGACATAATTGATTCGGAACCCAAACGCTTTCTTTGGAACACGATACTTAGGAATTTTTGTTTCATTTAAAAGTTAGGACAAGATATACCAGATCTTAGGTGCTGATATTGCGGTTATTGTAACAATGCCTCTATTTGTGATCATATTTTAGCTTCATCTAATTATAAGTTTATATCTATCAAATGTGGATAGTAGCTTTTGTTTTTTGAGTCATTGTTGGGACGCCTGATGTTCTAGTTGACTTGCATGCAACCATGCAGGGAGGGAGGTAGAGCGATGGCGACACAAAGTACGACGCAATCAGATGGAGCAAAAAAAAAAAAGAAGAAGGATTAACTTAGCGTTGATCTCCTTGGCGTGTGCACCAAAGGCAAATATGATATCTAAAGAAATATGGAGAGAGTATTACGGGAGAGAGGGAGTATGCAACTTACCCATTCATATGTTTCCTGCTGCACAATAAACATCAAATCACATGACATCATCATATATAATTGGCAAGAAGAGGCACGGCAGGGGACATGCTTGTATGTTTTTTTTTTTTTGATAATATGCGTGTATGGCTGATGCCTGAAGAATGCCTCAAATGCTTGGGTTGGGTGATGGGCTGCGTTGTCCCTAGTCACTCTTTGATTTTACATTCCACTAGTACGAGCCGCTGCGCGCGAGTGCAGGCGACTATTGTTTGGTCTATGCAGGCAGTAAAGTCTAGCAGGCAGGCGTTGTAGGTCACAGGCACCGGTGATGTATATGGCCAGGATGCATCGATGCATATATATTTACAGTTATACAGATACGGCGAGGGCAAGCAAAAGCTGCTAGGGCCTTGTTTAGATGCCAAATTTTCTCCCAAATTCCACTATACAAAAAGAAGATTCTTCATCACATCAAAATGCCGGCACATGCATAGAGTACTAAATGTAGATGAAATCAAAAACTAATTGCACAGTTTAGTTGTACTTTGCGAGACGAATCTTTTGAGCCTAATTAGTCAATGTTTGAACAATTATTACCAAATACAAACGAAATGCTACATTACGCTACAGTATTGTACAGTAATTCGGCCGCCACCAAATCGGCCGAACTAAACACGGCCTAGGTCTGCGAAGGTAGAATTCACACGGTAGAAGCAGCAGTGACGTACAGAGGTAGCGAATGACCACGGCTATGGATATGGACATATAGGCTCCACATACTACACATGGCTAGCTATATGATATGTTTGATTTTTCATCGCACCAGATGGTGTGATGAAGTTTGCGGTCGATGAGGTAAGGCGGCGACGGTATGAGCTGTGTGTCAGAACACTGAAAGTAGTTGCACGGACACAGCTACATGGTTGCTTGGCCTGCGGGCATTTCTCCAGGGGAATAGTAACAAAAGAGAAGAAGAATACATAGTTAGCTACAGAATGGCAACAAAGAGCGTAGATGAGCAACATATATATGAAGTAGCCATAGATCCGAAGCATTATATTATTCAACAACTTTGGTAAAGCAACATGGCTGGGGAATTAATCTCATGGGTCAAGAAACAAAGGATTACATCATTTGTACATTTCGGATCTTTTTCACCAGTGTCTCACTACTTATGTCAAAGAGCAACATATTCTTACTAATGATGAGGACTGTGAAACGGATTATATGAGAAAAGTATGAAATATTAAATCTTGCAGAAAAAAAGAGGAATTATAAAAAAAATCAAAATCCATGTTTCTGGATCTATGCTGGTAGGATCATCTAAGTATCTGCACTAATCAGGAAGCCATGGTCATCTTATCTGCAAATAGAATAGCGGCATAATTTTTCAAAAGTAGTGTTAAGAGCAAATCTGATCATATGGAAATAGAAGCAATAGCATGGCCAACTCCATTTTTCAACAGAAAGAGAGCTCGATTAATTGAAATTTCCAAGTAGTCATACCCAGGAACATGAGTCCTAACGACTGGACAAGATGGTGGTGAACACCAATGATAAATTTAGATCGGATGGTGTAAGTATTTTTTTGCGCAAGTGTGGACCTTTTGGCCAAACCCCGAGGTTTGTAGCTCTAAAGAAGCCAATGTACTGCTTAATGACATGTCTTAGCAAAAACAAAGAAGCCAAATAGCCAATGCAAAAAACTATTTCAGGTTTTGACACTACATGAGCAATGTTCTAAGGTTTTTTTTCTTCATGCCAACCAGACCATCAACCCTGAGTATTAATGTTATTTTCTGTAAAGTCGTATAGGAATTAGAAATCGAAAGAAGTAAGGAAATGACATTTACCTTATTTGCATATTCGTGTCTTCCTGGGCTGCACCCATGTGAAAGGACTATATTTTTGTCACTGCATGCAACTATGCAATTAAGACATTATTCATAAGCTTAGTGGTAAATTTACGTACAGAACCTCCGGGAAAAAAATGATTGACATAAAAATAGCCAAATCCATCCAATGTAACTATCCCCCACTGCAACAAACAAAAAATAACTTGAACCCAATTTACAGCACCTAACCAGCACAAACAACTAATAAACTTAATCTTTTCATTTAAGCTATTTCAGTCATGGTTGGATTATAAATCTGGGAAACATGTATGACAACACTATTCCATTTCCTTTTGTTCATTTCAATAACCTGATTAGGCTCATTGAAATATGTTTCCTGCCTCAATTTGGAACACAGGAGAACATATTTTTATAGAGGGAAATTAAACATAGTGTAGGTATCAAAGGTAAAGATAAAAGTGCATGTTTGGGGCAAAAATAAGGGACATAAGCAACATGGCATGTTAGTGACAAACCTTACTCCTTCCAACTGCAGAACATATTTGAAGCCACAACACAGTATAGGAATCTTCATCGAGACATATACCCACTAAAATGAAATTGCAACTCTAAGAGGTCAGTGAGCAGTCAAAACTATCCAAGTCAAGGGAAGACATCGGAAATTTTTTCCTTACCAAGTGGTGCATCGGTTTGATGACAAGGAACATGTGCTGATCTTGGGACAGTATCAGAAGAAAAAGAGATGACCGCTAGACTCCAGAACAGCTTACAATTTGGTAAAATATCCCTGACCCTTACAAATTGGTACGGAGGGAGTAATTTGGAACCTTAATCCACTGACATAGCATGAAAAACCAACAGACCAAAATTTTACGGGATGAAACCAAGTTCATATGTTGGAATTTGACATTTTATAAGCAAATTTAGTAACCCAACCAGACCTGTCCATTCTTTTACAGAACACACACCCCAATTTGGCTTACGTAGCTTATAGAAATTAGAACTTTGTGATTGTACGCCTCTTGGTGGAGAAACATGAATTCAACCTCTTGCAAGGGTAAAAGAATATGAATATCCTTATGTCAAAGTATATACAAGGTTGCAAAGCTATACTCTAGATTCTAGTGGCAGAATTCACATTAGATAAAAGCAAAATCATATTTCAGATAGGAAAGTCATACTCATTGTAAGAACTATAGAATAGGAATCAAAGAAGGAAGCCAATCCATAGCTTTAGTTTAGAAATCTAAAGGAAAGACTGACCCTGATATTGCAGGTAACCAAGTAATAAATTACCTTGCTAGCAAGCCCAACTGCAAATGCATCATTGGCAATTGGGTGCGCTCAGTGACAGAACAACCAATAAATTGTGTGTGAAGCAAAGATTTCATCGACAATGGACCTAAGCTCATTACGAAATGGACAAAATGTAACAACTAATATAATGACTCTATCATCACAAAGCCAATGAAAATAGCAAGGTCATGGAAGAATGAAATAATCATATATAATCATCAATGCACAAAATCCATTATCTCAGTCTAAAAAAAGTTCATCATTGCACAATCCCCAAACCTCAGTAGATAACATGACTGAAACCTAGGAGCCTGCAGCCTTTTGAAAAGTCGAGGAAAACAAGCAAGCAAGTTCAGGGAGCAAGAAATTGAGCAGAACACTGATTTTCGCTTCACAACATACCATTGCAGTAATTGGAGAGAAGTACATACCTCTCATTTCATGATTTTCACTTCACCTATGGGAAACCCTCGGCCATCATGTTTTTCTCTTGAAAAGGTGGAACTTAAATTTGCTTCACCCAAAAGCCAAAACAAACTGGTACAACAACCAACATAATTGAGTGTATTTTGAATCTTTGATAAACAGTTCTCTTGTTAACCAAAGCAGTACATGCAGCTAAAACGTATGCATTGTGAAGAATCAAGAATCTAGATATAGTGATATGGAAGAAAGGAGACTACTCACTCTAGGAAGATATGAACAGCTAGAAGAAATTGACAGCTGCCAGCATGCCACTGCATGGTAACTATTAAACTAAGCAATTTTAGGTTATTAAGAAGGCTCTAATTCAAGATTTTAAAGCATTTGAATGTTGCCCTTCATGGGTGAAGTCTAGACTAACAAAAGAGGCCATGTGACAGTCTGTACAATAAAAATCTGCATCAGTCAACGGACCATTATTTACGTAACAAATGTAATCCGGAATCTTTCTGTTGAATCCAAAATTCCCATCTGTAGCATAGCTATGACAGCACAATGTAATTGGTCTGAAATAGCCAAATAAATAAAGCAGCAGGCCTTAGAGTCGAGGAACATATATAGCAGCAAGCAACAAAGGCAATACTGCACAACCTTAGACCGGTATGGCGATCATTTTTTTACTAAAATTGTTACCACTACAACAAGATTGGCACGAAATCGCAAAGCAAGGCCACCGCACATGGCAGATTCACTGCATAGAGTACGGAGCAAAATAGAGAGAGGGTGAGACGGAGAATGCAAACCAGCGAGCGGATGCATCAACGAAAAGTGGAGCCGCGAGTACAGGAGGCCGCGTGGGGGGAGCTGGGGGACGGTAGCGGAGCCACCGGAGGCCACAACCGTCAGGGCCAGGCGCGACGGCGCTACACATGCCGGGGATTGCCGCCCGATCCGAGCGCCGCCGTCCCCGCCTCACCGCGCTGCTGACCTGAGTCGCCACCTCCAGCGAGGAAGAGTCCACGCACAGCCGGGGTCGTTGATACCAAATAGCTAGGGTTTCGTCCAACACATGAGCAGACGCGGATCAGCGGGAGGAAACCGTGTCTGGGGGCCCCGCGGCAGCGCCGGCGTGTCGCGGCTAGGGACGGCCGCCGCCGTGGCGCACGCGCGGCACGGCGCCGTCGCCCCACCAGCGCACCGCGCAGCAAGGTGCCGGCGCTGGATGGCCGGCACGCCACCACCTCAGGAGAGAGGGAGAAGGAGAGGGAGGGAGAGCGGAAGGGGCGGCGGTGCGGGGAGCCGCGGAGGTCCGCTGCCGGGAGAGACCGGGCTGAAGCTTGTGTGTCTCTGTTGTCTCTTTCCGTGTCTCCGCGTCAACATCTATTCGTTCTCCACAGATGGCCTGCACATGTAGAGTAAATGGAGCCGCAACGCCAGGAGAAAACGGAGTCGTCGGTCTAGTCTGCCTCCGCTAATCACGTGTTTATCATTTTCTGGCCCCACATTAAATCCCGCAACGAATGGATGGTGGACACATGTGCGGAGACACGGAAAGAGACATGCAACGGAGACACACCGAGAGAGGCAATTTCGGGCAACGTAGACACCCTGGGCGTTTTTGGGGTGACGTGGCCACAAGGAGATGCCAGGGGCCAACATAGGATTGAAGGGAGAGATGCCCTTTGATATTTGTGTGAGAATGGGTCCGCATTTCATGTTATGTGCTGCTACTGTAATCACTTCAGTCTCAGCTATCGGGTACATTTAGGGGGTGTTTAGTTCCTATACGGAAAAATTTTGGGGTGTCATACCGGATATTTTATGAGATGTCGGAAGGGGTGTTCGGATACTAATAAAAAAACTAATTATATAACTTGCCTGGAAACCGCGAAACGAATTTATTAAGCCTAATTAATCCATCATTAGCACATGTTTACTGTAGCACAACATTGTCAAATCATGGATTAATTAGGCTCAAAAAATTAGTCTCGCAAATTTATCATGATCTGTGTAATTAGTTATTTTTTTCGTCCACATTTAATACTCCATGCATATGTCCAAACATCCGATGTGATGGGGTGAAAAATTTTAGGTAAGGAACTAAACACCCCTTAGCAGAAGACGAAAATATTTATTTTAGAAAATATAAAATAGTAAATCCACCAAGATTTAAAGAAACCTAATGGACAGGCCAGACCTGCAATCTGTCATGTTTTTATAATAACACCAGATAGTGTGCCCGTGCGTTGTTACGGGATAGCTAACATTTTATAATAAAAATACATAGATCGCACTATAAGATAATAGCACTGTAAAAAAATGAAATCCAACGTTAAAGTGATATTTCATCCAAAAAGCAAAGTTTATGAATTTAACACAGTCATAGAGTGCGTGGCGTCGCAAGCACACAAATTCTGCTTTATAGATCTTTTCATGATACGGTTAAGATAATGTTTAATATTGGCAGGAAGATATCTCCGATATCCATTTCTTTCTTGCGCCAATAAATCCACGAATAAGTTCCGTCGCATCTCTATACCATCTTGTACATAGGTTTAAGTATATATGTCAATATTAGTGCCTATCGCATGGCTAATACTGCGTCTCTTGAAAAATCTTCCACAAAAACTTAAAACAAAGTGTTATACTCACCGTACAAATACGTGTGGACAACCGTCTATTCCATGCAGACATATACTATAGGATAAGATATCCACTTAAATGTCTGCGGCAAGATTCACGATCAGCAGCATATAGAAATAGTTATATCATAAATATTATTATTGCAAGCGACGGTGTCTCTGAGTTAGTTACCCATCTATGTCCTCTGCAATGTTTTCTTCCCGTTTGAATTTCCATTTGAAAACATCCTCTATCCATCCAGGAATATGTATATTCACCGCGGCGGTGTAGTTGTAGCTAAATCCAAGAGTAAACCTAGCATACATCAGCGCTGGTGTGTCTTTACACCACTCTTCAACAGGTCTAAGGTCAATCATGATAAGTATCTTTTCCCGCTGATCGAAAACATAAGCATATATTTTTGAATGTGTAGCCATGGCAAAAGAAATTGCAAATATGGTAGTGATTAGAATAGTATATAGGAAACAAGTGATAAAAGTAGGAGCAAGCGACTTGTGAAACTACAGAGTATATAGAAGATAAAAAAATGAATCTAAGTAAATCAGAACAGTAGCAGTAATTAAATAAGGCAGTGATTAGCCTGATAGTGCAATGGTCAAGTGAGATAACTTGATGTCTGAACAAATGCATCCCCATGGATGCATTAAGTTCCCAACACTGCTATGGATTGTAGTTCTAATATGTCAGTTCAGTTTGCTGATTACCTGAACTTAGGCTTGGAAGAGATATTCACATATGCACTAAGACAAAACAGCATATGTGTTAGACACGTTTGGCCACCGCTACATCAGGACCTAGCAGCGAACAAGGACGTGCTACCTGCATCTGTGGCACCTGATCTAAGTACGGTTTCATTGAAAGACAGTATGAAATGCAGAACCCTATTCCAGGGAGACAGGGAATCAAAAAATAAATGGCAAGGCAAATATATACACAAATTGATGGTTCGAGAATGGAGCAAGAATTCCATTCAGTTTTGAAAAAACAGTTATTGGGACTCAGGATTTTTTTGACTAGACCATTGCAGTTAAGTCAAGGATTATACAATCAATCAAGTCAGATACAGGGGCCAACCAGTGGGCAAAGAACTCGACGACCGCAAACACTCTGAAGAGGCCTGGAGGAAGGTGGTGAAGTTGGACGCGTCAATGTCCACGGCCGCGTCCCCGTCCGACCGGTTTGGCTGTGCCATCAAAATTCAGAAGTTCTCTTTCATAAAAAAAATCAGAAGTTCTCCATAGACTATATGAATTAAAATCATAGCAAACATGATGAAAAAGCAGACATAGATATAAGCAGCACTTGACATGATATGCTGCTAATACTGAAGGATAATTTCAGAGCTCTCTCTCACCTTTGTGTATGAGTAGACACTAAGCTCTACGGTATCACGACACCGGCCAATTTGGTATGAACAGGTCAGAGCTTCTAACTGCATTTTGATTATGTTTTTCTCCTTATTCAGAGGAATCCACAACTACTACTGCTTTATTTTCCTTATCTTAATAAAGCCAAAAATGAGAAGCAAAGGATAAGTTAACTCAAATCTTTTTCACTGACACACTAAAACCCCCAGTTTGGTATGTTAGTCTGTTGGTGTGTGCTATACTGCAAAACTAGAGTAAAAATGTAATTAAAAAATTAGAGCTTCAGCTGCATTCCATTAAGCTCACCAAAATGAGCTTGCCACCTTTAACCTCTATGGTGCAAACGGGTTATGATACATCTTATTCCCACTCTACTCTTTCTAAAGTCACACCCTTCTAAAATGATTAAATGCACCTTTTTTGCTAGTGAACTTAGTTGTGCCATCAAAATTCAGAAGTTCTCCACAGACTATTTTTTGCTAAAGACATATTTTTAATATGTTGGGCATGTCACCATAACCGGAAAAGTAATTCCAGCGACCTACTGAGGATGACCGGATGAGAAATTTAAAGGTTCAGTAAATAGATAGTATAGGATGTACTGTTTGACTTTCCAACAGTTTTTTGGTAAGCTATGGCAGCCATTACAATATTTATCATGTCAATTGATATTGTGAGGGAAAATGACAAGCTTTACTGCTACTGAGCCCAATTGATATGTCTTGTGGTCTGGTTATAATCAAAATGTGCTCTCAGACAAGCATATGAATTCAAATATGAAGAATCAAAATTCTTCCTAAATGTACTAAATCTCCTTAAGAGGAAATAAATTGTTCAACTATCTACCCATGAACGTGCAGTAATTTGCAAAAACGTATATGAGTATTTCCTGCTTACATGTTAATAATGAGAGCAAATGAAAGCTGCAACTGCATAAGCAGAAGCTACCGATGCACTGCTACCTGCTTACCTGAAATTACAATGTTTTTAGATGATTGAACGAACCCAAGCACCCCATCCTCTACATCAACAGCCCTGCCTTGCTAATCTGCTAGAAGTTTAAATATTTATGTTATTTATTGGCCTCATTTGGTTAAGTGTGATATGTGAAGCGCATTAGTTAAAAAGTGCATGCTGTGATCTTCGTTGATGGCTTGGTTACTATGCTATTAGAAAACTCATGCCAAACTTTAAATCCATGCCTTCCAGTTAGTGCAGACTCACCAGCGCTGAATGCAGCAAGGCAAGTTTGACGGTTCAGATGCTACTGGTTCTTATCCACCTTGGTCTTGTTATCTCACAAGTTGCCTGATCAAACAAATCAGTTGGTCAGGAAGGCAAACTTTCATGGAATCAAAATATACCTTTTAACCATAAGACTGTAGGAATGTGAGAAGCTAAATGAACTGTGTCAGTAAAATACATACATCCTAAATTTCTTGAATCAAACAAAATTTGCTAACGCATTTGTGCCTCAAAATTTGCTTCCCATTTTTATCAGAGCCACTCACCCCTTATGTTCAATCAAACAGCTCTCAAAACTAACAAGTTCTTCAGGAAGGAACAGTGTTCTAAAATCAGCAAACTACTCTGCCTAGGTCCAATTCAATAGGTTAATAGTGCTGCAAAAGCTAAGTAGTCACAACCTCTAATTCCAGCACCCACACCCGTGCAAGAACAACAATGAGCTCTTCTAGCTTGCCTGTGTTGTCCTCGGTGACCAATTTGTCCATGCTTGTACAAGCATCTTAAGATGAATTTCGAGCTGCTGGGAACTTTCTGATAAGCAAGTGTGCAGGCCAAGTCAAGCATTGATGCAATTGATTCTGCCCATGGAAGGATACTGATGCAAGTGTTTCGGACAACGAGCCACCTCTTAGTAAGGTAAACACATTGTATTATTCATCAAAACTTCCAAACTGGAACTCCTACAATTTTTTAGAACATGGAGGCCTGAACATTGGATGTATTTTCTATTTTTATGTAGTCCAGAATGGAGCCATGGAGCGTGGAGGCATCTTTGAGACGAAAAAAACGAAAGGCAGCGGATTTGGGGTTCGGACTGCTCACCGGTGGAGTGAAGAGGCAGAACGCGCAAGGTGATCTCGAGGCTACTAAGTCCCATTGCTCTGGTGTCAGGTCGACGAACGTCACAGAACCGGGGTGGCGCGCCTGGCAGTGGAGCAGCAGGGTGTCGTGGTGGATGGTTGGCAGCGTAGAGCAGGGACTTCGGAGCAGCGTCCTGTTGTGGCCTGTTGCTGTGCCGCCGCTGAGGTCGGCTCACGCGTCCCGCGGCCTGAACCCTAGCCGGAGCCGGCCCACCGACTGCTGTTTGCTAAGGCGGGCGCGCCGCGGCTCCCTGGTCTTGGCTAGGTGTGCGCGCCCGGCCACGCCGCTCAATTTGCCGGATTCGAGCTTCGGTGCGACGGGGAACGGGCTGGCGGTAGTGGAGTTGCTGTGGTGGCATGGAGGTGACGCGGCGCAGGTCGGGGAGCATCATGGCATCGTCGAGGCAGCGGCGCAGGTCGGAGTCCTCAAGCTGCCGGATTTGGTGACAGAGGGGAGCGGGCGTGATGGGCAGCGCAGCGGAGTCGGCTGGCGTCGTTGAGGCAGTGCCTGGCGGTGGAGTCCTCAAGCTGCCAAATTTGGTGACGGAGGGGAGCGGGCGTGATGGACTTTGCGCGTATAGTAGGCTGACGTACCTTCCTTCTATTTGGTGGTGATTAGCTTGTTTCTGACGGTGATTATTACCTTTCCTTTCTGATGGAGACACACGGCGCAGCACGTGGAGAAATATGAAGCCGTGGGATCGCACGGAAGGAAGAAGGTGACCTGAAAATTTTGTCGCACCAAAAAGTATCCACGCTTTGTTCTTTTTAGTTGTAGGAGCTTAATTATCGAATGATCAATCGTACAGAATATATAAAATAGTATATCCACCAAGATTAAAGAAACCTAAGGACAAGCCATACCTGCAATCTCTCATTTTTTATAATAACATTAATTATCCAATGATCAATCATACAGAATATGTGAACCTAATGTAAAGTTACTAACCTGCCCTGAATTTTTTTCTGAAAACTGAAGGTGCAAAAACAGTGAAAAATAGTCTTGACACAGAAGGGTATATGTATATTAACAGTCCAATATTCAGAGTTTCAGATGTTCAAAATTGCAAAAGTTTGATCAATTGTAAATTGTCAAGATTCAGGAAGAAGATAAATTCTAGTAATGCCTAATTACTTGTATGTGTTGTACTCAGCTTTTGGGGATACATCAGCCATCAGATTTTCTGAACACAGAATGGTATCAATATGTAGCCTTGAATTTCAATGTGATTCGAGAAAGAAAATCCCAAGTTGCCTTTTCATATATACTGTGTCAGATAAGTACTTGTACATAAATTCACCATGGCGACATTTCTGACCTATCCATACTAATAGCTAGCTGATGTACATGCAGAGATGTGTATTAATAAATTGACATGTATACTAGTAGCCATGGTATAAATAGAGTGACATGAGCTTAACTAACGTAACTTGTTTCCAGGTATCTCATGCAACAAATTAAATGGCCACTTAACGATGTATAATATGTGAAAGTAGACGGGCCCAGGAAAAATGCTGCCAGATGGTTGGAAGTCCGGCGTACGCTGATGTACAGACTACAGGAATGCTGAATGCATGCATGTGAACAACAGGGAGGAGTCCCAAATCTTGTATGCTTGCAGAGGAAAGATGCCCCCTCCCCCCCCCTGGTCAGCCTCTCCTAAAACTGTCTCCAACAATCACACCCCAAAATATAAGATCCATTTGTCCTATAGATAGCGCTACAGGCAAAGGGTTCAATACTTATTTTCAGTCTTCTCTAACAATAAGACCCAAAAGACAATCCTTTCTACAAATGGATCTCTAGGAGAGAGAATACTCAGATTTGTGTTATGCCTCTTATGACACCCAAAATGGATCTTCCGTATAAATACTCTGTTAGAGCCTATAGGTATCACGTTAGAGACCTATTTTGGATTTGGCTACCCCAATGGGTCTCCTATTGAGGAAACGTCCATTTCTTTGGCGTACAACAAACGCTGTGGCGAGAGAGTGACACTATCGGGTGTGTGGTATTGAGCCGGAGTGACACTAAAGTTCACGGACGGGTGAGATACCAAGCCAACAGTAATATAATAAGTATCACTGCCGGGTTCGAGAACCAGCTGGCTGTGGTATCATAAGTTTCACTGCCGGGCCATGTTTCAAACAAGCAGTGGCATTCGATATCGCTGTCTGTTTATGCGTCAACCTGGCAGTGACAATCAAAATATCACTGTCGGTTCATGCGCCAACCGGACAGTGGTAGTCATGGATACAACTGTTGGCTGATGCTTTGACCCGACAGTGATTCTCTATTATCACAGTCGGGTCGCCAAACCGGCAGTGATATGCCACCCCATCACTGTCGATTAACCTCTGGTGGCATGAATTCCGATAGTGATGAAGGGTTATGATCCAACAGTTATTAGTAGTCCTGACATAGTGTTAAGTGTAAGCCCAGTAACAGAGCCAAGTGTTTGGCTATTAGCCAAGTTGTAAGAGCCAACCTATGCAATAGTAGTCTCTTATTTGTTTATAATAAACATTTTTTTGTTACTTTTACTTATGTCTCAATTTTTATTTTCTAATCCTTCTCACATTCACTTTATTGTACTTCTCTCATTCACTTTATTGTATGGGTCCACCACTGCAATGCTTCTGTGGCTAGCTTGTTGCGTGCATAAGAGCTAATAAGAGGGTGTTTGTTTCCTCCTCCTAAACTTTAGTCGTTGTCATCGGATGTTTGGACATATGCATGGAGTATTAAATATAAACTAATTACGAAACTAAATGCACAGATTGAGACTGTTTGCGAGACAAATTTTTAAAGCCTAATTAGTCCATAATTTGATAATGTGGTGCTACAGGAAACATGTGCTACAACAACAACGAATCTCTTATGGGTTTCAAATCCATGAGAGTAGTTATTTTTTACTGTTGGTTCGCCATACCTTAACACACCCTCCTCCTTTACCCGGGCTTGGGACCGGCTATATTGAGACGACTTAAGAAAGTCTTCCGGTCAATATAGGCGGAGTTACAGTAAACATGTGCTAATGATGGATTAATTAGGCTTAATAAATTCATCTCGCGGATTACTGACAGATTCTGTAATTTATTTTTTTATTAGAATTTGAACATCTCATGTGACACCCCTACGTGACACATCCTAAACCTTAGTTCCTGATCCAAACACCCACAGCTCTCCTCTTGTTGCTCTTCCCTCCTCCACATTAGTATTTGCTTGGTTTGAAAGCAATTATTGTACTTGCTCTCCCTGACATAACTTGTTTCGCTGTTGCTCATGCAGCGAATTAAATGGCCACTTGAAATTGTAATACTATGTCAAAGGAGATGGGACCCATGAACAATATAATAATGCATCCATGTGAACCACGAGGGAAGTTCCAAATCTCCTTTTATTTTTCCTCAGCTCCATGCAAGAGGGTTCTTGATCAAGGTCAAATCATGTCGATGCCAACATGACAATCTCGCCAAACATGAAATGCCGCTACAAATCTATATCTAATAATAAAGAGGTAAAATTTCTCATCCCCTGATTTTGGTGTCTCTCCTTCTGATTTTGGTCTGGCCCCTTCTTTTGGCCCAACATCGAAACACCGTTGTCAAGCCAAGTCTTAGTCCGACATCAATACGCCTATACATGCACGCATATGTACAGGCCGCATCAGCCGCAATCCTGCCAAGCGTCTTAGTCCGACATCAATACGCCTATCCATGCACACATATGTACAGGCCGCATCACGGCGCCGCAATCCTGGCCGCCCTGCCTGGCTTGTACGTGCATGCGTGCGTACGCACCATGCATGCACGGCGGTGTCAAACCTTCACGCCCGCGTACGGCAACAGCGTACAACAGCCGTCGGTATCTGGTTTTGATGATCTCGGGCTTGGCCCGCCAGTTGCATCAGTAGCAGATATATGTCGATCCATAATTGAGAAAAGCCAGTGACACAAATTAGTGTCTGTGGTTAAATATCCTAAAAAAAGTGTCATTATGCCGGATTCTTTAAATTCCAAATGCAAAGATCGACATGCACGCCAAAAAAAATGACAGTCTGGCGGAAAGAAAGGGAGTTGGCTTGATTTTCGTTGGAATGGAACCATGAGAAAATGAGAAAACGATCGAGCTTGTGAGATAATTCATTGACGAGGACGTCCCTCCGGGCGCGTCGTCGGTCCGGACGCCCCCCATTCTTGGGCTTGCATATTGATTGGGCTTAGTTCTTACGCTACCAAATATTTTCCCTACTCTCCCTCAAGAAAAAATGAATATTTTCCCCACTCGCGAACACTACCACTTTCATCGCGTCGTCTGCCCGCAACAGTTGTGCACCGTTTGCCCGCCTACTCTGCCTCGCCGCTCGCGCCCCATCCTGCGTCGCACCCACCCCAATCTCACGCCACACTGGGCGGGGCGTCCACCGCCGCGAACCATCCACCTCGCTGGGTGTGGCCATGGCGTGCAAAGAGCCACCACCAACCCAACACCACCAGGAGGTCGCTGCCCGTTGCTCTCGACGTCCCCTTAAACCTAAGTTTGCTAAAAAAAACATAGAAACAAATCATGAAGCTGCAACGAGTGAGTACTACTTGTCATCCACAAAACAACGAAGATCGAGTTAAAACATGCCATATGGAGCTCCAAACAACATGCAGTGGCCATAGTAATCATAAAATAAATTATTTTAAATTTTATAAAAATGATAAAACATAATTAACAAATATATAACATTTATATTATTGTTTGCCACATGTTTAGTAGTATTTTTTCTCCCGTTGCAACGCAATTGTTTGGAGAAGTCTTGGGATGGACGATTCTATACTTGACTTTTAGGGTTAAATTGTTCCATTTATTGTTTGGTTGAGACAGATGGGTACATGCATCCTTATCTTATGTTTGGTTAGGATGATTAAACCAAATGAGATAGATGGACGTTTGATATAGTTAGCTACATATGGCATTTGGCTCTTTGATTTTTTTTCCTTTCTCTTCACAGCATTTGGCTCCATCAGGTCGCCGAGGGCCCAATCAGTGTGCTGTCTGCACCACTCACCACCACTGAGACCCATGCCTACACTTCCACCTCAACTGCCCCACTTGTGTGTGCCTCCTCGCTGCCCCGCCTGCACGATTGCGCCGCATCGGCTGATGCTGCCTATGTTACACACCACAATCGGCTGATGCGTCATACTAGGAGTACAACCGTGGTGACGGTTGAATCGGATGCGGCCTGAGCAGGTCTGGCCACGTGCACCCATGCGGTACGGCGGCGCTCCGAGGCGGCATGGTGGTGCCAGCCCGTCGCCAGTGATAACTCCGGCCAAACTGAGGCGAGCAGCGACACCGGAGGGTCAAGATTAGTCTACTAGTTCGAGGAATCGAACTAAACTCAAGCATAGAGATCTACCCCAAAGCTTGCTCTTTTACGGCGACAAGGTGACCGGCTAGTTCACTCCCTATGCCACCTGTTGACGTGAGAAGTTGAGCTGTGAAGCCTCGTGCTAGACGAATTTGAAAGGCGGCGATGCGGTGCTCAAACCGTGGGGAGTGGCGACAGCTTAGGCGGCTCGGTCGGGCCCTATATTGGCTCACGCATCGTGCCAGCAGACGTGCAGCGGGGACACTCACCGTGAGCTCGTCGTCTAGCGTTTAGGACGGAGCCGCCTTGACTTGGCAGGAACGTGCCGTGGGGTGGTGCTGAGATGGGACGTCACGTCCATGGCGTAACGTGGGCGGCGGGAGGGGAACAACGACAAGACGTCAAGCGAAGGGACAGCGGAGCGCAGGCAGCACTTGACTCGCTGTGGCCAAACCCGAACGCACGTGCACAGGACAGCGGGAACAAGCGAGGCAGAGGGGCGTCCCCATCGCTACTGTGATTAGGTCAACGAGGCAGAGCGGAGCGGCACGACATGTCGATGCGGGCAGCTGCGACGTCGGCATGACCTGCACGACCTGGCTGGCAGCAAGCCCAGCCTGACCCCACGGAGACGAGCGCGGCCAACCCCAGCCCGAAACGTGACTGGCAGCCAACCAGGCCGGCCACGAGTTCGGCCCTGGCCATGAGCAGCCCGACCGCAGCAGGCAGGCGGCCAGTGCCGGCCCCAGCGCGGCACAGCGCGCACGCGCCGCGGCTAGACACGGCAGTGCACGCCGAGGCGCGTGGTGACCACGGCAAAGCCGCCAACAACCGTGAGTCAGGCGCGTCCCGGCAAAATATGAGGCCCTGTTCGAAACAATAAGTGGAGGCCTAATATCTAGTGTTAAAACAAGAAAATGATGGCAAATATCAATATATTACTTATATTGCTAAGTACAACAGTATAGACCAAGGATTATACCTGTTGTATAACCATCATTTGAAAAGCAATATTCTTTTAGCATTCTTTGAAATGAAATCTTCAATGATATATTCATAATCAATCATCTCCAACATGCCACCTTAAATGCTATTAACACCAATGCATTAAGTATTTCTTGTACTCCAGCAGGCCACGTTTATGGGCCAAACAAGACAGCTTTGGCTGATTTACTAATTAAAACAAAGCCCAAAACTACTATATATAATTAGTATACTTAGTAAATCTTGGGGCCCATAATTTTTGGGGGCCCTGTTCGGTCGCACAGCCCGCACGGGCCCAGGGACGCCCCTGCGTGAGTCTGTTAACAAACTTTACGAAATTTTGCATGGTCTAAACAAGCTCAAACTCCTCTAACCACTACCCCGTTACAAGGACTATACTTTGGTGCAACCCACAGTGCCGAAACCAGCTAATGCTTTTAAGTAAATTTTTCAGAAATTATTTGCCAAAATGACATGGTCTACACAATTCCAGACTTGGAGAAATCTAAGGTTTGGAGCTGAATTGGACTTCAAATTAGCTTCTAAAAACATTTGTTATCAAAATTGCTTTTCATGCCTAACCAACTAAAACAAGCCACTCGTTAGTTATTTTCTAAAATTGTTATTAGACATTTTTAAGCATTTTCTGCACCCTTTTACCAACATGACCCTAAACATCTTTTGTTCACGGGATTATTTAAAAAATTTTAAGCACTAAAGCAAAAATTGATTAGCAACACTTATTTTGATATTTTTTCTCAGCCTCGAAGGGGAAATCACATACGGTTCGTTTATCATTTCCGGTGAGGCAAAATTGTAAACCTTGAGAACTTGTTGAGATAATTTCTCTAAGGTTTTAAGCGAGCTGCTAAGCGGCTTGTAACACCAGAGGTGTTACAGCATGCGTGCATACGCACCATGCATGCATGCACGGCGGCGTCAAACCTTCACGCCCGCATACGGCAACAGCGTACAGCAGCCGTCGGTATCTGGTTTTGATGATCTCGGGCTTGGCCCGCCAGTTGGATCAGTAGCGGATAAATGTCGATCGATAATTGAGAAAATCCAGTGACGCAAATTAGTGTCTGTGGTTAAATATCCTGAAAAAATGTGTCATTAGAGCATCTCCAACAGTTTGACAAATTTCGTTTTTCAAATCTCGTTGTTTGCCAACTCCCAAAATAATATAGGGAGGAAAAAAGATCTCATCTCCAACAGTTTGGCAAATTTTATTTCCAAAAACCTAAAAACCCGCTAACGAAACGAAAAACCCGCTAAGCGAATGAAGAGCCCTGTTAAGCGAACGAAGAGCTCCGTTAAGCGAACGAAGAGTCTCGTTAAGCGAATGAAGAGTCCCGCTAAGCACGAGGAAACTACGATGCGCGGCCGGTGCCCCGCGCGCATATATACACGCAATCGACCGAGATTTGCCAATTTGCCAAAAATGTCAAACCCAGATATCAAACTATTGGAGAAGTATTTTTCTCATTATACCAAAAATTTTAGGATGCCAAACCTATATGTCAGATTCTTTAAAATCCAAATGGAAAGATCTTCAAATAGTTCGACATGCACGCCGAAAAAAATGACAGTCTGGCGGAGAGAAAGGGAGTTGGCTTGATTTTCGTTGGAATGGAACCGTGAGAAAATGAGAAAATGATCGAGCTTGTGAGATGATTCATTGACGAGGACGTCCCTCCGGCCTCCGGGTGTCGTCGGTCCGAACGCCCCCATTCTTGGGCTTGCGTATTGATTGGGCTCCGTTCTTTTGCTACCAAATATTTTCCCTACTCTCCCTCAAGAAAAAAAGAACATTTTCCCCACTCACGAACACTACCACTTTCATCGCGTCGTCTGCCCGCAACAGTTGTGCGCCGTCCGCCCATCTGCTCTGCCTCGCCGCTTGCGCCCCATCCTGCACCGCACCCACCGCAATCTCGCGCCGCGCTGCGCGGGGCGTCCACCGCCACGACCCATCCACCTCGCTGGGCGTGGCCATGGCGTGCAAAGCGCCACCACCAACCCAACGCCACCAGGAGGTCACTGCCCGTTGTTCTCGACGTCCCCTTAAACATAAGTTTGCTAAAAAAACATAGAAACAAATCATGAAGCGACAACGAGTGTGTACTACTTGTCGTCCACAAAACAACAAGATCGAGTTAAAACATACGATATGGAACTCCAAACAACACGCAGTGGCCATAGTAATCATAAAATAAATTATTTTAAATTTTATAAAAATGATAAACCATAATTAACAAATATATAATATTTATATTATTATTTGCCACATGTTTAGTAGTTTTTTTCTCCCGTTGCGACGCAATTGTTTGGACAAGTCTTGGGATGGACGATTCTATACTTACTTTTAGGATTAAATTGTTCCATTTATTGTTTGGTTGAGACAGATGGGTACATGCATCCTTATCTTATGTTTGGTTAGGATGATTAAACCAAATGAGCTAGATGGACGTGTTGTGCTGACAAGCTGGCTGAAAAACACCGTTGGCTGATTTGTTGTGAGAGAAAAACACTGTTCTGGCTAAAAAAAAAACAAGCTGAAAAAGACGGATTATAAGCCGGATAAACAGGGCCTATGGCTCACTTGTTATCTACATATGGCTCACTTGTTATCCTCTCATCCACCTCCCTTCATCTCTTGATTTTTTTTTCCTTTCTCTTCACTGCATTTGGCTCCATCAGGTCGCCGAGGGCCCAATCAGTGTGCTGCCTGCACCGCTCACCACCACTGAGACCCACGCCTACACTTCCACATTTCCACCTTAACCGCCCCACTTGTGTGTGCCTCCTCGCTGCCCCGCCTGCACGATTGCGCCGCATTGGCTGATGCTGCCTATGTTACACGCCACAATCACTCGCCACCTTGAGCCACCTCACATGCACTGCCTTAACCAGCCTCGCTCAACCTGCAACTGTGCCCGTGAGGGGAACTGAGAGGAACACCACTCCCATCCCTTCATTTTTCGGGACAGAGTGAATCCACTTTTGTACTTAAGATTCCTCCTCTAAGGATGGTGCCATCTTCCTTGTTTGAGAACTAAACAACCTCAAATTTGGACTAGCCCCATCTCATCCCGTCATCCCACCAACCAAACACACATTTAGAAAAATCATTGATGGATCCACAACTATAAAATTATTATTTATGCCAATTGATTAGAAAAACAACCAACAACACCATCCAAAAAATATCACTGCAAAATATATAAACCAAGCTAGACTATTGGCTCAAGAAGTTTTTATTATCTACTTAAAACTGTGAAATTCATAGTGATGATGTGTCTATTGACATTCCATCTATTTTCAGTCGAGTGACAAACTCCATAACTCACAAGCACGACAATAGGTTTGAGGTGGAATGCATCTGAATGCAGACCGTGGACATTTTCACACAAGAGACATGCAGATAGTGGACAGCAGGTGCTTTCCAATAGGTTGCAACTCACAAAGAACAATTTTCACAAGATGGACAACAGGTTCAATACTCGCATGATGTCATTGTTCACCATATAACAAAAGGTTCAAGAAAACATTAGACTCGAAAAGACAGGTTCGAACTAACAGCAGGTTCAATATAACAGTAGGTCCCACAACTAACAGCAGGTTCCAAAAGACAGGTTCCATTTAACAGTAGGTTCCTTCTTTAACCTCCTTTTCCCTGCTAATAGAAACATTCAAAAAATTGAAACATTCAGTAGCTATCAGTTCTAGTGAACTGACAACATTCAGCTATCAATTCTAGTGATCTGAAACCTTTCAGTTGCTAGAGAAAAATTCAGTGATCATGACTGAACACATTCAGCTATCAATTGTATTGAACTGAAAACATTCAGTAGCTAGAAAAAATTCAGTGATCATGATTGAACACATTCAGCTATCAATTCTATTGAACTGAAAACATTCAGTAGCTAGAAAAAAAATTCAGTGATCAGTGACTGTACACATTCAGTTATCATTTCACCAATTCTATTGAACTGAACACATAGATCTTGCAGTTCCTATACCAAAATATATTAGCACTATCAGTAACTGAAAAATAAAATTGCAATGCATACCTAATTAGATACTTTTAGAAAATAAAGTCTTCCTAAAACACTTCATGGCAGCAACATGCTCAGCTTTTTCTTCATTGGACATTGAACTTGTATCTTGAGAGGAGAGTGTTGTAAGCCTGCATCATCTCTGATTCTTTCTCAAGCCTTTTTGCGTCTGGTCTCCTTAGCTGTAAGATGTGCCAGTTTCATGGTTACAAGCTTCTCCAATGATAACTTCTGTTGTAGTTCCAATCCCGCTCGCGAAAAAAAAAACAAATTTAAAATTTATGACAACAAACGATTACATTATGGAAATATATTGCATGGTGTATCTTATCATCTAATTTGGTGTCACAAATTTTGACCTTTTTCTATAAGTCTGATAAAAAAATTGACTTGATATAACTTTAGTTATAGGAACTAAACATGGCCATCGGGACAAAGCTTGGCAAATTCATGGATAAAGTCACTCATACCGAGGAGACCATTAAGTGGTTCAAATCATAGTGATGGAAAATATGCGCCTATGCCCTATACAATGGTTGGCAACTGATGCCCGTAGTGACATTCAAACCATCAACTTTCCCATAGAAGGGGAATAATCTACTATATATATATAAAGAAAATGAATCTGTATCCTCGAATTCATGTCTTACCATATAATCTAGCCCCTCTGTATTTCATCAATGCGATGTGCACAAAATATATGATTGAGCCTCAGTCTTCCACTTGTAGTCGGTGAAGACTTGCCTCAACTGGGTCATTCATCCGTGTTAACCTGCACTGGAACATTATAACGTCATACTCATACATATGTGGACAGGTCCAAGTAAATGCATACATATGTAGATTCATTGTTTTATATAAAAGGTAGATTGAAGACTTAAACATACCAACACAGATGCGCCTGAAGCATCTTCCATATTTCAGTGTTGCCTACACAAATTGGAAACAAAAGCAAAGGAATCTGTGCCAAACCAAATGGGCCACAGATAACTATAAATGGAATCTAAAATCTAGATAATTTCTTTTTGAAAACTAAATATTTCACATTTCAGTTACTTATTATAGCTGCATAATAAAGCAATATGTCATTAAAAGTGCTGAATCAAAGATAGGGCCGGCAAGGGGAGAGCATGTACCTTGAGCACGGAGAGCAGCAACACCTGTAAGTAAGCAACTAAAATAGAGACTTGAAGAACGGGTTAGAAAATGCACCTGGCGCCAGCAATCAAACATATACCGAACGCACCGATCAAACCTAGCACATGTCCATCTCTGGAGGTGGAGGCGGGAGCTGCACCGCTGCCGCTGCCAGCTGCTGCTGTAGCGGATCAAACTTCAAGGCGTACAACCCATACAAGTAGTAACCGATGTCCACGCACGTCGTGAGCGTCATGGCGGCCAAGCCGAGGTACACCCAGATGCGGAAGATAGGTATCCAGAAGCGGACCACTTCGAGGCCTGTAGTGAAGAAGAGGACATTGACGATGCAGAGCACAATCTGAAGCCCGATCATAGCCATTCCCCGGGGGCGGCCCATGCCACTGAACACGCAGGTCACAGCGTACGGGAAAAGCAGCTTCAGCATTATGTAGTAGACGATGTCCACGCACGTCATGAGCACCATGGCGTCCAAGCCGAGGTACACCCAGAAGCGGAAGATCGGTATCCAGAAGCAGGCCACCTCGGGATCTGCAGTGAAGGAGAGGATCTTGATGATGCAGGGCACAACGTGGAGCCCGACCAAAGCCTTGCGCCAGGCGCGGCCTATGCTGCCGAACACGCTGGACACGGCGTACCGAAAAAGCAGCTTCACCTTCATCGGTGGCAAGGGACGCACCTCATCCTGCGCCGCCGCGGGTGGGGCCGGAGGTGGGCTTGGCATCGCTACAGCAACCCAAGGGGCGACGACTCGACAGGAGCGGCGAACGGGCGAGGAGGGAGGAGCACCTGCGGACATCGGGCGAGGAAGGGGAGCACCGGCAGCCTTGGGGGAATGGATCGAGGGAGCCGCCGAATCGAGATCGCGAAGCGCGCGTGGAGCTGTGGTCGCGAGATCGAGATCGAGATCGAGATCGGGATGCGGGAATCGAAAATTTCATTCAAGGGATGGATTGCTCTGGGAGGCGGGGGGAGGCGGCGCCGATGCGCTAGGGTTTTATTTCCTGGGAAGATGAGTCGCGGAATTGGTTTCGTGGAATTTTATTGTTGCGTATCCCTCACGCGCCGGAAGAAGAAGAGTCGGAATCGGCACCTGGGAGGTTTAGCCGCGGTTTTTTTTCCTGGTTATACCGACTTTACCCTTGAGCTCTTTTTTTTAATAAAAATGAATAAAAATAGGATTTTTCATTATTACTGTCTTCACCCCTTGAGCCTTGACGACAAAAATAAAATAAAATAAATAAATGGCTGCATTTGTGTAAGCTTCACGCAAAAACAAAAAAGACTTTGTGCATCGATTCATCAAACCTATAATTAAATAAATCTTCGTTTGGCATATTGATGTGGATAATAGCTCGATATATTTGATTCCAAGGTTGTAAGAGTTGTTCTGCAAGCATCATACAATGATCTAATATTTTTTAGGATTTTTTTAAAAATACATAGTGTAAAGGAAAATGATATATAAAGTAGATTTGTACTGATTAGTTTGGACGAATTAATTTTCAACCTCTGTCTCTTTAGCGTCCTCCGCTACCACGGTTTGTAATCACCATGGTTGCCCTCCTTCCCATGTGGCACCTTTGGCTATAAAAGGAGCATGGACCTTCCGTAATTTAAGTCGGGTAGTTTTTAGGGTTTTAGATTACTGCGTTGCTACAGGTTTTTTTAATAAAAATAAAAATTTATATTTTGTTATTTCGTTTAGGTTGAAGCAAAAAGATTATGATGTTAGAGAATTTCAAAGATGACAATGAACTACTGATTACTTGTAAAAAAATAAAGATCAACCAATGAAAGCTAAAGATAGTTTAACACACATGATAATGAATTCGTCAAAGTATTTGTTGGTTAAACATAATAACTATTACGAGGAACTCCGGTCCTCTTTACGTGGCGTACAACCATTTTTTTAGTTTGGCCACAATAAGTGGCGCGCTATTAGTACCGAGGCTATTAATGAACTAGCTAGCGACGCATGATAGGCTGCATGCATCTGGTACTCTCGTGACGGATGGCTTTGTGGCCGGCGGCCAGGTGCTAATAGGATGTAGTTAATGCGCTTCATATACTCATGTGAACTGTCTTCGTATCTAGAGGCTCTGTTCATCCGGCTTATAATACGTCTTTTTCAGCTTGTTTTTTTAGTCGAAACAATATTTTTCTCTCATAACAAATCAGCCAGCAGTATTTTTCAGCCGGCTTATTAGCACAGCCGAACGAGGCTGGAATCATAGCTTGTACGCCAGATAAAAGGGATGGGAGGGAGTATAAAACTACACGTGCTGAATCGGGGGCTCTAGGATTTTTCCCACATTTGTTAGCATTTTTTATAATGATTTTTTTGCATATTTTTCTGAATTATGGCTGGGACCCACACAGTTTTTATTTAGCTTTTGGAAATCCCAATCGGTACTCATTTGCTTTTCTTTCACAGACCCCACGGCCGCACCCATCCGCTTAGCTGAATCGAGCTTTTGCCGCATTTTCTCCCTCTCCCTGCCACTCCACGCTCGTTTGCTCCCTGCATTATGAATCTCCATCGCCCGCAGCCGCCCTGCGCCTCAGGTCCTAATGCGCCCTGCCGGCCGCTGGACTTACGGACCATTTGGATCTCTATCGCCCGCAGCTGCCCTGCGCCTCAGGTCCTAATCCGCCCTCGCGCGCTACTGCCGGTCGCCGGACGCACGGACCCCTCGGCGTCCTGTCGTACGACTTCCGCGTCTCCACGCAGGTGCGCGTGCAGGTGCAGCCGCGCAGCGCAGACCAATGCGCCAGCTGCCGGTTTTACTCCGACTACAAACCTCCGATGCCGTTGTGGCTCCTGATGACTGCTTGTGAAGTGTTGACTTCTTACTTCTCTCCCTTACTGCTCTTTGGTATTAAAATCTTCAACTTTTTTTTTGTTTGACATAATGTTTTTTATAGGTCAGATTCTGTAGAGGGTAGGCCACAGGATTTGTCTATGCGATGAAGAAGATTTAGAAGTTACAATTGCTTCTTATAGGTCAGTTATAGCTATTTCTTTTGAAGTTGTGAATTCACTGTTTTTTTTTTCAATTGGTTAGCATGCCATAGCTAAAGGTTTTTTTTCCAAATTTGAATTAATCTGCATCTATTTATTAGTTAATTAATGCAGTGCAAAGCTTTTTGAATCTATCATGTTATGCCCAAATTTCTATTCATTGTCCTTGAAAGGATCAAGATGCCTAAGAGGGGGTGAATTGGGCTTTTCTAAAAATTAATTGTAAGAATTAAATCCTATAAGCCGGAATTCACCCATAGTGCCTACTTGTGTTCCTAGAGATTCTACCGATAAAAGTTTTGCACCCTAGTTTCCAATCCTAGTCTAGCATGACAATTCTAGGAAAGTAAATCAAGCAATGAAAGTAAATACGAGAATGTAAATGCTTGAAAGTAAGGGCAAGGAACACGGCGATGTTTTTCTGAGGTATCGGAGAGTCGCCACTCCCCACTAGTCCTCGTTGGAGCACCCGCGCAAGGGTGTAGCTCCCCCTTGATCCGCGCAAGGATCAAGTGCTCTCTACGGGTTGATTCTTCGACACTCCGTCGCGGTGAATCACCCAAAACCGCTCACAAGATGAGTTGGGTCATCCACAAGCTCCACCGGATGATCACCAAACTCCCAATCACCACCAAGCCGTCTAGGTGATGGCGATCACCAAGAGTAACAAGCTAGAACTCTCACTTGACCACAACGAGTCTAATGAGAAGGTGGATGCACACTTGCTACTCTCTAATCGCTAGTGAGGAACTCTCAAGCTTTGATTCTCAAAACACAATCCTCACTAGAGCTCTTGCACTCCCTTGCACTCCAAAGGTGTTTCTCAGCTGATCAAATGAGCAAGAGACCTCTAAAAGAGGTGGTGGGGATGTATTTATACACCCCACAGTCGAAACGAACCGTTACCTGCCAACTCAGCAAAACACGGGGTGACCGGACGCGCCGGTCGAAGTGACCGGACGCGCCGGTCCCCTGTAACGATCGAAAATCCGAAAACTGGGCTGAGTGACCGAACGCGCCGGTCAGGGGTGACCGGACGCATCCGATCGTGCAGGGAGCTTACTGTAACCACACCGGACGCGCGACCGCGTCCGATCGGTGATGACCGGACGCGTCCGGTCTTTGCTGGACCTTACTGGAACGTGACCGGACACGCCGATCACACCCAGGTCGCGTCCGATCGGGTGTTTCCCTTCAAGTGACACGTGTCGGCTCTGACCACCGCGTCCGGTCCTCGCAAGGACCGCGTCCGGTCGTCAGCGCCGAAACTCAGTCGCAGTTTTGAACTGACCGGACGCGTCCGGTCAAGCCGAGGACCGCGTCCGGTCAAGGGAAAAACACCCTAAACTTTCCGAAACGCGTCGCAACTTGAATCAAGTTGCTTCCAACTGAACTTTGAGCTAAACTAGAGCTGCCTAGCGCCAAGTTTAACAAGTGTGCACCACACCTAAACATAGGACTCACCTAGGTCAAGCTACCCGCTCATGCCCCCCTTTATAGTACGGCCAAAAGAGAAAAACGAAGATCCTAACGACTATTCCGAATGTATCTCAACACCTCGACATCCGGAACTAACCGTCCTTAATCTTGACGTCACTCCTTTGAAAACCGAAACGATTTCCATCAAGGGGCATGAATACCATGGTGCCCAAAGCAGTTATAACCTCCATGACCTAACTTACCGAAGTTTCTGCAAAACACACGTTAGTCATGGTAATAAAGCGTTGTCATCAATTGCCGAAACCAAACCTCGGGGCCTAGATGCTTTCAATCTCCCCCTTTTTGGTGATTGATGACAACACTAAGATTCAAAAGATTGGAGTTGAGGTTTTCGAGCATGCTTGGTTCACATAAGCAAAAAGCAATAAGCACAAAGGGTTAGGAATTGCTTATGTGCCCCAAGCCAAAAGAGTGTACTCATAAGATAAGACAAAAAAATGTTAGTACACATAAAGATATAGCTCATAAGAAATCAGAGTAAGGCACGGAAGCACAACCTTAGAGCTATAACAAAAAACAGGTGACATGAATTAACACAGTGACTAGATAAACCAGTAGACTCAAAGTTTCTCACACGACCAAATGTCACACGAATGCAATGACTGAAAAGTAAACATGATGCATGAATGTAGCACACAAAAGAACGAAAATCCTCAATCAAAGCTCCCCCTGAAACTACTCTCTCTCCCCCTTTGGCATCAACCGCCAAAAAAAGTCTAAGGATCGGACGGGGGAACAGACGGAGTCGTGTCGGGTGCCGAGGTGCGCGGAGTAATCACGAAGTGTAGAGTATCTCCCTCGGAATCTGAGCTATCTGGCTGACCCTCTGAAGAAGCACGTGGCTGTGAAGCGGTCTGGGTCTGAGCAGCAGGAACAGGTACTGACGTAGTAGCAACAAGTGGAGCCGTCTCTGTGACCTGAGCCTGTAGCGAGCCAATAGCTAGGGGATCTGTCGAGGCAACTGACGAAGGAACTGTCTCAGTAGTGCCCGTCCCTGTCACAGGAGGAACAGCTGCCTCTGGAGCTGACAACCCCGAAGAAGTAGCAAAGGTGGTAGTGTGTGAGAGTGTCGGCTGACCAGTCAACTCGTTGTATGTGGCACTGTAATCACCGAAGGGTGTGCCTGTCAGGAGGTGAGGGCAAGGCTGGTCTGAAGAAGTAAACCCCGTCTGAATAGGAGTGTAGCTCAGGGACTGGAACAACTGGGGAACCTGCTGCTGTGGAGATGTGAACTGAAAGCTCGGCTGTCCCTGACTCGATGGACCACTGGACTGTAAAGCAGGAGTCAGGATAGAAGCAGGCGGAGGAACCCCAACAGTGACTAGATGGCGCAGAAGGTCCAAATACTGCTGCTGACTAGCTGCACTTTGTCGCTGCATCTCTACTTGCTGGCGCTGGATCTCAAGCTGCTGACGCTGAAACTCGTCCTGACGAGCCTGTATCTGTGCAAATGCTGCAGCTGTATCCTGAGCCTGTCGCTGTAACTGCAGCTCCTGTCGCTCCTGTGTCTAGGTCAGCCTCTCAAGTATAGCCACCATGGCTGGGTCTGAGCGTGAGGCTGAACCAGAGCCACCGGCCTCGTGGTCGTGAGGCCGAGGAGACCGATACCTGGGGATGGGCTGGTAATCCTCATCAGTGCTGTCAGATGCCTCATCCTCAGGGAGATCAGCGGGCTGAGCATCTAGATCGGCAAGCTCTGCCTCAGCAAGCCCCTCAACAGTGGCGTCCTGCTCAGCTGCTGTCTCTGGAACCTCAGGTCTCTCGCACTGTCCTGGCACTGGGGCCTGATCTCTAGTGACTGAAGCCCAAAGCTGATGGATATCATACTCAGAAAAAGCAGTGGTAGTATCTGATATCTCAGCTCTGATCTCTGCTGGTAGCTGAATGGCAGATCTGATAATGAAGCATATCCAGTGAGCATAGGGCAGCTGACGGTGTCCCTTGAAGCCCTCAGCTATGGTGTCCTCCATCTCACTAAGCATGCGATCCCAAATGTCAAACGGTGTCTGTGAGAGGAGGTGGTGAACAACCCATAGCTACATCCGAGTCAATCCCTCTCTGTAGCCAAGCCTGGGAAGAAGAGTGCGTCTGACTATAGCATCCAGGACTCTGGCTAGCAGTGTCAAGCTGGCAGGAGTGCGACGAGACCCTTCGCCAAAAGGCTCACGGAAGCAGGGTCGGATCAAATCTGTCAGTGGCACTGTCCCGCCATGAGGGCGTCTGGGTGGAGGAGTCTGACCAAAACATAGCTGATGTATCTTCGTGTCTGAAGCTGGGAGTCTGAGAATCTCCCGTACTCTAGTGCTGTATAGTCTGTGGTCGCGGCCTCGGAATGCAAAGTGTATAAACTCATGGGCAGGATCAATCCACAGTGAAGCATAGAACTCTCTGACCCATGTGCCGTAGTATGCACCTGTCCGTCCAAGAAAATCTGACAAGCCTGGCAGAAAGGACAGGTGCGGACGAAGCTGCTCTCCCACAACCTCAACAAGTGACTCAAGTCGACAGACCCTCTGTGGTCGAAAAGCAATGCCGCTGTCAACTAGAGCTCTATAGAAATCCTCCTGGAGAGGAGTATAGAAACCCTCTGAAGCTCTGGGATCCCTCTGAGGTGGGAACCACCGACTGACCTCAACGAACCTCAACCCTTGCACCTGATGTGTTGTAGCACCCCTCAAGTCAAAGTGCTCGACCGGGGGTGAACCTCTAGCCCTGGGAGGAGGACGTGCTCCACGACGCTGGCCCTCTGGCCTAGGAGTCACCTGAGCTCGTGTGCGTGTGGAGCAGCGACGCGGTGGAGTCTGAGCTGGCTGCTCCTCTGTACCCTCTGTAGCCTCTGGAGCCTCTATAGGTGGATCAACTGACATAGCATCTGTAGCTCCAGTGTCCTCTGTGCCCTCAGTGGCCTCTGTGCCAAGCTGTCGACCTTCAAGATGAAAGCGACGCTCGCCTATGCATATGCCACTGCTCCTGCCTCCCCTCTCTGCCTGCTCTGCTGCATCAGCAACTACCTGAGTGATCTCTGCATCGGTGAGTGTCTTCTTCTTCCTGGCCATAATCTTGATGCGCTTTCCACGCGCAACCTCAGACAGACGAGGAGGACTGTCGTCCCCGTCACCAGGAGCACCACCGGCGTTCTTGCAATGCACCATGCTGTCAAACTGACGGAAAACCTCTGAAAGATGGTGAACTGTCACTCGAGAGGCTTGGCCTCAATCCGTATCCGCAGGCCTGGCCTCGGATTCAGCAAACTGACACACCGACAAACTCGCTGAAAAGACGGAATAGATGGATCTACTATAAGCAACATATATAACTAAAAAGGTGCGAAACCCTAGAGATAGCAAGCATGTAAGATAAGATATGAAACGAAACGCGATAGCTACCTCGGATCGACGAGAAGACGGTGACAAGATAAGGTGACCTAGATCGTGAGATTTCCCGAATTCGCCGGACGAGCTCTGATTTGCCGAAACACGAGACAATTAGGATTAATGAAGAATAAGTTACGACAAACCCTAGCGAGGAAGACAAGGAGACGCGAAACAACCTCGCAAAGAAGACGACGTGCGACGAAACCTCGACGACGATCGGCCGAATGACGTTACGCAAACCCTAGGTTAGGGTTAGGGCAACGCGACGAGAATCGATCGGGAGCGAGCACGAGGCGGTCAACGGCCGGAGGCAGTGCTAGGCAGGCTAGGGCGCAGCTCACCGGCGGCAAAGGCATGGCTAACCGGCGGCGAGAGGCGAGCGGGCGGCGGTGGCGCGCTGTGCGGTTGGTGCGGGCAAGGTCGCGGCTGGCGTGCGCGCGGGCAGGTGCGGGCGAGGAGGCGCAGGGAGCTCGGGGGGAGTCGCGGCGGCTCCGGCGAAACAGCGGCGAATCGGCGGATTTAGGGTTGCGGCGGCGAAAAACGCGAGCGAGATGAAAAGAACCGGCCGAAAACGAACCGTTTTATGAGGGGGTAGATCCGCTCGTCCCGCGATGACCGGACGCGGTGGTCGATATGACCGGACGAGGTGGTGCAGCGTCCGGTCACACTCCAGTAAGCTCCTGGAGCGACCGGACGCGTCCGGTTAGGACTGACCGGACGCGGTCAGAGTCCGGTCGAGGGGTACTCGGGAATTCATCGCGAATGACCGGACGCGGTGGTGGTAACCGGAACCGGACGCGGTGGTCAACAGCTGCGCGTCCGGTGCAGCATCCGGTCACTAGATCTGGAGTTGGTCTTCTGGATGACCGGACGCGCTGGTGGTCGCCGGGACCGGACGCGGTGGTGAAGCATCACTGCGTCCGGTGCAGGGTCCAGTCCAGCGTCCAGTCACTGTTTTTCGTCCTTCTTCGTTTCGAACTTCGACGCGACTTCTCCCAATCAAGTTCCAATTCAAAGAGACACAAATAAACACCAATTGGAACCTGATATGAGTGACCTCACTCAAACCCTCAAATTTTTCAAAATAGATTGCCTTAGGCTAGTATTATTTTTAAGAAAATAGACAATAAACACCCGAGGAGCAACGTATGGCCATGCAATAGAGTTTTTGAACCTTTAGGAGCGTCAAAATGCTCTCTCTATCCATGGACGAACACAGAGGTTGCTCAAAGCTAAACCGAAAAGAAACGACAAGCTAACAACCATGCAAATGCAATGCAATACACGAAAGTAAAGCTACGTTGCTTGTCAAGTTTGATCCACGGTTAGGCTTCTTCACTCCTCCAAAGGAGGGTTATCGTAACCGTGTTAGCCATGCCCTAAATGCATTGCGATAAGATAAACATGACATATAATACAATGCAATGCAAGGGACAACACAAGCTCATTTTTTAAAGTTGCTAGAATCAAGCACATTGAGTTCACTTCTTAACCTACAAAAGGTGGCCTCATCCAAAGGTTTAGTGAAGATATCCGCTAATTGATTTTCACTTCTTACACCTTCTAGTGATATGTCATTTTTAGCAACGTGATCTCTTAGAAAGTGATGACGGATATCAATGTGCTTGGTGCGAGAGTGTTGTACCGGATTGTTAGCAATTTTAACGGCACTTTCATTATCACATAAAAGTGGCACCTTTTCAAGAACAATTCCATAGTCTAGGAGGGTTTGTTTCATATATAAGATTTGTGCACAACAAGCCCCCGCGGCAATGTATTCCGCCTCGGCGGTGGACAAAGCCACACTATTTTGCTTTTTAGATGACCAAGATACTAAAGATCTCCCAAGCAAATGGCACCCTCCGGATGTGCTTTTTCTATCAATTTTGCAACCGGCATAATCCGAATCGGAATAGCCAACTAGTTGGAATCTAGCTCCTTTGGGATACCAAAGACCAATGCTTGGGGTGTGCTTAAGATATCTTAGGATTCTTTTTACGGAACTTAAGTGAGGTTCTTTAGGGCACGCTTGAAAGTGAGCACACATGCACACACTAAACATGATATCGGGCCTAGATGCAGTAAGGTACAACAAACTACCAATCATAGAACGATAGAGAGTTTGATCAACCGGTTTACCTCCCTCATCTAGGTCGAGATGTCCATTTGATGGCATTGGGGTCTTGATTGGTTTGCATTCTTCCATCTTGAATCTTTTGAGAAGATCATTGGTATACTTTTCTTGAGAGATGAAAATCCCTTCTCTCATTTGCTTGACTTGAAACCCGAGGAAGAATGTGAGCTCACCAATCATTGACATCTCGAACTCCTTCGACATCAATTCACCAAATTCTTTGCAATAATCTTCATTTGTTGATCCGAAGATGATATCATCAACATACACTTGACAAATGAAGATCTCCCCATTGAGCTTCTTGGTGAATAGTGTGGTGTCGACCTTCCCAATGGTGAAGCCCTTCTCAATGAGGAAGTCCCGGAGGCGCTCATACCAAGCTCTAGGGGCTTGCTTGAGCCCATATAGCGCCTTGGACAACCTATAAACATGATTAGGATATCTAGGGTCTTCAAACCTGGGAGGTTGATTAACATAGACTAGTTCATTTATGAAGCCATTTAAGAATGCACTTTTCACATCCATTTGATATAGTTTCATATCATGATGTGATGCATATGCAAGGAGGATACGAATGGCTTCAAGTCTTGCAACGGGTGCAAAGGTCTCTCCAAAATCAAGACCTTCAACTTGAGAGAACCCCTTTGCAACTAGTCTTGCCTTGTTCCTCACTACTATGCCTTGGTCATCTTGCTTGTTTCGGAACACCCACTTGGTTCCAATGACTCTTGCACCTCTAGGATGCTCTTCAAGTGTCCATACTTGATTGCAGGTGAAGTTGTTCAATTCTTTATGCATAGCATTCACCCAATCCGGATCTTGAAGAGCTTCTTCTACATTCTTAGGTTCAACACAAGAGACAAAAGAGTGATGTTCAACAAAAGAAGCAAGCTTTTGAGATCGAGTCATTGCTCCCTTAGTAGGACTCCCTATGATGAGATCTTGTGGATGTGCTTGAAGTAGAGGTGAGTTTCTTCTATCAACCACTTGAGGAGGTGGACGGGGAGCATCAACATCTTGAGCTTGTGCCTCGGCTTGTTCATGAGAGACATAAGTGTCTTCATTTTCAACTCTCTCATTCTTGTCATCATCTTGAGGCACACGTGATGAAGATGGTGGATCAACAATTTGTATATCGTCATCATCATCTTTTGGCTTGATGTCTCCCACGGGCATGTTCTTCATGGCCTCCCTCAAAGGTTCATCACCTACATCATCACAATTCTCAATTGCTCCTTGGGAGCCGTTAGATTCATCAAATTCCACATCATATGTTTCTTCAACCAAACCGGTGGCATGGTTAAATACTCTATATGCTTTGGACTTTGATGAGTAACCAACAAGAAAACCAATATCACAACGTCTTTGAAACTTCCCTAGGTGTTGACGCTTCTTGTAGATGTAGCATTTGCAACCAAACACTCGGAAGAATGAGACGTCCGGCTTCTTCCCATTAAGCAACTCATAGGGGGTCTTGCCAAGGAACTTTTGTAGGAAGAGACGATTTGAAGCATAGCATGCGGTGTTGATTGCCTCGGCCCACAACTTTTCCAGAGTGTTGTACTCATCTAGCATTGTTCTTGCAAGGGTGATCAAAGTCCGGTTCTTTCTCTCAACTACACCATTTTGTTGAGGAGTATAGGTTGAAGAGACTTCATGCTTGATTCCAATTTCATCACAATAAGCTTCAATGTTTGTGTTGTCAAACTCTTTGCCATTGTCACTTCTAATCTTCTTTATCTTGACTTCAAATTCATTTTGAGCTCTCTTTGCAAACTTCTTGAAGCAATTTGCCACTTCGGATTTGTCATGAAGGAAGAAGGTCCATGTGTACCTTGAGTAGTCATCCACTATCACAAGACAATAGAGATTACCACCCAAGCTCTTGTATGTTGTAGGCCCAAACAAATCCATGTGTAGAAGTTCTAGCACTCTTGAAGTTGACATGAAAGCTTTGGTTGGATGAGTGTTTGCAACTTGTTTGCCCGCTTGACATGCACTACAAGGTTTGTCCTTTTCAAACTTCACATCCTTCAATCCTCTCACTAGTTCTTTCTTCAATAGCTTGTTGAGAGTGTTCATTCCAACATGAGCAAGCCTCCTATGCCAAAGCCAACCATGTGAGGTCTTGGTGAACAAACATGTCATTAAATTTGCATCTTCAGAGGTGAAGTCAACAAGATAAAGATTGTTGTATCTAAAGCCCTTGAATATCACTTGCTTGTCATCTATCTTTGAAACTTCCACTTCATTTGGTGTGAACAAGCATTGGAAGCCAAGGTCACAAAGTTGCCCAACGGATAATAAGTTGAAACTCAATGAAGCAACATAAAGCACATTTGAGAGTGAGTGATCATTTGATATTGCAATCTTGCCTATACCCTTGACTTTGCTCTTTGAATTATCCCCAAATGTGATCTTCTCTTGACATACCCCATTATCTTCAATGGAGGTGAACATACGAGGGTCACCGGTCATATGTTGAGTGCAACCACTATCAATAACCCAATGAGATCCACCGGTCTTGTAGTTCACCTACACACAAGAGATCAAGCTTTTTGTTTAGAGACCCAAACTTGAGAGGGGCCCTTGACTTTCTCAACTAGTGACTTGGCAACCCATATTTTCTTTGGCCTATTCTTGTTTGGGGGACCCAAAAACATGACTTTCATCTTTCCATTTGAATCTTTTCTTAGCATATAATGAGCATTGAAGGCAAAGGGTCTAGCATGCTTGGGCAAGGGTTGTGGTGGTGGAGTTTTGCACTCATGAGCAAAATGACCTTCTTGTCCACACTCAACACATCTCTTTGGCTTGGGCTTTGACTTGCTTTGTTGTTGTTGAGCTTTTGCCTTCTTCTCTTGATTTGCCAAGTACCCAATACCACTTCTATCCATCTTCATTACGGTGTTCATGAGTAGCTCACTTTGCAAATATTGACCTCTTGTGAACTTGCTTAGGCCGGTCTTGAGATGCTCTTTTTCTTGCTTGAGCTTTTTGTTCTCTTCAATGAGTAACTCATTTGTTGTTTGCTTCTCAAGAGCCATCAACCCTTTTAGCTCCTTGTTCTCATTTGCAAGCTTCTCATTTTCACTCTTGATCTTGGCATAATCATCATAGTTGCTTGACTCAACCACACTCTTGCCTTTGCTACTAGAACCTTGCTCAATGCTTTCAATGATCAAGTCATCACATGATGTAGCTATATCACACTTAACAACATTGTTAGTAGCATCATGTGTCTCAAGAGCAAGTTCATTTGCAACCATAAGACTATCATAGTCAATTTTCAATGTGGTGTATTTTTCTTTTAGAGAGTTATGTCTAGTGATGAGCTCATCATGCTTCTTCTCAAGCTTATCATGTTGATCTTTAAGCTCTTTATTAGAAGTTTTGAGCTCCTTGAGATTTGAAGACATAACTTCATTTTGATCTTTAAGCTCACCACTAGTCTTTTGAGCATTTTCAAGCTTAGATGAGAGTGATTCATTTTCATTTTGAAGTTCCTCATTTTCATTTCTTGTCCTTCTTATGACTTTAGTATATTTGTTCAACAATTTTACAAGTTCATCATAAGAAGGTGCATCATATTCATCATCACTATCACTATCATCATCATCATCACTATCATGATTTTGTACCTTTCGTTCACCCTTGGCCATAAGGCATAGGTGAGTAGAGGACGATGATGGTGAAGGAGGCGGTGAAGGTGGTGATGAAGATGTTGGTGAAGATGATGGCCCCATCACAAATGCGGCAACCTTCTCTTTCTCATCATTGCTTTCATCTTCGGAGGACTCACAAGATGAATCAATATCGGTGAGCCAATCACGAACAATGTATGCCTTTTCTCCCTTCTTCTTCTTGTGGAAATCCTTCTTCTTGCCATCCTTCTTCTTGTATGGCTTGTTTTTCTTCCTCTCTTCTTCTTTATCACTTGAATCATTTTTCTTGCCCTTGTTCTTGTTCTTGTACTTGTCTTTTGGTGGTCTAGGACATTGATGAGCTAAGTGGCCAAGTTCGCCACAATTATAGCAATCCATCTCCGAGATTGGCTTTCTCTTGCTACTTGTGAAGAATTTCTTTTTCTTGCCGTCGAACTTGATGCCACTCTTATTGAGCTTCTTTAGCATTTTGGTGGTCTTTCTCACCATGAGTGCAAGTGATTCATCATCAATATCACTTTCGCTTGAGCTTTCTTGCACCATCATGGCTTGGCCCTTCTTCTTCTTCTTGTCATGACTAGCTCTAAAGGCCAAGTCTTTCTTTTTGGAAGATGATGAGCCCTCTTCCGGAGTGATGTGCATGTACATCTCATGAGCATTGATCTTCCCCAATACTTGTGTCGGTGTTGCGGTGGAAAGATCACTTTGGTGAAGCACGGTGACAATGTGACCATACTTCTCAATGGGAAGAACACTCAAGATCTTCCTTGCAACATCCGATTGGCTCATTTGAGTGAGCCCAAGAGCATTGAGGTCCTCTATAAGAACATTCAAACGAGTGTACATATCATTAGCACTTTCTTTGGGAAGCATCTCAAAAGAATTAATTTTCTTTAAAGCAAGGTGATAGCGTTCCTCACGCTCACTCTTAGTTCCCTCATGGAGAGCACAAAGATTTTCCCACAATTCATGAGCGTTCTTTGCATTACGCACACGATTGAAGATATCTTTGCCTAAGCCCCGGTAGAGTGCATTTTTGGCCTTTGCATTCCACCGGTCGTACTTCTCCTCGTCACCAATGGGGTTTGCGGGATCCTTGATAGCGGGAAGCCCTTGGGTTGCGGCTCTAAGACACCCAACATCTATGGCTTCGAGATACGCCTCCATACGGATTTTCCAATATGGAAAATCATCCCCCTCAAAGGTGGGAGGTGGTCCTTCCCCGTTAGACATCTTGCTCTAGGCGGTAAAGCCTAAATTAGGAGCAACTTGGCTCCGATACCAATTGAAAGGATCAAGATGCCCAAGAGGGGGGGGTGAATTGGGCTTTTCTAAAAATTAATTGCAAGAATTAAATCCTATAAGCCGGAATTCACCCCTAGTGCCTACTTGTGTTCCTAGAGATTCTACCGATAAAAGTTTTGCACCCTAGTTTCCAATCCTAGTCTAGCATGACAATTCTAGGAAAGTAAATCAAGCAATGAAAGTAAATACGAGAATGTAAATGCTTGAAAGTAAGGGCAAGGAACACGGCGATGTTTTTCCGAGGTATCGGAGAGTCGCCACTCCCCACTAGTCCTCGTTGGAGTACCCGCGCAAGGGTGTAGCTCCCCCTTGATCCGCGCAAGGATCAAGTGCTCTCTACGGGTTGATTCTTCGACACTCCGTCGCGGTGAATCACCCAAAACCGCTCACAAGATGAGTTGGGTCATCCACAAGCTCCGCCGGATGATCACCAAACTCCCAATCACCACCAAGCCGTCTAGGTGATGGCGATCACCAAGAGTAACAAGCTAGAACTCTCACTTGACCACAACGAGCCTAATGAGAAGGTGGATGAACACTTGCTACTCTCTAATCGCTAGTGAGGAACTCTCAAGCTTTGATTCTCAAAACACAATCCTCACTAGAGCTCTTGCACTCCCTTGCACTCCAAAGGTGTTTCTCAGCTGATCAAATGAGCAAGAGACCTCTAAAAGAGGTGGTGGGGATGTATTTATACACCCCACAGTCGAAACGAACCGTTACCTGCCAACTCAGCAAAACACGGGGTGACCGGACGCGCCGGTCGAAGTGACCGGACGCGCCGGTCCCCTGTAACGGTCGAAAATCCGAAAACTGGGCTGAGTGACAGGACGTGCCGGTCAGGGGTGACTGGACGCATCCGATCATGCAGGGAGCTTACTGTAACCACACCGGACGCGCGACCGCGTCCGATCGGTGATGACCGGACGCGTCCGGTCTTCGCTGGACCTTACTGGAACGTGACCGGACGCGCCGATCACACCCAGGTCGCGTCCGATCGGGTGTTTCCCTTCAAGTGACACGTGTCGGCTCTGACCACCGCGTTCGGTCCTCGCAAGGACCGCGTCCGGTCGTCAGCGCCGAAACTCAGTCGCAGTTTTGAACTGACCAGGCGCGTCCGGTCAATCCGAGGACCGCGTCCGGTCAAGGGAAAAACACCCTAAACTTTCTGAAACGCGTCGCAACTTGAACCAAGTTGCTTCCAACTGAACTTTGAGCTAAACTAGAGCTGCCTAGCGCCAAGTTTAACAAGTGTGCACCACACCTAAACATAGGACTCACCTAGGTCAAGCTACCCGCTCATGCCCCTCTTTATAGTACGGCCAAAAGAGAAAAACAAAGATCCTAACGACTATTCCGAATGTATCTCAACACCTCGACATCCGGAACTAACCGTCCTTAATCTTGACGTCACTCCTTTGAAAACCGAAACGATTTCCATCAAGGGGCATGAATACCATGGTGCCCAAAGCAGTTATAACCTCCATGACCTAACTTACCAAAGTTTCTGCAAAACACACGTTAGTCATGGTAATAAAGCGTTGTCATCAATTGCCGAAACCAAACCTCGGGGCCTAGATGCTTTCAGTCCTGACCTTTTTTTTATTGTGTACATGAATGTTATGTGGCTATCTGTTTCGTTTGTGTCCATGACCCATTGTTCCCATATATGTCTTTCCATTTTTAGTTTTTTTGTGCATTTTTGAAATTTTGATGTTTTTATTTTCCCTGTAGTGTTGTGTCACTGGAAAAGAATATTATAACTTTGAAACAGGAAATAGAAATGTCATTGTCAAACAATATTTTGTGTATATTTAATACCACTTGCAGAGAATAATAGAGCCATCGAATATTAAATATTTTTTTACATAGGATGACAAACATCACTTATTTAGTTAGGACCTCCGTGTAGACGATATTCTTAGTATATGTCCCGCTTGTACTGATATTCTTCTTCATCTTCTCCTTCTTGTCCTCTTCCTCCTCTTCAAGTCTTCCTGTGAGTACCTTTATGTTCTTTGCCGCCGTCGCTCTAGAGAGGGCGACATACAGTTGTCCATGAGAGAAAATCGGGTCAGGCAGGTAGATGCCTACATTTGGTATTGTCTGTCCTTGCGATTTGTTTATTGTCATTGCGAAGCTTAGTCTGACCGGAAATTGTTTCCTCTTTAAATTGAATGGGAACATCTCATCATCTGAGGGACACAGTGGTATTCTAGGCAAGAAAACCCACATTCCTGAGTGCTGTCTGAGCACAATCTCCACATCGATTGCATTCTTTTGGAATGCACGTACAACCAGTCTTGTGCCATTGCAAAGACCTTTAGCCGGGTCAATATTTCTGAGCAGTATGATTGGATAGTTAATTTTGAGTTTGAGCATATGTGGAGGTGGTCCGTTCGATGTAAGGCTGTTTAGGAATTCTAGGGGATAGTAGTTGTGCGGGTCGTCTTCTACAGAATCGAAGCTGTGGTACACCATCTCTTCCCCCTTGAAGCGATCAATCATTTTCAGGTTGATGCTATCTACGCAGCCATTCTTTGTGGATAGAATCGCTCTCGACATGATGTATTTTGGATCCTTCAAGGAGGCGCCGTCCTTTTGGTAGATATAGTCGATCATTCTATCTAGTCCATTATCTTCTATCTTGTGTTCCATGCATATACTTTGAGGTAGAAGGATTTCGCCTTTTTCATTGGTCTCTTCTGTTCCGTTTCCAACACACAGAAGGAATTCTGTGAACCACGGGTCATTTTGAGCCCTTATGTTCCATACAAGCTTCAAATGTTGCATGCAGTTCCATAGCTCGGATCTGCGTAGCGATGTGTCTATTATCTAGGCTCTTGAACCCTTTCGGACAACAGGTACGACTTGCCTAAAATCTCCTCCGAACACACCAGTTTTCCCTCCGAATGGTAGATTTGGTCTGTCCATTATGTCCCACATGCTTTTATCTAGCGCCTCAATAGCTTGCCTCTTAGTCATAGATGCTTCGTCCTATATTATTAGTGTTGCTGCCTGTAGTAGCTTGGCTGTCCCGCTTTGTTTTGTGAATCCACAGATTGATCCGTTGTCTATTCTTAGTAGTATCTTGAACCTCGAGTAAGAAGTCCTTCCTCCGGGCATTATTGAAGCCGCAACACCGGAACTGGTTGTTGCTAGAGCAATCTTACCTTGGCTGCGCACGGTGGCTAGGAGCGCCCTGTAAAGGAATGTTTTTCCCATGCCTCCTGGGCCATCAACGAAGAAGAGGCCTCCTATTTTGCTATTAGTTCTTGTAGGCTATCTTTTGCTCATTGTTTAGGTACTCATGCAAAGATGCGTCCTCTGGGTCCACCTCGATTGAGGATTCCTCGATAATCTCTCTAGGTATGTTGTTTGATGTGTCATGCTGTTTGTCAATTTCTGCAACTGGAAACGATTAGATATCTTTTCCCATTGACTGCAGCATGTCCCTGATATTTCTTAGTACCATCTGTTGGACTATGTGTTTGCACTTGCAGTGTCTGCTATAGTCTTCTGACATTGTCTCAAGGTGATTGTTCCAAAGACTATGGATGTCGCTAGGTTCACAAAACACTAGTATTATTGCGAACAATCTTCTTAGCGATGATGGCATCTAAAACAGCTCTGCTTGTGTCATGCATTACCCTATATAAGATACACAAGTAGACAAAACAAGGGTAAGCTTATTTGAGCAAAGGTCAATGATTATTTCAATCACATCAAATAATATAAGTTTATCAATACTTCCTTTGTCTAGCTACCTTCTCCGGCAACGACGCTGGAAATGCTTGTTGTATTTATTAACTTGTCACTTGTTTTAGTAGCCACCTATTATTTATCTACATCTCCTAACATTACTTTGCTAGGTTGTCATCCCTAGTGATGGTGCCAGAGAGCTTGTTGGTACCACTTAGTATTACTACTAAGCAGTTCTTCATTATTTCATGTGACTAGAAAGGATATATATTGAAAGGATCAAGATGCCCAAGAGGGGGTGAATTGGGCTTTTCTAAAATTTATTGCGAGAATTAAATCCTACTAAGCCATAATTCACCCCTAGTGCCTACAAGTGTTCCTAGTGATTCTATCGATAAAAGTTTTGCACCCTAAGTTCCAATCCTAGTCTAGCATGGCAATTCTAGGAAAGTAAACCAAGCAACAAGAGTAATACGAGAAAGTAAATTGCTTGAAAGTAAAGGGTTAGGAACACGGCGATGTTTTCCTGAGGTATCGGAGAGTCGCCACTCCCCACTAGTCCTCGTTGGAGCACCCGCGCAAGGGTGTAGCTCCCCCTTGATCCACGCGAGGATCAAGTGCTCTCTACGGGCTGATTCTTTGACACTCCGTCGTGGTGAAGCGCCCACAACCGCTCACAAGATGAGTTGGGTCATCCATAAGCTCCGTCGGATAATCACCAAGCTCCCAATCACCACCAAGTCGTCTAGGTGATGGCGATACCAAGAGTAACAAGCAAGAACTCTCACTTGACCACGACAAGCCTAATAAGAAGGTGGATACACACTTGCTACTCCCTAGTCACTAATGAGGGATCTTAATCTTAGATTCTCAAATCTCAATCCTCACTAGAGCTCTTGCACTTCCTTGCATATGAAAGGTGTTTCTCAGCTGAATAAATGAGCAAGAGACCTCAAATAGAGGGGTAGGGGATGTATTTATACTCCCCACAGTCAATCCCAATCGTTATGTGCCAACTCAGCATTTTTCGTACTGACCAGATGCGCCGGTCGATGTCACCGGACGCATCCGGTCGGTGGCAACGGTCGAATTGAAAAACAAAGGCGTTAAGTGACCGAACGCATAGGCGAGTCCGATCAGGGGTGACCGGACGCGTCCGGTCGCTCAAAACCCTTTCTGGAACCTTTCTGTACTTTGACCGGACGCACAGACGAGTCCGATCGGTGATGACCGGATGCGTCCGGTCAACCAAGTTCCTCTCTGGAAATGGACCAGACGCACTGTAGACGCGTCCGATCAATTTTCTAGCCGCGTCTGATCACGACACTTACCCTCTCTGACTCTGGTCAACATGATCTACGCATCCGGTCCATGGGAGGACCGTGTCTGGTCGATCGTATTGAGTCTGCGGTGACTGCCAGTACTGACCAGACGCGTCCGGTCAAGGTAGAGACCGCGTCCGATCGAGAAGAAATGGCTCAAAAGACTTCGAATCACGACGCAACCTGAACCGAGTTTCTTCCAACTGAACTTAGGGCTTCACCTGAGCTACCTAGTGCTAAGTTTGACAAGTGTGCACCACACCTAAACAAATAGACACACCTTGGTCAAGCTACTCGCTCATGCCCCGTTTATAGTACGACCAAAGGAGAAAAGCGAAGATCCTAACGACTATTCTGAACGTAACTCAACTCCTCGACGTCCGAAACTAACCGTCCTTAATCTTGACGTTAATCCTTTGAAAACCGAAATGATTTCCATCAAGGGGAATGAAAACCATAGTGCCCAAAATAGTCACCATTTCCATGACCTAACTTACCAAAGTTTCTGCAAAACACACGTTAGTCATGGTAATGTTGCGTTGTCATCAATTGCCAAAACCAACTCTAGGGGCCTAGATGCTTTCAATCTCTCCCTTTTTGGTGATTGATGACAACACCTTGAGTAAGTAGATTTAAGAGATGAGGTTTTCGAACATGCTTGGTTCACATAAGCAAAAGACAATAAGAACAAGGGGTTTAGGATTGCTTATGTGCTCGAAGCCAACAGGGTGTACTCATAAGATGAAACAAGAAGAGTTAGTACACAAAAGCATAGCTCATATGAAATCGGAGCAAGGCACGGAAGCAAAACCTTATGAGCGAGAACCAATCATGTGACATGATATAATAGAGACAAGATAATCAACATATTACTCAAGTATCTCACAAGCACACACGACACATAATGCAAGTGCGGGAATATAAACATGATGCATGAAAGTAGCACACAAAGAGCCAAGAAACCGAAACCCTCTCTCACAACTCCCCCTAAATCTACTCTCTCTCCCTCTTTGGCATCAAGAGCCAAAGAACTAAGGGTCTGAAGGAGGAATGGAAGTAGTCGAGTCGGGTGCAGAGGAGCGTGGAGTGATCAAAAACTGAGAAGTGTCCTCCTCTGACTCTGAGCTGTCATGCTGACCCTTTCTAGGTACACATGGAAGTGAAGCGGTCTGGATCTGCTCAGTGTGTGGGTTGGCAAGCTGTAACTAGGAGCAGGAGCTGATGAAGTAGTAGCTACGAGAGCCGCAGTCTCTGTTACCTGAGCCTGAAGAGTACCAATCGTGGGAGGATTAGTCGAAGCAACTGACGAAGGAACTGTCTCCATAGTCCCGGTCCTCGTCACTAAAGGAGCCACTGTCTCTGAAGCTGATATCTCTGTAGTGGTCAGAACTGTGGTCTGGGAGGGTGTCGGCTGATCGGTCAACTCACTATAGGACGCACTCAAGTCAGTAGAGAATGGAGTGCCAGTCAGAAGGTGAGGCCTGAGCAGAATCGGTGGAGTGAATCCCGTCTGAATAGAAGTGTAGCCTGGGGACTAAAACGACTAAGGCACCTGCTGCTGAGGGGAGGCAAACTGAAAGCTCGGCTATGGTCCCTAACTCTGAAGCCCACTGGGCTGTAAAGTTGGAGTAAGGACGGATGGAGGTGGAGGGACCCTAACAGTAATAAGGTGTCTCAAGAGCTCAAGGTACTGCTGCTGGGTAGCTGCCTGTTGCCTCTGTATCTCTAGCTGCTGCCTCTAAAACTCGTCCTGACGAGCCTGAATTTGTGCAAATGCAGCTGCATTGTCCTGAGTCTGTCTCTGTAGCTGAATCTCCTGCCTCTTCTGAGCCTGAGTCAGCCTCTCAAGTATAGCCACCATGGTTGGGTCTGTGTGTGAGGCTGAACCGGAACCACCGGCCTCATGGTTGTGAGAACGAGGAGAGCGGTACCGAGGAAGTGGCTGATAGTCGTCATCAGTGCTGTCGGTGGCGTCGTCCTCGTCTGGATCGACTGGCTGCGCATCTAAGTCAGCAAGCTCTACCTCTGCAAGTCCCTCAACAGTCTAGTCCTGCTCAGCTGCAGTCTTAGGTACCTCTGCTCTCTGACGCTGACTCTGTCTAGGTACCTGCTCTCGGGTGATAGAGGCCCATAGCTGTCGTATGTCATACTCAGGGAAGGCTGTTGTGGTGTCAGAGGTCTCCGCTCGAATCTCAGCTGGAAGGTCGGAAGCACACCAAATCAGAAAACAAATCCAATGGGCATAGGGTAGCTGACGGTGACCCTTGAAGCCCTCTGCTAAAGTATCCTCCATCTCACAGAGCATCAAATCCCAAATATCAAACGGAGTCTGAGAGATAAGGTGATGAACTACCCAAAGCTGCATATGTGTCAAACACTCTCGGTAGCCCAACCTCGGAAGCAGTGTCCTCCTCACAATAGCATCATGAACTCTGGCAATAGGAGTCAAACTGGCTGGTGTACGTCTGGACCACTCACCAAACGGCTCACGAAAGCACGGTCTGACTAAGTCTGTAGGTGGCACAGTGCCGCCGTGTGGACGCCTCGATGGTGGTGTATGACCAAAACAAAGCTGGTGGATCTTCGTCTCTGAAGCTGGGAGCCTAAGAATCTCCTGTACCCTAGTGCTGTATAGCCTACGGTCACGACCACTGAATGCAAAATGGATTAACTCGTGAGCGGGGTCTATCCAAAGGGAAGAGTAGAACTCCTTGACCCATGTGCCGCAGAAATGCTCCTATCCGACCCAGAAGATCTGACAATCCTGGTAGAAAAGAAATATGGGGACGGAGCTGCTCGTCAATAACTACAACAAGTGACTCTAGTCGACAAACCCTCTGCGGTCTGAAGGCAATCCCACTGTCAACATAAGCTCTGTAAAAGTCCTCGTGCAGAGGTGTGTAGAATCCCTCTGAAGCTCTGGTGTCCCGCTGAGGTGGGAACCACCGAGCAACCTCGACAAAATGGAGAGCCTGAACCTGTCGTGCTGTAGCTCCTCTCAGGTCAAAGTGCTCAACTGGGGGCTGACCACGAGCTCTGGGAGGTGGACGACCTCCACGTCTCTGACCCTCTGGCCTAGGAGTCACCTGAGCACGCGTTCGTCCTGAGCGACGACACGGTGGAGTTTGCAGTGTCTGCTCCTGTGTCTCCTCTGTCCGCTCTATGGGCTGCTCCTCTATCTGCTCTGTGGGCTGCTCCTCTTTCTCCTCGGTGGCCTCTGTACCAAGCTGTTGTCCCTCAAGGTGAAAGCGGCGCTCACCAATTTAAATACCACTGCCTCTGCCTCCTCTCTCAGCTTGATCAGCAGCGTCAGCCACTGCCTGTGCTACCTCTGCCTCTGTGAGCATCCTCTTTCTTTTCTTGGCGGTGATCTTCTTGCGCTTGCCTCGGGCAACCTCTGTCAAACATGGAGGACTTCAGTCCCCGTCACTCGGAGCTCCACCAACATTCTTGCAGCAGGCCATGCTAACAAGTCTCTGTGACTGAGAACAACTGACACTGAAAAGATGATGAGCTGATTCTCAAGAGGCTTGGCCTCAATCCGTATCCGTAGGCTTGGCCCCGGATTCAATACTGACAAAGGTGCCAAACAACACAGAGAACCGACTCGCTGCACTGGATGGAATAGAGAGTGTTACAATAAGCAATATAATTTCTAGGGTTATGAGATCCTATTGGGAGCAAGCAATTTTAGGTACGATCAGAGTGAGGCGAAACAGTTTCTACCTTAAGACGGAGGAAGCCCTATGAAGCGAGAAGAAAAAGGATGAAGTAGCACCACTCCTAAGAATTGAGACCGGAAAAACGCTGAAGCCGATCAAAAAGTCGCGAAGCAGAGCTGCAATGCTTGACGGCGACAATGGAAAGGTCAGACAGCGGCTAGGGCAGTGGAGACGGGCGACGGCCAGGGCAGGTAAGGCGGTGCGGCGCAGTTGGCCTGCTCTGCTGGAGCGAGGAGAGGGGGAGGGGCTGTTGGTTGACGCGGTGGAGGAGGAGCGGCGGCGCGCGGGTCATGCAGAGGAGGAGCGACGACACTAGGGTTAGCGGAGGAGGAGGAGCGGCGGCGTGCGGGTTAGCGGAGGAGGAGGAAAGGAAAAAACCGCCGATAGATCGGTTGAAGAACTGAGACCCGCTTTTCAAAGACTGACCAGATGTGCTCCTCGACTGACCGAACGCGCTGCAGAGGCGTCTGGTTAGAGTCCAGTAAGGTCCAAGAGCGACCGGACGCGTCCGTTGAGAGGTGACCAGACACGGATAGAGTCCGGTCAGAAGTCCACCCGAGAACCAACTTCGCGTGACCGGACGCGCAGGTGATGTCCGGAACCGGACGCAGTGGTCGAGCAGCATCGCGTCCGATCCAGCGTCCGGTCAATGATTTTCACCTTTTCCCTTTCCGATCTTCGACGCGACTTCTCCCAATCAAGTTCCAATACAAAAAGACACAAATAAACACCAATTGGAACCTGATATGAGTGAGCTCTCTCAAACCCTCAAGTTTTCAAAATAAATTTGCCTTAGGCTAGAATTCACACGGTAGAAGCAATGCTGATGTACAGAGGTAGCGAATGACCATGGCTATGGATATGGACATATAGGCTCCACATACTACACATGGCTAGCTATATGATATGTTTGATTTTTCATGGCACCAGATGGTGTGATGAAGTTTGCGGTCGATGATCAGGTCAGGCGGCGACGGTATGAGCTGTGTGTCAGAACACTGAAAGCAGTTGCACGGACACAGGTACATGGTTGCTTGGCCTACAGGCATTTCTCCAGGGGAATAGTAACAAAAGAGCAAAAGAATACATAGTTAGCTACAGAATGGCAACGAAGAGCGTAGATGAGCAACATATATATGAGTAGGAAGTAGCCATAGATCCGAAGCATTATATTATTCAACAACTTCGGCTGTGCTGATAAGCCGGCTGAAAACACTGTTGGCAGATTTGTTGTGAGAGAAAAACACTGTTCTAGTTGAAAAAACAAGCTGAAAAGTACGGATTATAAGCCGGATGAACAGGGCCAAAGGATTACATCATTTGTACATTTCGGATCATGTTCACTACTGTCTCACTACTTATGTTAAAGAGCAACATATTCTTAATAATGATGAGGACTATGAAACGGATTATATGAGAAAAGTATGAAATATTAAATCTTGCAGAAAAAAGAGGAATTATAAAAAAAATCAAAATCCATGTTTCCGGATCTATGCTGGTTAGGATCATCTAAGTATCTGCACTAATCAGGAAGCCATGGTCATCTTATCTGCAAATAGAATAGCGGCATAATTTTTCAAAAGTAGTGTTAAGAGCAAATCTGATCAGATGGAAACAGAAAGAGAGCTTGATTAATTGAAATTTCTGAGTAGTCATACCCAGGAACATGAGTCCTAACGACTGGACAAGATGTTGGTGAACACCAATGATAAATTTAGATAGGATGGTGTAAGTATTTTTTTTGCGCAAGTGTGGACCTTTTGGCCAAACCCCGAGGTTTGTAGCTCTAAAGAAGCCAATGTACTGCTTAATGTGATATATCACACGTCTTAGCAAAAACAAAGAAGCCAAATAGCCAATGCAAAAAACTATTTTAGGTTTTGACACTACATGAGCAATGTTCTGAAGTTTTTTTTTCTTCATGCCAACCAGACCATCAACCCTGAGTATTAATGTTATTTTCTGTAAAGTCGTATAGGAATTAGAAATCGAAAGAAGTAAGGAAATAACATTTACCTTATTTGCTTATTCGTGTCTTCCTGGGCTGCACCCATGTGAAAGGACTATATTTTTGTCACTGCATGCAACTATGCAATTAAGACATTATTCATAAGCTTAGTGGTAAATTTATGCCTCCGGGAAAAAAATGATTGGCATAAAAATAGCCAAATCCATCCAATGTAACTATCCCCCACTGCAACAAACAAAAAATAACATTATCTAAAATTTCTCGCACCTAACCAGCACAAACAACTGATAAACTTAATCTTTTCATTTAAGCTATTTCAGTCATGGTCGGATTATAAATCTGGGAAACATGTACGACAACACTATTCCATTTCCTTTTGTTCATTTCAATAACCTGATTAGGTTCATTGAAATATGTTTCCTGCCTCAATTTGGAACACAGGAGAACATATTTTTATAGAGGGAAATTAAACATAGTGTAGGTATCAAAGGTAAAGGTAAAAGTGCATGTTTGGGGCAAAAATAAGGGACATAAGCAACATGGCATGTTAGTGACAAACCTTACTCCTTCCAACTGTAGAACATATTTGAAGCCACAACACAGTGTAGGAATCTTCATCAAGACATATACCCACTAAAATGAAATTGCAACTCTAAGAGGTCAGTGAGCAGTCAAAACTATCCAAGTCAAGGGAAGACATCGGAAATTTTTTCCTTACCAAGTCGTGCATCGGTTTGATGGCAAGGAATAGGTGCTGATCTTGGGACAGTATCAGAAGAAAAAGAGATGACCGCTAGACTCCAGAACAGCTTACAATTTGGTAAAATATCCCTGACCCTTACAAATTGGTACGGAGGGAGTAATTTGGAACCATAATCCACTGCCATAGCATGAAAAACCAACAGACCAAAATTTTATGGGATGAAACCAAGTTCATATGTTGGAATTTGATATTTTATAAGCAAATTTAGTAACCCAACTAGACCTGTCCATTCTTTTACAGAACACACACCCCAATTTGGCTTACGTAGCTTATAGAAATTAGAACTTTGTGATTGTACGCCTCTTGGTGGAGAAACATGAATTCAGTCTCTTGCAAGGGTAAAAGAATATGAATATCCTTATGTTACAAGGTTGCAAAGCTATACTCTAGATTCCAGTGGTAGAATTCACATTAGCTAAAAGCAAAATCATATTTCAGATAGGAAAGTCATACTCATTGTAAGAACTATAGAATAGGAATCAAAGAAGGAAGCCAATCCATAGCTTTAGTTTAGAAATCTAAAGGAAAGACTGACCCTGATATTGCAGGTAACCAAGTAATAAATTACCTTGCTAGCAAGCCCAACTGCAAATACATCATTGGCAATTGGGTGCGCTCAGTGACAGAACAACCAATAAATTGTGTGTGAAGCAAAGACATCATCGACAATGGACCTAAGCTCATTACGAAATGGACAAAATGTAACAAGTAATATAATGACTCTATCATCACAAAGCCAATGAAAATAGCAAGGTCATGGAAGAATGAAATAATCATATATAATCATCAATGCACAAAATCCATTATCTCAGTCTAAAAAAAGTTTGTCATTGCACAATCCCCAAACCTCAGTAGATAACATGACTGAAACCTAGGAGCCCGCAGCCTTTTGAAAAGCCGAGGAAAACAAGCAAGCAAGTTCAGGGAGCAAGAAATAGAGCAAAACACCGATTTTCGCTTCACAACATACCATTGCAGTAATTGGAGAGAAGTACATACCTCTCATTTCATGATTTTCACTTCACCTATGGGAAAACCTCGGCCATCATGTTTTTCTCTTGAAAAGGTGGAACTTAAATTTGCTTCACCCAAAAGCCAAAACAAACTGGTACAACAACCAACATAATTAAGTGTTGACAGGTACCACAATTAGGGGTACCCAAATTATGATGGAAAATCACCTGGCCTCCCCATTTAAGGAGAAAGATCAACAAAAGAGAGACAAACTAAACTCTCCCTTGCTGGTCCTCCAACAAGACATGTGAGTGAACCAGCCCATCCCCCCACTTCATCCGAGGCCTCACTCAGAGGGGTCTCGGAACACCACCGATTCGCCCAAGGCCTCCGCCCTGGGGTCTCGTACACAGGCCGACTCCCAGCAACATCACCGCCTTGCCCGAGCCCCAGAGGCGGCATTGATTGTCTTCGACTCGCCCGAGACCGGCCTTTCACGTCGCTCCCCCATTGGCGCACTCGAGATCCCTTGTGACATCACCCACGTTCTCGTGTCTGCCCAACTAGACAGGTCAGGAATGACCGGGGTCAAATCACCACGCCATCGACTGCAACAGGCATGAGGAAGAGCTGTTGACCACTATGCCACCCATACTGGCATTATATGCACGATTCGTGCCTGCGTAGTGTACGAAACAACTGCCCTGGGCCACTATTCCCACGATCAGGATAAGATCGCACCGCACTTCCCGCCTTTGAGGCCTTGGCCCTCTACGCCAGTCAATCTACAAGGACAAAACGCCGCACCGGCTACAGGACCAGGTATAAAAGGCATGTCACTACAATCCCAAAAGACAGAAACCACTCCTTCAGCAGTGGCACACGTACTAGAACACGTAGCAATAGTGCCAGAAGTACCAACGCCATGCCTCCACAGTGCAGACCACTTTGCCACCGGATGAGGCCCTTTCGAGGCCTCCAGGCTCCTCCATCAGCAAGGACACACCATACGCCAACATCATGTAACCCTGCACCTCCTTGAGACTATAAAAGGATCATGTAGGGATCATGTAACAGAGCCGACCAAATTATAAGAGCACAAGTACAAAAACAAGCACCGAAGCGCTCAAATTTTCGAACTTGAGCCCATATAATCCCGGTAGTCAATCGAAACCACGAAGGATTTCAAACCAACTTGCTTACAACTAAGATCGCATCATTCAACATACACATCATACGTTACATTTCACAAGTAGTTCCGAAATACACTTACGCACACACGGAGTCGCAAATTATTACAAACCAAGTTGATAAAGTAGCGGAAGCATAACACACACCAGATGTTTAACTACTGCCAGTCTTGTTGATCACAACCCACAAAAGCATCAGGGAAAGTACATAAAAGATGATCACGCCCTAGTGATCTAGTCTTCGTCACCCGCAGGGTGGAGACAAGTTTTGCAGAAGCCTTGATAGAGCATATCATCTGCAACAGGAGGGAATAAACCCTGAGTACTGGAATGTACTCAGCTAGACTTACCCGTCAAAAACCAGAAATAAGATGACACCAAGGATTATGCAAGGCTTACACAAGAGGCTAGCTGACATCACATTTTGCAGAAAGGCATAAGTAGTTGAAACTCTTATAACCTGTACTAGCAGTTATTTTTAGCATTTACCTATCATCTATCTTAGCACCTGTACTAAACATGCACTTGATTATCATCAAACAATTATTAGCATTATATCCATAGCAGGTATAAATTGTGGCAACATTGTATCATTCACTTAACCATCTGTTCAATTAATGAGATCTACGTTGCCGCTGCTCAAGTCAAGTGCTCACTAACCGGGAGTGACGGCGATTCGAATCGAATTCCTATCCAGTTGGAGGGGTATTTCTAACACTCACCGCACAGGCCCCTGCCAGGGTCGCACAAGCCACCTTTCGTATGGTTCAGGAATCACGGGTCCGAATGATGTCGCGACCCCAAGGGCGACACTCTGCCAGGTGATAGGGACTCTAACCCCCCCTTGGTCTCACGCCAATGTCCCCAAGCACATCCTTTCTCTCCTCCAAGAAGCAACCTACCATTCGATTCCCGGCCTGAACCACATTACTCGGCTTCGCGGTCGGAACGACTTATCCGGCCAACTAAGTGTTAGACTGTGTTCAACATGACTCAAGGACGTACAACGAATCGGTCCTTAAACGACTCAGACGGGCATAGCTCCACACCCAAGACGTGAAGTGTCTTGCGGCTATACTATCGAACTCTCGCCCGGTCTCAATTTCATTTTAAAGTATGGTTCCATCCACGATAGCCATAAAGCCACTCGTGACCAAATCCTACATCTCGCGGATGACCGGAAATCACCCGACTTCTACCGGACTAAGCAGGGCTAAGCATTGACACGTGCCTAAACCTAATATAGGATTAAGTACGATATCTGGACAAGGACAGGTATAATGCAACAAGTATTTTCATACAACTCCTACACTTAATGCAGTAAACAATTAAAAGTACTCAAGATTGATTTATAAAACAATAGGTTCAGCATGCACCGGGGCTTGCCTTTTAGAAAGGTTGACGGCCGGTGGTTAGGGCACTTAGGCAGATCTTCTGCGGGAACTTCTCCGCCAACCGGCTCCTCTGGCTCCTCCGACTGGTTCTGGATTTCCTCCGGGATCACTTGCTTGAACTCGAGGAGCGTTACCCCCTCCAGAACACCTATTGCATGAGTGCATAATAAATCTTATGGATGCATAATGAAAGATGCAACATGCTCGGAATGAAATGCATTACAACACTCTTAAAGCTCTATTCAAATCACTTCAATCCTTAAGTGCAAATTTCCTCTCTGGTAGAGAAGTACTCACCTAATCTACTCAACTTAAGGTATAGCTGTTCTTCTTCAATTAAGGCCCTAACACCTAACAATCACAAGAGTAACATCACTTAGGTTACCACATCCAACACCAAAATATCACAGCAAGACATTCTGGACAGCAGCTAATTGTTTCTAACATAACTGGAGATTCCCAACTCCAAAAGATATGATCTAAGACAATCTGGAAAGCTTATGAAATGCCCTACAAATCACTTTCAGACCTCAACCCTTAATTCCTAAGTTTTTCATGTCGAATTTCCCAAGTTCCAGAATCTGTCCTCTCTAAACACAGAGCAGCCAAATTCTGGACTGCCACTTAAAACAGCAATAACTCCTAAACTACTAAGCCAAATGCTCCCAAATTTTGACAAAAGCTAGGTTATCAAGTTTACTACAACTTTGGTGTTTACAAGTTTTCCAGCAAACACATTATTAAAGGTCAAACTCAAAGATACTACCAGCTGTCCAGAAAACCTAGAATTGCAAGATTAATTACCTATTTATGTGGCAAATTTCCCCTAAGACCAAACTAATGTCACCAAAAGTTCACATTGGTTACAAAAACACCAGAAAGTAAGATGTGCCCACCTAGAATATTTATTTACACCCCTTTCTTAATTTACTTAATTAATTAAGTGGAATTTTAATCATATATGTAAACTACTCCTAAAATTCTACAAAAATTACAGGAGACTCTCTGTCCCAAAAAGAGGCTACTGTAAAAATTTGAACTAAAATTATTCAAAGAAACTTCCTACACAAAATTCACAAGCCAAAAAGGCTGATTTTTGTATAATTAACAAATCACATTGAAAAGTATCAAACAACAGATTTCATATTTTTCTTAGACACTTTAGGGTACCAGGGCATCCTCCAAAAATTCATAAGAACATTGCACTTGTAGAAAAATTACTAAAATTCATTCAAGTATTCCCTAAAGCAACATGATATCATTATAACTTGAAAAGTAATCAAGCACTAGTGCCCAAATTTTTACCAGAGTTAATACAAGTATAAATTAGCCTACCCACCAAATTTCATAATTTTTCGAATACTACACTTCAAGTTATTCATTTAACAAATTTACCTCCATTTTACAACACATTTCAAAGACCTATTTAATTCTCCTAGAAATTAAACCTCACATATCCAGTTTATATTTTTCTAAAATACTACACATCATGCAGAGCTTAACAAAATTTACTTCATAATTTTTAAGCAAGTGAAACCCTAGATATACATTTTCCAAAACTTAACTAAAAGTATGATAGAATAAATAAAAATGAAATAAATCTCATTTGGTACTGGGCCGGCTCGGAAACAGACGCAGCCCACGGCGCGCGCGCGGCCTGCTCGGCCATCCCACCCGCGCGGCGCTGCCAGGTGGGGTCCGTTGCCAGAGAAAGAGAAGCAGAGAGGGAAGGCCGCGGGCTCCGGCGAGCTCTGGCTCGCCGACGACGGCGTCTCCGGCGACGGGAAGAGCACCGACGGTTTCCACGTGACCTCCCGCATCGACCAACCCTCGATTCGCGGATCCTACCCAACCCTAGCTATGACGACCATGGTGACCGCGGCTCGGAGGCAGCACCCGGTGGCGCTCCGGTGAGCTCCGGGAGCCAGGGACCTAGGTTGGGTGCGCTACGGCTTCCAGAGGATATGGCGGACCTTTCCATGCTAAGGACAAGGACGGAGGTGGGGTGAGTGCAGCTAGCCGCATGAGCACCGCACCGACGGCCATGGCGCGACAGCGCACGACTGTGTTCCGGCGTGTACCGTCCACCCTATCCGGTAACGTCATCGCCTAAGCTTCTCTACCTGACCCGGAACCCAGAACAAGAACTAGCGAGAATGGAGGGTGACCGTAGGGAGCTGGCCACAGTGAGCCGCCGCGCGGACGATACGCCGGCGAGGTCTCGCGGTGGCGGAAGTGGAAATTCACCCTCACCTCAGCACAATCGGTTTAGGCAACGGGTGGAGGAGGTGGAGGGGACTCTGGCGGAGCGGTGGACGGGGTTTGGGTGACGGTGGTGAGACGGTGAGCTCGCGCGAGCACGGAGAAGGATGCGGCGGCAATGGCGCCTCCGTTTTCCGCCTCGGTGAACACGGCCAGAGCGAGAGTGAAAGGGAGAAGGGTGAGCGCGAGTGTGGGGGTGGAGGTGTCGGCTCGACCTTCATCTTCGCTCCTGGGCTCGCGACGTGGGGTGTCGGCAGAACGCGCGCGCCACGCGGCCACCAGGCTCTGCCCGAGCGCCATGACACGGGCCGTCTGTCCGACTGAACGACGCCAACGTCGACTGAATGAAGCCGACGTGGTGGTCTGACAGAGGAATTTTGGCATTGATTATCTTCCAAACCAGCTAGATTTCGTCGAAGGTGACTACATCAATTATGTAGAGCTATGTGAGAGCAATAAGTTTGTCAATTGGAGCTTGGACTGGTTCGGCCTATTTTTGAAACTACAGAGCTCCAAAGTGGGGTACTTGGAAACTGAAACCTAGTTTCAGTCACTATACCGACTGAAACCCAATTTTCTAGACACCATATCTCCTAAACCATTTAGAACTAGGTGATGGCTATGTTGACAATGTTGTATAGCTAAGTGAGTACTACAAAAGTGTCAACATGAGTTGGGGCTGGTTTGGTTTGGTTTACAAACTACAGGCTTCCAAAGTAGGTCACTATCAAACTGGAGGGACACTTTGAGACTTAGAAAAATTCTAAGTGCTGAGACAGCCCCTCTAGCTGACTTGTGGGCCAATTTTGAGCATGTTCTAGTCAGTTTCATGAGATGGTCATATTGAGACTTTTGTTCTCCATAAAATTCCCTACAACTTTTATTCAGGGTGCTCCTCCATGCAAGGTCTCTAAGCTAGACTTCTTAATTGATCAAACTAAGGCATCCTAGGGCCAAATGCTGGTCAACCACACATTGGAGGTCATTTTGGTAATTTTCGTCAACATGAACCTTGCTCCATTAGTGACTCTAAGTGAGATTAAGGTATTGTAGGATCCAAATAGCCACTCTACCCTTTTGCTACCCCAACTTCCTAGTGTCACAAGATGGGGACACTTCAAAACCCTAAAACACCCATATTTGATGCAAATAAAGTAAACATAATGAATGATGAATGTCCATGCTTATGAAAAATGCAGTGCAATTAAGGAGCTAAACACCTGAGGTGTTACAGCCCTCCCCCTTATAAAAATCTCGTCCTGAGATTTGGAAAGCATACCATTTTTCATAGAATTCCTTATAACCATCCCGCAAATAGTCCTCTCGTTCCCACGTAGCGTCACTTTCACTACCCTGATTACTCCACATCACTTTATACCACTTAACCACTCGGCTTCTAGTTACTCGTTCTTGAGTATCGATCACCTGGACGGGCTTTTCTTCGTAAGTTAGATCAGATTCAAGCCTGATATCTCCTAATGGAACTCTTTCCTCAGGAACTCGAAGACACTTCTTTAGCTGAGACACATGGAAAACATTGAATATGGCACTCATTTCAGGAGGTAACTGGATCTTATACGCAACAGCTCCACTCTTGCCTATAATCTGGAAAGGACCCACGTATCTTGGTGCAAGTTTCCGCTTGACACCAAAACGTTGTACACTCTTCATTGGAGAAACCTTCAGATACACAAAGTCTCCAACTGCAAACTCAAGCGGTTTTCTACGACGATCTGCATAACTTTTCTGTCTAGCTTGGGCTACCGCCATGTGTTTTTGGATAGTACGGACTTGTTCCTCAGCTTCTTTGACAAAATCAATTCCATAATACCTTCTTTCACCAGCTTCTACCCATTTTAGTGGAGTTCTACACTTACGACCGTACAAAGCTTCGAATGGGGCCATCTTAATACTCTCTTGGTAACTATTATTGTACGAAAACTCGGCTAGAGGCAACCATTTTTCCTAAGAACCCTTGGATGAAATTACGCATGCCCGCAACAGATCTTCCAAGATTTGGTTAACCCGTTCCGTCTGACCTGACGTCTAGGGATGATAAGCAGAGCTTCTCACTAACTTGGTTCCCAGGAGGTGATGCAAGTGCTCCCAAAAAAGAGCAGTGAACTGGGGACCATGGTCAGAAACGATAGTACGAGGTACTCAATGGAGCCGAACTATCTGATTGAAGTACAACTCAGCATAGTCAGTGGGACGATAGTCCAATCTAACCGGAATGAAGTGAGCTGACTTGGTCAAGCGATCCACAATCACCCAGATGGAGTTATGATTTTTGACAGTAGGAGGAAGTCCGACGATGAAATCCATACTTATCTCTTCCCATTTCCAACTTGGGATAGAAAGTGGTTGAAGTAACCCAGCTTTTATGTGTACCGCTTTAACTCTACAGCAGGTATCACACCTCGCAACATATGCAGCTATCTCTTTCCACATCTTAGTCCACCAATAAAGTGGCTTCAAATCATAATACATCTTATTACTACCAGGATGGATGGACAACTTGGAAGAATGTGCTTCGGACAAGATCTGATCTCTAAGCTCTCGGTCCTTAGGTACCACTAATCTATCCTTAAACCACAGCACACCTTCTTCATCTACCCTGAAGTGCTGAGTTTCTTCCTCTTTCATCTTACGTTTTATGTGGAATACACCAGGATCAGTCTTTTGGAGCTCAATAATTCTGCTTTTGAGAGTACAACTGACAGTGATGTTGTACAAGACTGCTGGATGTAGAAGGCGAGATCGATGAAAATCAGTTTCTACTAAGGAATGGCAATGGGACTTACGGCTTAAGGCATCCACAACCACATTTGCCTTGCCAGGATGATAGTGCACTTGAAGATTATAATCCTTAATCAACTCGAGCCATCTTCTTTGACGCATATTTAACTCAGGTTGGGTGAAGATGTATTTGAGGCTTTTGTGGTCCGTATAGATATTGCAGACATTGCCCAACAGATAATGCCGCCACACTTTCAAAGCATGAACAACTGTAGCCAGTTCTAAGTCATGCGTTGGATAATTCACCTCATGTTTCTAAAGTTGTCGAGAGGTATATGCAATTACCCGGCCTTCCTGCATCAAAACACCTCCCAAACCTATGCCTGAGGCATCACAATAAACATCAAATGGTTTCTCGATATCTGGTTGTGCCAAAATTGGAGCCGAGGTTAGGAGGGTTCGGAGTTGGTGAAAAGCCACATCACACTCAGGAGTCCAGACAAACCTGGTGTCTTTTTGCAGCAACCGAGTCATAGGTTTGGCTATTTTTGAGAAATCCGGGATGAAGTGACGATAATAGCCAGCCAACCCAAGAAAACTCCGGACCACATGAACCGAAGTAGGAGCCTTCCAATTCAATACTTCTTGTACCTTGGTGGGATCCACCATAATTCCCCCATCGGACAACACATGCCCAAGGAAAGGTACTTCACGAAGCCAGAATTCACACTTACTGAACTTCGCATATAGTTGATGTTCACGCAGTCTGGTGAGGACAATATGCAGGTGTTCAGCGTGTTCTTCCTCATTTTTAGAATATATCAAGATGTCATCAATAAACACCACCACAAACTTGTCCAATTCGGGCATAAACACCGAATTCATCAAGCACATGAAGTGTGCGGGGGCATTCGTCAGGCTGAAAGACATAACAAGATACTCATAAAGGTCGTATCTTGTCGAGAAAGCTGTTTTTGGAATATCTTCAGGACGGATTTTAATCTGATGGTACCCAGACCTCAGATCAATCTTGGAAAAGACTTTAGCTTTAGACAACTGATCGAACAAGATATCGATACGTGGCAGATGATACTTATTTTTTACAGTGACTGCATTCAGAGGCCTATAATCTACACACATCCGCAATGACTGGTCCTTCTTCTTCACAAAGATAGCAGGGCATCCCCATGGAGACGAACTAGGACGAATCAACCCCTTCTTCAAAAGTTCATTCAACTGCACCTTAAGTTAAGCTAGCTCATTCGGAGGCATCCTATAAGGTCTCCTAGAGATGGGTGCCATGCCAGGCAACAACTCGATTTTAAATTCCACATCCCGATCCGGAGGGAGTCCCGGCAAATCATCGGGAAAAACATTAGGAAACTCACTCACTACGGGAATTTCAGCCAACGCCTTTGCTTGCACAGCATGAACTTCACCAGACAAATCAATTTTTCTGGGAAGCTGTACTAGAAAACCCTTTTGATCTGTAGGATCTCTGAGCATAACTACCCGAGTGGATGTATCAATGAGTACCCCATTCTGACTCATCCAATTCATGCCCAAAATAACATCTATACCTAATCCAGGCAAAACCACTAAGGCAAGCGAGTACTTTCGCCCTTCTATCTCAAACTCAAGATTCCCCACTACTTTATTTGTGGAAATATTCCCACTTGCCACGCTAATGCAATAACCCCCACCTTCAATAGTATGCAATTTGTGTGCAAACTTTGATGCAAACTTAGGACTGATAAAGGAATGCGAAGCACCTGAATCAAAAAGCACCACTGTAGGATGTTGGTCAACTAGGAACTTACCAGTAGTGACAACCTCACCAGATGAAATTTCCTCAATACTGTTATAATGAGCATGCCCCTGACGGCCACCTTGGTTGACATTCTTCTTAGGATAAGGATAGTTCCTGGACCAATGGCCTGGCTTGTTGCAGTTTCAGCAAGGCATGTTGCTGGGAGGAACACTGGAGCTGCTCTAACCAGAATTTCCCTTTGGCAGAGCGACTGTATATGCCTTGCGGAACCCAGTCTTAGCAGCAGGCTTCTTCTGTGGTGGACGGAACTTGGTATTCTAGGCAGGTGGGCGAGGAGAAGCCCTCGGTGCAGCTGGAGTCTGAGACTGCGAAGCACTCGCCTTAAGGGCCCTTTTGCGGCTCTTAGAGGTAGAATAAATAGCATTATTGTTTTCTTGAGTCAAAGCATCACTGATAAAATCATTGAAAGTAGTACACTTGCTAGTGCCCATGGTCTTCATCAGCTTTGGGCCGAGGCCCCTTTTAAAGCTAGCAATTTTCTTAGCATCGGTATCCACAAACTCTGTTGCATACCTTGCCAGATTGTTGAAAGCTTGCAGGTATTCAGTCAAACTTTTATTACCCTGCGACAGCCTCATGAACTCTGTGTGCTTGATAGCCATAAGACCTGGAGGAATATAGTTCCCACGGAATGCTACTTTGAACTAGTCCCAAGCCACCGGGACATTTGTAGGCAAAGTGGAACGATAGTGACTCCACCAAATACCCGCTGGACCATGCAGTTGATGAGAAGCATATTCAGTCTTTAGCTCATCAGTCAGGCAAAGTAGACAAAACTTCTGCTCAATAGTGTTCAACCATTCATCGGCTTGCAGTGGTTCCTCCGCCTCCTTAAAGAGCGAGGGCTTAGTGTCAAGAAAGTCCTTGAAATCACTATATTGATTGGGTTCCAGGCCCTAGCGGCCATGACGAGCCTCCGGGTTGGCAAGCTGGCGCATAGCATCTGCCAGCATGCGCTGCCTTTCGACCACGGTCTGCATCAGCTCAGCCGGGGTAGGTGGTGGCGGAGGGGGTGGCTGTTCCTCATCCTCATTGCCACGACCCCGACGGAGGTTGTACGACATCTGCAAAATGCATAGCCAATGAGCACTGACGATGTGGGAAATTTGTAGATGAATTATTGTAAATAGGTCAAACTGACTTCATGAAAATGACTTTGCAAGGAATCAAGGCACAATAATTCATCACAACTGCACAATACATTCCAGCGCATCAATTGACACAATCATGCGTGGGTATCCAACCAGATGTATTTTGATAAAGGCTCACTCACAGGGAGCACAACAGTGACTGACCCGTTTACTTTAATATCTATGTGATTTTTGACCTTACGTACGTGTACTCAGATTCGATCCAAATTCTCTAATTGACTGAGAAAGGCTACTTCAAACTGACCACAAAGAGGCTTCTCAACGGTAGAGTTCTATGGTGGATCATGACTAGCCACCTCGATACCAGCGCGTGCCAAGCAGCACAGCCTTATGTCACGCGCCACAGGAGGCCCTTGGTTTCGTCGCGGCACCGAAGGGTGCTAATCGTGACACCATCATCGAACGCAACACAATAAGACATCTAATTGTGATCGAAATTAACAGGTTCAAACTAAACATCCAGGAAACATAGGGTTTGAACTTACATCCCAAAAGCCAAGTTATTACAAAGCCTCACTCCAACACCGGGAGGGCACAAAAGATGATCCTAACATCGTAGCTACGTGAAGACTACTCTAAGCATCGTCCTCAGAGTCGGTGTCAAGGATCTCCCCGCCATCCTCATCGCTAACAGGCTCTAACTCCTCGTCTTCTTCTTCTTCTTCTGGTTCCTCTTCTGGTGGGGCATCCGGTGGCCCATTGACCTCCACTTCATCATCCTCTTCAGCCATGAAGATTCCCGAACCCATGTCCTCATCTGCGTTGTTGTTTCGAGGCAGCAGAGGATTTAGTTGGTTGTTCAGGCGGTGCACTTCTTCATGAAGATTGTCATTGTATTCTTCAGCATTCTCCAACTGTTGCTCGAGCTCCACCTGACGAGCTCTTAGGACATTCTCCTCGTGCCAGGCTTCATCCCTCTGGTTCATGACATGGACCAGCATGTGTTGACAGTTGCGATTGGCTACTGTCAACCTCTGGACCGCAAGTGTTTCCTGATCACGGTCACGGATCACTTGCTCCAGTTGCTAACGCGCTGCATTCCTAGCAGCAGTCACTTCGGCCAACTCAGCCCGCAGCCTTTCTACCTCAGTGGGCTCGGGGCGGGGCTCACGTGGAGCTAGCTGGTGGCGAGGGACCCTTCCTCCGGTCGACTTACGAGCGGTCCTCTTAGTGCATGCCATCTGTATCAACAAGATACGACTTAAGGTGAGGATAATTTAGGGGATACGAAATTTAATTTAGTTGGGACTATTGATATTTTAAGGAGGGAGTAAAATGACATGTATGATATAATTAAACATGATGCATGCACGTTCCGTACGCCCTCTCACCTTAGTAGAGACCTAAAGTTCTAACGCTAGGCGGTGGCATACATATGTTCTCTCATATAAATGAAACTATCGGTCTACTCATTACGCTGTTAGTGTACCTGCAGAAAATCTCATTTTAGCCCAACAGTTTCCCAACATAAACACACAAGAAAGCAGTAAACTAAATACTTTCTATATACACATCCCCTGATGTATATATTTCAGTATCAAGCTACCCGATATACATTCCCACAATTAAGTGCTTTCATAATTACATGGTTTGAACATGTAAGTATGCAAGTCACCAAAACTACTCTCCCCTAGACCGCCGGTTGGACGATCATGCTCTCACAACTCACACTTACCAGAACGTCGAGGCAATTGATCCATACATTACCACCCAAGTGGATGGCATCCATACAATATCACGCCGTATGGACGACGAAACAAAAACAAACAAGGCCCCCAAGTTAGTCTTTATAATAAGCCACCTAAGAGTCCTTATTTGGGCTAAGGGATGTGATCACTGGCATACCTATGAAAATAATTTTTAGAGTTTTAACCCTTTTCATAAACAAATACTTTTTGTTTTTAAATACTCGTATGATGTGTTTAATGTTGAATTATGCTCCGGTACCAGCTGTAACAGAACCGACCAAATTATAAGAGCACAAGTACAAAAACAAGCACCAAAGCGCTCAAATTTTTGAACTTGAGCCCATATAATCCCGGTAGTCAATCGAAACCACGAAGGATTTCAAACCAACTTGCTTACAACCAAGATCGCATCATTCAACATACACATCATACGTTACATTGCACAAGTAGTTCCGAAATACACTTACGCACACACGGAGTCGCAAATTATTACAAACCAAGTTGATAAAGTAGCGGAAGCATAACACACACCAGATGTTTAACTACTGCCAGTCTTGTTGATCACAACCCGCAAAAGCATCAGGGAAAGTACATAAAAGATGATCACGCCCTAGTGATCTAGTCTTCGTCACCCGCAGGGTGGAGACAAGTTTTGCAGAAGCCTTGATAGAGCATATCATCTGCAACAGGAGGGAATAAACCCTGAGTACTGAAATGTACTCAGCTAGACTTACCCGTCAAAAACCAGAAATAAGATGACACCAAGGATTATGCAAGGCTTACACAAGAGGCTAGCTGACATCACATTTTGCAGAAAGGCATAAGTAGTAGGCAAAAATATATTTTTAGAAAATATAAAATAGTAAATCCACCAAGATTTAAAGAAACCTAATGGACAGGCCAGACCTGCAATCTCTCATATTTTTATAATAACATTAATTATCGAATGATCAATCGTACAGAATATATAAAATAGTATATCCACCAAGATTAAAGAAACCTAAGGACAAGCCATACCTGCAATCTCTCATTTATTAATTATCCAATGATCAATCATACAGAATATGTGAACCTAATGTAAAGTTACTAACCTGCCCTGAATTTTTTTCTGAAAACTGAAGGTGCAAAAACAGTGAAAAATAGTCTTCACACAGAAGGGTATATGTATATTAACAGTCCAACATTCAGAGTTTCAGATGTTCAAAATTGCAAAAGTTTGATCAATTGTAAATTGTCAAGATTCAGGAAGAAGATAAATTCTAGTAATACCTAATTACTTGTATGTGTTGTACTCAGCTTTTGGGGATACATCAGCCATCAGATTTGCTGAACACAGAATGGTATCAATATGTAGCCTTGGATTTCAATGTGATTCGAGAAAGAAAATCCCAAGTAACCTTTTCATATATTCTGTGTCAGACATGGGCGGTGGCAGGGGTATGCCTAGGTATTCATGGGAATACCCAAGATTTAGGTGAAAAAATAAATATACATAGTATACAAAAGCCAACAAACCAACTGGTCGCAGCGGAGCAGGCCAACATGGTCGAGGCTCAAGCCACCAGCTGCGTGCGTACAGACCACTACACCCGGTAAAGATTCCATTTTCTGCTCTAATTCATTTGTTCTTGCTGCTGCTGTTCACTGGCTGCTTGCTACTTTGTTTAGTTTTTTTACATTCTGTTCTTTGTAAATTGTAATTCCTAGCATATTTGCACTAGCATATTTGCATATTTGCATTAATGTAGATGGAGAAGAAGGGTACTAGCTAGCATATTTGCATTATGAGAGAAAGCTACAAAAGCTGCAAAGCTTAAAATTGTAATAGCCTTTACTGTTTTGTAACCTTTCTAAATTATTAGAAATCTGCTACAATGCCACTATGTTATTACTATGGATTTGTTATAATCATCAGTGCACTTTGATTATTGTTATGGACGTATGGTCCAAAATATGTGTATTGCAAAAAAATTTATATGGAATACCCTGCCGTAAAATTCTGGCTCGGCCACTGGTGTAGATAAGTACTTGTCCATAAATTCACCATGGCGACATTTCTGACCTATCCGTACTAATAGCTAGCTGATGTACATGCAGAGATGTGTATTAATAAATTGACATGTATACTAGTAGCCATGGTATAAATAGAGTGACATGAGCTTAACTAACGTAACTTGTTTCCATGTATCTCATGCAACAAATTAAATGGCCACTTAACGATGTATAATATGTGAAAGTAGACGGGCCTAGGAAAAATGCTGCCAGAGGGTTTAGAAGTGAGGCTTTTACCTGTGTACCCTTAAAAAAGATGCCACACTCCTGCGTACCCCTCAAAAGTTGGTCGTCACCTACATGCCCTCGCTCGAACTTTTCTTTTCCCTCACGCCATTCCGTCGGCATTTGCTCCTAACGGTGGGTAACGGCTCTAGAGAATGACTCAGTTGCCCTTGGACTTGTATGGGCGTCTGAACTTTTTCGTTTCCCCTGTGCCATTGCCAGGTCAATTGGCTTTGGCGCCAGAGACGCCGCTGTTGGCGCCAAAGGACAGGGATTTGGCGCCAAAGGGCCTGCCCTTCTCCTATATATTGGCGCCAAAGGCCAGGGAGTTGCCACTCTCTTGAGCCCTCTCTCTTTGACAGCCATGTCATAAGGTAGCAGCAGCTATGGTGGTGTGCCAAGGCGGCGTGTGCTTTGCCCGAACTGCAATGTGCTCGCCAATCGCTTCATCTCGATGACCAGGGCCAACCCTAACCAGGCCTTTCACAAGTGCCCTTATTTCGCGGTTTGTGCTTCTCTCTTTGGTCAACATTGTTTGTCTTTCCCTCTTTGCTCAGTCTCTATGTTGGATTTCAGATTGGAGGATGTCAGTACTTTCAGTGGGAGGATGAGATGGGGGAGACAGCTACACCAATCCAAGCAGTTCCACTGCAGGCAGTGGTAGCACCTGGTGGTTTTCCCACAGCTCCTCCTCTGGCCATCTTGCAGGAAGGTTCCCAGGTAGCTGTAGTTGAAGGCCATGCACCAATGGACAAGAGGGTGCAGCAGGAGCTTAGGAGGATTAAAAAGCTTGTGTATTTGTGCTTGGTGCTTGCTTTGTATGCTATTTTCAAGAAGTAGGCTGTTGTTGTGTGTGTGTGAGTGAGTTTTCATGGATGTATGGATCAATCAATGCATGAATGAATAGATGAATGAATGAATGCTTGTCATGGTTCATAACAACATTAAGACAAAGAAACTAATAGTTCACTCATCCATCACATAACTGGTAGCATAAAGTGTTTCATCACCAACAGCATATGGTGTTTGATCACATCACTTACAGTTTACACATAGAAACTAAATTACTGGAGTTTGTTCACATCACTAACATGAACCATCAATTCAGACAAGGTTTTTCATGACAGCCCCAAAAGAACATCATAGTACCAAAAGATCATGCATCAGGGCCAAAAAAAAGAACATCACAGCACCAATAGAACATCACTAGAGTTTCTTCTTGCTTCTGGTATTGGAAGCAGGGCTGGCTGGACTGGATGGTGTGGCTTCCTGGATTTGCAGCTTCTTTGGTGTCAACTTCTTCCTCACTGCTCCCTTCTTTCTTGGTGTGCATTGTGGATCCACAGGCTCAAGTGGGAGGTCATCAACTGGCTGGCTGGGCTGGGTGTCCACTGTAATGGAGTCCTCATTGAAAGGAACCAGATGCACAGATAAGAGTGGGACTGGATCATTTGAACCAGTTCCAGACCTGACAGTCAACAGTATGCATTAGATTTCCACCTGGTTGAAATGAAAGGGACGAGGCAAATAACAGGTACCTTGTAGACACACTAGTAGGAGCTGAGGTTGAACTAGTGGTGGCTGGTCCTGCACCCTTGTGTTTGTGTGAGGAGGTTGAAGAAGAGGATGACTTCCTCTTCCTTTTGTTGTGGATGGCATTTGCCACTGCCTCATTGAATGGGAACTGCATCTGGGATGGTTGGGCCACCACAAGACTCCTCTCTGTGTTGCTTGCTGCAGCCTTCTTCAACCTCTTCTTTGGTGTGCCCCTATAAAGAAAAATAGATTAGCTTCTGTGTATGCAAAGCTATGTACATGCAAAGGTAGCTATGTGCATAGGACAACAGATTACCTTGCTGCCTCCATTGCAGCTATGTCTTCTGGGTTCCCATTCTTACAAGTGTACCAGTGATGGCTCAACTGATGACAGATGGGGCATTCATGTTTCTTTGACTTCCTTTGGCTGCTGCCTCCCTCGAGTGCAGATTTCATCCTATTCTTTCTCCTACCTCCACCTGTGGACTTAAGAAGAGGGGGGTTCAAGAAAAAGCCTGGTTCTGCCTCTGGCCACATGCTCTTGTCAGGCATGCTAGGGATGGAGCCCTCATATGCAACTCTGAAATTGTTGACAGAGAAGTACTCATCCACATAGTCTTCAAGCTTTGCGCCAGGAATTGAGGTAATGTATGCAATGGCATGCTTGCATGGGATTCCTGACCCCTGCCAAACCCTACAAGAACAGGTCCTGTCTACTAGGTTGACCACAAACCTGAACCCAGTTCCTTGCAGACCTTTAGCACACAGCTCTGCCACACCTTCAGGTGAGGCTGTGATGACATCTATATCCAAGTTGTAAGTGTCTTCCCTAAGCCTCTGCATGATATGGGGCATAATTTTGCCATTGAGCTTAGCAGCTACCCTCTTCCTATTGTTCCACTTGATCAAAAGCATCTGTCTTATAGTGTCCAGCAAGTCATCTAGGTGCTTACACTTTTCAGGTTTCACCCAGTTGTTGAAGGACTCAGCCAAATTGTTTGTCACATAGTCAACCTTTGACAATGTGGTGTACTGGCTCCTGGTCCAAAGTTTCTTGTGATTCTCTTGCAGGTACTTCATTGCTTCTGGTTTGGCTGCAGCCATTGCTTCATAATGCTTCTTAAACATGTATGGGCTCCATGAATATGAGGAAGCCCATAAGTGATCATCAAACACTCTACCACTATACCTCTTCTTGAAATTCTGTACTAAGTGATACATACATTCTCTATGTTCAGCTGTTGGAAAAACTTGACTGACTCCATTCATTACTGCCTGCCCATAGTCTGTATGGAATATCATGCCTTCTGGAGTGCCTATTGCCTCCTTCAATCTCTCCATGAACCAGATCCAATTTTCATTGGTTTCTGAGTCAATCACACCAATAGCAACTGGATACATCCAGTTGTGGGCATCTACTGCACATGCAACACACAACTGTCCCCTAAATCTCCCTGTCAAAAAGGTACTATCTACTGCAAGATATGGTCTACATCCCCTAAGAAATCCATCAACACATGCTTTCAGAGCAAAAAATAGCCTGTTAAACCTGACCTTATTATTGATGGTGTGATGATCAATGACAAGAACTGAATCAGGACTAGATTGTTCTAACTGGGCCTTAAACCTAAATAAATTGTGGAAACTCTTGCCCCAAGGCCCATAAAGCTGATCCATTGCAAGGTATTTACCTTTGTACACTTTCCTGTAGCTGATCTGAACCTTGTACAGATCCTTCAGCCTCCTTTGCAGCTCTTTTGCACCAACATTTCCATCCTCTTTCAACCAATCAATTACCTTGCTGCACACCCAAAACTGACTAAGTCCAACACATGATCCTTGTCTCCTAGTGCTCTGGCAGCCATTTCCATGCTCATGTGGGTTCACCTTCACCTGAAAAAAAGTTGAAAAGAACCACATGTTATCAGCTAGGTACATGCAAGGAAAACAGGTAGCAGTCAATACCACAAATTGAATTAACACATCACCTGAATGCCATGTCCATCAGCTGAAGTTGAGGCATGCAGTCTCCACGGGCATCCCTCATTCCTCATAGAACAGTGCACCGTATACCTCCCTGTATCACTCTTGTCAATTTCATAGTTGAACTCATGTTTAACAGCATGACTAGCTAAAGCAATCTTAAAAGAAGCCATATCTGGGTAGATAGTTCCCATTGTCATAGGAGGGTCATCTTTGTCGTATTCAACATCAGGAAATTGAAATTGCTCAGGCTCCCTATCAGCAACTTCCTCATCAGAGGATTCATCTATTTCTACTTCCTCATCTTCCTCATCACTGGTTTCATCATCAGAACCTAACTCAACACACTCATCCCTATCAGCAACTTCCTCATCAGAGGATTCATCTATTTCTTCTTCCCTTTCTTTACTCCCCCCTTGGCTCTGAGAACTGGTAGGAGGAGGTGGAAGGTGGTTGGGACCAAGATCAATATACAAGCCTTCATCATCATCCCCATATGCTCATTCATTGGATTTGGGTTAGCCAGGAACTCAGGTTGGCTTGGTTTGGGTGGCTTAGACTTGGATGTTTGCCTTGGTTTGGGTGACTGAGACTTGGATGGCTGGCTTGCTTTGGGTGCCTGAGATATAGATGGCTGGCTTGGTTCTGCTATGCTTGGAGAAACAATTGAAGGAGTGAATGGGGGCTCAACAGATTTCCTTGGGCTACTAGACTCCCAATCAGGAAGCACAGGCTGAGTACCAGGACTATGATATGCAACAGTCAACAAGCATGTTCTGGTTGCCCTATTTTTTTCAAACATTACTACCATCTCTTGGTCATTACGCACAGGTATGTGAACTTTACTATGCATGCACCAGTAAAACAATGTGGCTACATCACCATAGCTAGGAGGATACTTGTTAACCAAATCTTCCATAAGCCCAGTTAACAAAGTTCTGTCTGCATCCACCACTTCATTCAGAGAAAACCACTTTGCACGACAATTGGGACCAACAATCCGCATTTCTAGGTTGTAACTACTGTTTGGATCCATCCTACAGATGAACAAGGAGCACGTAATCAATAAACCCTAAACACGATTCGGTAGCGCAATACACTAATGCAATCAACATCAATACAAGGAGGGGCGAAGTCAAGGAGGGAGGAGGAGCGGTACTCACCCTTCCCGGAACCAATCCGGCCTCTCGCCGGGTCCATTCCACGGCATGCCTGCTCCGCCCAACCGTCTTGCTCCACGGGGCTAGGGTTTCGAGGGCGGGCTGCCAACACCGACTGCCGCCGTCTCTAGATCCGCCGCCGCTAGGGTTCGCCGCAGCTAGGGTTTCGCCTCCGCGCCGCCGCGTCCTCCCGCGCTCAGGTGAGAGTGAGGAACGAGAATGGGGAGAGACTGAGAGAGAGGCTCGGGTGAGACTGAAGGAGATGCGGCCCAATATGTCAGTGACCCAGAGGGCAAGGAGGACATTTTTCTAGCCCGGTCCCACATGTCAGAGCCGTCAAACGGACAAAACCTAACAGAATGCCGACGGAATGGCGTGAGGGAAAAGAAAAGTTCGAGCGAGGGCATGTAGGTGACAACCAACTTTTGAGGGGTACGCAGGAGTGTGGCATCTTTTTTAAGGGTACACAGGTAAAAGCCTCTTTAGAAGTCCGGCGTACGCTGATGTACAGACTACAGGAATGCTGAATGCATGCATGTGAACAACAGGGGGAGTCCCAAATCTTGTATGCTTGCAGAGGAAAGATGCCCCTCTCCCCTCCCCCCGGTCAGCGTCTCCTAAGGAAACGTCCATTTCTTTGGCGTACAACAAACGCTGTGTGGTATTGAGCCGGAGTGACACTCAAGTTCACTGCCGGGTGAGATACCAAGCCAACAGCAATATAATAAGTATCACTGCCGGGTTCAAGAACCAGCTGGCTGTGGTATCTTAAGTTTCACTGCCAGGCCATGTTTCAAACAGGCAGTGGCACTCGACATCACTGTCTGTTTATGCGTCAACACAGCAGTGACAATCAAAATATCACTGTCGGTTCATGCGCCAACTAGGCAGTGGTAGTCGTGGATACAATTGTTGGCTGATACTTATTCTCTATTATCACAGCTGGGTCACCAAACGGGTAGTGATGGGCCACCCCATCATTGTAGATTAACCTCTGGTGGCTTGAATTCCGACAGTGATGAAGGGTTCCGATCCAACAGTTATTAGTAGTCCTGGCATAGTGTTAAGTGTAAGCCCAGTAACAGAGCCAAATGTTTGGCTATTAGGCAAGTTGTAAAGCCAACCTATGCAATAGTAGTCTCTTATTTGTTTATAATAAATATTTTTTTTGTTACTTTTACATATATCTTAATTTTTCTTTCCTAATCCTTCTCACGTTCACTTTGTTGTACTTCTCGCATTCACTTTATTGTATGTGTCCACCGCTGCAATGCTTCCGTGTCTAGCTTGTTGCGTGCATAAGAGCTAATAAGGGGGTGTTTGTTTTCTCCTCCTAAACTTTAGTCGCTATCCCATCGGATGTTTGAACATACGCATGGAGTATTAAATATAGACTAATTACAAAATTAAATGCACAGATTGAGACTGTTTTGCGAGACGAGTTTTTTAAGCCTAATTAGTCCATGATTTGACAATATTGTGCTATAGTAAACATGTGCTAACGATAGATTAATTAGGCTTAATAAATTCATCTCATGGATTACTGACAGATTCTGTAATTTATTTTTTTTATTAGTATCTGAATACCCATTCGACACCCCCATGTGACACATTCTTAAGTCCCTGGATCCAAACACCCCCGCCTCTCCTCTTGCTTCTCTTCTCTCCTCCACGATAATGTTTGCTTGGTTTGAAGGCAATTATTGTACTTGCTCTCACTGACATAACTTGTTTCCCTGTTGCTCATGCAGCGAATTAAATGGCCACTTGAAATTGTAATACTATGTCAAAGGAGATGGGACCCAGGAACAATATAATAATGCATCCATGTGAATCACGATGGAAGTTCCAAATCTCCTTTTATTTTTCCTCAGCTCCATGCAAGAGGGTTCTTGATCAAGGTCAAATCATGTTGATGCCGACATGACAATCTCGCCAAATAAGATGCCGCTACAAATACTAGTAATAATAGATCAGCAAGCACAAGTTCAAAAAAAAAAAAAGATCAGCAAGCAAGCCCACACCCGCGCTTCCCGTTCTCAATGGCGCCGTTCTCACGTCTTCTTCCGGCCGTGCCGCTTCTGCTAATCCTTCTTGGCGGTATATGGTGGAGGGATGTTACGAAGTTCAAGGATTTATATGGGGGGTATCACCTCCTGTCAGATAGGAGATGGGTCTTCAATTTTGTTCTGGACAGATAATTGGACTGGTACTTGCTTGGCTGAGTTATTCCCTAATATTGCTCATTATGCTAAACAGCTTGATATATGTCTATTAAAGAGGTTGACGAAGCTGAAAGCCTGGATGATCTATTTGATATCCCCATTTCCCAGCTGGCTGCCTCAGAGCTTGAAGAGATTAGGGTCCTGATTCAAGACTTTACCATCCCGGGTGGTATTGACCAGAGAATCTTTTGTTGGGGCACTAGCAAGTTTTCTACTGCCAAACTTTATATATTGGCTTTCTCGAATGCTCAGACCCCAGCAGTCTTCAGATGGGTATGGAAGTCCAAAGTTACCCCCAGAGTCAAGTTTTTTGCATGGCTAATTCTGTTGGACAGATTAAATACCAAAAATATGTTGGCGAGAAGACATTTCAACGTGCAGCCCCATAGCTTATGTGTTCTATGTGTTGATGGTTCTGAGGAGACCATTGATCATCTTTTCTTCAACTGCCCATTTGCCAAGATGTGCTGGGATAGAATTGAGATCAATTGGGTGAATGATGTGGAGATCCACAGAAGGATTGAGCGTACCAAGCACTTGGCCGGTATACCCTTCTTTATGGAAATCTTCTTGATTACTGCCTGGGAGCTCTGGAAAATTAGAAATCGGCTTGTCTTTGATGGTGTCCAGGCTACCTTCAGCAGATGGTTATGAAACTTCAAAGATGAGGCTGCCCTTCAATCCCACTGTATCAAGGATGCTGATAGAAATGTTGTTATCCTCTGGCTTGACACTTTGTAACTGTTTGTTCTTTCTGTGCTAGTCCTGTACCTTTTGCCTTGTACAGCTTTTCTCTTCTTTCACCTCCCCCCCTCCCCTCCCCACCCTCTTTAGCTCTCGGTTAGCCCCTCTGTCTTGTAATCTTTCTTCTTTGTTTTGTGTTATAAAAAAGTTTGGCACCGTGGGGAACTCCCCCACGGTCTTTTTGTGTCAAAAAATGATTTGACAATGTGGTGCTATAGTAAACATGTGCTAATGATAAATTAATTAGGCTTAATAAATTCGTCTCACGGATTACTGACAGATTCCGTAATTTATTTTTTTTATTAGTATCTGAACACCCATGCGACACCCCCTTGTGACACCTCGTAAACCTTAGTCCCTCGTTCCAAACACCCCCACCTCTCCTCTTGCTTCTCTTCTCTCCTCCACGATAATATTTGCTTGGTTTGAAGGCAACTATTGTACTTGCTCTCACTGACATAACTTGCTTCCTGTTGCTCATGCAGCGAATTAAATGGCCACTTGAAATTGTAATACTATGTCAAAGGAGATGGGACCCAGGAACAATATAATAATGCATCCATGTGAATCACGATGGAAGTTCCAAATCTCCTTTTATTTTTCCTCAGCTCCATGCAAGAGGGTTCTTGATCAAGGTCAAATCATGTTGATGCGGACATGACAATCTCGCCAAACACATGCCGCTACAAATACTAGTAATAATAGATAATAGATCAGCAAGCAAGCCCACACCCGCGCTTCCCGTTCTCAATGGCGCCGTTCGCGCGTCTTCTTCCGGCCGTGCCGCTGCTAATCCTTCTCGGCGGCGCACTAACCCCCGCCTATGCGGACAATGGCGGCAACCGCAGGCGGCACACCCGCTTGTTCGCGTTCGGCAACTCGCTCACTGACACCGGAAACGGGGCCATCTTCCCGGTGACTGCAGGGGGGCCTTCCACCCAGCCGCCGTACGGGGAGACCTACTTTGGTCATCCCAGCGGCCGGGCTTCCAACGGCAGGCTCATCCTCGACTTCCTCGGTATGTATATATGTCATCACCATCAAACGTACGTTTCATTCATTCCTCAGTAGTGTTCATCACGTTCAAGCGCATTCGTATAAATATATGCAGTGGAGGAGCTGAAGGTGCCGCAGCCGACGCCGTACCTCGCCGGCAGGACGGCCGCCGACTTTGTGAACGGGGCCAACTTCGCGCTGGGTGGTGCAACGGCGCTCGACCAGGCGTTCTTAGCAACCAAGGGGATAAATCCGTTCGTGCCCATCTCTCTGACTAATGAGACGAGCTGGTTTCAGAACGTTTTGCAGCTACTCGACGCATCAGACTACGGTTAAAACTACTTCCTAATTAATATTGTTTCTTGTGCAAACTAACTAAAGCCCATAGAATACTGTTTAGCGGAATCAGTCACAGTCAGTGGGTCCATCGATCTGAACTAAAGCTCGTGTAACAGATCAGCGTAAGATAATGGCAAAGTCGGTCTTCTACGTCGGCGAGATCGGTGTCAATGACTACTTCGTCGCCCTAAGCAACAACTCCGTCGACGTCGCGTTGAGCCTGGTGCCACACATCATCGACACCATCCGTTCGGCCCTGACCGTAAGCATCTGAGTCCACTCACAGCTCAGTCGCCCGGCCTCATCAGGTCTCAGCGTGATCCAACGCTCCGGGCCCAAAATTAATCTAATAAACCTGCTGCGCAGGCCATGATCGCTGCCGGGGCGAGGACGGTGGTTGTTTCAGGGATGCTACCAATCGGCTGCGAGCCGCAGCAGCTGGCGCTGTTCCCAGGCGGTCCGGGCGACTACGACCCTACCAACGGCTGCATCACGCGGTTCAACGTGCTCGCCGAGCACCACAACCACATGCTGCGGATGATGCTCAGGGAGCTCCGGAGCAACTACGGCAGGTCCCTCACCCTCCTCTACGCCGACATCTACCGCCCCGTGCTCAAGGCCGTCGCGTCCCCCGCCCTGTACGGTTTCGGCGACACGCCGCTGGCCGCGTGCTGCGGGGGCGGCGGCGGCCCCAATAACTTCAACTTCATCGCGTTCTGTGGCACGCCGGCGTCGACGACGTGCGCCGACCCGTCCAAGTTCGTCTCCTGGGACGGGATCCACTTCACCGAGGCTGCCAATAGGTTCATCGCTCGTAACATGATCAAGGGACTGCTAAGCCGTGCGGCGGCGTACGTTGCAACAGATTGATTTTTCTATGTTTGCTAGTCATATGAACGTTTCCTGTATAGTTGAGTGTGAAACTTCTCGTGGTTTGTGACGATGGAAGGTATGTGTTGACTTGAAGATGTGTCAAACACACACAAAAAAAACTCAAAAGTGTGCCCTTGAGGGTGAGCACCATACTCAACATAAGCAAGAACATAGTAGAGACTAAGGGTTAACACTTAAGGTAGGAACATGTAACATGTAGCTGATTCGCTCTATAGGGATAGGGTCTCGGACCGTTTGAGTTCACAGGGTTCAACATCTGCCAAGGCATAAGTCTGACGGTTTGGGCGACTTTATCAAACCAGTAGCAAAACATGCTCGTACGTTGCAACGGGAGAAAACAATCAAACTTTTATGCAAAATGACATGCGCTCTGGAGGACATCCCGACAACGGTGCGCCGCCTCAGACCTCACCAGCAGTGTGGGCGCGCCTAGCCGCACGCGTGGGGGGAGTTGATGGCATGGGCACCCTGGCCGGCTACGCAGAGACTGCGGCGTGGACGCCCCGGGTGGCCTGGAGACACGACCCCATCTAATGTCCTCCTTGATTTTTTCTTTGATTTTCTCGATTCAATTCTTTTTCTTATTTCCTCTTCGGTCGATTCGTGTATGAAGGGAGAAGGAATTGATTTTTGGTTATTGTTGTGGTCGTCGGCTAAAGAAACAACAAATTTATTGATTTGATTTATAAGTTGTCGTCTTTCTAGAGTTAGTATGATTTGGTTTGGATTTGGATCGATGTGGTAGTTTTGATATAGTCTCGGTTTGGTCCCTTGCACTTTGTTTGCCGATTTAGAAAATCCTTGGTATGATTTGGGGGACCGGAGGAAATCTAGTTGATTTTCGGATTGTGAATGGTTAGAGATGAATGTGGAGGCAAGACGAAAATTTGAGCAGAAATTTTGCCTCTTTAATATTAGGTATTGATAGATATAGGTAATGGACTACATACAATAAATTGCTCAAGATTTCAGCTTTCGTTTAATTTAATTTGATTAGTGGGACTGAACCAAGTTATAATAAAATAGATTTTATTTCTAATCAAAATTATGACAAAAACTTGATGGTGAAAACCTCTACTTATTAAGGAATGAGTCAAGGGCTCAAAGATCCATAATTATTATATTTATCATTTATTATGATATTTATATTTATGAAAAATAAAAAAGAAGTACGTAGAAGTAAAGTGATGTACGTGGAGGGCAAAAAGGAAACAGACGCCAACACCATCACATATCCATGGTTCGTGTACGGCCAGGGCATCGTTGTTTGCTGACATAAGAAATTGAAACCGGCGAAATCAATTTGATTAGGATTGCGAACACAGACAATTTTCTTATCCACATAGTTAGAGGAGGGCCGGACGAAAAAATGGGTAGAGAGAAATTTTGCCTCTTTAATATTAGATATAAATATAGTATAGAGTAGTATCTATAGGCCGCACATAGGACATAAGACCCAAAGATGGCAAGGGGGTGAACTGGATCTTCTAAAAAGCTATCCTAGGGTTTTCTTTATATACAATTGATGAAGCCCTGGTTTCGATCTTGAAGAAGTAGTACCACAATCTTGATAACTAGCCCTAGAACTGCTAGATAACTTGCTGCCAGTAGTGATAACTATTACAACCTGACGACACGCACAAGGAGCCAACCACCATCTCTATGCGGTAGCCTAAACCAAGGATTTGCTCAACCGCACTTTCAAAGAACTAACATACGCAACATGTAATCAATGGATCAGGAGCATAGATTGAGTGCCGCTGATGCGGACGCTTCTATAAGTTTCACGGAAAAAAACACAAGAGCAAAGAGATAGAGATCACTCTCTGTAGTTTGTTAGCACACAAGTCAACTAAGGGGTTTGTATTCGATTATCAAAAGTCTTTATTTGCTAAGAAGCAAACAGATATTTATACTTGAAACAATCCTCCTAGATGGGTATGAAAATAAAACTAGAAAGAGAAGATAGACTATGTGAAAATGTCTCGTCTAACTGAATTCATAAACAGGTCTCGAGTGGTTGTTGGGCTTCTGAGCAGTCTTTAGTAGTTTGGCAATTACTCCATCTTAGGAAGTCCAAATGTTGTGTCGTTTGATGCAATAGAAATTTAACTCGATAATATTTCCCACCATGTGCAGCATGCACCATGAAACATTACAGAATGATAAATTTTGCACGGGAAGTTGAACATATATAAATCCTCAAGAATATTGTTGACCTTTTGACCATTTGTCACTAAACTAGATGAATCTCAACATTGGTAAATCCAAACTAGCCTAACCTAGTGGCATTGGAAACTAAACTTGATAAGTTTGTCAACAAGAACTCGTTGACTACCATAGCCTTTGGGAATCAAGAGTTATGGTAGTTTCTTTCTAATAGTACTGTCAGATTCAAGAGGACTAAACAGTCTTGACTAATCTAGTTGAATCTCATTAGTGGGATATCCAAACCAGTCTCCATCAAGTACTCAGGACCTCCAAAGCTTTAGGGAATCAAGAGTTATGACAGTTTCTTTTGTGGCGGTCTATGTTGTCAACTAGGTGGTATGCTGGTTCAGCGTCCATTTAAACCATCTTCTCTCCTTTGGTCCAACAGTAGTTCCTTCTTGTGTCAATATTAGTAAGACATGTGTAGATTATTTAGGAAATATAATATTCTCAAATATGTCAAAGTTAGTTTTAGCTAGGAATGAATTTTCACCTACTCTTGTAGTTTCTTGGCATGACTTTATTTAAGTGGCCCTTAACTTGTATCTTATAGGTTGTATGGTGAATGGTTGACACTTGAGAGAGCATGTCTGGTTGGGATGTTCTCACCATTCTCCCCCACTTGAGAAGGAGTCGTCTCGATTCTAACTCTTCTAGGTGAGAGAATTGTGCTAGGCTAGGAATGCATAGTGTTATGACAAAATCACAATCTTCTTCCACCACAGCAAGATGTTTGAATCTGTAATCAAGTAACTAAGTAGTAGTCTTGTATATGGAAACCAAAAGGATTTGGAATCAAATTTATCTTTCATCTTGAATATATTTATTCCTTACGATGGTCTTATCAACCGTAGAAAAATCATAAACTAACTAGCATAATGTGCATCTTAGGTTTTTTTGTGCTCTACCTACCCAAACCTACAGAGTTTTATAGCCAAGCCAATCATATCAACTAGCCTGCTAAAGTAGAAAAGGTAATGACGACACAAAGAAGCACAATGTGGATACCTAGATACCATAAGTAAAGCCCAAATTAAGAGAGGGATACTCTCAAAGACAAGGATGTGTCCTATGGTACCGGTTGCTAAACCACAACCTTTAGTCTATGTTGAAGCTCAACAAAGGTATACTTCTAGTGACCAAGCCTTTCTATAGTCACAATGTTGTGCTTGCTACAAAGGTGTAAGGGCTAAATGGCCCAAGAGGTTGGGCTTAAAGAATTAAAGCAACAACCCTTAACCTATGCAATTTCTAAACCCCTAAACACCATGGCTCTTAAGTTCTTCTAAGCTCATGATGATAAAAAAAGACAAGCTAATGAGTCCTTAGGGACAACAAGCAAATCATGTCCTTAGAAAAGATCACATTAAGATCAACTTCTTTAAGAGCAATAATGAAACATATACTAAGCACACACTAGCATGAGTTCTAGTTGTCACTCGAAGTAACTTGCAAACAATGAAAGTAAGACAAGTATGAAAGAGCAAGGCAAGGAGACAACCAAATTTTCTCTTGTACTCTCGGTTGTTGCCACAACTCTCTAATCCACGTTGGAGCACCTAAGTCACAAATACTTGGTTACGGTCCTCTCCACTAGTGAATACACTTTGCTAATCTGACATGGTGGGTTTCAATACCCTATAAAAGCTTCTTGGAGCCTTGCTCCACACAATAGCTCCACCAATTGAGGTCACTATAAATCCTACACTGGACCTGTCTTGGTATTGGGCGAATGCCAACGGTAACAAATCTTCAAGTTTCTCCTCAGAACAACCCAAGCAAAAAAATGAAAGCACTCTGGGCTAACACAAAAAGCAAGAGCAGCAAAGAAATCAAAGTCGGAGCTATGCCAAACTGGCCCTTAGTTTGATTCATCAAAATCCTATAAAGCTAATTGTTAGCAACAAACTATTAACTCTTTGATCTAAGTTGACCCAAAATGATATTTTTTGGATGGGAACCAGAGAATCTAGCTTGTTATGTGGACCCAGACCCTAATTCCATTTTAGCGTTCATTCGCTCCGAACAATAGAATTTGGTTGTCTGACATGAAGTAGGTGTTGGCGGTCCTTATCGATAGATTTATACCGCCAACATAAGCCCAAAAAGAAGGAAAATATACATCTATACACACATATACATGTGCAACTGACTTGTTTCCATGTATACTAGCAGAATTATCACAATTACAGAAATAAGGGCTGGAAACAATGAAACAGAGTCAAAAAGGCGCTTTCTGGAAGGCGTAGAGTGGCAAGGAGGAGCAATAGGCCAACTTCGTGCAAAACCAGGCCGAGCCCACCATTCCACGGCGCTCCAGGAGCAGAGGAGAGGCGACCACGTGAAGACGGGCCCGAGGGGGGCCGGCCTAGGCGCGCGCGCCCAGGGCGCGGCCGCACCCCCCGTGGCACCGCCTTGGCCCGCCTCGCTTGTGCTGATAGTATTGATGGAGAGGAGGACGGTACGGGGGTGCACTCAGGAATATTCCCTCAGCAACCACCTATCGCCACCCTATATAAGAAGGGGGGAGGCTCCCCCTAACACACACACAACACATACCACGCTCCACTAGCTCAAGAGAGCTCCTCACTCCCTCTCCACCTCTTCTTTAGCTTAGGTTAGATTAGGAAATAGTAGAAGAGGAGAAGAGAAGCTACAAGGAGAGCTTGGCTCCTTGGTAGGATTTGGTGAGAATAAAGATGAATCATTTCATTATTATATTCATCATGTTCTTCCAATTAGCTTTGTTCTTATATTCATATAGTAGATGCTATGAACTAGAGTATAGTCATGTTGACATGTTCATGATATGTTTGCTAGTATATAGTTCATGTGTTATGCTCATTTCATACTTGGCTATGTATCGTCTACTTAGTCTATATGTGATATTTAGACTAGTTTATAGTTTATATATCATGTATATGCTAAGTTGGCTTAGGAGCTTCACTCTCATATCATGTTCATGAGTAGAGCTATTTGTGTGTTGAGGGGGTGGTTCATCATGCTTTTGGGTACGCCCAAATCTCTTACCTATCGATCCGTAGGGTCAAAGACCCAGGGAACTTGGGTGGTCATTATATATGCAGGCGAGGTGCCTGGGTATATGGTAGCGGGTGAATGCATTTCATGTCCCATGGTCGAGGGGTAGGCAGCAGGTGGTGACAGCCCTGTCCGTCCCTTGAATTTCCCCACGTTCGGCCATGGTGTAGGAGTACGTAAATTGTCACATGAGGTTGCTGGCAGACCAATACTCGGTGGCCTCCCGATCCACCTCACACATATCTAGCACTATTTTGTGTACATGTATGATAACTTAGCTCATAGCAATCTAACTATATAGAACCCTCTACTCCTGACTAGGACATTCTTTTATTCTTTATTCTTGAGTGTAGGGATTTCTTGACTAGTATAAGTGTGTGTCCACTATCTTGAACTACAACTGTTTACCCCTATTATGATCATTTGGATACTATGCATGTACGTTTGCTTTGCTCATACTCATGTCAGACCACTTGTTATCCCTGCCTTCTCTTGGGAAAATATAAATAATGATACTCTAAATACTTCTAGGTGAAATGCTACAAATGATAGATCCGTGCGCTTGCGGATTCTGTCTGTAAACGTAAAGACCTATCGGGGCTTGGCGTTCCATAGTGCTGTCGTTAGGGTCCTCTGGGTCCTAACAGTGGTATTATGGGATGCCAACTCCACCGGCATTTCTGGCGCCGCTGCCGAGGGTAGACTATCGTGCCTACTCTTGGTGGTGTCACTAAGAAATACCAACAGTAGGCCATCCACTCATGTATTAGCCATCCGCGAACCACTCAGAACAAACACATAGGGCTCAGTTTTCTTTTCGGTAATTCTCCTATGTGGGTGTTCGACATGTTTCCTTCCCGTCGGATGCTTTTTTAATTAGACCACAACCCATACAGCCTAGCAATGGCCCAACAGTATCCACCAAACATGCTTCTCTCCCACGCCGCTGCTCCTCTCCAAAAGCGGTTGCTCGTGTTCGCTCATTCAGAAGGCTCCAGTCACCGTAGCGACCTTATCCACCGCGCCATCCAACCTGCGCATCCGACTCCACCGCGCCGCTCGCCTTCTCCAACGGGTCACTCGATGTAGGCAGCGCAGCCACCCGGCGATGCCGCCTCTACTACAGGGGCGCCTCGCCACGGGGGACCGCACCCACGCAGCAACTCAACAAAGCCATGTAGCTGCTTGCCCATTGGCATCTCTCTCTCCCCGAGCTCCAAGCCGGCATCAAGCTCTGCGTCGACGAGTCTTTATCTCGTCCAAGCAACAAGTAGATGTTGCTTTTGAAAGTGTATGTTGCAAGCATTTGTTTCAAGCGTTTCAGATGTTTTAGACGTATGTTGCGAGCATTTCATATTTTTTAGAAAAGAGAATATATTAATATCATAGCCTCTGCATCGACCGATGCATATAGATATTCCTTATTACACAACACTTCAAACTCACACAAACTCAAACCCAAGGCACGCACACCAAAGTTTCTTGACCTAGTTAACTCATCAAAATATAAAAGTGCTACACACATCCTCTAGCTGCCTGTCAGAACACCTCTTGACGCCGAAAACTGCCGCCATAATGCGAAACCGTCTGCTGCCAATCACGCAGGTCATCTTAGATAACTCAACTACTGGCCATCAACTCCCACGCCGGTCTCTGCCAATTTCATGGGCGCCTCCCACGCTGGCCTCCTCGCCAAATTCGTGGTCCACTGCCAATAGACGCGAGATCGTCGAATTGCCACGCCTACGCCTTCTTTCTGATCGCCTTCCTCCATCATAGACACCGCAATCTTGAATCCTCAACTAGGTCTCTAACTTTGTTGCTTCAACGCTGGCCCCCACAGTAAACTGATCGAGCACCGTCTTCCAAAATGACGTCTCCAAGGAGGAAAGTGACTGAAAGCATCTAGGCCCCGAGAGTTGGTTTCGGCAATTGATGACAACACATTATTACCATGACTAATGTGTGTTTTGCAAAAACTTTGATAAGTTAGGTCATGGGGTTGATAACTGCTTTGGGCACTATGGTATTCATGTCTCTTGATGGAAATCGTTTCGGTTTTCAAAAGATCAACGACAAGATTAAGGACGGTTAGTTCCGGATGTCAAGTGTTGAGTTACATTTGGAATAGTCGTTAGGATCTTCGTTTTTTTTCCTTTGGCCATACTATAAAGGGGGGCATGAGCGAGTAGCTTGACCTAGGTGAGTCTTTTGTTTAGGTGTGGTGCACACTTGTCAAACTTAGCACTAGGTAGCTCAGGAAAAGCTCAAAGTTCAGTTGGAAGCGACTTGGTTCAAGTTGCATCGCATTTCGAAGTCGTTTGAGCTGTTTTCCCTTGACCGGACGCGGTCTCTGTCTCGACCGGACGCGTCCGGTCAGTACTAACAGTTACTACGTTTCAGCTCGATTGACCGGACGCGGTGATCATGCTGACACGTGTCTCAGAGGGTAAAACATCTAATCGGACGCGACTGGGAAGTGATCGGACGCGTCCGGTCACGTTCTAGTAAGGTACTTTGCTAACCGGACGTGTCCGATCATCACTGATCGGACGCGACCGAGCGTCAGGTCAAAGTACAGTAAGGCCTTGCATGACCGGATGCGTCCAGTCACCCCTGATCGGTGCGTCCGGTCAGTCAGCGGTGTTGTTCTGATTTTCGGCCGTTACGTTCGACCGGCGTGTCTGGTCACGTTGACCGTCGCGTCCGGTCAGTGTGTTTTTTGCTGAGTTGGCAGGTAACGGTTGGATTTGACTGTGGGGTGTATAAATACAATCCCTCCACCTCTTTTAGAGGTCTCTTGCTCATTTGTTTAGCTGAGAAACACCTTTCAAGTGCAAGGAAGTGCAAGAGCTGTAGTGAGGGTAGTGATTTGAGAATCAAAGTTTGAGAATCCCTCATTAGTGTCTAGGGAGTAGCAAGTGTGCATCCATCTTCTCATTAGGCTCGTTGTGGTCAAGTGAGAGTTCTAGCTTGTTACTCTTGGTGATCGCCATCACCTAGACGGCTTGGTGGTGATTGGGAGTTTGGTGATCATCCGATGGAGCTTGTGGATGACCCAACTCATCTTGTGAGCGGTTTTGGGTGATTCACCGCGACGGAGTATTGAAGAATCAGCCCATAGAGAGCACTTGATCCTTGTGCGGATCAAGGGGGAGCTACACCCTTGCGCGGGTGCTCCAACAAGAACTAGTGGGGAGTGGCGACTCTCCGATACCTCGGGAAAACATCGCCGTGTTCCTAACCCTTACTTTCAAGCATTTACTTTCTTGTATTACTTTCATTGCTTGATTTACTTTCCTAGAATTGCCATGCTAGACTAGGATTGGAACTTAGGGTGCAAAACTTTTACCGGTAGAATCACAAGGAACACAAGTAGGCACTAGGGGTGAACTTTGGCTTATAGGATTTAATTCTTACAATTAATTTTTAGAAAAGCCCAATTCACCCCCCTCTTGGGCATCTTGATCCTTTCAATTGGTATCGGAGCCGAGTTGCTCCTAAATTAGGCTTCACCGCCTAGAGCAAGATGTCTAACAGGGAAGGACCACCTCCCACCTTTGAGAGAGATGATTTTCCATATTGGAAAATCCGCATGGAGGCGTACCTCGAAGCCATAGATGTTGGGTGTCTTAGAGCCGCCACCGAAGGGCTTCCCGCTATCAAGGATCCCGCCAACCCAAGTGGTGACGAGGAGAAGTACGACCAGTGGAATGCAAAGGCCAAAAATGCACTCTACCGGGGCCTAGGCAAGGATATCTTCAATCGTGTGCGTAATGCAAAAAATACTCATGAATTGTGGGAAAACCTTTGTGCTCTCCATGAGGGAACTAAGAGTGAGCGTGAGGAATGCTATCACATTGCTTTAAAGAAAATTAATTCTTTTGAGATGCTTCTCAAAGAAAGTGCTAATGACATGTACACTCGATTGAATGTTCTTGTAGAGGATCTCAATGCTCTTGGGCTCACTTAAATGAGTCAATCGGATGTTGCAAGGAGGATCTTGAGCGTTCTTCCCGTTGAGAAGTATGGTCACATTGTCACTGTGCTTCACCAAAGTGATCTCTCCACCGCAACACCGACACAAGTATTGGGAAAGATCAATGCACATGAGATGTACATGCACATCACTCCAGAAGAGGGCTCATCATCTTCCAAGAAGAAGGACTTGGCCTTCAAAGCTAGTCATGACAAGAAAAAGAAGAAGGGCCAAGCCATGATGGTGCAAGAAAGCTCAAGTGAAAGTGATATTGATGATGCATCACTTGCACTCATGGTTAGAAAGACCACCAAGATGCTAAAGAAGCTCAACAAGAGTGGCATCAAGTTGGATGGGAAGAAGAAGAAGTTCTTCACAAGTAGCAAAAGGAAGCCTATATCCGAGATGGATTGCTACAATTGTGGTGAACTTGGCCACTTAGCTCATCAATGCCCTAAGCCTCCAAAAGACAAGTACAAGAACAAGAACAAGGGAAAGAAAAATGATTCAAGTGATGAAGAAGATGAGAAGAAGAAGAAGAACAAGCCATACAAGAAGAAGGATGGCAAGAGGAAAGAGTTCCATGAGAAGAAGAAGGGAGGCAAAGCCTACATTGTTGGTAATTGGCTCACCGACATTGAGTCATCATGTGAGTCCTCCGGTGATGAGAGCGACGATGAGAAAGAGAAGGTCGCCGCATTTGTGATTGGGCCATCATCGTCTTCACCGACATCTTCATCACCACCTTCACCACCACCTTCACCATCATCGTCCACTACTCACCTATGCCTTATGGCCAAGGGTGAACGAAAGGTACAAAACAATGATAGTGATGATGATGATAGTGATAGTGATGATGAATATGATGCACCTTCTTATGATGAACTTGTAAAATTGTTGAACAAATACTCTAAAGTCATAAGAAGAACTAGAAATAAAAATGATGAGCTCCAAAATGAAAATGACTCACTCTCATCTAAGCTTGAGAATGCACAAAAGACTAGTGATGAGCTCAAAGATCAAAATAAAATTATGTCTTCTACTCTCAAGGAGCTCAAAACTTCTAACAAAGAGCTTAGAGATGAACATGATAAACTTGAGAAGAAGCACGATGAGCTCAACACTAGGCACAACTCGCTAAAAGACAAATACACTACATTGAAAATCAATTATGATAGTCTTGTTGTTGCTAATGAGCTTTCTCTTGAGACACATGATGCTACTAACCAAGTTGTTAAGATTGATATAGCTACATCATGTGATGACTTGATCATTGAGAGCATTGAGCAAGGCTCTAGTGGCAAAGACAAGAGTGTGGTTGAGTCCAACAACTATGATGATTATGCCAAGCTCAAGAGTGAGAATGAGATGCTTACAAATGAGAACAAGAAGCTAAAAGGGTTGATGGCTCTTGAAAAGCAAACATCAAATGAGTCGCTTATTGAAGAGAACAAAAAGCTCAAGCAAGAGAAAGAGCATCTCAAGACCGGTCTAAGAAAGTTCACAAGAGGCCAATATTTGCAAAGTGAGCTACTCATGAACACCGTCATGAAGATGGATAGAAGTGGCATTGGTTACTTGGCAAATCAAGAGAAGAAGGCTAAAGCTCAACAACAACAAAGCAAGTCAAAGCCCAAGCCAAAGCGATGTGTTGAGTGTGGACAAGAGGGCTATTTTGCTCATGAGTGCAAAACTCTACCACCACAACCCTTGCCCAAGCATGCTAGACCCTTTGCCTTCAATGCTCATTACATGCTTAGAAAAGATTCAAGTGGAAAGATGAAAGTCATGTTCTTGGGTCCTCCAAACAAGAATAGGTCTAAGAAAATATGGGTTGCCAAGTCACTAGTTGAGAAAGTCAAGGGTCCCTCTCAAATTTGGGTCCCTAAACAAAAAGCTTGATCTCTTATGTGTAGGTGAATTACAAGACCGGTGGATCTCATTGGGTTATTGATAGTGGTTGCACTCAACATATGACCAGTGACCCTCGTATGTTCACCACACTTGAAGAAAATGGGGTATGTCAAGAGAAGATCACATTTGAAGATAATTCAAAGAGCAAAGTCAAGGGTATAGGCAAGATTGCAATATCAAATGATCACTCTCTTTCAAATGTGCTCTATGTTGCTTCATTGAGTTTCAACTTGCTATCCGTTGGGCAAATTTGTGACCTTGGCTACCAATGCCTATTCACACCAAATGAAGTGGTAATCTCAAAGATAGATGACAAGCAAATGATATTCAAAGGCTTTAGATACAATAATCTCTATCTTGTTGACTTCACCTCCGAAGATGCAAACTTGATGACATGCTTGTTCACCAAAACTTCACTTGGGTGGTTTTGGCATAGGAGGCTTGCTCATGTTGGAATGAACACTCTCAACAAGCTATTGAAGAAAGAATTAGTGAGAGGCTTGAAGGATGTAAAGTTTGAGAAGGACAAACCTTGTAGTGCATGTCAAGCCGGCAAACAAGTTGCAAATACTCATCCAACCAAAGCTTACATGTCAACATCAAGAGTGCTAGAGCTTCTCCACATGGATTTTTTTGGTCCTACAACTTACAAGAGCTTGGGTGGAAATCTCTATTGTCTTGTGATTGTGGATGACTACTCAAGATACACTTGGACTTTCTTTCTTTGTGACAAATCCGTAGTGGCAAATTCCTTCAAAAAGTTTGCAAAGAGAGCTCAAAATAAATTTGAAGTCAAGATAAAGAAGATTAGAAGTGACAATGGTAAAGAGTTTGACAACACAAACATTAAAACTTATTGTGATGAGATTGGAATCAAGCATGAAGTTTCATCAACCTACACTCCTCAACAAAATGGTGTAGTTAAGAGAAAGAACCAGACATTGATCACCCTTGCAAGAATAATGTTAGATGAGTACAACACACCGGAAAAATTGTGGGCCGAGGCAATCAACACCGCATGCTATGCTTCAAATCGCCTCTTCCTACAAAAGTTTCTTGGCAAGACCCCCTATGAGTTGCTAAATGGGAAGAAGCCGGACGTCTCATTCTTCCGGGTGTTTGGTTGCAAATGCTACATCTACAAGAAGCGTCAACACCTAGGGAAGTTTCAAAGACGTTGTGATATTGGCTTTCTTGTTGGTTACTCATCAAAGTCCAAAGCATATAGATTATTTAACCATACCACCGGTTTGGTTGAAGAAACATATGATGTGGAATTTGATGAATCTAACGGCTTTCAAGGAGCAATTGAGAATTGTGATGATGTAGGTGATGAACCATTGAGGGAAGCAATGAAGAACATGCCGGTGGGAGACATCAAGCCTAAAGATGATGAAGACGATGTACAAATTGTAAATCCACCATCTTCATCACATGTGCCTCAAGATGATGATAAGAATGAGAGAGTTGAAAATGAAGACACTCATGTCTCTCATGAGCAAGCCGAGGCACAAGCCCAAGATGTTGATGCTCCCCAACCATCTCCTCAAGTGGTTGATAGAAGAAACTCACCTCTACTTCAAGCACATCCACAAGATCTCATCATAGGGAGTCCTACAATGGGTGTAATGACTCGATCTCAAAAGCTTGCTTCTTTTGTTGAACATCACTCTTTTGTCTCTTGTCTTGCACCTAAGAATGTAGAAGAAGTTCTTCAAGATCCGGATTGGGTGAATGCTATGCATGAAGAATTGAACAACTTCACCCGCAATCAAGTTTGGACACTTGAAGAGCATCCAAAAGGTGCAAGAGTCATTGAAACCAAGTGGGTGTTCCGCAACAAGCAAGATGACCAAGGCATAGTAGTGAGGAACAAGGCAAGACTAGTTGCAAAGGGGTTCTCTCAAGTTGAAGGTCTTGATTTTGGAGACTTTTGCACCCGTTGCAAGACTTGAAGTCATTCGTATCCTTCTTGCATATGCATCGCATTATGAAATGAAACTATATCAAATGGATGTGAAAAGTGCATTTTTAAATGGATTCATAAATGAACTAGTCTATGTTGATCAACCTCCTGGGTTTGAAGACTCTAGATATCCTAATCATGTTTATAGGTTGTCCAAGGCACTATATGGGCTCAAGCAAGCCCCTAGAGCGTGGCATGAGCGCCTCTGGGACTTCCTCATTGAGAAGGGCTTCACTATTAGGAAGGTCAACACCACACTATTCACCAAGAAGCTTAATGGGGAGATCTTCATTTGTCAAGTCTATGTTGATGATATTATCTTTGGATCAACAAATGAAGATTATTGCAAGGAATTTGGTGAATTGATGTCGAAGGAGTTCGAGATGTCTATGATTGGTGAGCTTACATTCTTCCTTGGTTTTCAAGTCAAGCAAATGAGAGAAGGGATTTTTATCTCTCAAGAAAAGTATACCAAGGATCTTCTCAAGAGATTCAAGATGGAAGTGTGTAAGCCAATCAAGACCCCAATGCCATCTAATGGACATTTCGACCTAGATGAGGGAGGTAAACCGGTTGATCAAACTCTCTACCGTTCTATGATTGGTAGCTTGTTGTACCTTACCGCATCTAGGCCTGATATCATGTTTAGTGTGTGCATGTGTGCTCGCTTTCAAGCGTGCCCTAAAGAACCTCACCTAAGTGCCGTAAAAAGAATTTTAAGATATCTTAAGCACACTCCAAGCATTGGTCTTTAGTATCCCAAAGGAGCTAGATTCCAACTAGTTGGCTATTCCGATTCAGATTATGCCAGTTGCAAAATTGATAGAAAAAGCACATCCGGAGGGTGCCATTTGCTTGGGAGGTCCTTAGTATCTTGGTCATCTAAGAAGCAAAATAGTGTGGCTTTGTCCACCGCCGATGCGGAATACATTGCCACGGGGGCTTGTTGTGCACAAATCTTATACATGAAACAAACCCTCCTAGACTATGGAGTTGTTCTTGAAAATGTGCCACTTTTATGTGACAATGAAAGTGCCGTTAAAATTGCTAATAATCCGGTACAACACTCACGCACCAAGCACATTGATATCCGCCACCACTTTCTAAGAGATCATGTTGCTAAAAATGATATTTCACTAGAAGGTGTAAGAAGTGAAAATCAATTAGTGGATATCTTCACTAAACCTTTGGATGAGGCTACCTTTTGTAGGTTGAGAAGTGAACTAAATGTGCTTGATTCTAGTAACTTTAAAAAATGAGCTTGTGTTGTCCATTGCATTGCATTGTATTATATGTCATATTTAATTCTCCGCAATGCATCTAAGACTTTTCTAACACGGTTACGATAACCCTCCTTTGGAGGAGTGAAGAAGCCTAACCGTGGATCAAACTTGACAAGCAACCTAGTCTTCCTTTCTCGCTTTGCATTGCATATGCATGGTTGTTGCTTTGTCGTTTCTTTTCGGTTTGGCTTTGAGCAATCTCTGTGTTCGTCCATGAATAGAGAGAGCATTTGATGCTCCCAAGGGTTCATAAACTCTATTGCATGGCCATACGTTGCTCCTCGGGTGTTTATTGCATATTTTCCTAAAAACAATACTAGCCTAAGGCAAAATATTTTGAAAAACTTGAGGGTTTGAGTGAGGTCACTCATATCAGGTTCTAATTGGTGTTTATTTGAGTCTCTTTGAATTGGAACTTGATTGGGAGAAGTCGCATCGAAGATCGGATTGAAGAAAGGCGTTAAACAGCGACCAGAGGCAGTGCTGCTTCACCACTGCGTCCGGTTCCGGCGACCACCAGCGCATCCGGTCATCCCGAAGTCATTCTCATGGATCTGTGACCGGACGCTGGACCAGACGCATCGTTGTGACCACTGCGTCCGGTCCCGGATCCCACCACCGCGTCCGGTCATGTGCGTTGAGTTTCCCAGGTGATCTCTGACCGGACTCTGTCCGCATCCGGTCAGCCCTAACCGGACGCGTCCGGTCGCTCCAGGAGCTTACTGGACTCTGGCCGGACGCTGCTCCACCGCGTCCGGTCAGGCAACCACCGCGTCCGGTCAGTGCGTTGAAAGCGGATCTGAGCCCTCATATAACCGTTCATCCCGATCTATTTTTTTCTTTTCGTTTTCATTTCAATCCGCTGCTGCAGCCACCGTCGTTTGCCCTAGCCCTCTCGCCGCGCGCCGCTCCTCATTGCTTCGCCGCACCACCGCACCTCGCGCTGCTTTCGCCTCGGGCGCCGCCGAAGCCTTGCGCCGCAGCCCCTGCTCCACCGTGGACGCTGCAATCAACGCCGCCGCGCCTCTACTCCGTGCACTGCCCCTGCTCCGTCGCCGAGCCACTGCCGTGACGCCGCCACAGCTCATCCTCAGTCACGCGCGCCACCACCGAAGGCCATCTCGCGTGTTTCCACTTTGCCCTAACCCTAGCTCTCGCGCGACTTCACTTCGGCCGTTCTTCGTCGAGGTTTCTCCGTGCGACTTCAGCTCCGCGAGGTTTCTTCGTGTCACCTTGATCTTCCAATTAGGGTTTGCCATGACTTTTCGTTGAAATTCTAACTCTCTATTGCATGTCTCGGCAATTCAGCGCTCATCCGGCGCTTCCATGGAACTCTCGCGCATCAAGGTCCCTCATCTCTTCACCGGATTCTCGCTGATAGGAGGTAGATTTCACTTTCTATTCAGATCTTATCTCATATGCTTGCTTTCATTAGGACCTCACTTATCTCGTAGATATTATATATTGCTTATAGTAGCTCTATCTATTCTATCTTTACAGTGAGTCCTGTCGGTGCTTTGTGTGGCAGTTGATCAGCTTTGAATCTGAGGCCAAGCCTGCGGATATGGATTGAGGCCAAGCCTCACGAGTGTCAGTTCACCATCTTTCACTGTCAGGGTTTTCTCAGTCATAGCAGTTTGTCAGTATGGTTCGCTGCAAGAATGCTGGTGGTGCACCTAGTGACGGGGACAAGAGTCCTCCCAGGCTGACAGAGGTTGCTCGTGACAAGCGCAAGAAGACTTCCACCAAGAAGAGACAGAGGACACTCACAGAGGTAGAGATAGCTCAGGCAGTTACAGATGCAGCAGAGCTAGCAGAGAGAGGTGGCAGAGGCAGTGGGATTCATATTGGCGAGCGTCGCTTTCACCTTGAAGGTCGACAGCTCGGTACTGAGGCCACCGAGGAGACAGAGGATGTACTTGCAGAGCAGCCCACAGAGGACCCAGAGGAGACAAAGGAGCAGACCATTCAGACTCCACCGCGTCGTCGCTCAGGACGTACGCGAGCTCAGGTGACTCCTAGGCCAGAGGGCTAGCGTCATGGAGGTCGTCCACCTCCCAGGGTCGAGGTCACCCCCCAGTCGAGCACTTTGACTTGAGGGGAGCTATAGCACACCAGGTGCAGGCCCTTCGGTTCGTCGAGGTTGGTTGGTGGTTCCCACCTCAGCGGGACCCCCGAGCTTCAGAGGACTTCTACACACCTCTGCACGAGGACTTCTATAGAGCTCATGTTGACAGCGGGATTGCATTTAGACCTCAGAGAGTCTATCGACTTGAGGCTTTAGTTGAGGTGGTTGGTGAGCAGCTCCGTCCGCATTTGTCCTTTTTACCTGGCTTGTCAGACTTTCTGGGATGGACTGGAGCCTACTGCAGGACTTGGGTCAGAGAGTTCTACTCTTCACTTTAGATTGACCCTGCACATGAGTTTATACACTTTGCATTCTGAGGCTGTGACCGCAGACTGTACAGCACCAGGGTACGGGAGATTCTCAGACTCCCTGCTTCAGAGACGAAGATTCACCAGCTGTGTTTTGGTCAGACTGCTCCACCTAGGTGTCCTCACGGAGGTACAGTGCCACCTACAGACATGATCAGACCCTACTTCCGTGAGCCGTTTGGCGAGGGGTCTAGACGTACACCTGCCAGCCTGACACCCCTAGCTAGAGTGCTTGATGCTATTGTGAGGCGGACACTTCTTTCGAGGCTGGGATACGTAGAGGGACTGACTCGTATGCAGCTATGGGTTGTGCATCACCTCATCTCACAGACATCATTCGATATTTGGGATCTGATGCTATGTGAGATGGAGGACACTCTGCCAGAGGGCTTCAAGGGTCACTGGCAGTTACCATATGCGCACTAGATTTGCTTCATCATCAGATTTGCGTGTGACCTACCTACAGAGATTAGAGCGGAGATATCAGATACCACCACTGCTTTTCCAGAGTATGAGATTCGCCAGTTGTGGGCTTCTGTTACCAGAGAGTAGGCACCTAGGCCGGGACAGCATGCGAGGCCAGAGGTCCCGGAGACAGCAACTGAGCAGGACAAGACCGTTGAGGGTCTTGCTGAGGCCGAGCTTGCAGATCTTGATGCTTAGCCTGCTAATCCAGTTGAGGATGATGCTACTGACAGCACAGACGAGGACTACCAGCCTATCCCCCGGTACCGCTCTCCTCGGTCTCACGACCATGAGGCCGGTGGTTCAGGCTCAGCCTCCCGCTCAAACCCAGCCATGGTGGCTATACTTGAGAGGCTGACCCAGGCCTAGGAGAGGCAGGAGATTCAGATACAGCGACAGGCTCAGGACACAGCAGCTGCATTTGCTCAGATTCAGGCTCGTCAGGACGAGTTCCAGAGGCAGCAGCTGGAGCTTCAGAGGCAGCAATTCGAGATGCAGAGATAGTAGGCAGCCAACCAGCAGCAGTATCTTGAGCTCCTACGACACCTCGTCACTGTTGGGTTTCCTCCACCACTGTCTGTCCTTACTCTAGCACTACAGTCCAGTGAACCTCAGAGTCAAGGACAGCCGAGCTTTCAGTTCACCTCTCCCCAGCAGCAGGTTCCCTAGACCTTTCCATCCCCGAGCTACACTCCTATTCAGACGGGGTTCACTCCACCAGTTCAGCCCAGACCGCATCTTCTGACAGGCACCCCTTTTACTGACTTGAGTGCCTCCTACAACGAGCTGACTGGTCAGCCGACACCCTCGCATACCACTGTTGTGACTTCTTCAGGGTTGTCAGCTTCCGAGACTGTGGCTCCTCCAGTGACAGGGACTGGGACTACAGAGACAGTGCCGTCGTCAGTTGCCTCGACAGATCCTCCCGCAGTTGGCACTCTTCAGGCTCAGGTGACAGAGACTGCTCTGATTGTTGCTACTTCTTCATCAGTTCCTGCTCCTGCTCTATAGACCCAGACTGCTTCACAGCCACATGCATCTACAGAGGGTCAGCCTGATAGTTTAGAGTCTGACGAGGATACTTCACAGTTCGTGATCACTCCACGCTCCTCGGCACCCGACACGACTGCTTCTGTTCCCCCGTCGGATCCTTAGTTTTGTTTTTGGCGTTTGATGCCAAAGGGGGAGAGAGAATAGATTCAGGGGGAGTTTTGATAGAGGGTTTCGCTTTTTCTTTGTGTACTACATTCTGCTACATTCATGCATCATGTTTACTTTCCCGCACTTGCATTTTGTGACATGTGTGCTTGTGAGATACTTGAGTCTTATGTGGTCTATCTTGTCACTATTTTATATCATGTCACTTAATTGGTTCTAGCTCATAAGGTTGTGCTTCCGTGCCTTACTCCGATTTCATATGAGCTATGTTTTATGTGTACTAACGCTTCATGTTTTATCTTATGAGTACACCTTGTTGGCTTGGAGCACATAAGCAATTCTTAACCCCATGTGCTTATTGCTTTTTGCTTATGTGAACCAAGCATGTTCGAAAACCTCAACTCTTATATCTTCTGAATCTAACTGTTGTCATCAATCACCAAAAAGGGGGAGATTGAAAGCATCTAGGCCCCGAGAGTTGGTTTCTGCAATTGATGACAATGCATTATTACCATGACTAACGTGTGTTTTGTAGAAACTTTGATAAGTTAGGTCATGGGGTTGATAAACTGCTTTGGACACTATGGTATTCATGTCTCTTGATGGAAATCATTTCAGTTTTCAAAGGATCAACGACAAGATTAAGGACGGTTAGTTCCGGATGTCACGTGTTGAGTTACATTCGAAATAGTCGTTAGGATCTTCGCTTTTTTTCCTTTGGCTGTACTATAAAGGGGGGCATGAGCGAGTAGCTTGACCTAGGTGAGTCGTTTGTTTAGGTGTGGTGCACACTTGTCAAACTTAGCACTAGGTAGCTCAGGAAAAGCTCGAAGTTCAGTTGGAAGCGACTTGGTTCAAGTTGTGTCGCATTTCGAAGTCGTTTGAGCTATTTTCCCTTGACCGGACGCGGTCTCTGTCTCGACCGGACGCGTCCAGTCAGTACTAATAGTTACTACGTTTCAGCTCGGTTGACCAGACGTGGTTCTTGCGAGGACCGGACGCGGTGATAATGCTGACACATGTCTCAGAGGGTAAAACATCTAATCGGACGCGACTGGGAAGTGATCGGACGCGTCCGGTCATGTTCCAGTAAGGTACTTTGCTGACCGGACACGCCCGGTCATCACTGATAAGATGCGACCGAGCGTCAGGTCAAAGTATAGTAAGGACATTGCACGACTGGACGCGTCCAGTCACCCCTGATCGGTGCGTCCAGTCACTCAGCGGTGTTGTTCAGATTTTCAACCGTTACGTTCGACCGGCGCATCCGGTCACGTCGACCGGCGCGTCTGGTCAGTGCGTTTTTTGCTGAGTTGGCAGGTAACGGTTGGATTTGACTGTGGGGTGTATAAATACATCCCCTCCACCTCTTTTAGAGGTCTCTTGCTCATTTGTTCAGCTGAGAAACACCTTTCAAGTGCAAGGGAGTGCAAGAGCTCTAGTGAGGGTAGTGATTTGAGAATCAAAGTTTGAGAATCCCTCATTAGTGTCTAGGGGAGTAGCAAGTGTGCATCCATCTTCTCATTAGGCTTGTTGTGGTCAATTGAGAGTTCTAGCTTGTAATTCTTGGTGATCGCCATCATCTAGACGGCTTGGTGGTGATTGAGAGTTTGGTGATCATCCGATGGAGCTTGTGGATGACCCAACTCATCTTGTGAGCGGTTTTGGGTGATTTACCGCGACAGAGTGTCGAAGAATCAGTCCGTAGAGAGCACTTGATCCTTACACGAATCAAGAGGGAGCTACACCCTTGCGCGGGTGCTCCGACGAGGACTAGTGGGGAGTGGCGACTCTCCGATACCTTGGGAAAATATCGCCGTGTTCCTAACCCTTACTTTCAAGCATTTACTTTCTTGTATTACTTTCATTGCTTGATTTACTTTCCTAGAATTGCCATGCTAGAATAGGATTGGAACTTAGGGTGCAAAATTTTTACCGGTAGAATCACAAGGAACACAAGTAGGCACTAGGGGTGAACTTTGGCTTGTAGGATTTAATTCTTGCAATTAATTTTTAGAAAAGCCAAATTTACCCCCCCCCCTCTTGGGCATCTTGATCCTTTCAGCGACGCCACTGACGCCACCGTCGTCTGACGAGAAGGTCCAGGTTTTCACCCAATGAAGGCAAGCCACACAAAGGGAAGAGACCCGAATGATGATGCTTCCAAGGAAGAAAATGACGTCCGGAGATGTCATCATCGTCATCGTCTCAAGAGGGCAAAGTTTTCGCCATGGCACCTCAACCCCGTGCACAACATTGACCATGATTTGTCCTCTGCGCCAGCCACCGCCCTGCCTGACCGAGCCACCTGTCGTTGTCGATGCCGGCAGCCTTCGTCTTTGAAAGCGAGCAGCTCCGACCACCGCCGCCAGCAATGGCACCAGCCGCCACCGCTCCCGACTGACGCCACCAACGGCCACGTGACGCATGCTCCACCAATACATACGTCGCCCCCGGCCCATCTCCATCCTCATCAGGCTGCCAGGCTGGCTGCCATGCCGCGGGTAGCCCCACCCTTGGTGACCCATAACGCGGCCCGGTTGACCACTTTCATATGGATGTTCTAAAAGTAAATCGGGATGCTGCATATATTGCAGTGGTTGTATATGTATGTTGTAAGGTTCTGTTTCCAATGTTTTGTTTTTTTAGACGTATGTTGCAAGCGTGTTTATTTACATGTTGTATATGTTTTCACACATATATTAGCATGTTGCAAGTGTTTTATTTTCTTTTTTTTATATGTTGTAAGTGTTGCATCTGAATATTTTAAAAGTAGATTTGGTGTTGCACATGGGCTGCACGTGGGAAGGGGAGGGGGCACGAGCGGTCCTTGCGTGGGCGCGCGGCGCAGGTGACGTTCAACGGTGCGGCCCCTGCATGGCCACGAGATACAGGCGTGGGCAAGCGACGTTCGAACGGCGTGGGCCCATACGTGGACGCAGAAAAATGGACTGTAGCAATGGGCGTCCGGACGCACATCTAGGCGCTAGCAGTGTCACTTTCTTTTTCTTATTATTATTGAGCATTATGTACATGAGCAATGGGCGTCCGGACGCACATCTAGGCGCTAGCAGTGTCACTTTCTTTTTCTTATTATTATTGAGCATTATGTACATGAGCCCTCCGCTCACGTATTAGCATATTATATGTTTTTTGCTTTTATATTGTTTTGATTTTTATTATTTAATTTTTTATAGTAACCTATCAAAATTTCTTGTATATAGTTTTAACATATTTTTTATTTAGAAGTTTGTCTAGAATAAGTTACGTTAAAAATGTTAGATAATAAAACTTATGCATATAAGTTATGTTATTCGTGAAATTTATTATATAAAAAACTATATCAGAAAACTTATTATAAAAATTGTGGTGACAAATTTTGTTTTGCAAAATGTTATACATAAAAGTTATGTTATACGTATAATTTTACAATTTTTTTATAAAATTGTGCTGATATGTTATGTTTTGCAAAATATTATAGATTAAATTTACGTGCATAACTTACAACTTTTTATAAAAATAAGGTGATAAGTTTTGTTCGTACAAAGTTGTACATAAAAGTTGTAAGTATAATTTTGTAACTTTCAAAAAAAAGAAAATCTCTTAAATATATTTTCCAAAAAAAAAGTCGTGAAGCCTATAGGATTGTCGTTCTCTGAATTATGTGTATAACTGTATAACTTTTTGAAAAGACTATGAAAATTTTCTAAAAAGGAAAAGTTCACAGTAGCTATGGATTGACAGCTCGATTCTAGGTTAGTGGTTGTTCGCTAATTGGTCTGATCGACCCATACCGTATCTACTGTACAAGTGTCGCCCATGAACTTTCATCAAGGCCGAAATGTTTTTCTATCGTTCTTTTCTTCAAAACACCGAAACACGCGATCAAATATGGCAGATCAAAGTTCAAAAAAAAAATATATGGCAGATCAACTGTGACTTCGCTGCTTGAAGAGGTTCATATCCTTGTTATTACTTGCGAGAAAAAACTTCACTGGCATCTCTCTCCCCCCGAGCTCCACGCTGGCGTCGAGCTCCGCGCCGACGAGCCTCTATTTCATCCAATCAGTTAGTAGATATTGCGCTTAAAAGCGTATGTTGCAAACGTTTGTTTCAAGCGTTTCAGATGTTTGAGAGGTATGTTATAAACGTTTTAGAAGGATATTGCAAAGATAAATTGAGATGTTGCATATGTTGCAATGGCTGTACACGTATGTTGCAAGGTTATGTTCTGTACACGTATGTTGCAAGGTTCTGTTCCCAATGTTTCATCTGTTTTGTTAGACGTACGTTGTAAGCATGTTTATTTGGATATTGCATTGTTTTTACACATATGGTGCAAATATTTTGTCTAGATATTGTGTATGTTTGCAATGTTTTCAAGTGTTTCAGTTGCATGTTTCAAGTATTTCATCTTTTTTATGTTATAAGTGTTGCATCTGAATGTCTCAAAAGTAGATCGGGTGTTGCACATGAGTTGTGCATGAGAAGGGATGGGTCACGAGCGGTCCCCGCACAGGCGCGGCGGCATGGTCCCCGCGTGGGCACGAGATGCAGGCATGGGCAAGCAATGTCTGGCTAGCGTGGGCGCATGCGTGGATGCGTGAAAACGGACTACAGCCACAGGCATCCGTCCAGACATCCAGGCACTCGCAGTGCTGTTTTCTTTTTCTTATTATTATTCTATATGTTTTTTTTGCTTTTCTATTGTTTTAGTTATTATTTTTTATAGTGACCTATCAAATTTTCTTGTATATACTTTTAACATATTTTTGATTTAGAAGTTTGTATAAAATAAGTTACGTTAAAAATGTTAGATAATAAAACTTATGCATATAAGTTAGGTGATTCGTGAAATTTATTATATAAAAACAATATCACAAAACTTATTATAAAAATTGTGGTGACAAATTTTGTTTCGCAAACTGTTATACATGAAAGTTACAGTTTTTTTAAAAAAACTGTGCTGATATGTTATGTTTCGCAAAATATTATAGATAAAACTTACGTGCATAACTTACAGCTTCTTATAAAAATGGTGATAAGTTTTGTCCGCACAAAGTTGTACATAAAAGTAATAAGTATAATTTTGTAACTTTCAGAAATAAAAAACAAAGTCGCTAAAATATTTTTTCCAAAAAAAGGTCGTGAAGCCTATGTCGTTTCTGATTTATGCGTTATAACTTTATAACACCTTTAAAAAAAACTATGAAAATTTTTCTAATCTCTACTCCTAAAAAATGAAACTGGGATCGTTCACAACACTCCCATCGCCCCGCACCGCTCCATCACCCCGCGCGGCTCAGTTCTGTCCGACACCCATTCAAGGCCCGTAGTTCCCTTGATCCGCAGCCCACGAACCTGCCCCGCCACCTGCTCGCCGCGGCAGCTCTCAGCTCGGCCGCTCCCTCTCCTAGCTGCCCGCTCCTAGGTCCCAGCGCGCGCGTGACCGGTCGGCAGGCAGCCAGCAGCCGCGCCCTGCGGGAGAGTGGAGACGGGCGGTCCCTGTCGGCAGCAGGCAACAGCAACCGCGGCTCAACGCCAGGCCGGCTCCCGCTGCCTCTCCGATACCTCCCGCTGTGAGCTCACCGCCCTCCTCCCCCAGTCCCGACGCACTTCTCTCCATATCTCCAGTCCACCCCTTCGCCTCACCCCGGCCCCGACGCCGCCGCCGCCAAGCACTTTCGAAGCGGACGCGAACGGGGGAAACGACACTTGCCTCTCCTCCGCCTCCTCCGTCTCCTCCGTCGATGACAAGCGCCGGCGGCGATGACATCACGCCTCGTTCGTCTCCTCCCTCGGGCACGATCCACGACGCACAACTTCCACGCCTCCCCACCGCCTGCTGGCCCTGGCGTGCGCTCCCTTCACCTCCCGCCGCCCCCAGCTCCCCTCCGCGCTTCTCGCTTCCTGGCACGCGGCCGGCATCCCTGGACGCCTGTAGGAGGGAGATTTTCATTCTCCGCATCTGTGCGGGAGCAGCGGCAGCGACTCGCATCTTTGGTGAAGTCCGTCTGTGGCACGTGTATCAGGACGGCGGCGGAGGCTCGCACATCAGAGCGGCGGCATCTGCTGTGCTCGCATCAAGGGCGGTGTCAGCTGCGCGCGCATCAGGGGCGCCGTCGGCAGCGCGTGCGCATGCGGCTGCTGCTGCTGCTCTGCTCCATCCAGCTCGGGCGGTGGCACACGTACATCCGAGCGGCGGCGGCAGCGGCGGCTGCTGCTCCTTCTCAGGCGGTCGACTCTAGCTCCAACCTCCAAGCTCAAGCGGTCCAGGCGAGCAAGCAGCACCGATCGGTCCCAGCTTCAGCTCCATGGTCCACGCATCCACCTCGACATCTCAACCTCATCGCCTCCCGTGCTGTTGCTGGTCTGCTCCACCGTCTGTACTGCTCAACTAAAGTAAAATTTCTTCTTTTTCAGAGTATGCATATTGTTCCCAGATTTCATTTTTATTTTAAAAAAAGGCGTTGTGCTCGGTTACTCTGAACCTGCAGAAGCTAACAGACATGAAGAAGATGTGCCCAGTTGTTCAGAACTTCAGATGCATCAATTGTCAGAACTTCAGAACTTTGGTTCTATAGTTTGGGCAAGTTTTCTCATGTACTACTCCTTGTCCTATAGTTTTTCAGAGATCTTAGCTTGAATCAGTTGAAGGGTGACATCTCAGTCTTCAGTATGAGATATTGGATTTACTGTGAATGTTTAGTGTATTAGAAATGGAACATTATCTTTGTATTAGATAAACCAGACTATAAATGCTTAGTTATGCTCTGAATATGTGATCGTAAATGAATACGCACAGTGTTAGTCAGGGAAAACAATATGCGGTTCTGCACTGTCATCTTAGTAGCAACTGTATAAAGTTTGGAACTGTCATCAATGGCTCTGTCTTTTCAATTGAGAAGAAACTTCTGATCAAATTAATTGCGAGTCAAGTTTTTAGAAGAAACTTCTGTCTTTTCAACTGAGAAGAAACTTCTGAAAAAAAAATTAGTTGTTTTGGAATTCTTAATTTTTGAATATAGAGGGTGAGAGGGAGGGAAGGACAAGGTTTTAGCGGGAGTTTTTTTAAATTTTAATTGCTTGTGGCTCTGTCATCCCTTGAATATCAAGAATAGTTATTCCAGTCAGATGATTTGTGCAATTTAGCTCTCTTAACAAGCCTGCTTCAATCAAAAGGTGTCTATTTAACCTCTATATGACCACTTTTGTGGTGCCATAAAGAGTATTGGAGCCATTTACAATATGCAAGAAATTTGAATTTTGATCTTATAATGCATGAAAAAGGAATTCAGTATTTCAGTTTAGTTTGAAAGGAAAAACAAAGATATTTTTTTGAACCAAAGAAAGGAGAAAAGGGATATCACAGGAACCTACAAGAAAATGGAATGTATCAAGATATATTGTTTGGGAATTAGTCACGTGATTATGCTTTCTACGGTGAGGCTGATATATTATTTGTTAATAGCAGTGTAATTTCATTGTCACATTCTCGCATTTTCTCATATCTTAGGCTCTATACATTATATGAGGAAGGCAAGTTCCTAAATTGGTACGTATGAATTTTAATTCATAGTATGGATGTGGCTTACATGATTTTCTCCTCCGTGGATATGGATTTGGTGTACATGGATTTCCTTATGGTGTTCCTGGAGACCTGGTCCCTGGCAGGTACTCCTCACTGGAAGTAATAACAGGTACATCCTTCACTTTGTTTCGGTTTCTGCTGGACTTGTTGGTGGCCTTTTCTAAAAATTTTTGTTCAAGCGTCAAAGCCTGGTTGTTTATTTATGACTTCTATTTACTTTGATCATTTGCTCTGTTTGTGCTCCTTTGTCTGATGTTGTCTTGTGGTTGAGTTTCAGTATCCAGATTGGCGCAAGTTGTATTCTTTGCATTTGTCCGTGAATATTCTTTTTCAAGATGAATAACTTATCTATGCTATAACATGGTCTGCAGATAACAGCTTTCTGTCCTTGTGACTGATCCCAAGTCCCAACCCATTACCAAATGAAGAGGACTCCAGCTGTACAAATGGTTTTCTTTGGGCCGATGGCAGAGATCATAGGATGTCCAATCGATAAAATTTTAGATGCCGATGCCAACTTTGCGACATTTATTCCAAATATCTATGACAAGCAAGCAATTTGAGCTTTGAATCAGTATCTCTTCAGTCTTCGGAGAACAAATGTCACATACCATGTTGACAAATGGCTAATTATTTACCGGCTTATGTGATAAATTCAGCTAAGCTCATAACTCTTGTTGGAAGTATTATTTTTTCCGTAACAATAAAACACACATATATTGTCGTGATATTTTTTCATACATTCGCAGTTATATCAATGTGATGTTTTTTCCGTTGCAACGCATAAGTATTTACATATTTATTTATAATTTATAACACTCATGTAAAGATGATGATTGGCTACAAACCGCATACTGTGAAGATCAAACTCATTGATAATATTTTTCATTATCATGGTATAAAATATGTGCAAAATTGAATTACTATGGTCTTAATTTTGAATTGGCTACCAAACATCTCTTGTAATTTTCTATTGTTCGCGCCTCAAAAGTTTTAATCTTAAATTATGCACAAACTTATAAATTAGGAGTGACCTGTCCAAACTTATTAATTAGCACAGTTATTGAATTTGTGGACAATGGGTGTAATACAATAACTATTATATGTATCGTGATAATAATCATTAAATTTAGTTCATCTATTTTTTTCTCAAGGGGGGCTGTTTGCTGTTTTGCTAAGAATCCAGAATTGACAGTCATTTGATGGTAACGTCAGGACATTGCTGCTCATGTATTTATACGAAAATTGTTGCTTCTGATGTCGCTCTGGTAGGAGAGAAAAGGGTTGGGAGGGAGGACTGCAGACTTCACCTAAAAATTTCTATATTGGCAGGCTTAATGTAGGCATAGCATTCTTTATACTCTGAATATAACTCAAGAACGCTGATTTGGCAATTGTGTTGACTGATCACTCAAGTAAATGGACGGTGAATCTTTGGTAGGGTGCATTAGGTCTAGGAATGCCACCAACCTATTATTTAGCAAAAAAAAAAGCAGACCCTATAAATAAGAGACTGTATGGTGTAAGTAATTTATGCTTGGCTGTATAGCACATCATGCCTCCTGTAATTTAGATTTGGCAATGGACTGTGAATGTTTTTCCCTTTTTTTAACATTACAGTATGCCTCCCGTAATTAGTAGAGCCAGAACAAATAAAGTATCTTTTTGATTAACTGATGCAAAAGGACAGTCCAAATTCCATCTTACCCAATATCTTGGTCGTCCCTCGATCCACAACACCCTGCCCCGACTGCTGCAGTCCGCTCGACTCACCCCATCCCCCCAGCCACTGCGAGTCCGCCTCGCCGTCCGCGTCGTCCTCCCCCAAGCAGCAGTTGCAGGCTCGATCAGCAACACATCTCAGCGTATGCCACAGCCTAGCACCTGCCTGTATTATCAGCATCTACCACCTCGCCTCTACAGTCCAGGTCCCCTCCTAGGTGCCTAGAGGAGAGGGAGGTGGTCCTAGACGCTGCCGGGATGCTGTAGAGAAGAGGGGAGGTGGACTGCCGCCGTGCACCATATAGGAGGTTGTTGTCAAGGGCGTAGCGATCTAGGGTAGGCGGCCCTCGACTACGGAGTTCGTAGTCTCCTGTCGTTGTCTTCCGATCGCGGAGGTTATACCCCTCACGGCGGCTCGGGCTTGAGAGCGATAGGGAGAGAGAGAATTAGGGTTTAACTTCTTGCTTGCCGTCTCAATGAGGAGTTTCTCGATACAAATAGCCCACTGGCTCACTCATGCAAAAGGAAACTAATCAATCCGATAATAAAGGAAACTAATAACAAATCTGGCGCCCTAGCCACTTGACGTCGCGGCCCGGTCCGCGGGCTCGCCCAACTCGCGCCCGGCACGCTCGGCCGCTCGACGGCTGTCCCTTGCGCGGCGCCTTCTCATGTACGTACGACCGTACATGACATCTCTCCCCCCCTCGACGACCAGCTCGTCCTCGAGCTGGAATGTTGGGAAGCGGTCGCGGAAGTCGTCAAGGTCCTCCCAAGTAGCAGCTGAGGCCGGCTCGCCTTGCCAGCGGATGAGCACCTGGCGCACACCACGGGCCACTCTGGAACGCACGGCGCGCTCTGGCTGAGGTAGCAGGGCACCATTGTGGATGACCGGCAGCGGAGGTGGTGTAGTCGGAGGGTCGCCGATCCAACGCTTGAGCAGCCCGACGTGGAACACATCGTGGAGACGCGCCCGGGGCGGTAGAGCCACGCGCACAGCGACGTCGTTGATCACCTCCGTGACCTGGTATGGGCCGAAGAAGCGGGGCTTGAGCTTCCCCGTGGCAGCAGCGTCGAGGGAGGCGATTGGGCGGTGGCGGAGACGAAGAAGAACCCAGTCGCCCACCTTGTAGGAGACGTCCCGGTGCAGCTTGTCATAGTAGCGCTTCTGGACGGACTGTGCTTGTTCCAGGCGGAACCGCACATCTTGCAAGAACTCGGCGCGTTCCGCCATGGACTTGGCCACCGCTGCGACATGCGTGTCTCCGGGCTCGTACGACCGAAGGGTGGGTGGGTCGCGGCCGTAGATGACGCAGAACGGCGTGTCGCGGAGGGACGTCTGGTACGCCGTGTTGTAGGTATACTCCGCCCAAGGCAGCCACCTGAGCCACTGGCGAGGACGGTCACCTGTGAAGCAACGTAGGTACATGGTGATCACCCGATTTGCTGCCTCCGTTTGGCCATCCGACTGGGGGTGGAAGGCCGTAGTCATGTGCAGCTTGGTGCCCATGAGACGCATCAGCTCGCGCCAGAATGTGGACGTGAAGACGGGGTCGCGATCCGACACCATGGATTGGGGCATCCCATGGAGCCGAACGATCTCCGTGAAGAAAGCCTGCGCCACAATCTCTGCAGAATACGGATGAGCCAGGGGTATGAAGTGACAATATTTGCTGAAACGGTCCACCACGGAGAGAATGACCGATTTCCCCTTGACTTTGGGCAGCGCCTCGACGAAGTCTAGCCCGATGTCGGACCATACCGACGACGGCACCGGCAGGGGCAGCAAGAGTCCCGCGGCCTGGAGGTGCTCCGACTTGTAGCGCTGACAAGTGGCGCAAGACCGCACAAGGTCCTGGACGAGGCGGCGCATGTTGGGGAAATGGACGTCACGACGGAGGCGGTGTAAGGTGCGCTGCACACCCTCGTGGCCGTCCTCGTGGACCGCGGCGATGTACTCCTGGAGGAGGGACATGGACGGCGCGATGTAGAGGCGGTCGTTGTAGGTAATCAAACCGTCCCGCACTGCCCATGGCGCGCCCCTCGTGCCGGCGAGGATCTCGTCCTTGAGCGCGTGAAGCGCCGGGTCCGCCACCTGTGCTTGGCGTAGGCGATCGACGAAGTCGAAGCGAGGCGCGGACAGCGCGAGCACCTCGCCTGCCTCCAGCTCGCGGTCGGCGTCATGGCGCGAGAGGGCGTCGGCGACGGCGTTCTGGGCGCCGGGCTTGTACTCCACCTCGAAGTCGAAGCCCAGCAGCTTACCGACCCAATGATGCTGGGGGATGGTCGCAAGCCACTGGTCGAGGAGGTACTTCAAACTGTAATGATCAGTGAGTACCTTGAAGTGACGTCCCCAAAGGTACGGCCGCCAATGGCGTACGGCGTGCACTAGACCGATGAGCTCCCGTTCATATGCCGCGAGGGAGTAATGTCGGGGCGCGACCAGCCTGCTGAAGAAGGCCACCGGGTGCTTGTCCTGGACCAGCACCGCGCCAAATCCATGTGTGGACGCGTCACATTCCACGACGAAGATTTTGGTGAAGTCGGGAAGCGCCAACACCGGCGCCGTTGTCACCGCCGTCTTGAGGGCCTCGAAGGTGGAGGCGGCTGCCTCGGTCCAGGCGAAACCCTCCTTCTTGAGGAGCGCGGTGAGGGGAGTTGCCTTCTCGCCGTAGCCGTGGACGAACTTGCGATAGTAGCCCGCAAGACCGAGGAATCCCCGAACCGCGCGCGCCGAGTGGGGGGAGGCCAGTAGCAGATCCCTGGACCTTGGAGGGGTCCATCGCCACCCCCTCTGCCGAGACGATGTGCCCCAGGTAGGACACGGAGGCGACCCCGAAGGCACACTTCGAGCGCTTGACGAAGAGGCGGTGGTGTCTCAGCTCGGTGAGGATGGCGCGGATGTGGCGAAGGTGGTCGGCCCAAGTATGGCTGTAGATCAAAATATCATCAAAGAAAACGAGAACAAATTGGCGGAGGAACTTGCGAAGCACATCATTCATGAGCGACTGGAACGTTGCCGGGGCATTGCAGAGGCCGAACGGCATCACCAGGAACTCATACAGGCCGTCGTGGGTACGGAACGCCGTTTTGTGGACGTCCTCGGCCTTCATGCAGACTTGGTGGTACCCGGAGCGCAGGTCCAGCTTGGTGAAGAACCGGGCACCATGAAGTTCATCAAGGAGTTCATCGACCACCGGGATCGGGAAAGCGTCCTTCACCGTGAGCGCGTTCAGCGCCCTGTAATCCACGCAGAAACGCCACGAGCCGTCCGGCTTCTTCACCAAGAGCACCGGAGAGGAGAAAGCGGAGTCGCTGCGGCGAACAATTCCTTGCGACATCATCGCCGCACACTGACGCTCCAGCTCGTCCTTGTGCGCCACAGGGTAACGGTAGGGGCGCACGACCACGGGAGGGGAGCCCGGCTTGAGGATGATGCCGTGCTCGCGGCCCCGCGGTGGTGGCAGCCCCGTTGGCTCGGCGAAAACATCCGCGAACTAGTCCAGGAGGCCCTCCAGGAGCGGGCTATCGGCGGACACGGTGTGGGCAATGGGGGCGCTCGACGAAGCCACACCGGTCCACACGACGTCCCTGCCGTCATGCTGAAAGGAGAACGCGCGCGACACGACATCCCATGCGATGCGACGCAAGGGTGCCATCCATTGGGTGCCTAGCACCATGTCATATCCAGCGAGGGGCATGACGTAAAGGTCGACGTCGAACGTCAACCCCTCGATGGCGATTGGCGCGTTGCGAAGCACGCCGGGGCAGGTCACCTTTTCCCCGTTCGCCACCGTCGCCGTGAGCCGTGGGCGGGGCTGGATGGGCAGCCCGGTCCGAGAAGCGGCGGCCTCCCCGATGAAGTTATGGGTGGAGCCCGTGTCCACCAAGGCGATGAGGGAGGTCGCGCCCAGCGACACGCGGAGGAGGATCGGCTCGCCCACCGCCACGCCGACGACTGCGTGGAGGGAGAACAGGGGCGCCTCCTGTGCACCGGCCTCGGTTGCCGCCGCCTCGACACCGTCCCCGGCGTCGTCGATCTCCACGCCATCCATGAAGAAGATGCGTTTGCAGAATCTGTTGTGGCCGCGGGAGTAGCGCTCGTTGAAGTTGAAGCAGAGGTTCTGGCGACGACGTTCGGCCATCTCCTCGGGCGTGAGGCGTCGCTGGGTACCCTCGGCTCTGCCCGGGAGTGAAGCCACCGGTGGCGCGGGTAGCGCCAGCAAAGGTTGCGGCGCCGGAAGCGTGGGGCGCGGGGGTGGTGCTGCAGGAGCCCCGCGCGGTGGCGCCCGAGGGTTTGCCGGCGCTGGCCGATCGGCCTCCATCATCTCCACCTGCCGGGCCAGGCTCATGGCCTCCGCAAGAGTTGCCGGGTGGTGCAGGCGGACGGCATGGCTCAGTGGCGGCAGCAGTCCCCCGGTGAAGAGCTGCACTCGCTGTGTCTCCTCGAGGCGGCCGGCGCGGGGAAGAAGGGCCTGGAACCGATTGGAGTATTCCTCCACGGTCCCGGTGCGTCGACACTCGGCGAGCTCGAACATCGGCGCGGCACGGAGCGGTGGCCCGAATCGCACGTTCAGGAGCTCCTTGAAGTGCGCCCAGTTGGGCGTGCCGTCGTCCTCCTGGACCTGCGTGAACCAAAGTTGCGCCACCTCGTCGAGGTGGTATGAGGCGATGCGCACCTTCTCATCTACCGTGGTGCGATGTTGGAGAAAATATGCGTCGCATTTGTTGAGGAAGAGCATTGGATCGGTCGTGCCGTCGTAGCGGGGGAAGTCCCACTTCTTGGGCTTGGGGTGGAAGTCATGATCGCGGCCGCCCGTATAGCGGTGATCATCGCCCCCTCCAGAGGACGACTCGGACTTACCCTTCCTGGAGGCCGCCTCGGACTCCAAGGCGGTGATCTTCGTGTTCATGGCCCTGAGCATGTCCATGATCTCGGCTAGGGTTGGCTCGGACATTGTGGGCGCTGTGGGATTGGTGGTGGGTGGCGGCGGTGAAGGAGGTGGGCTAGGGTTTGCAGTAGGAGATGGCGGCGCTGCGGTGGACGACGACGAGGATCGATTGGATTGCGATACCAGGTTGTCAAGGGCGTAGCGATCTAGGGTAGGCGGCCCTCGACTACGGAGTTTGCCGTTGTCTTCCGATCGCGGAGGTTATACCCCTCACGGCGGCTCGGGCTTGAGAGCGATAGGGAGAGAGAGAATTAGGGTTTAACTTCTTGCTTGCCGTCTCAATGAGGAGTTTCTCGATACAAATAGCCCACCGGCTCACTCATGCAAAAGGAAACTAATCAATCCGATAATAAAGGAAACTAATAACAAATCTGGCGCCATAGCCACTTGACGTCGCGGCCCGGTCCGCGGGCTCGCCCAACTCGCGCCCGGCACGCTCGGCCGCTCGACGGCTGTCCCTTGCGCGGCGCCTTCTCATGTACATACGACCGTACATGACAGTTGGTGTCTGACAGCATCGCCATTCCAAGATCAGAGCTCTTTTTTGAGGTATAGCAGTGGCTAATGTTTAAATCTGAATTATTTGACAGCAACTAGGTGGTCTGTTTTTCAGTTGTTCAGTTTCAGACTTATAATTCCTTCAAGTGGTATAGTAGCTTGCCAATTCCTTTAGAGTGTTTTGATTTACAATGGACAGCAGTAGAAGAAGGATAGCAGTTCTTGAGTTGTCTTTTTGGGTCCATTAGTTGTGTATATATGTTGTTGCAGTAGCAAAATTGTGTGCTTGTCTGATCCATTTGTGTAAGCTTTATGAATGGTATTGCAGTAGCAAAATTGAATTCAGATTACTAGAACGTCAGGTGCGGCAAGATTGAAACATCTGTGAAATACTTGTTTGGGTTCTTTGTTCAGTTTTGTATCGTTTCCCACTTCAAGTGGTGCTACAAAACATAACATTTTGCTGTCCTTCCAATATTAAGGAGACGAATGACGTGTGTTAGAATTATGAATGAGCAAGCATACTTGCTAATGACGATTCTTTGCTGCAAGCATAATCCCATAATAGGCATTTGTTTATTTGTAGAATTAAGTTCTTGTACAAGTATTGATACTAAATAACTTTCGGCCAGCTCCAGTGTCTACACCTAGCACTAGCAAAGGTGTTTGATCTCTTCTCATACTTTGTGGTTATACTAGCTCGCTACCTGCTCCCCATGCTACTATAGTCCAATGTGACGACTCTTTAACGCTTCTCCTTTATAGACTGCCTAATGAATGTAACACTATCTTGCTTAGCTTGCTGCTACTATTATCTGCCTGCAATTCTGGAGCAACCATTCCTGAGTACCTTACTGCTTTTTAGGATCCATGACTGTTGTTGTTTTTATTTGGATAACTGCTGCTATAATACTATGGATTGTAGGTTAGTGTTGGACAATCCAACGACTGAGTCACTGACATCAATAGCAACTGTTGCACGTTAATTTGCACATTCGTGGATCTGTTAAGTAGAGTAACTTTCTTGTGTATCTTGGAAGGACAGCAAGAGAGGGAAATGTACTGCCGCTGTAAGTATTCAGAGTTTAGCTGTCATCTTTACTTGACATCATCACTTGAATTAGTGTCCACCACCTGGCCTCCCGGCTTAATTTATTGAATTAAAGTAATGATCGTATGCTAAGGAATAGGGAACACAAATGTGACTTTCACGATTTTAAATTGCTAGCAGAATGTGAGGTGGTTGCATCAGCAGTTATAATCTTGGAGTTTGGTCACACAGATTCGGATGGGGCTGCCTAATCTGGACGGCGCTGGTCGGCAAAGCTAATGAGGTGACCTGACTAAATCTTTGCAAATCATTGAACATATGTCTTGGTTCTCATCAACTCCTAGGAGTTTTTTTTTTGGGGTAAAATCAACTCCTAGGAGTTAGTAGGCTGGGCATCCTCTTGTCTGCAGCAAGGGGATCCAAATGCTGATGGCTGTGCAGTCAAACAGTCCATATAACTAGCTTTGGATATAGTCTGTTGCCTCTGCATCACAGGATAAGAACACAGAGATTGAAATACAGCAATAATTGGTCCTTTGTGTATCCAAGGAACAATTATGCCCGCAAGAACACAACATCCAAAGGTGAGGAGATAGAAGGGGAGATGAGGAAATTTTGTGACAATATGCTAAGGCTATCATCGTGTAATTTGAAGATAGCACAATCATAAATTGTTATTTGGCCTCTTAGGACACCATATTGTCTCCTGGACTTCTTCTCATGAGATTGCAGTGGATACCATGCTGAATATAGAACTATCACATAGCTTATTCACTTGAATATAGAATGTAAGTTTGTTTGCTAGAGGTCATGGATTCACGGTAGAATGGTTCACCTCAGATTGTGTGCACAACATTGTATAGGCCATTGACTCAATTTCTTGCTGCTCATGGAGGGTAATATTTGTTTGTTGATTATCTAGAATAATTGTATTTGGTATATGAACATCTGCAAAGTATGTTGAATCTAGAGCTTAATGTTTGTTTGTTGATGACCTGGGTTGTGATAGTACATGAATATTGCTGCCATTGGATATCTAGCCTACTGAATATATGTGATATTTCTAACCTACAGAATATCAAATTTGGGCTTTCTGGTTTGCTCAAGACCAGTTCTGGGTTATTGTAATTTGTCATTATAGGACACATTCCATGGTAAAATCAAACTACATGATCAAATTTGAGCGTTGCAATGGACAATGTCCCCTTCTTTTGCATTCAGTGATGAGATGACTTTTCTGTTGTCGTATTCAACTTAAATTGGTTTTATTAGCTTTTTAAGGAAGTGTACACATGTAAATTCATTATGTAAAGAAGTAAAAAAAAGTCACACATGCTTTTCTTCTGTAGTATTCAATTTAAGATAGAATCCTGTAATGTTGCCAAGTTAAGAATATATGTTGAAAGAAAGTATCAAGTGGAGAACGTAACACCCGTTGCAACGCACGGGTATCTGCTAGTCTAAAAAAAAAGTTCGCAGTAGCTATGGATTGACCGCTCGATTCTAGCTCAGTGATCGACCCAGACCGTATCTCCTGTACTAGTGTCGCCCATGCCCATGAGCTTTCATCGAGTCCGAAATGCTTTTCGGTCGTTTCGTTCTTCAAAACACCCAAACACGCGATCAAATATGCAGATCAACATCAACTGCGACTTCGCTGCTTCAAGAGGTTCATATCCTTGTTATTACTTGTGAGGAAAAACTCGAGAAATATTCAATTGAAGGAAACTTATTATAAAAATTGTGGTGACAAATTTTGTTTCACAAAATGTTATACATAAAAGTTATGTTATACGTATAATTTTACAAATTTTTTTATAAAATTGCGCTGATATGTTATATTTTGCAAAATACTATAGGTTAAACTTACGTGCATAACTTACAACTTTTTACAAAAATAAGGTGATAAGTTCTGTCCGCACAAAGTTGTACCTAAAAGTTAAAGTTGTAAGTATAATTTTGTAACTTTCAAATAAAAGAAAATCGCTTAAATATATTTTCCAAAAAAAAGTCGTGAAGCCTATAGGATTGTCGTTCTCTGAATTATGTGTATAACTGTATAACATTTTGAAAAAGACTCTGAAATTTTTCTAAAAAGGAAAAGTCAACAGTAGCTATGGATTGACAGCTCGATTCTAGGTTAGTGGTTGTTCGCTAATTGGTCTGATCGACCCATACCGTGTCTACTGTACAAGTGTCGCCCATGTGCTTTCATCAAGGCCGAAATGTTTTTCTATCGTTCCTTTCTTCAAAACACCGAAACACGCGATCAAATATGGCAGATCAACTGTGACTTCGCTGCTTGAAGAGGTGCATATCCTTGTTATTTACTTGCGAGAAAAAAACTTTGCTGGCATCTCTCTCCCCCGAGCTCCACGCCACTGTCGAGCTCCGCGCCGACGAGCCTCTATTTTGTCCGAGCAGTAGGTAGATGTTGCGCTTGCAAGCGTTTATTTCAAGCGTTTCAGATGTTTGAGAGGTATGTTGCAAACGTTTTATAAGGATGTTGCAAAGGTAAATCAAGATGTTGCATATGTTGCAATGGTTGTACACGTATGTTGTAAGGTTCTGTTTCCAATGTTTCATCTGTTTTTTTATACATACGTTGCAAGCATGTTTATTTGGATGTTACATTGTTTTTACACATACGATGCAAGTATTTTGTCTAGATGTTACGTATGTTTGCAATGTTTTTAAGTGTTTCAGTTGCATGTTTTAAGTATTTCATCTTTTTTTTTTGTATGTTGCAAGTGTTGCATCTGAATGTTTCAAAAGTAGATCGGGTGTTGCACATGAGCTGTGCGTGACAAGGGATGGGTCACGAGCGGTCCCCGCGCGGGTGATGATCGGCGGCATGGTCCCCGCGTGGCCATGAGATGCAGGCACGGGCAAGCAACGTCTGGTCGGCGTAGGCACATGCGTGGACGCGTGAAAACGGACTGCAGCCACAGGCATCCGTCCAAACATCGAGGCACTAGCAGTGCCATTTTCTTTTTCTTATTATTATTCTATATGTTTTTTTGCTTTTCTATTGTTTTAGTTATTCTTTTTTATAGTGACCTATCAAATTTTCTTGTATATACTTTTAACATATTTTTGATTTAGAAGTTTGTCTAAAATAAGTTATGTTAAAAATGTTAGATAATAAAACTTATGCATATAAGTTAGGTGATTCGTGAAATTTATTATATAAAAACAATATCACAAAACTTATTATAAAAATTGTGGTGACAAATTTTGTTTCGCAAACTGTTATACATGAAAGTTACAATTATTTTTTAAAAAAATTGTGCTGATATGTTATGTTTCGCAAAATATTATAGATAAAACTTACTACGTGCATAACTTACAGCTTCTTATAAAAAAATGGTGATAAGTTTTGTCCGCACAAAGTTGTACATAAAAGTAATAAGTATAATTTTGTAACTTTTAGAAAAAAAAAACAAAGTCTCTAAAATATTTTTTCCAAAAAAAAGTCGTGAAGCCTATGTCGTTTCTGATTTATGCGTTATAACTTTAATAACACCTTTTAAAAAAAACTATGAAAATTTTTCTAAAAAGAAAAGTTCACAGCAGCTATGGATTGACCGCTCGATTCTATCTCAGTGATCGACCCAAACCGTATCTCCTGTACTAGTGTCGCCCATGCCCATGAGCTTTCATCGAGGCCGAAATGCTTTTCGGTCGTTTCTTTCTTCAAAGCACCGAAACACGCGATCAAATATGGCAGATCAACATCAACTGCGACTTCGCTGCTTCAAGAGGTTCATATCCTTGTTATTACTTGCGAGGAAAAACTCGAGAAATATTCAATTGAAGGAGGAATTCCCATAGCTTTCCCCCAATTTCCTCGTGTACCAATCAAAGCGGCGGCCACAGCGCTGCTTCTCGAACTGCAAGAACCAATCACAACTCACAACACATGCATCCCTGCCCCTGCTCTTCTACTGTTATAAATAAGTCCTCTCCTGTCCCTCCTGCGAATGAACCACACCGCACGGCTCGGCTCAGGTCGACCACACCTGAAAAGCAAAGCAAGCGAATTGAAATGGCGCCAGGTTCGTCGCGTCTCCTCGTGGCCGTGGCGGCGCTTCTACACGCCGCCGCCGCCGCAGCCGGCAACGGTGGCCCCCTGACGCGCTACGACCGCGTATTCAGCTTTGGCGACTCGCTCACCGACACCGGGAACGCGCTGCACCTCTCAGCAACCGCCGGCGGGCCCGCGAGCCGGCCACCGTACGGCGAGACGTTCTTCCGTCGCCCTACCGGCCGCGCGTCCGACGGCCGCCTCGTCATCGACTTCCTCGGTGAGCACCACCAACCGACCGGCGGCCGGCCACCACACACACGTCCCACACCGTTTATTTCCATTGTGACGTGACCGATCGAAGTTACTATGTGCCCCAGTCGAGGCGCTGGGCGTACCGCACCCGACGCCGTACCTCGCCGGGAAGACGGCGGCGGATTTCCGGCGCGGCGTGAACTTCGCGTTCGGCGGGGCCACGGCGCTTGACCTGCACTTCTTTGAGAGCAGAGGATTGGGGTCGTTGGTGCCGGTTTCGCTTACGAACCAGACCGTCTGGTTCAACGACGTTTTACGACTTCTCGGCGCGGAGCAGAGGAAGAGCATGGCCACCTCCCTCTTCCTCGCCGGAGAGATCGGAGTCAACGACTACTTCATCGGCCTCAACGAGAACCGCACCGTCGGCGAGGTGGAGACCTTCGTGCCTCACGTCGTCGGTGCCATCCGTTCGGTCATCACCGTAAGTTCCTTCTTCGTTCTCGCCTCCGACCCTGCTCAAGGCCGGCATACATTTTTACGCGTGCCGACCGACGTGCGGTACAGGAGGTGATCGCCGCCGGAGCAAGCACGGTGGTGGTCCCGGGGATGATACCGCTGGGCTGCGAGCCGCAGCTGCTCACGCTCTACAGAGGCAGCGTCGACGCCGCCGGGTATGACCCACAGTCCGGCTGCATCACGCGTCTCAACGGCCTCGCCGAGCTGCACAACCGCGAGCTGCGCCGCGTGCTCGGCGGCCTCCGGCGAGCCCACCCTGGCACGGCCGTCGTCTACGCGGACCTCTACCGAGCAGTCACCGACATCATCGTGTCGCCCCGCGAATACGGTGCGCATGCACGCACGCACACAACCGATTCTTGTTCGGTTGTTCCTGATCGATTCTTGATTTCCATGCTTGTTCCTGATCGGTTCTTGCATTGATTTCTTCCTCTCACGCAACGCAGATTTCAGGCACAGGCCGCTGGACGCGTGCTGCGGCGGCGGCGGCGGCGCCTACAACTACGACGACGCTGCGTTCTGCGGCGCGGCGGGGGCGGCGGCGTGCGCCGACCCGTCTGAGTACGTCTCCTGGGATGGGGTGCACTACACGGAGGCTGCCAACAGGCTCGTCGCCTGCAGCGTGCTCCAGGGCTCCCACTCTCACGGCGCCGACGCGATGACGCTGTCCAATTCTTCCGCCACAACAGAGGATTGGCTTCACAGGATCGGCTGCGTCTAGCCAGCTAGCCTTTTGTGTCGAGATAGACTAGACGACAGACAGAGACATTTCAGTTCAAGCCTGGGCAAAATACCCGATATCCATTACCTATATCCAAAATATTCGAATCCGGACCCGAATTACCCGAACCCGAGGTACCTGATTCTAAATTCGGATAACAATTCTAATTACTCGAAATAAGTTTGGATAATTCGGGTAATATCTCCCAGTACCCGAACTACCCAAACTACCCGAATATGTGTTTATGTCTTTGTGTTTGTGATGTGTTGTCACTGGGGCACTTGAACTTATCACTTTATTAGTATATAATTCTCTTTGTTTGAACGAGTGATTGTAATATATTATCCTCTGTAAATTGCTGTTGAAATTTTATACAAATCGCTGCTGAAATTATGTATAAAATTGCTATAAAAGTTTTGTGCAGTTTGCTCTTTTCTGTGAATTCGGGTATATTAGGTATACCCAAATCCGAACCCGAATTATAGGGTATCCGAAATTTCGGGTAGTGTTTTTTCAAGGTGAATATCGGGTAGCAATTTTCATTACCCGACCCGAATAAATCGGGTAACCCCAACGCCCAGGCCTATATCAGTCCAGCCACCCGTGGGCTCGACGTGGCTAGCCACAACATATTTCAGTTTAGCCCTTTTCGTTTCGCTGAAATTCAGATTATACTGATGCTTATGCTATTCGCTGAAAAGTACTGCTGAAGTAGTGCCGCAGAACCGGACTAGAAATGAAGTATTTGCATTTAATTTAGAAAAGGGAGTACTAAAAGGGTATAAGAGGGATGATTATAAAATTTAAATGGAGTACTTATTTTTTTGAACTAAAATGGAGTACTCAATGACGTCGTACGACTCGTGACTATATGAAAATGTTAGTACTGTATGTCCTAGCTGGCAACTTTGATCATCAGTGTACTTTCCAAATTTAACTGTAGTACCCACATCCATAGTCCAGACCTAAAGTACACATACTTATTTTGAACTTTCTATTTTGGAATAAAAGGACACTCAAAAGAGTGTCTCACAACTCATATACCACAAAAAAAAAACAATGACCGGTACAAAAGATGGATAACAAGACAAAACGTCATCCTCTAAGAAGTAAGAGTACATTAAAGACCAAGTTGGTCATCTTGTTCCTTGGGTCGTCCAATGCTTACCGAAGCTTGAAGATCACATTGAAGAGACAGAGCAAAGAAAAGGGTCACCTGCAAACACCTTCGCCAAACAAGGCTCTGAAGACCGCAAAAGTCACTCGCCATTGACAATGAGATCTAGTACTTACTGAAAGAATATCGACCGGAGGAATCCTCTAAGGAACGCAGGCTTATAATTATTCACCATCACAACAGAGTTTTGAAGATGTCAAACCTTGCTGTAGAGAAGAGTAAAAGAAAAGGTCGAGATTGTCGCATCGAAAGCCAACTAACTGCTTGCGCTGAAAAGGACACAAAATGACAAGATTTAAAGATGATCACCAGACCAGAAACTTTTTCTCAAAATTCAAAGGTACCTTTTCTTTAAAACCCAATATAGACATGTACGCCGACTTGCATTTTTTTAATTAGATTGACGAATACCACATATACATGTCATTTTTTATGAGATTGACGAATACCACATATACATGTCTTTTTTAATTAGAGTGACGAATATCACATACATACATGTCTTGATCATTGGGCAAATAACGCTCGTGCTGAATACCTATGGATGAAAAGTACTACTACTATTATTATTTTCTTCTTCTATTCAAAAAGAAATAAAGCACCACTATTTATTTAGTGAATATGCCACAGATGATTAGCCCATCCGGCTGCTTTTATGCACGCATGACGCAGGCAAGCTAGCCAGTGTCTGGAAACGGTGTTAGCTAGGCACGTAGAGGAAGGTGTCTAAATCGTGTCTTGCGATAAAAAAAATTGTATCAAGTTTTGCAGACGACTAGGATGTAGACAAAAAGATTCCTCCATTTTATTTTAAAGACCCTGTTCATCCGGCTTATAATTCGTCTTTTTCAGCTTGTTTTTTAGTCGGAACAATATTTTTCTCTCACAACAAATCAGCTAACAGTGTTTTTCAGCCGGCTTATCAGCACAGCCAAACGGGGCCAAAATTGTGCTCTCCTTCATGACCCAGAAGCAGAGCAGAGCAGAGGAGTTGTATGAAAAGGAAAAAGGCAAGCAGGTACCATGGAGACTGGATAGTGGAGAACACTTTGAGCACCGCCTCCTGATTTGCCGTCGTGCCACCCACCTGTAGCCGCCGCATGCCGACGCCGCTAGGGTTCATGGATGGGGTTCAAAAGATAAGGAGGTAGGTGGTTTTCTCACGTTTTTTTCTAGTTGTTTTTAATTCATTTAATCCAGCTCAGACTCCACTTAACAGGCTTCCAAACTAGTAGAAAAAGAAATGAGACGATCCAATTTGGGGTAGGCTCATGGTGACTCATATGCATACTAATACTGGTGTGAGTTTAAAGAAGTTTGTTTGGATCCACAGAACAGAGCATCTCTAAGAGTACTCTATTTTCCTTGCTAATCCTTAATTTTTAGCAAGATGAGAAAAAAATCCTCTCCAACAACTCCTAATCCATGCTCTTAAAATTTACGCACTTGGAAAATCTTGACCCGTCGCGCGTAACTTTATGCGTAATCACGGTTGCGCGGATACTGCTTTCCCGTGCGTATTAGTCGGTCAATCTAGAGGTGAAAGGAAGTGGGAAAGAATAAGAGAAATGTACAAGAGAGAAAAATGTATAAAAGTGATTACGATAATTTAGAAATAGTATAGGATTCCTGATGTAAAATTGTATTCTATATTTTAGGAGTAGATTATTGGAAACTCTCAGAGATGCCCTTTTTTCTTCTAATATCTTTTTAGGAGTTGCAAAACTACATGTTTTTATGAGAAAAAATAGGATACTCTTGGAGATGCTCTAACAACTAGTTGACTGTAATACGTATTTTGGGGGACACCCAGGACCTGCATCGCTCTCCAGAGTGGCTCAGGCGGCGCCTCGCCTACCCCGCCGTTGGGCCATCCTCCCTGGCACCTTGCCCTCGCCGCTGCCAAAGCAGGCTGCCAGAAGCCCACGCAGCCGCAAGGATGGCAGCGGCCGGGCCTTTCTCCTCCTTCTCTCTCTTTCCCGACGGGCGGCGGCCATGGCGTGATGACCGGCGGCGGTTTCCTCCGGCGCGGCACCCCACTGCCGATCTGGCTCCTCCTTCGCCGAATCCGACGGCCCTACGGCTAGATCTAGCGAGGCCCAAGGTGGAGGGCCCTCTTTGGCCATGCTTGGGCAGGTGCTGGCCGTGCCCATGGCAGCGGCAGCGGCTCCGACCCAGGGCACAGGGATGGCGCCGAATCCACAAGAGGTAGCGTCCACAGGGAGTGTTGTGCCCTAGGATGCGCGTAGAGACGATGACATCAGCCAGGGACGTCGGGACCGGTGCCCTGGTGGCCGGATCTGGCGCCCACGTCGTGATGGCCTGCCTTCGGCGGCTGCAAGATGCTCGGAGTGGCAGGTGCTTGAGCTGGTGACGACCACGGGGTGTGGATGGTTGTGCAAGCAGGCAACTTGCGGGGCGGTAGTCATGGGGCAGCGGCTGGCGCAGTGGACAGACCATAGCCTCTGCCGTGCACGAGGTTGAGGCACCACAGTGAAAGCCTTGCCCTCTCGGGCCGATGACGACGACGCCTGCAGGCGCCGTTTTCTTCCTTGGAAGCATCATCGAATGGTCTTCTCCCTTTTGCGCAGCATGTCGTTCCTGGGTGAAAATCTTGACTTTCTGGTCAGGCGATGGTGGCGCCAGTGGCATCACATCCCTCCTTGAAGGTGTCATGTTTGGAAGCTCGCATTCAGTTAGTCTGCGGCGTCGGCCTGCGTCGCCATGAGGAAGGTGGAGGCCTAGTTGAGGATTCAAGCTTGCGGTGTCTACGACCGAGGAAGACAGTCAGGAGGGTGTTGGCACAGCGATTGGAGGGCATTGCATCTTCTTGCCAATGAAGGGCGACGGTTTTGTGGGACCGAACGCCAGTTGCGACCATGAAGTTGGCGAGGAGGCCAGCGTGGGAGGCGCCCATGGAGTTGGCGATGTGGCTGACATGGAAGGTGGTGGCTAGCAGATTTGCGTTGCCGAGGTGACCTGTGTGCTTTGGTGGCGGGTGGTCCTGCATAGCGGCGGCTATTTCTAGTGCAAGGAGGCGTTCTGACTAGCAGCTAGAGGACATGTGTGGCACTTCTAACTTTGATGAGGCAGCTTAGTCCTAAAAGCTACAGTGTGTGCGCGCTTGGATCTTGGTGGACGGGATCGGCTTGGTGAGCGCTAGAGGCAGCTTCACACGCGTTTGGTTTGGCAACTTGCAGCGGGCTACGGTGGCTAGTCCTGCTTGGCGGTGGTTAGTCCGGTGTGGTACATCATCTTGATAGGCGGTGCAAGCGGATCCAATTGTGGGAGGGCTACACGTCTTGCAGAGACCTATGACAGCTAGTCCTGCTTGGCTGCAGGCTAGCCCGGTGTGGATCATCGTCAGTAACAACGGCGCGAGCGGTGACGACGGTGTTTTCGCCCTGACGTCCTTAGTCGTCCGGGGGGTGGCGGTGCAGTGTGGTGATTTGGAGTTGACGGTGGTTATCTTTTTTCTTCATTTTCCTGAGTTGAGCTTCGACGTTGTGCAGTTTGTGTCGATGTCCCAATCCGACCAATTAGAGTTGTTTTTTTTCTTTTTATTGAGTTTGTTTTCCGACGTGATTGTTAGTCGCTATTGTACTGTTGTGCCCACTTTGGGCTTATTTTCTTTTTAATATAATCGGTAGCTCTCCTACCTGATTCGTTTCAAAACAACTAGTTGACTAATTTTTAGTCCGTAAGTATCCAAACAGGCGGACTAATTGTTAGTTCACTAGTCATAAACTAGCTGCTAGTTCACTAGTCCATTTATAGGAGTTAATAGGACTAATTGTTAGTCCATGAGATCCAAACAGGCCCTTAGTCACATCTTAACTATTGAGGATTGGTTTGACCAACATGCAAGTCTTTTTTTAGAGTCTAATGTTACTAATCAATGTTAACCCTTTTATATGAGTGAGTACGAAAGCACAAGTGGATCTAATGTCACCAATTAATAAGGTTAACCATTTTTATGTCCATGTATAGAGTAGAGATCAGCCATGGGTCAAGGGATTTGGATCTGAGGTGTGTGGGCCGTTTGAAGTCTAGGACGTTGCAAAAAAAAGGGATATATTCAATTTGAAATTAGCGTAAAATACAATGCAAAAAATGGTGCAAAATGACAATTAACATTTAAAACTATAGAAGAATGCCACATTTTTTCCACCCTTTTTCCTTTTGTAGCATCTTGTTATTCTCCTTGGAATCCAATTGTTCTATTTTCTCAAATTTGTCATCATATATCCGATTTCTTTGGATTTAAAAGCACTATCATACGTCCTCTTCTGTAAAAGACGTAGAACGTATGTACCAATTCCGAGGACGCTTATAAGAGGTAAATTAACTAACATCGTTTTCAAATGATGCAAGATGTTTTCTCAAAATCAAACACTCTGTACTGTGAGTCCTCGGCCGTTCGAGGCTATTCAGTATCCACATCATGAATATAATGCGATGATATTCTAATTTGTTGACATTGTTCTTTTGCTCGCAGTTGTCCATGAAATCCAATTGCTCTATTATTTCATCAAATTTATCGTTATGCCCGTGTCCTCTTGGGTTTAAAAGCACCATTTTACCTGCTCTTGTGTGAAAGATATAGAATGCGTTTTACTGCTTATATATAATATAGGTAAATTAACTAACATCGTTTCCACATGATGCGAGCTATATTAATTGTATCTCAAAAGCAAATAGTAGCGTCTCCTCGAAGCTATTGGCTTCCTTGTCAGCAAGATGTGACAGAATATAAGTTTTAGAGGGTGCTTGCTTGATCCCAACTGGATTATAGTAGTCAGATGAAATATAATCTGAAGATGATCAAACACCTTAGATTATGGGTTTGATTATAATAGGACAACGCTACCAGATTACAATAATCCTATAATCTCTCAAACCTACTGTTTCGAGATTACATAGGTCACTTGTATCCTAACTAATAAAAATCCGCCTCTATAATTTAGCGATCCAGACTATCTAAACTATTGTAATTCATAATATAGATGATTATAATCTCATCCATATTCTAGATTACCATAATTTAACTGAGATAAAAAAAAGACCCTGCATGTGTGCATCCACAACTTGAAATTTATTGATTACTACAATTTGAACGATGATGTCTAGTGACACTACCCAAGGCACATCTAAAAAATAAGTTAGAATAAACTTCGGAAGGATCGGAAATGGCAACCGGAGGAGGTGAATGGGAGCCTCAAATTTCTTTCAAAATATTTAGCCGTTGTGTCAAAATCAAACCCCAAAAGCAAACACATGCAGGGCCGGTTCTATAATTCTAAGGGCCCTTGGGCAAGCAAGATGATAAGGGCCGTTAAACTAATTTTTAATATCAAAATTACTGTATATATAGTACAAATAATAAAAATTACTTTGCAATATATGTATAACTCGTAAAACATAACAGTAGTGTAACAAAAAAAACAGATCAACGTCCTTGCCATTGCCGGTCGCCAGGTGAGGAGCGAATTGGATGTGCATCGGCGTCTCGTCTCCTCGTCAGGATAACGCGTTGATGAGCAGGGTCACGGCGGCAGGAAACGATCAAACCAAACATCGCCTGAGCTCCGCTCGATGGATCCAGGTTACGTAGAATAAGACTAGAAGGAAGAGTTACTATGGCTTGAGCTAGTTTGTGATGGGCCTTCAAATGCTTATTATGCTAAATAAAAAATTATATGTACTAATTACCTATATGGTCTTAGGCCCCTAGCTCTAACGAAATAAGCATTACCTACCCACCCCTTAGAGCCGGCCCTGAACACACGCAACATCGATTAGTTCACGAGCCAACTGGTGGCCAGGTACCTCCGGTGAAGACTAAAAAGTACTACGGAACAATCGAGAACAAATGAAATCAAGTGCACGAAGGAACGAGTGAAAACAGCCTACACGACGCAGGTGCGGGCTGCCTGAGCCTCAGCCGCGGACTGTCTGAAGTCCGAACCCCGGACAGTCTGCCGTCCAACTTTGGATTGTCTGACGTTCGAAAAACGACCGAGAGAAAATGCTTCTGTTCCCAGCCGAAACAGGGAGTACAGACTGTCTAGGCCACAGGTGCGGATTGTCCGCGGCCTGAAGAACGAGCAGACGCAGAAAGGGAGGAAGGGAACTGTGCTGCTGCTGGTGCTCGGGCGCACGGCTCTGGAAACCGTCACCGAAGGGAGAACACCGGTGCACGCCTGTGGGATCTGAGCGAAACAGAGAGGGGAAGCCACGCACGGCTGTTGAAGCACGACAGGGTCTACACCGCCAGCACCGTTACGATGGAATGATCCTTAACCGGCTCCGATACCAATAGAAAGACCAGAAACGGCGACCAGAGGGGGGGTGAATAGGAGCCTCAAATTTCTTTCAAAATATTTGGCCGCTATCCCAAAATCAAACCCCAAAAGCAAACACACGCAAGATCGATTAGTTCACGAGCCAAATGGTGGGTGGGTACCTCCGGTGAAGACCAAAAATTACTGTGGAACAATCGAGAACAAACGAAAACACTTGCATGAAGGAACTAGTGAAAACAGCCTACACTGCACAAGTGCGGACTGTCTGAACCTCAACCGTGGATTGTCTGAAGTCCGAACCCGAACAGTCTACCGTCCAACTTCGGATTGTCTGACGTTCGAGCCTCGAAAAACAACTGAGAGAAAATGCTTTTGCTCCCAGCCTAAACAGGGAGTGCGGACTGTCTGGGCCACAGGGGCGGACTGTCCGCAGCCTGAAGAACGAGACGCAGAAAGGGAGGAAAGGAACCGCGCTGTTGCTGGTGCTCGAGGTGCAGCTCTGGAGCCCGTCACCAAGGGGAGAACACCGATGCGCGCCTGTGGGATCTGAGCGAACCATGAACAAGAGAGACAGGGAATGAGACGAACAGAGGAGCGTTAGAGAACAAACAGAAGAAAAGGCCTCCAAGATATGCCACGAAAACCAACAAAAAACCTCAACGATTCATTTCCAAAATTCACAGAAATGAAATTCACCACGGTACGAACCTAATCCCTGAAAATCATCGCTTGGGATTGACCCAAACTCCAGGAAATTGGGATCGAGGCCATGCACTAAATTGGGGAAAAAGAAGAACGAAAATCACAGCTTCAGAATAGGAATCCCGGAGGACAAGTGGAGGATTCGGGTCTCCATTCTCAACTCGACTCTCAGAAGTGATTACACAAATTTGGAATTTGTGGGCCTCTCTCAAGAACACCAAGGGAGGAGAAACCTAGGGCATGGAAAAATGGAAATGGGAGAGGTAAGGGTAATGGGGCACCCTCATCCTATTTATCAGGGATAGTACACAATCCCAGTTTTGTCCCTAGATATTTTTGAGCCAAACCACTGACCCGAGGGTGTAATGGTCCAACTCTTTTTCAGTCAATCGGATGGCCCCGCTTCCTTCATAAATTTGCTTCTCCATGATGCAACCTTCGTGATTCCGCCACGTACCGCCCCTTTCCTCCTCAAAACCTTCGCCCGAGTTTTGAGGCCAAACCCGTGAAACCGTCCACTCGGTGGTTTTGAGGCTCAACCCACCAAACCGCTACAAGTAGCGTACTTTATACGCATCCCCCGCTACTTGACATGTGTCATCGCCGTCCTTGACTGGTGTGGGGGTATTAACCCCTATACCCCTACGGCTAGACTTGGACTGGCTCAGACCAGTGGGCCCGGCTCATGAGAAGGATGATGCGTGTCCCAGTCGATCTGGTCGGTGCCCCGTGCAAGGAAGGAAAGTAAACTTGGAGATCAAGCAAGATCCTGGTCGATTAGAATAGGAATCCTTATCCGGCCAGCTATGGCAATTATAACCGACTAGAATTAGTTTTCAGATTTATAACCCTGCCCCCAGACTATATAAGGTGAGCAGGGGACCCCCTCAAAAACACATCTCATTACACCTCTCCATACAGAGCAATACAATATGATGCAGGCCTCATGGCAGCCGAACCTAGATAAATCCTTGTGTTTGTCTTGCGTCACCATCTAGTTCGTAGCTTGCACCCTGTTTGCCGATAATCTACTACCTTGGGCATTCCCCTCGGTAGGCTGCTGACCATATCTCGTCGACAGTGGCGCGCTAGGTAGGGTGTGTGTGTACAGCTTCCTAGACGAGCAAGATGGTCATCATCCCCAACTCCGCAGTCGTGGCAGACGGTCTCTCATTCACCGTCGGCCAGATCACCTAGACCACCGGCGTCAACAGCTTCACCGCCACTGCCACGGAGGAGGCGTAGATCCGATCTGCGTCGACCACGTCTTCATCGGCTATGGCTCCGATCACGCTGGCTACGGCTCCGACCACCCCAGCAATAGCTCCGACCACGCCGACAACTCGTCGACCACTTTCCCGCTACAAAGGAAGGATGATCGACAACACCGACCTAATCGAAGCTATTGACCAGGTCGGCCACAAGATCTCACAAACCCTGACTTTGGTAGATTCGATTCAAAATCAATCTACTGAGCAGGTACTTCTTCACCACAATAGATCTACCCGGCCAGTTCGGGCTCGCCATCCAACATGGCTTGATACAGATCTAGTGGTCACCGCTACTCCTAAAGGACGTACAGTATGCCTTCGCCCGATTCCTACACCCGGCCTCAGGCTCTCTAAGTACCAAGCCCTGACGGAGGATTGCGAGGCCCTCCAATACTGCCTGAAAAACACTGCTTCTGAGTACGTGTATCGTACACCTCATCTGTTCATGGGTCCCACGGAGCGAGACCATGTTTTAAATTTGTACTTCCTCGATATACCTTGACCATCGCCAGGCAACGCCGTCAACATGGTCAGTGTTCGGGAGCATCGTGAAGGCTCGGTTCATACACTTCCTGAGGATGGCGACTCCAGCACCGGATCTACACGCTCTGTCCATGCCGAGGTTGAACACCTCGAAGACGATGGATACGATCTGGATCCATTACCGTACCCTTCGGGATTCCCTCAGATCCTAAGGTTTCCACCGAGACGTGGCGACATGGTGCTCAACATCAGCAATGATGAGCCTGCAGTCGAGGGAGAAACCGATGAGCAACGGTAGCTTTGCAAACTGCGTAACGCCGGCCGCACCGAACGCCGTTGCCCGGAGGCTGAAGAAGAAGAGCGTCGAAGGGGACCCCGACCAAGAGATCTAGCCAATGCCTTTGACAGGGTTGGTGAGTGGCAAGTTTTCAAGACTCTAAGTGCCAACGTGGCTGTCACCATGGCCAACTTGGACCGCTTACCTGACCAACCAGAAATCCAGCAGGTCCGCGATGACATTCGTGCACATCTGATCGCTGCTATGGGCCAAACCATCGAGCTAGCTAAACAAGCTCAGATTACCTCGAGCATGTCAATTGCATCTAGCCAGAGTCGTCATGTTTCAGAACACCCAAGTCACCAACAACCATCTAATCTGCGTAATGGTCCACCCCCAGTCAACCCTTGAGGCATGGCGGTGGCGGTGGCGGTGACGGTGGAGGTGGCGGCGGCAGCGGTGGTAATAACGGTGGCAATAGTGACGGTGCTCATGGAGGTGGTCGTGGTCGTCGAGATGACAACCGCAATCACCGCAGTAATCGAGATCAGGAAGTGAATCAAGACCCCAATCGCGATCTCTGCTAGCAACTCCCTCCGTGTCATGCCCGTAGTCGCATACTCAACCACGCTAATGACCGTCAAGCTTATGAGAACGTCTGCCGCATCGAATACAACACTGAGCACGGTCCTCCCGGCCTAAAGTAGTTCACTTCTCATCTTCGACAAGTCGTATGGCCGAAGAACTTCAAACTCGAAAAGCTCAGGAAGTACGATGGCAAGGAGAACCCCGAGAACTGGATCACACTTTATGAGATCACCATCCGATCAGCTTTGGGCGATGAACACGTAATGGCTAATTATCTTCTAGTTGTCCTTGATCAAGCAGGTCATCAATGGCTCTTGAGCCTGCCGGAGAACCAGTTCGATAGCTGGGCACAACTCAAGCAGGCCTTCATCGACAACTTCATCGCCACGTGTGACTAGCCAGGCAATAAGTACGACCTCGAGCGCATATGTGACCGCAAGGACGAGCCGCTGCGCGACTACATCCGACGCTTCTCAGATATGTGCCTTAAGATCCCCAAAATCTCTCATGATGAGGCAGTCGCGGCCTTCATCAAGGGCCTCCATCACCACGACGCCCTCAGAAGCAAGCTGCTCTGGAAACGGCTGACCACGGTCTCTGAGTTGCTCGCCACTGCCAAAAACTACACGGACGCAGATGACGCTGAAAAGATAATCAAGGAAGACGTGGGAGGGCTATCACGCCTCGAACACCCACCGCGCCGTGACGATAACCGCGATGACTATGGTCGGAACGACAACTACGATCATCATGATCGGCGCAACGACAACCGCGACACCGAGACAATCGTGATCGGCGGCGCGACCGGCCGCGACGACTACAGAGGCAAGCGTCCCCGCGAGGACGATCATGAAGTCAACGCGGTAAGGAAGCCAAGTGGTCGCCGTGATTACTAGGATGACTACAACAAGGCCCTAAAGGGTCCCTACCAGCTTCATCCCAAATCCAATAACCCATGGAGAAATTGTCGCTTCCTCAAGAACATCTACGCCAAGTAGATCACCGCCGATGAAGCCGCAAGTGCCGCCGACGACGCACCAACGACGAGTTGGTGACAATGACGATGACGAACAGGATAGAGATCTCGTCATCAATACGTCGCTCCCACCAAAACCCACACTCCATCTTCGGCGGAAAGCTCTAGAGTCCAACGCGCGCGCAAACTGCTCAATGAGCTTTCATGAGCGTCACCAACCCCGACGACCTCATCACCGATCCTAGGTTTCCAGCCTGGTCTCACCGAGAAATCTCCTTCAACCGTGAAGACCGGTGGGCCATAATTCCTGAACCTAGCCAGTTTCCCCTCGTCCTCGATCCCTGCATCAACCACGTCTGGTTCGAGAGGGTCCTTATAGACGGTGGCAGTTCATTGACATCCTATTCGCAATAGCATGCCCGCTCTAAAACTGAGCCAGGTTGATCTCAACCCTACGAGGCACAATTCTGGGGTGTTCTCCCTGGACAGAGCTCTATACCTCTCGGGCAAATCACGTCTCTGTGTAGTTTGGGACTACAGAACACTTTCGCACTGAGTACGTCAACTTCGTGGTCACAGACTTAGACGGCACCTACCACGCCATCCTTGGTCGACCGGCACTCACCCAATTCATGGTTGTGCTGCACTACTCATACCTGTGCTCAAGATGCCTACCGAGCACGGCGTCCTCACTCTCAGAGGCAATGTCTACACTGCCTATACCTGTGAAGAGGAAGGTTTCAAAGTGGCGAAGCCACCAACCTCTTGATCCGTAAGGAGTAGACCTTGGTCGCTGCCACCAAGACTCCCGCCGACCACCTGGAGATCCTAGAGCTACAAGCCCGTGCAAGAGCATTAAGTCCAAGGACACAAGGAGATCTAGCTGGTCGACGGTGATTTCAGCAAGACGGCCCTTATCGAGGCCATCTAGATCCCAAATAGGAAGACGTGCTCATCAGGTTCTGAGGGACAACGTTAGTATGTTCGCGTGGTAACCCG